>JARWLC010000005.1:25022500-25622500 GCA_033318265.1 Phyllotis vaccarum | reverse complement strand
TGCTGGTCAAGACGTATTGTTTTTTTTTTTTTTTTTCTTTTATGCTAACTTTGGTGATCTTTTATGTACCTTACCTGAAACACCTAATATGGTAATACTGGGATTCATTCTACATTCCTTCAAATAGTCCTTACAACATAAAAAACCCCTTTAAGTTGGAAAGTTGTTTTCTTTTTACTCAGATAAAGAGGTGAAATAAAGACATGTACGTGCATAAAACAGGCTGCTTATTTGTAAATTTTTGTAATTGTGATAATTTTTAAAACAAAACTTTTAATTTAATTTTGATTAAAATAAAATATAAGAATGAACTAAAACCACAATTCAAATTAATTAAAAATGGATTTATTTTACTAATCTTAATTCATAAATGGAAGACAACAGAAGTCTACTTACCCTTATCCTAGTACTACAGACTGCAGTGATCCCAGGCAAAAAGAATAAGATCTAAATAAAGCAGGGGGTGTGGGAGGTTTAGCAATGCATGTTCAGATTCCTCTTTGGGTCCCTATGTCTTCAGACACAGATGTCTCTTTCTTCTGTCTGTATAGATAGGGGATGATTTCAGTGAAAGCTTTAGAAGTTGATTTTTTAAAAAATCCTCATATATGTAACTTGCAAGCTGAAGAAAGCATCTTCAAGTAAGTTGCTTGCAGAACAACCTCAACAGCCTGAGTTCTCAGAACCCATACAAAAGAAAGCCAAACACAGCAGAACAAGCATCCATAATCCCTGAGTGAGCCTACAGAGAGATGGGAGGTGAACATAGGAGAGTGACTATAATAAGCTCTAGCCAGTCTGGCATAGGCAGCTGTGAACAGAGAAACAGCCTAAATCAAAGTTAAGGGCAAAGACTGACCCAACATTTTTCACTGATGTTCACATGTGTTCCACACTCACACATACAAAATACAACACATCACACTGGTGTACACATACACACAATATATGACCTACTTTAAGAGGGAAGATTGACACTGATGCCTCTGCTCTTTTCTCAAGCGTCAGGATGTTATATTTTAGCATGACATTCCTTAATCTCAGCAGAAACAAAAAATTTTTAGTCACCATCATATTACTACAATAAAATACTGAGAAACTAACTTATAAAAGAGAAAAAGGCTCATTTAGTCTGTGAACTTGAAGGTTCAAAGGTACAGCAGCTTCATCAGCTACATCTGGATAGAGCAGCAGATGGCAGTGACAAGCACATGTTAGACAAAGGTCTTTTTTTGTATAGGAATAGCAAAGCGACCCCTGCTCTCCTTCACAGACCTGTTTTCAGTAACCTAAGAGCATCCCTAGGCTCTACCTCTTAAAGGTCCATAGCACTTTCCAATATTGCTATCACGAGGGCCATTTTAGTAGTAAAAATATAAAAATTTAAATAAGAGAAATATATTGGAAGTTACTATTCCAGCTATGATGTTTTATTATCATATAGTTACTGAGTCCTATAAAGATTCAATAATTATTTAATAAAATCTTATAAGTGAATAAAGGGGTTTAAAGACTTCCTCATGGATCATTTTATTATCTTTCTGCTGATCTTTTTCTTTCTAGAAATACCTTGGAAATATTCTCTATAAATAGTGTTCACATTTGTTCACTTTTAGTAACCATTAGTTCCCTTATGTATCCATTATACAATTATCATTATCCCTTATGTATACATTGTACATTCTACTGTGTATAATTAATAGACTCACCCATGCTCCTGGATCAAACCTAGAACATTTTATACATAATGGGTTGAATAACAGTCCCCAAGAGAGTCCAAGTTACAAAACAAGAGTTTGAATGTTATCCCCAAGTTAAAAAAAAAAAAAATGCCTCTGTAATTGAGCACCTTGAGATGGGAAACATTGTCCTGGATTATGATTGGTGTCAGGGTGGGAGCAAAATGTGATCCCAAGTGAAAGCAGGATTAGGTTTGACAAGGCAAAGGTAACGTGAGAACTAAACAAAGATGTTATGCTTTCAATTTTGAAGATGGAGGAAGGGCCCAAGATCCAAGAAATAGCTCTCCAGAAACTGAGACAGTTTTTCTTTTTTTAGGGTACATTTAAACAGGATTTTATATCTACTTACTTGGGAGCGGTTCAGTGCTGTGTGGAATTTAGAGGACAACCTGCAGAAGTCACTTCTCTGCGTCTGCTGTAGACATTCATGGAATCAACTCTAGTTGTCAGGGTTGGCCACCTTTACCCATCAGCCATCTTGCCCAGCAGTGTTGCTTTACTTATTTGTTTTACTCGATATTGCATTTTAAAAATCTTCCATATTGTTATATACAGTCAGTGGTCATTTATTTTATTTATTTTATTGCATTATAACATCCTACACAGTAATGTATTCAACCACTGTACTGATAAGTGACACTGATAAATAAATATTCCTCTTGCTTTACTCTATAATAAGAACATCATGCTGTGTGTACAGGTTTGTAACTCTTTTTTTCATTTAGTGTTGACGTAACTATCTTTATACTTCTTTAAACACCTCCCACTCTGTAAAACTGAATATCTGTAGAGCCTATTGGAACTACATTTTTATTTTTTTATTTTTTAAAAAAATGTCAATTTTATCTGTGTATTCCACTGCTCTCTGTTCCTTCCCTCCTCCCAATCTTTCCCAGTCAACCTTCAGCCTCACCCCTCCCCATCCCTTCCCCCAAAAGGGCAAAGAGTCCCAAGGTGGGTCAGCTCAGCGTGGCAAATCCACTCCAGGCAAGTTTGATTTCCTCATCCCAAAGTCAAAGCTGAGTTAGGTGTTCATCTGCAGGGGGAATGGCCTTCAAGGTGCCAGCCCAAGCACAGGAACACAATCTGATCCCACTCACCAAGGTTCCTCATACTGCTCATGCCAGTTGAGAGTTGCCTACCCTTGGAGGTCCTGGCTCCTTTTCCGGATGCATTTTTAAATTATTCTTGAATTGCATATCTAGTTACTTCCATTGTTTTTATAAACTAAGGACTCAGTATTGGAACCTATAAACGCCAAGCAAGTATTCTACTAATGAAACATATTCTCAGCCTTCCTTTCACATTTATTTTAGAACAAAGTATGTACCTAAGTTATGTAGACTGGCTTTTTCTCACCTCAGTTCTCCCAAGCAGCTGGGGTTACAGACTTGTACCACTAGGCATAGCTTGTACACAGCATTCTACTCACTAATTCTGTAGGATAGTGCTATGTGTGTCGATTTTATTCTTTTTGCCATTCTGCTTGATCATTACATTATTGTACTCAAAATGAATTGTTGACATCAAAATATATAAACATTTTTTTATTCATTTCTTTCTTGTTACAATAAAATACCAGATGAAAGCAACTTAAGAGAGATAGGGTTCATTTTGGTTTAATCTCAGAAGAGTCTATTGTGACAGAGAAGGCAGCAGGAACAGAAGAAAACTGGCCACTCACACTGCTTCAGAGCTTGAAAAGCAGATCATGACCATAAAGTGGAGTCTAACTATGAAAGCTAAAGCCAAGTTCTGGTCACCCCCCCTTCTCCAGCAGGGTCTGCCTCCTAAAGTTATCACAACTTCTTAGTGTCACATTTAGGGAGTGAATTTTAAACAAGAGCCAATAGGGGACATTTCACGTCCCAACCACATTTCACCTCGTCTCGAGGCCCATAGTCTCATGGCTGTCTCTTGATGCACACAACGTCAAAATTACCCGTAGACTTTAACATTCCAGCACTGTTCACAAGTTCAAGGTCTCTTTGAGACTCAAAGCAACTGTAGCCAATCTTTATAACAAAATAAAGCAACATAAAAATTAATTATAGACATCCAGAATCCAATAAGAAAAGGACATTCCCATTTACAAAAGGAAGGTGAGAGAGACAGAGAGAGAGAGAGACAGAGAGAGACAGAGAGACAGAGAGACAGAGAGAAAGATATGAAGGTATATCAAGGAAAGATTATAAGCAGAACAAAAACAAACCTAACCCAACAGGGAAAACACCAAGCCCTCCAGATCCATGCCCACCCTCTGGGACTCAAATGGGATCATCACAGCACCAAGAGGCACAGGTACCCAAGCTCCTAAAAGACTCAGGTACCCCAGCCCCTGAGAGGCCCAAGTACCCTAGCCTCTGCAGTTCTTCCTCCTATAGCACATGTATCTTGTCTCTTAGGATTATTCCACCCATGTCATCAACTTTGACAGTTTGTCGCATAGTTTTGAAACCCTCAGAATCATGGGGTCTCCATTGCAATTGAGTAATGAAGTAAAAACTGATAATGTGTTGATTACTGTAATAGTGTCTCGGGAGAAATAAATAGCCTTGTTGTTGATATGTTTAGTTATGAGAAGTCTTCAATAGTTCATTTCTCATGTAATTGTAAGTAAAACGTCTTCTGTAAGTTGCTTTGGTTATAGAATTTTACCACAATAGTCTAATAACCAGTACAGTAACATTTCAGAGTGAATCTCACTTAAGTCACTAAATGTGATGGTTAATCGCTATTATAAACTCAACATGATTTAGAATCACCATGGAAACACATTTCTACCTCTGACTATAAGAGTTGTGTTCAGAAGTTTAACTGAGGTAGGATGACTTCTTCTTCTCTGCTTCTTACCTGCTGATGAAGTTAACCAGTTGCCTTAGCTTTTTGACTTCATGTTTCCTACCATAAACTCTGAAACTCTAAGCCAAAATAAATACTTCCTTTATTCATTCTTTAAATTCCTTCAATCAGCTGCAGCAGTGAGAAAAGCCATGAATACATACCTATTATCAATGTCCACAAATTTCAAAAATAAAATTAAAATTAATTACATATACATATATACTTATGTGTGTGCATATACATATATGGGGGGTATGTATGTATTATTTTTCTGAGACAGAGTTTCTCTATGTAACCCTGGCTGCCTTGGAACTCATTCTGTAGACAAGGCTGGCCTCAAACTCAGAAATCTGCCTGTTTCTGCATCCCAAGTGCTGGGATTAAAGGTATGTGCCACCAGGCCCGGCAAAGACCTATGCATTCTTAACTTAAGCAAAGAAATGTAATTTGGAGACATTTAACACAACTAAGAACACTCAAGGAAGTTTATGTAATAATTATTCATTTGATAAATTTTCATGTTTAAATTTAAATAGAATTTTAGTGATGATGATTTTAATAAAAATGGAGAAAGAAAACAGTTCCTAAGAAACAATAACAAAAAAACTACTAAAACCCACATAGAATCTGCTATTTCCAGAATCTTCATTGATTTCCAATATGTAATGCCATTCTGGAAAACAAGAAAATACAAAGCAAGATAAAATAGTTAATTATATATTCACATATGAAAGTAATTTAATTTTGTCATTTTTCTTCTTGGTGTCTACTCTTATTTTGTCTGATTTTTAGAAGTTAACAATTACAAAGAAACAAGACACAATGCTAAAGTCACATGGACTCCATGATAACAATTTTAACATATTTCTAAGATGTGCACTATTCTTAAAGCCAGGCAATATAATTGGACACCCTTTCTCTTTCTTGTTCCTTATCACTGCAGTGTTCTGTTAGAAATTTTAAATGTCTGTTTTATATGTACTTATGGTTTTTTGTTTTGTCTTATTTGTTTTGAACGTTCTAATTAGTTTCCACCATAACAGCAAGCCTGCATTTCTGCTTCATATTCAGTTCAGTTCTTTGTATATTAATCAACCTCCTGTAAAACATTAAATTACTTAATTTCCAAAATGGTACATTAAGACTGAGTTATTCATTGGTGGAGTTTGTAAATGAACGTCTGTGAATAGATTAAAATGTGTCTACTGTGAAAGAAAAACCTCTTTGCATCTGAAGCATTGAAGTCGGTTGTGATCATTACTAAAAACTGCTTTCTAAAATATTTAATTTTGGAAATAATAGCAAGATTGCATTAACTGATGCAACAATTTAAATGAAACACTCTACAGAATAATTTAACTTTAATAAAAGTATAGTAAACGTAAAATAGAGGAACATTTGTTAGCTTCAGAAGAACTAAGGCCGCAGCACGTTTTGTCCCTCCTGCTTCTCATGTGTCAAGAGCTATGAAGGACAAGGTGACACACAGCAAGAAGGAAACCAGGACAGTGTCTCAGCTTTGGTATGTTTCATCCTCCTTCAGTGTCCTCGGCTTCCACCATCATCTGCCTTCCCCTTTCATGAACTTTCTGAAAAGTGACAAGATAGACCCTACAGCCCCCAGGAAAGTTAATATGATCCTGAAATGTGGTGCAATTAAAGCCAGGCAGCACCACTCCTTGACTTATGTAAAGTTTATTCAACCTGCCTTGCTCTTCTGTGACCCTAGTAGTGTGTGGAGTTCTTAATAATGTGCAAATTAAATGGACTTTATCAAAGACTCAATAAGACTTTAGGCAATGCAAAATAAAACTGAAAAGTTCCACAATGTAGCATACTACTATATATATACTATATATAGTAGTACTATATCTATATATCTATATATATATATATATATATACTTCTACAGAAATCAAAATACTAAGTGAGACCATCCAAACAAGTGTATTTTACCTGGATAAAGAATATCAAAATTAAGTGTTGCCCATTTGCATCCCTTAGTTCATAATTAGAAAAAACAACTTTCAGCTTCTTCAGAGCTGGGAATCAAGATCATATTTGGAAGAAATATACCAACACAAATGTCTCATTAGAGTTTCAAGTACTAATGCAAATTAATTATTTTTGTTTGAAATATGGTATTAAAATAAGGATTTTTAACTTTAGACAAATGAAATGGAAATACTAAGACTCTAGAAGCCCAGAGAGGTCAGATAAGTTTATTTCATAGTCACGGGGGATTATTGGTCACAAATAAAAAATGGTTCATCCGAAGATATAGGTGAGGATCAGAACTTGGGTAGGGGATTGGGACTATAATTTGGCAGAAGAAAGTTTTCTCAATATGAATAAGGCCTTGACTTTAATTTTCAGCACTGTAAAAATTATAATAAAATTAACAGAGAACTCTGTCATACACCATGAAATAACTAGGGGAAGAGTTTGGAAATCCTAAAAATTATTTTGGTGTTTAGAAAAATCACAAAGTGGTTTATCTTAGTAGCCAGATAGATCATATTTTTCTTGTTTGCGATCTGACTGTCTATAATATGAACCTTCTCATTGTTCAGGGACTATAGGTAAGTCTTATTGGTTGGCAGCCCTTTGTGCATTTAATTTTTTTTCTGATCCTGCTATCAAGCCTAGAAGCTGTGACCTGGGTTGAGAACCAGAGTTTTCTAATCAAGATATTGGACTAAGAAAAAGTTGCATAAAGGAAAAGGCTTAGATGAGATTGCCTCTTGATGACAGCCTCTTGAGCACCTAGTGCTGAGCAATGGAGACTGAAGCACAGCCTCACCATTGGTACTGCCTTTGTGCCATTGCCTCAACGAAAAGGTACGATGAAAGCACCAATGTACACAATGGTTTAGAGTTCCATGAAGACAGCCCATTATGGCAGGGGAGGTCTGAAAGCAAAAGCAGGGAGCAGGAGATTATATGGCAGCAATAATGAAGAAATACAGAGTGCTAGATGAGTGTGCTCAGCTTCCTTGATTCCCTTTCACGCAGTCTTTTTTCCACTGAATATTTTTGGCCACTTTGTCAGCAATCAGGTGTTTATAAGTGTTGGGGCTAATGTTGGGGTCTTTGATTCAGTTCCATTGATCCACAAGTCTGTCTTTGTGCCAGTACCAGGCTGTTTTTATTACTGTAGCTCTACAGTATAGCTTGAAGTCAGGGGTGATGATTCCTCTTGAAGTTCTTTTATCGAGCAGGATTGTTTTGGCAATCCTGGGTTTCCTGTCATTCCATATGAAGTTGAGCATTGTTCTTTCAAGGTCTGTAAAAAAATCTGTTGGGATTTTGATGGGGATTGCATTGCATCTATAGATTGCTTTTGGTAAAATTGCCATTTCTACAATGTTGATCCTACCTATTCAGGAACATGGGAGATCTTTCCACTTTCTGATATTCCCTTCAATTTCTTTCTTTAGTGACTTAAAGTTTTTGTCAAATATGTCTGCTACTTTTTTGGTTAGAGTTACACCAAGATATATAATGCTATTTACATCTATTATAAAGGATGATGTTTACCTTATTTCTTTGTCAACCCTTTTATCCTTAGTGTATAAGAGGGTATTGATTTTTTTGAATTAATCTTGTACCCTGCTACCTTATTTATCAGTCTATATGAGTTATCTGGTACAATTTTGGGGATCACTTATGTATATGATCATAGAGATGGTTTGACTTCTTCCTCTCCAAATTGTATCCTCTTAATCTCCTTTTGTTCTCTTATTTCTTTAGCTAAAACTTCAAGAACTATATTGAATAGATTAGAAGAGAGAGGACAGCCTTGTCTTGTTCCTGATTTTAGTGGGATTTCTTTGAGTTTTTCTTCATTTAGTTTGAGTTGGCTGTTGGCTTGCTGTATATCGTCATTATTATATTTAGATATTTTCCATGTATTCTTAATCTCTCCAGAACGATTTATCATGAAGGAATGTTGGATTTTGTCAAAGGCTTTTCAGCATCTAATGATATGACCATGTGGTTTTTTTTCTTTCAGTTTGTTTATATGATGGATGACATTCACAGTTTTTGGAATGTTAAACCATCTCTGTATCTCTGGTGAAGCCTACTTGATCATAGTGGATGATGTTTTTTGATATGATATTGGATATGGTTTGCCAGAATTTTATTGAGTATTTTTGCATCAATGTTCATGAGAGAGATTGGTCTATAATTCTCTTTCTGTTCTTTGAGTGGCTTGGGAATTAGGGTGATTGTGGCCTCAGAAAAAGAGTTCAGCAATGTTCCTACAGTTTCCACTGTATGGAACAGTTTGAGAAGTATTGGTATTAGTTCTTTAAATATCTTGTGTGTGTGTGTGTGTGTGTGTGTGTGTGTGTGTGTGTGTGTGTGTGTGTGTGTAAGCAGCAGAAAAAAGACTCATTTAATGAAAAGGGTAATTAATCATAGTACTGACATTTCAAAACATCCAGTATGGTACATTTGCCAAGAGTTGAACCCTTACTTAGTGCTAAGCCCTCTGAATGGACCATGGAAAAAAGTGAGTATTCAAAAAATGGCCAAAGTACTATTGTTGCACATTCTGTTATCAAATCAAAAGTGTCTGCTCAGATGTCAGGTATTTTTTAGACCATGTCTTACAGATATATGTTAATGGAAAGGGCAGAAGAGAAACTCTTTACAGATATCAGTGATTGTCAAAGGCAGTAACAAGTCAGAACATTCTTGTAGGCTTATGGGAAAAGCTTCCTGTCATACCCACAGTTTTCAACACAACCATGTGATATCACTGACACATTTGAATAGAGGTCTTTTTTGAAGAGAACAGTAAGACTGCTGCTATTCCACAACTCAGTGGTATATTGACTGAGATTTGCACCACAGTATACAATTGTCTACTTCAGGATCTACTGTGTTAAGATCATGCTGTCTTAATGCAGTCCATCTGAGTTGAAGTTGGTTGGTTTAAATTATTTGTTTTGTAAAAGCTGCTGCTATTTCATACATGAATGAAAATCATAGCATTCTTTGGGAAGAATCCAAAGTTAACCGAGACTAAATAATTTAATACATACTTTCCATTTTAATTTTTCTCAACTATTGAAGAATATGAGTACTTAATAAATAACAACAATAAATCATAACTAAGTAACAGTTTGTGTGGAGTTCCTAGTACACTATTGGCAATATGCTACCACATACTATCTCCTTTCCTGTATTCACTTAATCTTCACAACATTCAATAGGGTTTTCTGATTCACTAAATCTGTAAATACTTGTTTATAGAAGATACATGTACGTGATCTAATGCTGCACTAATAAACTAAGGGGTAGAGTCTATTTTAATTCCGATATTCTTGACAATATCTTCTGCTTCCTGCAGCATTCATAAACTACCTCACATGTACAGAATGTGAACTAAAAAAATCAATATGACAAAGATTCTGGGCTCCAATTATTCTTTAATAACTGAGAAAGATGTAAGAACAGTTATAAACTCAGATAATCAACTAATTCTTGGCAAAGCACTAAAGGCAGTTCAATAGATAAACGTTCATCTTTTCAATAAATGACTAAAGAACAATTAGATTTCCATTTGCAAGAAATAATTAAAGAGGAACTTGGTAGAGAAATTAGTAAACAAAATAATTGCCTTGTAAGCAAGAAGACCTGAATTCAGACCCCCAGGACCTATGTAAAAAGTGAGTGTGGTGGTGGACATCTATAATATCAGTGACAGTAAGATGGGAGTCATAAAAAAGGTGATTTGAAACTCAATGACCAGATGAAGTTCCAAATAAAAGACCCTCTCTCAAACAAAAAATTAAGTTATCTAAGAAACAATACATAGATTCTTTATATGCATGCACACATATACACATGCATGCATATACACATACATGTACATATGAATGAGTACACATACCGAGTACATAGACAGATAACTTCCAAGAAATGACACACCAAATTGACCTCTAATCTCCTTGTGCACACACAAACTTATTTATGCAGACCTGTGCATATTCATGCATACACTCACCCAACAATGAACTTCAAAGCATAGCTCATAATGTACACAAAAATTCAAGATTTTACAGACATAATTATAAAACCTAAAATTACAAAATTTCAGGAAAGGAAAACAAAAAAAAAGTCTTTTATCTTAAAGTAGACAAAACAGCTTTAAATACAATACCAAAATTCCAATTAATACAAACAATGATAAAGTAGACGTCATTTTCAATTTAAAACTCAAATTTTTTAGTGATAAATATTGAGGAAAGGGGGAAAAACCTACCAACAGGGATAAATAATTGTAAAACACATATCTAGCCAAGAACTTACATACTAAATATACTTGAAAGTACATAAACTCAAAAAGAAAATAAACACTCAATAAAAATAAAAGGGCAAAATATTAGATAGATTTATCACAAAAAAGGTACAAATGCCTTTGAAGAGATTCTAATGTAGCTAATCATTAGTGATATTTAAAAAAAATCATTGAGAAGTGACACTACAGACATTGTTAAATGGCCTATTCTAGCTTTACAATGATAACACTAAAGTTCTAGAGAGCTATTTGATGACTTCTTATCAAGTTGAACAACACTCTTATAATTCAAGATTCACAAAGCTCTGATTACAACACTTCAGAGACTGGAACAAGGCATCAGGATTGTGCTAATTCAAGAACAAATTAGGTACCATAGCACAGTCGAGGGCAACCTGGGCCACCCAGTGAGTCCCTTCCTCAAAATGCAACAAAACAAAATTTTCGTTTCTAGATATTTATCCAAGAGAATAAAAATTTACTTAGGTTTTCATAATACTTATTTTTAAATACTTATTAGATTTATCAGTAGTCTTCCAACTCTTAAAGTATCAATGTCCTAGAGTTACCTCCTCCCAGGTAGCCAGCCAGACTAGCTAGGAGAGCCACCAAGGTCTAAGTAACAAGGCACAAAATGTATCCCAAACCCATCATAGCTCCACTGCATATAAGCAAGTAGGACCCCTGTGTGCAAGCCTGACTATAAACATTCCTCATGGGACCCTCTACCCCATAAACGTCATTCTACTCCCCCAAACCACCTACTTCCCCCAGCCTCAGATGCTTCCTGAGACACAACCTCCAGAAAGCCCCATCACAAGATGTGGCTTCCTGTGACACAGACTCTGGAAAGCTCCTTCATAAGAGCTCCAGCTGCAATTCTCAACTGCTTCCTGAAGCTGCCTCCAATTTCTCCAAGAGCACCTCTAATTAACCAAGAGCACCTAGTAGACCAAAAACAACTCCCTGAAATAGAGACAATGCTTTTACCAGTCATGGGAAGAGATGAGAAAACTGCTAGTGCAAAAATTCATTCAACAACATAAAAATCAATTTGGCACCACTAGAATGTACTGATTCTACAAGAGCAAGACCTGAGTATTTCAGTATAGAAGAAGCATAGAAACACAACCTTAAAAATATCTTTATGAATATGATAGAAACTTCTAAAGGGGAAATTAAAAAAGAAATGAAAAACTCCCTTAAGTAAAGAAAACACGAGCAATATTAAAAGAAAACAATATCCCTTGAAGTAAAACAAAAGAAAAACCTATGAAAACCAAGAAAAAACCTATGGAACAGATGAAAAAACAGTGAAGCAATAAAGAGGATGCCCACCGAGAGAATGCTGGAAGTAAAAAATCTGAGTAAATAAAGAAGAAATACAGATTCAGGCATAACTAACAGAATGAAAGAGATGAAACAGAGAATCTCTTGTGTTGAAGTTACGATAAAGAAAATAGATTCATTAAGTCAAAGAAAACACTAAAGCCAAAAAAGTCATAACACAAAATGTCCACTAAGTCACAAACAATAAATAATCCCACAAAAATCCCCAAAGACAGGAAACAAGCACTTACACATACACAATACCACAAAAAATAACAAGAATAAACAATCGCTGGTCATTAAACTCCCTTTATATCAGTGGACTCAATTCACTATAAAAAGAAACAGGCTGGGAAACTCTGAAGCCTCCTGGTCCACAGCAGACTAAGAGGTGAGTGGCATCCCGACCCACAGGCCAAGCAGAGACTGTGGTCTCCAAAGCCCAGCCTAGGGACAAGCCCTCAGCACCCCAACCACATCCAGCTCTGTCCTAAACTAAAGAAAGCTGGGAGAGCACCCCCCCCAAGTAAATCCCCAGCAAAGCACAGCTAGAGGGACATCCCATGGGCCAAACCCCACCCAAACAGTAAACTGCATCATCACATGCCAACAACTAAAGATCTCACAGCCTCCTGGTCTACAGCTGACTAAAAGCTAACTAAGAGCCAATGAAGAGTAACCTCGGTGATTATTGGAGACACACAGCCCTCGAGCTCACAACTAAGAACCAATTAAGATCTAAGAGTGAACCAAGGAAGCAATGGGCATACGCCAGTGTAAAAATACATATAACAATATAAAGAACAAGGCACCACCAAAAGAAGCTGGTGGTTCTGTAACATCAAGAAAGGAGCATAACAATGAAGAAGAAATAGAAGGAAAAGATCTTAAAACTGCAGACATAAGCCTACCACTTGAGATAGGGGTGGGAGGTCACAGGAACATGAAAAATAGCCCAAACTGACCTCAAATTTATGTTCCTCCTTCATTAATTTCCAAGAGGTCATGGTTACTTGTTTAAGCAACCATGCCTGATATCAATTTTAAAATGGTGAAAATATAAATATCTACTATATAAAGGTACAGACTGGTGGCCACCAGCAAAGACAGCATGACTCACAATATACTGCAGAGACACTCACTATATTTCCATCTTGCCTGACAATGGGCATCACTGGGACCTGGGTAATCACTGGCCAATACTCAGCCTGACTTTGAACAACTTTCTCCACTTGATAATTCCAAGTCTCTGGATCCTTTTCATCATTTTCCACCCTTCATTTCTTTATCCCCCTTAACTTTTTGAAAATAAAATTGAAGTTGTCTAATGGAATAGAGTCTCAGCTATACAGGATGAAAGAGCTTTGTGGACTAGTTGCACAACAGTGTTACTGTACATAGCACTTCTAGATTGTACATGTGAAAATGCTTAAAGTGATAAGCTTCATGTATGCAATTCATCACAATTAAAATAACAAGTTTAAAAGATATGAAGATAACAGAAGCTTTAAAACTGGACATTAAAAAAAATCGAACAAAACATTGGAAGAGATTAACAAATCCCTGAAAGAAAAAACAAAAAAACAAACAGGTAAAAGAATCATTCCAGGAATTAAAAATTAAAATAGAAGCAATAAAGTAGGTGCAAACTGAGGCAAAGCTGGAAGTAAAAACCTGAAGAAACAAACCAGAACTACAGATGCAAGCATAACCAACAGAATGCAAGAGATTGAAGAGAGAATCTCTGGAGTGGAAGGTTCAATAGTGGACATAGCTACATCAGCCAAAGAAAACACTAAACCAAACACTAAAACCAAAATAGTCATAACACAAAATGTCCAGGAAATTTGGGACACCATGAAAAGAGTAAACCTGGGACTAATAGGAATCAAAGAAGAAGAATACCACCTCGAAGGCACAGAAAATATATTCAACAAAATCATAAACAAAAGCTTTCCCAATCTAACAAAGGAAATGCCTATAAAAATACAAGAAGCTTACAGAACACCAAATAGACTAGACCCCCCAAAAAAAATTTCTGCTCACCACATAATAATAAAGCCACTAAACCTACAGAAGAAAGAAAAAATATTAAGAGCTGCAAAGGTAAAAGGGCAAATTACCTATAAAGGCAGACCCATCAGAATAGCACCTGACTAGCCAATGGAAACAAGGAAAGTAAGAAGGTCCTGGTCAGATGTTATACAGACACTAAAAAAGACTATTATACCCAGCAAAACTATCAGTCACCATAGATGAGTAAAAATATATTTCATGACAAAACAAGATTTAAACAATACCTATCTACAAATCTAGCCTGACAGAAAGCACTAGAGAGAAAACACCAATCTAAGGAAACCAGATATGCCCATGAAACCACAAGCAATCAAAAATCTCACAGAAGAAAAACCCAAAGAAGAGAAATACACACATGCTACCACCAAAAATAACAGGAAATAACAATCATTGGCCATTAATATCCCTTAATATCAGACTCAATTTAACTATAAAAAGACACATCTTAACACGATGGATACATAAACAGAAGCCATCCTTCTTCTGCATACGAGAAACACACCTCAACTTCAAAGACAGACACAGACTCAGAGTATAAAAGCTTGGGAAAAGAATTTCCAATCAAATGGTCCTAAGAAACAAGCTGGTATAGCCATCCTAATGTCTAAGAAAATAGATCTCAAACTAAAATCAATCAAAACAGACCAGGATGGACTTTACTTATTTATCTTAGGAAAGTCTACCAAGATGAAGTCTCAATCTTGAATATTTATGCTCCCAACACAAGGGCACCTACATATGGTTAAAAAAAGAAACAAAAACAATAGTAAAGCTTAAACCTCACATCAAACACCACACATCGATATTGGGAGACTTTAATACCCCACTTTCACCCTTGGATAGACAGAAACAGAAAAATAAGGAATCTAACAAATATTATGACCCAAATGGATTTAATAGATGTATATAGAACCTTCCACCCAAATACAAAGAAATATTTCTCAGCACCCCTCAGAACTTTCTCTGAAATTGACCACATACTCTGTCATAAAATAAATATCAATAGATACAAAAAATGGAAACATCTTCTTGTATCGTATGTTCTAAAGTTAGAGTGTAACAACAGCAAAAATCACAAAGCCTACAAATTCGTGGAAACTGAATATGTCTTAATTGAACCACCAATGGGTCAAGGTGAAGTCAAGGTCAAGTTAAGAAGAAATCAAACATTCCCTATAATTAAATGAAAAATAATCTACATTATATCCAAACTTATGGGACACAATGAAAGCAATGTTAAGAGGAAAATTCACAGCATTAGAATCTTATATGAAAAACCTAGAGAAATCTCACACAAGAGACCTAACAGTACAGCTGAAGGCTTTACAACAATTAGAAGCAAACTCACCTAGAAGGAGTAGACAGCAGGAAATAATCAAGCTTAGGGCTAAAATTAATACAATAGAAACAAATAGAACAATACAAAGAATCAATGAATCAAAGAGATGGTTCTTTGAGAAAGTCAACAAGATAAACTTTTATTCAAACTAACAAAAAAGCAGAGAGAGGGAGAGAGAGAAAAATAGAGAGAGAATCCAAATTAACAAAATCAGAAATATAAAGGGGGACATAACAACAGACACCCAGGAAATCCAGAGAATTATCAGGTCATACTTTGAAAATCTATACTCCACTAAAATGGAAAACCTAAAAGAAATGGACAGATATCTGGACAGGGATCACTTACCAATACTCAATCAAGATTAGATAAATGATCTAAACAGACCTATGACCCCAAAGGAAATATAACCCCAAAGGAAATTGAAACTGTTATTAAAAGTCTCCCAGGTAATAAAAAGCCCAGGATCAGTCGGTTTCAGTGCAGAATTCTACCAGACATTCAAAGAAGAACTAATACCAATACTCCTCAAACTGTTACATACAGTAAAAACTGAAGGAACATTGCTGAACTCTTTTGATGAGACCACAATCACACTGATACCCAAGCCACTCAAAGATGCAACAAAGAAAGAAAACTATAGACCAATCTCCCTCATGAACATTGATACAAAAATATTCAAATTCTAGCAAACTGAATCCATCAACATATCAAAAAAAGAAATCATTCACCACAATCAAGTAGGCTTCATCCCAGAAATGCAGGGATGGTTTAATACATATATTATATATATATATAATATATAACTGTCAATGTCATCCATCATATAAACAACCTGAAAGAAAAAAAACATATATACTGAAAAATCCTTATTCAAAATTCAACATGCCTTCATTATAAATGTCCTGGAGTGTAGTTGTGAGGTTTCTTGGTCCCGGGTGGCCAGAGGCCCACACCCACAGACCTGCAGTCAGCCCCAGACCCCTTAGCCGCCCGCAGCTGCTCAGGCCCCCAGAAATGACTCAGGTGCTTATATTAACTTCATGTTCTTTGGCCTACAGCTTAGCTAGCTCTTACATCTTAAATCAATCCATTCTCATTAGTCTGTCTGCCACGTTGCCCATGGCTCACCTGTGTTCCTTACATGTTGCTCCTTTGAACTTCGGGGTTGGTCTGTCTGACTCTGCCCTGCTTCTCCTATCGATGCTCTGATTCCTCCTCCTACTTCTTCTATGGTGCCTGTCATGGCCCAAAACAGCTCCTTTATTTAAAGATTGATATTCACAGCATACAGAAAGACATTCCCACATCACTGGAGAGATAAGGAACACAGGGAAAATACCTAACTATAATAAAGGTGATATACAGCAAGCCGATAGCCAACATCAAACTAAATGGAGAGAAACTCAAAGTAATCCCACTACAGTCAGGAACAAGACAAGGCTGTCCTCTTTCTTCATATCTATTCAATATCGTTCTTGAAGTTTTAGCGAAAGCAATAAGAGAACATAAGGAGATCAAGGAGATACAAATTGAAAAGGAAGGAGTCAACTTATCACTATTTTCATATGATATGATATATATGTGACCTCCCAAAATCTACCAGGGAACTCCTACAGACTGGTAAACACCTTCATCAATGTAACAGAATACAAGATTAACTAAAAAAAAAGTCAATAGCCTCCTATACACAAATGATAAAAAGAACTGAAAAAGAAATCTCAGAAACATTACCCTTTACAGTACCTAAAAATAACATCACATATCCTAGGGTAACTCTAACAAAAGAAGTGAAAGACCTGTATGACAAGAACTTTAGGTCATTGAAGAAAGACATTGAAGAATATACCAGAAAATGGAAATATCTCTGTGCTCTTGGATAGGTAGGATCAACATAGTAAAAATGGCAATCTTACCAAAAGGAGTCTTCAGATTCAATGCAATCCCCATCAAAACCTCAACACAATTCTTCACAGACCTTGAAAGAACAATACTCAACTTTTCATATAGAAAGACAAAAAACCTAGGATTGCCAAAAATATCTTGTTCAGTAATACAACTCCAGGAGATTCACTATCCCTGACTTCAAGCTATACTGTAGAGATACACACAGTAATAATAATAATAAAAAAAAAGCCTAGTACTGGCATAAAAACAGACTAATGGAATCAAACTTACAACCCTGACATTACTCCACACACCTATGAACATCTAATTTTTGAAAAAGAGGCCAAAAGTACACAATGGAAAAAAGATAGCATCTTCAACAAATTTTGCTGACATAACTAGATATGTTATGTAGAAGAATAAAAATAGATCCATATCTATCACCCTTCACAAAACTGAAGTCAAAATGGATCAAAGTCCTCAAAATAAGCAAAGTTACAATGAACATGGAAATAGCTTTAAATGTATTGACAAAGTAGATCACTTTCTAAATATAGCACCAGTAGAAAGGCACTAAGAACAATAATTAATAAAGTGGACCTCCTGAAATTGAGAAGCTTCTATAAGCTTCAATAAGACAAAGCTACAGCCTACAGAAATGGAAAAGATCTTCACCAATCCTACATCTGACAAAGCAATGATTTCTAAAATATATAAAAAACTCAAAAATTGGGGGAAAATTATAAATAAGCCAATAAAAAATTGGGTTCAGAGCTAGAAATTTCTCAGTAGAAAAATTTCAAATAGCTGAAAATCACTTAAAACTGGCTCAATATCCTTAGTCATCAGAGAAATGCAAATCAAAACAACTCTGAGACACCATCTTACACCTGTCAGATGACTAAGATAAAAAAAAAAAACCCAGATTACAGCCTATGTTGGAGAGGATGTGGAGCAAGGGGGAACACTCCCCCATTGGTGGTTGGAATGTAAACTTGTATAGACACTTTCAAAATTAGTATGGCAGTTCCTCAGAAAACTGGGAATTAATCTACCCAATGATCTAGCAATACCACTATTTGGCATATTCCCAAAGAATGTGCTAATACACATTCTTACCTCAAGAGCATTAGCTCAACTATGTTCATAGCAGAATTATTTGTAATGGCCAAAACCTCAAAACAACCTAAATGCCCCTCAGCTGAAGAAGGGATTAAAAATTTGTGGTACATTTACTCAATAGAGTACTACTCTGCTCAGCAGTTAAAAAAAAAAAAAAATGACATCCTGACATTTTCATGCAAATGGATGGATCTGAAGAGTATTATCCTGAGTGAAGTAACACAGATTCAGAAAGATAGACATGGTGTGTACTCACTCATAAGTGGATTTTAGATGTGAAGCATAGGATAACTAGACTACAATCATCAACTTCTGAGCAGCTAAGTAACAGACAGAACTGAAGAGAGACATCTGTGGATCCCCCTGGGAAGGAGAAATAGGAAAGATCTCCTGAATAAATTGGGATCATACATGGGAGGGAGGAAGGGGAAGTAGGAAGAGATCTTGAGAGGATGGGATGGTTGAGTGTGAGGAGCAACAGAGAGGGAGAACAAAGAAATAGATATCTTGATAGAGGGAGCCATTGTGGGATTAGAGAGAAACCTGGTGGTAGGGAAATTCCTAAGAACTCACAGGATGACCCCGGCTATGATTCGACTAAACAGGACTCCCCTATAATCAAATGAATGACTATCCTAATTGTCATTATAGAACCTTCATCCAGCAACTGATGCAGGCAGAAGCAGAGATACATAGCTAAGCACAGGTCGAATTCCCAATCCAGCTAAAGAGGGAGGAGAGAGTATATGACCAAAGAGATCGGGATCACGAGGAGGATCCTCACAGAGATGGCTGACTTGAGCTATTGGGAGCTCACTGACTCTGAAATGACAGCTGAGAAACCTTCATGAAAAGGAATTAAACCCTCAACATGTACATGACAGTGGAATGGTATGGGCAGTTTGTGAAGCCTCTTTCAGCTGAACCAGAGTTCATTCCTGGTGCATGAACTGGCTTATCAGAACACATTTCCTACAGAGGAACACCTTAGTCAGCCTTGACACTTGGGGAAGGACTCAGTCCTACCTAAATTCCTGACAGAACTGATTCACCTTGGGATTCCTTGCCCTCCCTGGGGAATGGAAGGGAGGATGAGGTAGGTAAAGGCTGAGGGAGGATTGGGAGAGGGGAGGAGGGGAGCAGAGATGGGTATGGGGCAAAACTTTTTAAAGAAAATAATCAATGTCTTTTAACTGCTGAATAATTTTTGATATGTGTATTGAATGAACTACAACTTTTGATAAAATTAGTAAAGTACAGATAAATTGTTATGTTAAATTTCTGGTCTGTCTGGCCTCTGGTTGAAACCTTAAGACCCACAGACCAGCAGACCCACAGTCCCACAGAAACACACAGACGCTTGTGCTAATTTTATGCTGAACAGCCTATGGCTCATATTGATAGCTAGCTCTTGCTCTTAAACTAACCCAAGATTCTTATCCTGTTCAGCCAAGAGACTTGATACCTTTTCTCAGAGCAGCATTTCAACTTCTTTCCTCTGCATCTGATGACATATCATCTTGATATCTCCATGGTGCCTCTCTGGCTTTTCTGTGCCATCTCTGCTCTGTTCTTTCTGTTCCCAGAGATTTCTGAGTCTGGTAGCCTCACCCAAACTTCCTGTCTGCCTTTGGCCAATCAGCATTTTTATTAAACCAGTAAGATGGACAATTATTTACAATGTAACAACATGATTCCACTACAATAAAAACAACTACAATTAATCTCAAAAGTATTAGAAGCCTGGTAATGTTGTTATATTTAAAAGCCAAAGATCAGTGCTACATTCTGCATTGTTCTATTGCATGACTTTCTAAATCTGAAAAAAAAAAAAAAATCCTACAACTAATGAGTAACTTCTAGAGTCTGAGGGGACATTGAGAAAACTGTTCACTGGAAAGTGACAAGCTTTAGGTAATAGATCAATTTTTGGTGGTGACTAAATCTTCCTAGAACTATACGCATAAAAAGTTAAATTTGCTCTAAGTTTATTTGATAATTCTAGCTTTAAAGACTACGTATGTCCAGTGCTGAGAGTGTTCAGTTTTTCGTGGAGTCTTCCCCCGCAATGATATGCCCTCTTCTTGTTTACCTTCAATAAATACTTTTCCAACTCCTAATCCAATATCACTGCCTGTGACTGGATGAGACTTACCTGTTTGCTGCATTGTGTGTGTGTGTGTGTGTGTGTGTGTGTGTGTGTGTGTGTGTGTGTGTGTGTATGAAAACTAAAGATTTTTTTTTCTGCAATGGCTCTCCACCTTTATGTTGAGACAGAGTCTCTCACTGAACTAGAGGCTCATCAGTTTGCCCAGTCAGCCCCAGAAATCCTGTTTTTGCTTCCCCATTACTGGAATTACAGACGCTCACCTCGGTGATGAGCTTTGTATATGGGAACTGGGAATCCAAACTTAGGTCTTCATACTTCCATGGCAGTCTCCTTACAAAGTGGACCATCACCTCAACCTCTGTGTGTTATATTTCTATGTGAGATTTCCAACTTATATGTAGATGTAGTAGAGAGCAGGAACCATCATGTTGACCTAGAGGTATGGCCTCTTGCACCAGTGTAGGTCTGGGATTCACCTATGAGCTTGAAGTGCCAGAATTAGGGGCACGGTTGAAGGGTGGCTTAAGATTGAGGTGCTCGTATACAGAAGCCCCTTCGTCCTGTTCTTTCTTGTGTTCTTGGATGGAGGACCTGACCTGCTGAGCTTCAGCCTTGTGGACCAGCCCACCTTTCCAGGAACTGCACAACTGTTTACTCTCTTTATATCAGTGAGTTTCCTCTCTTAAGCCCCTAAAGAAATAATATCTTTCTTTATCAGTTGCTGGTGACTTATGTTAATATGTATCAATTTAGGTTACGGTAATTGATTTAAAAAAAAAAAAAAAAGAACTTAAGAGGTAGTGACGTCCTAAAGCAAAATAAATGTAGCTGTAGAATACGCATCAAGAAACAACACGGCCAAGACAAACCCCAGGGTGTAAGTGGGTATTTTAGTATATATAGGAGATAAGCTAGGAGGAAGACGCAAGATCACTGGTCTGTATTTAAAGACCTCAACAAGAGTTTGCAGGGAGTTAGCATTATTCATAGGTTATTCTTACTCCTTGCAGGTTGGTTTTTAAGCCTGCTTTATAGACCTAGCAGACACAAAAAAGAGATTGTGTAACATCTGTCTTCATTTGTTAGGAGCTGACAGTTTGGCCTAAGATTTGGAGTTTTGTTCTTATTACTGTCTTTTCCTTTGGTATTTGTGTCTGTGTCTGCGCATTCTAAAACAGCACAGAGGAAGAAAACAGAATGCCACTGTTTCCCCTAGCAGACAAAGGAGGTAAGGACAAGCACTAGTAAAGCATGGTCACTCTTGATGCAATGCTTGAGAGACTGAAAGAACTACTTTGTAGCTCAACATACCATTTCAGTAGGAGAGGAGCTTCTAGTTTCTCATCAGGCCCATTGCATATCACAAAGATCAGGGTGGGCAATGCTCATCAATCATCTCACTGAAGAGAAGAGAAATGAATACTCCATAGTCGCAGGTTATCTGTTTGCTTGTTTATTTATTTGTCTAGAAAGAGAGGCATTCATTGCCAAATGTTCATGCATAAGAGAACTTTGGCCTATTTTATTTATCTTAATTAGTTTTGTTCAGGATTGGAAAATGTCTCTCTATTCAGGGTGGGGGTTGCTATTGCTCATTTATTTTGAGTCAATTTATTCTCATGACTTATTTACTGGAAATGAACTCAAAATTACAGAACTATAGATTATTCATTTCAGCCAAATAATTGTTTGAAACAAATTGTTGGACCAAGAAGCCTGCTGAATTTTAATAACATTACATTTGGTCAAGTTAGAATTCTCACATCTCCAACCTTAGACCAGCGCTTTATTACTTATCTCTCTTATTCCGAGGCTTCCACTTCCTTGGATGAAGCAGCTTCTGGGTGCTCTCGTGGTCCACTCTTTAGATAGCCATCATGGGACTCTCCAACCTCTCAGCATTTTGTGTGCCATCTACTAAAATCCCTCTTGCACTTACATGTTCTGTTCCTGTGGGGAACCCTGACTAATGCAAAACGTAACAGTCTTATCTTCATTCTCTATTATATGGTGAGTACTCTGGGCATAGCTAATATATAATCTGCAGAACTCAGTAAAAACAGCAACAACAAAAAGCAAGCTGCAATGGACTCTTCAAAACCAGAATAAAAGTGTCATGAAAAGCATTGCAATGCTCAGTCCTTTCTGCTTCTTCCACAATCTTTTAATTTCCCAAGACTTGTACTCTAATACCCTTCTGAGTGAATAAAATTGAGTTTACATTATTAACATGGACTTCACAATTTTTCCTTATGCAATACAAGGACAGTTTTCAATGCCAATATAAAATTATAGTTCAGTCAGTGAAAGTATACAACTTGCATTTTAACTGATTTTGAGAACTAGATTTATCTTGGAAACTCCGACTTTAACAGTGTATTAATCAATTAATGATTCTTACTGTGCTGACTTGCTAAGAGATTATGGACTCTGTGGAAGCAGGACCCAGTTAAAGAATGTATTATTATCTTTTCTAATACAATTGTTTAATTCCCTGACAGAAGCAAATTAAAGGAAAAACAGTTTATTCTGGCTCCCACTTCCAGATTACAGTCCATAGTTACAGGGGAAGTCATGGCAACAAAAATGTGAAGTGGTTGGTCAGGAGACAGAGAATATTTGTTTTCTCTTTATTGAACGGTCTAAGTGCAAAATCCATAGCATGATGCCACCCACATTGGGCAGGTAGGCTTTCCCATTTCAGTTAACCTTATACAGATAATCCTTTACAAGTGTGCCCAGATGCTTATATGCCAGATTAGTTTAGACCTCATCAAGTTAAAATATAAGATATTTCTAAGAGAGTGAGTGGGATTTGGGGGACTGTTCCTTTTCCTCAACCCCTTCCTCTTTCTCAATTTGTTACCCACTGTGGTAATTTGGAAGTAAATACCCCCATAATCTCCCAGGGAATGGCACTATTAGAAGGTTTGGCTTTTTTTAGAGGAAATGTGACACTGTTGTGTGGGCTTTGAGGTTACCTAAACTCAGGATGCCATCCAGTGTCTTAGTCGACTTCCTGGTGCCTGTAAGATGTAGGACTCTCAGATACTCCAGCACTATGACTTCCCGCACATCACCATGCCCCTTGTCATAATAATTGACTAAGCCTTTGAAACTGTAAGTGAGTCACCAATTAAATGTTTTCTTTATAGGAGTTGCCAGGGTCATGATGCCTCTTCACAGCATTACAACCTTTAACCACGACACCCAGTCACCCTGAGGTGATCCCTTTTGCTCTGGTACACTCTTGCTGCCATGACAATTTGTCTCACCACAAGCTTAAAGAGATCAGACCAAGAAAACACACACTGAAACCTTGAAAACTGTGAAGAAGATAAATCTTGATTCCAGTTGTTTTCCTAAGTATTTTGTTATAGTGATGAAAAACTAACAAGCATGTACCTCAGTAAGGTCAATCTCAAAAGCAGTATATTGAGCAAAGACAATCTAATATGGAGGACCTGATACTAGGTGTTAACTTCATGAGGTTCAAAAAGAGTGAATGTTGAGGGTTAGAGAGATGACTCAACCAGGCACGTTAGTAGAGAAAATGATACAAACTGAAGAACAGAAATATAAGTTGAATCTGCATGAGGTGAAAGAAAAGCCACACGTCACTGGTAGAAAAGTAGTCTGGCAGCTGTCCATGTAATGTAGACCAGGGATTCCTGAGAGAAATCCACCACATGAGAAATACCAGATTTACTTCCTATCCCTAGAAAAGATGTACCACAGAGATGTTAGCCCTTACGCCAAAGTAATGACTCGCACCACAGCAGAAGTACTAAGAAAACATGTCTGTCATTTCTTTCTTCCTGGTAATAAAGGAGACAAACATTGGTTGGAGCTCACCCAAAAGCAGGGCCTGGGAAGGGCTGGTGCCATGGGCGGGGTCCAGAATTTCATGGACTAACCCCGCTATAGCCTAGAGCCCTCTGCCTCTAGAAGCCCAATAATGGAGAGGTTCTCTAATTTTGCCACTGGTATTCCGTGTACTTATTTTGTTACCTGAGCAATCCTAGATGGTCCTCTCCTCTCCAGGATGACAGCCAAGAGACAAAGATTATAGCAACCGAGCCCATCACTTCCCACATCACTCAGGAAGAAACAAGCCTCTCCTTTGCTGCCTGTGGCGGCAAATCTCTGAGGACTTCCTCACTGTAATTGCTGCCAGCTATGGGCTATGTTAGCTTAAGGACCTAAAATGTTTGGCTTCAGAATGGTTGACCCAAACATGGTTTGCCCACTTTAGAATAAGGACCCAGGCAACAAATTCTGAATTACCAATGGGGATTATTGGATACAGAAAGTATTAAAATAAGGGAGTAAATTGGGCTAGAATACTATAGCCATAATTCATACTTTGGTTAGCATCCATATATATGTACGTATGTGTGTGTGTGTGTGTGTGTGTGAGAGAGAGAGAGAGAGAGAGAGAGAGAGAGAGAGAGAGTACTTTTAAGCTTAGATTTATTTCAGAACAGAAGAGAGACATTTGTAAAAGACATCAGAAAAGAGATTAAATAAAAGCAATTATAACAGAAATTAATCACAAGTCTCAGGTACAAATTTTCTCATTTCCCCCTCCCTCCTCAGTCATGTTTAATTGTTTGGGTTTGATTTGCAAGACAGGATTTCCTCTGCTTCAAATAGTTATTTTCCATATTCTTCTCATTTGACATGATCTAGGGAAAAAGCATAGATATCCCTTAAGAGAGAAAAACAATTCACGTCATGAAAATGGGCTGCATAAAACCGTAATAAATACATGTTCAAGGGCATAAATATGTAGTAACACATTGCAGATAAAAATCAAATATGTGGTAGAATTTCCCTAGGGTAGAAACAGGCTGCATCAAAAGCAATTTATCCTCTCCCTGAAGGCCCCAAATGTCCTACATTCTCAATTCTCACATTCTGCCTTCTGGACCTCTTTGACATTAAGAGTCAGTAATATTTCCATGTGTTCTTGTTTCCAGATCATACTGTCACGTCTCGGCAGGTAGGGCACAAATTTCTATCCTTTAGAGTAACAGCTATCACCTCGCTTTCTCTAAATACCCAAGATGATAATTTACGTCTTTCCTTTCTGGATGAAGAGAATGGATTTTCATCTCCCACTACAAATGAAGTTTTATTTTTTCTGTCTGTAGTGACAATTCAAGGAAAGACAAGGCCCCTCACACAAATGTTGCCTTTTACAATACAACTCATTCAACAAAAGAATTCCTTTGTTGAAATCCTTGTTACAAGCACCACAATCTTTCCATAGGGCACCAACTTTTAAGAAAGTGCAGTTGAGCTTAGGGCTGGTGTGAAGACAGCAAACCACCGATTTTGAGAACTTTAGACAAAGAGGCAAGACCTTCTGCTCCAAACCATCAGGATCTTGACAGTTCACTATTTTATCTGCGGTGGAATCTTTTCCTTTGGTACTCTGATCTCTGAGATGCCAGTCAAGTGATGTACATGTTTGACCTTCCCACCCAGCTCCATGTTACCAGTCAATCTCTGGTCCACAAACTCTACCTCTCTTGTTGAACACAGAACTGCTCCAGAAATAGAATTAGGTCATTTACACAAGATCCCTTTGCACAGTACCATACAGTCACATGCTGTCAGCATCAGAGTTTTGCTGTTACCATTATCTGGTAGATCTGGTGATTCACTATTAGTTTTTGTTACCTTTGTACATGTAGAGGTCAGAGGTCGGTTGTCTTCTTACATTCCCCTCCACTGTATTTTTGAGACACTAACTCATTGCATCTGAGCTCACTGACTGGTTAGACTAGCTGTCCAATAAGTTCCTAGAGCATCATGTCTACATCTATCCAGCATCCTGGATTACAGATGTGTACTGCTGCATCCTACCTAGGTCCTGGGGATCAAACTCAGATCTCTGTGTTTACACAAGTACAATACCACACACACTCAGTCATCTCCCCAATCAGAAGTCATTTTTCAAAGGTTAGAATGTAATAGAGTAAAACAAGAAAAAGCTTTAAAGAGGTAACAAAAACTATTACATTCACCATCATGGGATCTTAACTGATCCTTATCAGTCTTGAGAAAGAACAAATAAGCTCTGTTGGTGATGGTGAGCTTTTCATAGATGCATTTTAAAGAAGCAGGGTCCAGGATAACTCAAGACACAGCCTTATGCTGCCAGAAGCCACACTTGAAGTTGATATTGAGAACAGAAGTTTGGATGAGGCCATTATGTGCAGAAAATTATGTCTCTGGTGTCTTAGAGTTTCTATCTAAAAAATAATCCATCTGCAATTTACTTCTGTAAATTTATAATGTAATTTTATGGCAGAAGGACAAAGAGAAAGTCTCATTTTGCCCAATTCCAATATGCATTACATTTCATTATCATGGTTTAGTTACTAACACCAGTTCCCTAATGCCACTGTTCAAATTGTAAGTTTCCACGTAACCCATAATTGCAATCAGCAAACACTTTATTGCTATATTTTTTCTAGCTGTGTTTAAAAAATTGATAGGTAGGACAGTAAGCAATTATTTCACATGTTTCCAAGTGTGTCTGGGTCATTGAACTTCTGTCAGTAAGCCATTCCACAGACAGCAAAGTACACAGGTCTCAGGTTGTCTTTCATGGTTTCCTACTGTGCTTTTAAATTTATGCAATGACCCCATAAGTTTGATAGGCAGTCTTGCTCACAATTGATGTTTACTATGACATGGCTTCACCAGCATTTCCCCCAAACTTCTTCCAATGATACCAACACTGGTAGAAAAAAAAAAAAAAAAAAAAAAAAAAAAAAAAAAAAAAAAAAAAAAAAAAAACCTAGCTTTTCCCACATTCCGTTTCAAAGACCCAATATCCAATAGCAATCTTTCTGAACCCAATATCAATCTTCAGAAATCTGAATCTTAGATTTTTACAACTCCCAACATTCACTCTTAAAAAGGCTATTTGCTGCCATTTACACCAACCCTGTTTTCTTGATGCCCCTGCAGAACTAACTCTCCAGCTCATCTGCTCTTCTGCATTTCTGGAGCCCGTTTTCCCATTCACCCATTTTCTCCTTGGTAGTAATCAGTAAACTTCAAAGCCAACATGTTTACCCTCTATAAAGAATAAGAAAAAATAACCATGAAATGAGGTGGCCTGAAAGAAGCATTGAATACATAGTTAAATATATATTTAGGTACCTGGAAGGAAGAAATTCTTGTTCAGTCTGGTAGTAGGGAGAGCGTAAATGATTTTATCATTCTAGATTGTAATATACTCATTTAAGATAGGTTAAGCATTTCATTTAGGATAGTTTTTCTCCTTAAGGAAAAGCTACATAGCCTGTTTTTCCTACTGTGATAACTTTTGCAATTGATAGAGGTATCATCTTCCTCCACTTTTTCCTATGATAATCTCTTACATCTTTATAGGATTTATCTTTCAAAAATATAGACAACACCAACCCCCTGAGGAGCTGCTACCCAGTGAGTACATAAAATTATCAAGTAATTCTCTTAAGTAACACTCACAATTTTCATCTGCTCATTTCAGTCTTGGTTTTTCTTAATTTATTTATATTTGGGTTTTGGAGATAAGAGTTTCTCTGAGTAGCCCTGGCCTTGAACACAGAGATCTGTCTGCTTCTGCCACTCCAGAGCTAGGATTAAAGATGTGTGCCAGCACAGCATGGCTCATTCCAGTCTTTTTTCTGTCCTCATTTTCACATCACTATCTGTCATTCCAGGCAGATTCTACACTAAGCACCACATGTCAATGAATACTGAGCTTCTTGTTAGAGGATGTTCCCTTGTCTATAACGTCCTACTCACCATTCCCATGTTGCAGAGCTCCTACGGCCTCTTAATACCAGGGACACCATGTTTTCTCTGTGCTTTTCTTTTTAACTATAATCTGCGCCTAGAAATAAATTGATCACCGAGGTGAATTGCATACTAACACATAATATCCGTAATATACATCATAGTAGTACAGGTCCATAGAGACTAACCAGTTGATAAAGCAAGCACACGATGTACTTCCTTATGAGCCAACAGTGAGTCTGCCTGAGGACCTAGTGACAGATGCTGTCCAGATCCTGATTGTGCCCAGCCAATGAGGGTTAACCACACAATGTCAACAGATTGAGACACAGCCTGGGTGCTTGGAGAAAGGTATATAAGGCTCTGCCCATTGCTGAATAAATGAGTCTGCTGTTTGCCTTTCACCAGACTCGTAATGTCTGTGCCGTTGGTGCTGTGTCTTCTCACTCCCTCCTCTATTAGGACGCAGCAACAATACATACTGCATACATATGAAGACTCCATTACAGTGTGTTGTAAGTTACTTCTTTTTCCATTTTGACATCTCTGAAGTAAGGATATGTCTTACAGTAGCAAAATGTTATTTTACAGAATTTATTTCTTAGTGTCACATTAACATAACGGTACACCATACAATTAATGCCATCATAGACTAGATGAAATAATACAATTCTTTATTATGTGTCTAATTTTCCTACTAGACAGTGAATCTTATATTACTCTTATTTGTGGATAATGTGTGTATTATTGAATGTATACATATTACACTGAAATGTCAATTGTGTGGCTGATAGATGCACTAAAGTGTGGAGAGCAGAAGGAATATTGAAATGTAATATAATTTTCACTGACAGAGCCTCAAAAAGAACTTTAATTTGTAATCATGACAGTTTCCTCTTTGTACTATTATATTATATTTATGAATGATGCAACTGCTGAGGAAAATAAGATTAACAATACATGGATTTCTTTGTGCTGTATTTTGCAATTTTATGTGAGTTCAGTTAAAGACATTTCTCAGTCTCTCTCTTTGTGTGTGTGTGTGTGTGTGTGTGTGTGTGTGTGTGTGTGTGTGTGTGTGTGTGTGCAGACATACTAGCTTGTTTATATTTGTGAAGAACCAAGTTTGATATTGGGTTTCTTCTTGTGTTGCTTTCACCTTGTGTTTTGAAACAGAATCTCCCTTTGAACCTGATGCTCATGGTTTATCTTAACTACCTTTTCAACAAGCACCCCTGCTTTACTTACAACAGGCACATCATCCACTGAGGCATCCATAACTACAAATCATCTTAAAATAAAAATCTTCAAATATAGAAAACTATAAAACAAATATAATATATATCCTAAAGCTTTTTGTTAGCAATAAATCAACATTTGGAAAGACAGTATAGCCTTTGACACCTTTGGAGACCGAAATCAGAATATCATATAAATGCTGCACAAATGTCATTTACTATGACAATTTTACTCAATATTGGCATGCCCTTAACAGAACAAAGTTACCTTGTTCAAGTACGAGACTTACAGTCTGAATAGGTTGCCTCTTCAAGCCCCCTAGCGAACATATATTCTCTGTGGTTGTGAATGCCCCTGAAAAAATATAACACTATATTTAAAAAGATACACTTATTAAAACTATAGTTTTAATAATTTAAAAAAAACTCATTTCAGTGATTGTGATCTTTGTAGTGCTTAATTGAAATCTCATTTATGAAATTTAAAACTTCACCTGTTAATCGGGTCCACGGCAGAAGACAAAGATCAGTGACATCTGCTTACTTTGGTTCCTGTCATCTGTCTTGCTTTTCCTCCAACACGTGTCTAGATAAAGCAAGAGAAGCAAGAGAGTAACAAGTGGACAGTCTTCACCTGCCTGGAAGAAGGCAATGAATTTGTTGGAGACTAAAATGTTCACAAAAGTTTACAAATAGGCAAATGTAAGTATCAAACTAAAATGTCTTTGGGATTACACAGTATCTCATTTTAAAACTTGCTGTTGACTGAACTATGCATTTAAATTAAGACAGAATTTACAATGATTTGTGAAATGACTCCCCTTTTAAAAAAAAGTTTTTGCTATGTAGCCCATGCTGGTCTCAAACTCTTGATCCCAAATTTGGGAATTACAGCTATGCACATCCATACCAAGCTCATGGGTTACCACTGTGAACTTTCCAGGAATGAGCACCTTCTGACCAACAACAGAGTCCCTATTGAATGTCAGTTGCTGCTATGTGTGCTTCCACACAGCACAGCTTCCCTCTACTCTGCTGGCCTCAGCTAGGTCAACAGCACCCCCACCAATCAGAATCATTCTCAATCTCCCTGAATAATCTTCTCAAAGACTCACTGTCAGAAGCCTATCCTTGTCCCTAATTGCAGCAAAGAAAAAATAGAAGAAATACAACACACTAATCATTGTTTATTAGCATTTATTCTGTCTATCTGAAATGTGTTAGTGTTGTTGAAATGTGTGGCCTACCAGTTCCTTGAAAGTCTGACACTGTCACTTTCTCTGCCATCTCTGCCTTTGCATGAAGGCCGCAGGCAACCTAGAGACAGAAACACTGTTTGCAGCCACTTTGCCAACTTATTCTGAGAAAAAGAAAAGAATCTTTGAATAGTAACAAATGTTTTTTCCTAAACAGTATATTTTATAAAGAACTAATTGTCCAAAACAAAACAAATAAAAACTAATTCTAAAATATCACCCTTTTTTCCCTTCACTATGTAACCTGCCCTAAACTAATGCCATCAACTTATACAAGAACACAGGAGTACATCAAAACACCAATTTTTCTTGATGTGGGACACTATACACTACAGGAAACCTAGGGGTCTGGCATTGTCATAAATCCAAACTCTTGCATAAATGAGTAAGTTTTTCAATTTGCTTTCAAATCTAAGTTATTCTCAAATAATCATGTGCTTCTAGTCTATGGAGTACAACATAATATGGAATAGGGTGTCATAAAGTTGAATGTGGGATATGGAAATTTAACAACATCGAAAGATTTCTGAACATACAAATCCAAAAGCGAATTTAAAATTGAACCTGTGGTGAACCTAAGGTATTTGCAGAGTGGTCTGCCCAGAGTACATCATACGGCTTCATTGATTTCTAGTATTGTATTGGTTCTAAACACATAACATACTTGGCAATGCACATGTCATCACACCATGAAATACCAACAAATGTTTCTGAAAGACCTCAGCTCAGGTTTGATTCTATAAGGTGCAATGAACACCAATGCTATGCTTTTACTGTACATACAAATAATTTTGCTCCAGTAGAAACAAAGTACCTTAATTTCAGAAAACAAAGCTTAAATTTTCTTCCATTCCTCTCAGAATATAAGCATCAGGCTAGTAGGGCTTCTAGGATACACTGTGCGACAATGTTTTATTTTAAAAATTATTGTTGAATGAATTTTGCTATGAGATTAAGACAGAACAGTAATTTTTAAATGGTCCCAAATGTCCTTTGCCAATGTCTCTGTGTATTTATTTAAAGCAGAATTCTCAACATTGATGATTAAAATATCAATGACTCTGAAAAACACTAGAGATGCGGAATATTCTAAAGTCAAACATTCAGCCAAGAAATAATTATTTGTACAAAATAAACACATATATCCATTTTATTAGCATACAAATTCTCTTGTGTATTTAATACATAGTAAAATTATATATATATGTCAGATAATTACTTTTAATATAATTTTTAATGATTTATTATTGGTGATTTTTTATTTGTATACTCATCCTATACAAATATATGTCGATTTAAATCAGCTAATATAAAAAATTCTTAGATGTAAAGAGTTTCCAAGTGAGAAACAAATCTCTATATCAAGGTGAGCATGCTTGAAAATATTTCAATTGAAAATTAAAGAAGTTGTATCAAGCAGCTTCAACAAATATATAGACATATACATGATTAAAAACAAATAATGTCTGAAATGTTTCTGGTATTCTACCTCAGAACTGCTGTTAAAGAGAGTGTACATGTTATCAACAATGGTATATCGGTATCTTACAATTTTAGGCAGACGGGCTTTTAAATACACAGGTTAAAGCATGTATGTATTTGGAGATGTGCTTACTATCTAATGCTGCAAAGCAATGAGGAAGTGTGCTATGAATGAGTTATATGACAGTGAGCCTGGCTCAAGACACAAGCTGAATTTTTAAGAAACTTTTACAAATTTTTATGTCATTTTGATGATCGTGTTAACATAGCATTTAAAGACAAAACAAATTTGCTTGAAATAGCAACCCTTTAAACTCTGAGTCAAAGGTTAGCCACACAGAAGACTGAGAAATAACTAGATTTTAAACCCTGTCCTCCTGACAATGCTACTGCACTTTCAAATGTGCTTTGTTGTTTTCTTTTAATTCACTAAAATTAATCTTATAGATGTAGATGCCAGATTTGCATTAATTAAAACTCTACTGTAGAAGCCAGGCTTAATTGCAATCAAATTTGCTTAATTATGCATGGCGAGAGATTCCCAAACGAGTAAGGTTTTAGTAGGGATTTTGGTTTTTTGCATTGACAAAATAAATTGAAATTGTCATTTTTTGTGTTTTATGTAACACTTGTAAATAATTTGTGGAGCACCTTAAGTCTTCTATGTAAAGCAATGTTATTGCTTAAGTAATTATAACAATCTGCATTTTTCATTGTTAATTGTGGGTGTCAGACTCATTAATTTTAATTTACAGACTGTAATGAAATTAAGAAAATTTTGTGCTGATCTGCTTAAACTTGTCTTACAGGAAGTTGTTTAATACAACTAAAGTTTGGGGAAAGTCAAGCCTCATTGTCATTTGTGTTTCAGCCAATGTAATCTTCTATGGCAACTTGGCTTTAATGTAAAAGATGATAAACTATGCACACATTTTTAGATGTTTTATTATGGAAATAACTATGCTTATGTTTAATTTAGGATTATATGTTCTTGTTTTTTTTAAAAAAAAACTGCAGGCATTCTGAATATATTTTTAATTAAATTTCAACTTTTCTTCAGGGGAGTATATTATTGAAAAGAAGAAATTTTCTAAAACAACAGACCTAATTACTAATCAGTCTAATCTTTGTTAGAACCGTGAACGATCTGTTTGTTACCCAACTTCAAGTTCAACGTAACTTACCCACAGATACTTTACTTCAGATATCTGTGAGGATTTTATAGTTTTAAACGCTGAAGCTCTATTTTTGTTTAATTTTTCAAATGTAAATTTAAAACAACTAACTTATGAGGAAATTAGTAAAGTGTGCATTTTAAATAAAGAAAGTTAATGACTGACAAAGAACAAAGCTAAAATCTTACTTTATTTTTATGTTAAGACATGTGTCTTGTTCATGAAGCCTATTGAAACATTAAGTGGTACAATTATTAATGTAAAAAATAATAGAAACAGAAAGTATCTTTCATGCTTATTTAGTAGCAAGTCAACTCTTAAGAGAAATTCGCAAAAGAGTCTTCACCTCAATTATTATTCATCTAATTAAAAATTCCAAAACAATTACTGCAGTTCTGCTTAAACCCAAGCATGAAAGTTAGATTGTTGAAAACACAGTTGTTGAAAGTCTTGAGAAGAAATTGGCAAAGCAAAGATCATTTTATAATTAAGACTAATCTTCAATTACTGCTCTTTTTATAGCAACTTACTCTGAAAAGATAAAATGATTCACTGAAGGGTCTTGGGCATCTATCCCAGCATGCAGCACTAACCACAAGACATTTGTGTGGGTCAAAATCTTATTATTATCACAGTGGAAGACATAATGAAAGCAAGAAATAGCAACGTATACAATAGGTACCAAGTGCCCAAAGGAATTTTCTTCTAATTCATTCATAAACAAGTGAAAGCAACATGCCCTAATGCTTAATAATTTTCTAGTGAAAATTCAGGATTTCTCTGATTCATGTCAGGCTTCGGTTTAAAATCTACTTTTACATCTTATTTACTCTGATATTACTCTCGGTATTGCTCATTTATGCATTATTCACAAAAATATTTAACCACTAGTATATTTTTCCATTGTTAATTTCAACAACTTTTCACCAGGCCCTAAGAACCAAAGACTCCAGGATATAGTGGAAAGGTCCTTTGCTCCTGTATTCATAACACCATGTGTATGCATGGCTTACTTTTCTAGTGTTTTTGTGCCCAGGCAGTTACAAACAAACTCAGAAATTCCTTCTCAGATTATTTGTTCTCTTTTAAGAGTTTCAGACTCTTAACATTTTCTCTTGGTTATAAATTTTGACTTAAACTTTCATGTTCACTTATAATAAAGTGATTGTTTTATTCTCCCGTCTGCCTTTTCACTGTATGTTCCTAATTCCTTGTTTTCCTAGTCATATTTTATACTTTTCTATCATTCCTTGGCTTACACAGTCTCTATTCTGCTTTCTGTCCCTTTTGTATCCTGTCCTCCCTGCCCCTGGTTTCACCCAGAGATGCTATTACAGTGATTGATTTACACAGTGCAGAACATTCCATAGGTATCATATTGCTATACAACATACACATCCCATACAACAATAAATCTAAAAATAACTAGCAAAAGAAGCCATTTAAGTTGAGAGTTAAAAGTGCTAACAGGGTCAACTGGTACAGTCGCTGTGTGGATGGTGGTTGCATTAGCTTGGAGACAAATGGGCAAGAGCCAATGGAGCTGGGCACTCATGATGAAATCAGTCATAAATCAGATACAGAGTATAAGCATGAGTCAAATTACTATACTCAAACAAGAGCCAGGCACAGGCTTGAAAGGAAAATATGTCCTTGCCTTCCCATTCCCAACATCTCTCTTCCATCTCTCTGGCTTGATATCCGTCTTTCTCATTCTGACCTTACTGCTGTTTCACTTATTTTAAAATTTTTACCAAAAGCAAGGTTCATAATGATCCTGAGACGCTTCTGCTCCTCACTAAAAGTACCAGAACATGCTGCTTACTTTCTTATTCACCATTTCTTTTGATAGGCCCGTATAAATTCAACTCAGCACCCACCTTCCACTTGGGTGTAGCCACAAGTGTCCATGTGTTATTCCACTTATGAGACACACTAAGCACAACCTCAAATTATGCAGTAGAAAATATTGATTTGTAGAAAGCAATGACACCAGACAGAATACACTAGCTGTTCTCTTAAATGGCTTATTCATGTAAAGCCAATATTCAAGTCAGCTCTAGTGAGAACAGATCGAGTAAAAACGAGGTTTAGACAATTTCTCAATTTTTATTTATAGACTTATACTGTTTTTATTTATAGAAAATTTCCAGAAGTGCTGGGGAGGTGGCTCAGTGGTTAAAATGATTACTATACACGCATAAGGACATAAGTAACTTTTAGACTCCTGCTTTTAATTATCGTTTAAATCAATTTTACTTGAATATTAATATTTAGATTTGAGAGCACCTTCTGTGACAGTGGTAGGAACTGAATGACTATAGAAGGGAACAGATAAACAGCATAGTATTATAAAAGCTTAAAGGAGATATTGCTTGTCTGTATTCATGTTTTTTTTCTGTATCTAATACCTTTTCTTTATATTAAAAAAGCATTTTTCTAATATTGCATCTAATAGTGGATATTAATTGTCAGTTTGGCAGAATCTAGACGCACATGGTGATAGATTCTGGTCATGTCTTTGAATTTCTAGATCAGGTTAACTGAAGTATGAAGACTGACTTTAAATATGGGCAACACCACCTCATGGGCTAGCATTCTGGACCAAACCAAATGATGGCTGAGCACCAACCCTCGTCTCTGAATCTTTTGGTTCACCTCCTGCTGTCTCTTGTACCAGGACTGAGACCTTAGAAGATGACCAAAATCAGTTGTCTTCTTTAGTAGGCTTTTTTGTTTGTTTGGTTGGTTGGTTATTTGTCAAATAGAACAGAAAGGAAACTAATACACTGTACACTAATACACTGTAGTAGTGGGGTTTCTTGGTCTCCGGCCGCCAGGGGCCTGGACCCACAGATCTGCCCCGCCAGACCCCTTAGCCGCCCAGCTGCCCACTGCTCAGGCCTCAAGAAATGACTCAGACTCTTATATTAACTTTATGCTGTTTGGCCTATGGCTCAGGCACCTTACTAGCTAGCTCTTACATCTTAAATCAACCCATTTCTATTAATCTGTCTGCCATGTGGCCCGTGGTTCACCTGTGCTCCTTACATGTTGCTCCTTTGGGCCTCAGCTCGGTCTGCCTGTGACTCTGCCCTTCCTTTCCTACCTATTCTGATTCCTCCTCCTACTTCTTCTATGGTGCCTGTCATGGCCCAAAACAGCTCCTTTATTTAAAGATTGAGATTCACAGCATACAGAAAGGCATTCCCACATCAATACACAAGCTCTGCTTTTTGGTTAATAATTCATATGCAATTGGTGAGGATGTGGTAAGAGTAAAACCGTACATGTCTGGGGTAGTTTGGTGGGTTTTTTTGTTTTTGTTTTTGTTTTTGTTTTTTCTAAAATAGAAAATGACCTATATAGCACGCTTCCACTTTTACATTATTAACCATGAACATTTTTCTATAACATTAATTTGAGAAAGATGTAAAGTGGGAAATATATGTAGGTGGTGTGGAAGAGAATGTCTGGGCAGAGCCACCTGAAGCAAACTATACCTGCATTCCAAGGAGCTGGATTGCTGAGTGGCCCAGGAGAACATTTGGTCTCATGTTTTGTTTACCTTAAGTGGTTCATTTTCAACCCCTACAATCTACACTAACTTACTTATGTTTATTCATTTTTCAAATTGACTATTATTAACACATTTTAGTTCACATTATATTGGTTTTTATATGTGTATACATTGTGAAATGGCTAAGCCAAACTTCTTATTGTATGGACTATCTGACATGGCAATAAATCTTTTAACCCAGGTATAGTGGCACACAAGAAAAGGGAAGGAGGAGGTGAAGAAGAGGAAGAAGAAGAAGGAAAAGCATTGTTTTTTTATAAGAACATGAAATCTATCTTTATCAATTTTCACATATACAATGTGCACTACTGCATAGTACGTTATAACCTTGGTGTATAATAGAGCCCTTGAGTTTATTTTCTCCTGCCTGATGGAAACAGCACTTCCTTCAAACAACATGTTATTATTGGCCATGCCACCACACTTTGACATTAGTAACTACACAATTTTTTGCTCTGTGACTCTGTGCAATTGACTTTTGAGTCAACATGTAAGATTTGTCTCCCTATGTCTGACTTACTTTATTTGCCATAGTGTCCCACGGAGTCACACACATACCCCCTTGTTTCATCATTACTGAAATCCAGACAGTTTTTAGTTTATTGATATATTTGTAATTTAGTTTTTGTTTTTTTTACAGTTTCATGCCTGAGTGCTATATCATTTCAGTCCCCCTCTTTCCTCTCCACCCCTCTCAACTTCATAACGTTTTTTCACTATTGTTACACACACACACAGCCTACAGAGGCCATTTTTTATTGTTTATGTGCATATGTGTTTAGGACTAACTAATTGGGATTGGATTGCCTATCAGAGGGGTGCATCATTCCTGGAGAAAAATGACTCTCTCCCTCTCCCCTTCCCCTCCCCCCTCCCCCTCCCCCTCCCCCTCTCCCTCCCTCTCCTTCCTTTCTCATCAATAATTAGTTTCAGGTAGCTCTTCATCCAGAGGGACTTTATGAGATTTCCTCCATCCACACTGGCATGCCAGCTTGTGCTGTCATTGTGCAGGTCTCATTTGGGAAAACCATATTTTTAAGATTTCATGGGTGTGGATTCTCTGTTACATATAGAATACACTATCTCATGGAAGATATCTTAGCACTCTTGATCTCCCTGGACCCTCTTCTATTATATTTTTTGAGCCTTAATTATAGGGGTTGGATCGTAAATATATCAATTCTAGTTGGCCAGTTGTAGATTTCTTTCTACTCAAAAAGTAGATTTCTTGATGACAGGTTAAAGCTACACCTATCCATGGACAGAGAATAAGGATATTTATTTAAAATGTAGTTAGAAAATGTATTGGTCTAGAAAAGTGAAATTAGTAGGTTCTCCTCTGTGAACCTTGGCCTGACCAGTCATGGGTAGTTATCTACATTCACAGTACCAGGCATAAATTCCCTTCTATAGCCTATATTATTTTTGGAGTCTCTTTGACTTCCTGGAAATAATTCAGAAAAGGTAACGTAATCTTTCTGATATCTAGCTTTTTCTGTAGCATCAACACTTGGACATCTAGTAAGATTCTCAAACTTGACTTTTCAGGACTTAAATATTTCATAGTCTCCTTCAGGTGCTTGGATCTCAATAGAGTCATACTCAATTTGCTGTCTCGGGTACTTTATATTTGATCCAACAGCAAACATTATAAGAACTGCTTTGATGATCTATTTAGGGTATGAATACTTACTAATACCTTCTGTGTTTCTTTCATGGTTTGGGTCAGCATCTTCCCTCTTCTGGATGACTTATGTATCCTCCTAATTTACTCACTGAATCCTAGTCTGAGTTTTCACAGTAACAGCCAACGTGAGTCTTTTTAATGGTTAATATGACTAACACCAAATGAACCCAGGAGAGTGAGTGAGTGTGTGTGTGTGTGTGTGTGTGTGTGTGTGTGTGTGTGTGTGTGTGTGTGTGTGTGTGTGTAACAATTAAAAATAGGTCATAATTTTCAAAAGCAGTTTGGGGAGAAGCTGGAGGGGAAGAAGAAAAAAAAGGAAATAATTTAAGAAGAGTACTCATATATAAAATTTGAAAAAAATTAAAAAATAACCAATTTATGTATCAGCCAAGTGTTATATCTAACTATCTTCTTGGTTATACACATTTGGTCAAACTATATAGACACTTTGGACTCTGGGATCTAATTTCCAGCTGATTCTTAGCATTTGCTTCAATCATGGGGCAGTGGGGGATAAATATAGCAAGAGGTCACATGCATGAGGCTGTGGGAATACCAGCTCTATCTACCACAATATCTTTTTGTGTTTCTTCCATAATTTATAGTTTGAAATACTTATTGTCCCATCTTGGGATGCCCCATTCCTTGTCACTTCTTTTTAGAATAGTGCCCGTCTTCAATTTCTTGAACTCAAGAATAAGCATGTAATTTGAACTGGACATTAAAATGAAAAGTAGAAGTGACAGGCTCTACTTTTGTCATGGACCAAAACTCAGTCATTCGTCCATTCCTATCTCTAAGGAGTCTAAATAAAAACCTATCAGCATAATCAGAAAGCAGAGGAACACATAAATGTAGAAGCCTGATAATGAGCTGTCTTCTTTTTCTTATCTTTAATGATTTTTATTTAAACTTTGTTGCATAGCAACCACTGTTCCCCTCCTTCCTGTCACCTTCCAGCTTCCGCCACCTTAATCACCATCCACTCCTCAGAGAACTCTCAAGGGATTCAATACAGTCTGATGAACCATCTTTTGATGATTATGATTTTATTAAACATAAAATATATCACTACATATTTACTTTTCTGTCAAAATGAAAAAGATCATAACTAACATAAGAAAAACTACATACAATAGGTACATAACTGTATACAGTATATACAAGCAGTAATTACATGAGTAATTCCCAGTCCATTAACAATTTACAAATTCAGAGAAAATATTACATTATTTATCCAGTTTTGGTGAGTTCAAAGGATTGTACCTAATTCACCTTTTATCTAACTTATATTATTAACTGAAAACTATCTTTTAATGTCTCTCAAACTTATACACTTTAACCTTTAAGTGAGCTTCTTTTCTAAAACTGCCACTAGAAAGCTATAACTCTCTCATCTTCCTTGGGAAATTATACTATATGCAAAATATTTGCTGCATTTCCCTCCCTTTGACAACCTTCCTGGAAAGAAAATTAAATATCCTCAATCTATTGAGCTCAAGCAGGGGTGTATCGATTGCTTTACCAATGAAGTTTGAGCAGGTACTGCAAATGTCATTTTAGGAAATAACACTTGCTCAGCTAACTTCTCTGCTGAGAGGCAGATGCAGTCCCGATAGAGTCTGATCCACTGGGTAGCTCCTCCGCACTGGGAGCATAACTATGGCCAACTTTTCATGGATATGTCATATGTCATATAAATTAGAAACTCACCTTTGTGCTGTAAATCACACAAATATGGAGGTTTAGAAACAGATCACCAGTATCTAAAAAAATGAAATACTGTTCTTGTTACATTTATCTTATAGTTTATTTTCCAAATCAATCAAAATGTCCTCTGAGAGCCAGAACAAATAAAGAATTTGAATCTAAAACTCTGAACTCTTATTCAGCAGTGTTTTGTGTATTGAAGCTCAATTCAGAAAACAGAACATGTTGTTAATTTTTCAGGAATTTTTTAAGTAGCTAGTAAAGATGGCTATTATTCAAAATTAAATTAAATATATTTTCAGGTATTTTTTGCTGTTAATGAGGATTAAGCTTAAGGCTTCGCGTATACTCAGTATGTCCTCTACCACTGAGCTGTGTGCCTAGCCCTCTAAAGTACCTTTTCTTTCTTTCTTTCTTTTTCTTTTTTTGAGGTTATAATTGAATTACAATGTTTCTCCTTCCCCTCCCTTCAAACCTTCCATTACACTCTTCCCCACTCTCCTTCAAATTCCTGGCCTCTTTTTTTAATTAATTGTTATTGCACGCACATATGTATTTGTATATACATATATATATTCCTAAATATAACCTTTTGAATCCATATATTACTTGTGTGCATATTTTCAGAGCTAATCTGAATGTTCCCTCCCCGAGGACTAACATTCATGGTACCAGAAGGTATCATGCAAGATTCTGAAGGAAAGAGGCAACCCACAGTTCTACCCAACTATGATAAATACAAAGGACATTAATGGTCAACATGAACAGTCCCCATGGGTGCAGTAGCAGCACACGTACCCTGACAGTAAACAAGAGCTCCCCAATTGAATCTGAGGCCAACAAGAGGGAAACCATGTCTGCTAGTAGAAATTTAGCTAACTACGCAGTGCTGGTTAAGCCGTGGTTACTGAAGGAGAATCAGCAACCATTGATTTTCTAACCATCATAATTCCTAACAGCAATCAATGAATGTTTGTCCTTTTAGTACTTTTTATTTTGAGACAGGGCCTAGTGAAGTTTTCCAGGCTGTCCTTGAATTAATTTGACAGCACAGGCAGACCTTCGATTTGAGATTTTCCTTCTACAGCCTCAAAAGAAGTAGGGATTATAGACCAGGGACCCCAGGCATGGTTTAAACTGCATTTTTAAAGACAATGGTAGATGCTCAGAATAATTACACTAGATTTTACTATTATCAAATCCCATAGATTATTAATCTGTTACAATTGTGTGATGGAATTGACAGTGCACAGATAGGCATCTCTTTCAAGCTCTGCATTATGGATGTACATTTGTGGCTTGAAATCTGGCATGACACTTGATGGATTTATACCACAAACACACTCTACAGATCAGTGCTTTGGTGTTTTATGTTTCCCAGCACTACACTGTACAGATGCTAAACATTGTCTAAAACATGCAAGGTATTAAGATGTGTTTTTACAGAAGTAAATCCTCTCATTTTTCAGAAGATACCTCCCACATCAGCACAAGTATTTGCCTAACAGCCACTCTCCCTTTTAAAAGCATGCCAGACTTTATTGGGAACACTGATATAACAATTAAACTACCTAGGTTGATATAAGTCTGTTGGAACTAATTTACTGATCAGAAAAAGAGATCTGCAGAAGATAAGAGAAGATAAAATTTTGTAGGCCAATAAGATGATTGAATTTCCTGACAGGGTTAATTCATTTGCAGTATTGGAGAGAGTAGGGATTGTTGGAGGCAGATGAGCTTTCACTGTATGGGGAGTGTTTACATTTCACATATCTATTGCTGTGATTTCAATCTTTTTAAAAAAGGAAAGCTTTCATAAGCTAATCACCTTCCTTATCTTCATATTCTTGCTAATTAGTAATTATAAATTGCCTATTTTAAAATGAGATCTAGGACACAATGAGAATTTTTAAAAAGTTAAATCAAGCTGGGCTGAATGCCCAGAAAAATTAAAAATTTAGTTTAATGCTCCCAGGATTTCTATGTGTATACCTTATGTGTCGATGGGTGAGTTTATTAGACATAACTAATTGAAAAGATAAAATATCTAAAAATTAAAAGTCAGATAATGTTGGTCAGAGATAAGGAAGGATTTTTTTTAAATCAAAGTTCATTGGACAGAAAACATCTTTTTAAGTGACATTGTCCAAGGTGTTTTTCTATTTCAGGGAATACAAGGGCTAAAACTTGTATTACATTTACAATTAATACTTCAATACAGAAAAGTTACTTTCAAAAAGAACATGCTTGTTAATGAAGTTGAGAATGGAAAAGTCTGTGAAAGGAAGAAATCCAGAATTTAATGTTTGGAAAGGAAGGAAACAAAAGGCATCCACAGACAGAGATGCAGGAAGAGGGGAGGCAGAAGGGATGCATTCTGCATATAGTTCAAGGACTATCTTTAGGCTGCTGACCATGCTAAGTAAGGGAATTGACTACCTGTTATTCTTAGCTGCTTCAGCTCATTGGTCACTTTTTTTATAGTGCCCAATTATAATGCCTTACACATGGCCTCATACAATATATTACCAAATTAATACTTACCCTGCAAAATTTAGAAGTCTCACTTTGAGTGGATCACACTCAAAGAGGCAAACGGGAAGAACTCCCAGCCTAGAAACGATTGTCCGTATTCGCAGACATATACTCCTTTTAGCCAAAATTGAATTCCATCTAAAATAGAATTGGGCATATTCTTTTGCCTAACATGAAAATGGTTATGAGTGTCCATAGTAACTTCACAGTATGATATAAAGCTGTTGTCTAGTGTATTTTCTATTAATGTTTATCTAGAATTTGCCTATCCTTTTTAGATAGAATCTCATTTAGGCCATGTTAGCCTCAAAGTTGTTGTTTATCCAAGGTTAAACTTCTGATTTTCTAGCCTTTGCCTCTCTGGTATTGGGGTTATAAGCATGCACACACCACCACACTCTATGTTTTTAATTGAAAATATTTTTTTCATAGTTTCCTCTTTCTCATCTTCTCCAAGTCCCTCCCAGTTCCTCATTGTGTTCTCTCTCTCTCTCTCTCTCTCTCTCTCTCTCTCTCTCTCTCTCTCTCTCTCTCTCTCTCTCTCTCTCTCACTGTATGATTTGATATCTAATGCTGCTTTGAGCCAGTTTTGAGGCATTCACTAGGGAGCTCCAGCTGTTCTTTTTTGAACACTCTACCACACCCTTACGGCAGGTTTTTACAGACTTACTGATATTTTAATAGTCCAAGAGTCAACTAGCAACCAACCAGACAGAGTTGCTTTGTTTCAGAACGTATAAAACTATTAAATGAGTTCTCCCTCACCGGTCTCAGGACATCTAGATATCTGCACCTGTCTACCATACAGAACTAAGCATTTGTGTTCCCATGTTGCTACAGGCTTTCTCTCACGTGGAGCTTTATCAAACGGCTGTGCCTTTCATCTACTGGAGTGTAATTGAATTATACTCTGCTAACAAAAGAATCTGCAAATATTAGTCACAGGTAGAAACCAATTAAGGTGTTAAAAAAAAACCTAACCAATCCATTATATATATGTATATACATGTTCAGCTGTATGTATATATGTGCCAGTATTAAAAACTTAGGTCTTGATAACTGAAGTGATTAGAGAAACCATGACTGTTAACACTGTCTCTTAAGTGTTGCTTTTGTCTTTGTAGACACTAATCAGGACAAAGCTCCAAAAGGAAAAACTGATACATTACAAGAAAGTCACAAATTAGCTTGCATTCTGTTGTATAGCTATGACCTCCGCAATCTGTCCTTAATCTCTTAAAGCTCACCTTAATCTTCAAAGATCCCTAGAGTCAAAGAAACATTTTGGTCTATTCTGGGGGCTGGAGCTGCGTATTCATTAACAAGGGTGAAGTAAGTCAACTATTATTTTTAAAAGCCCCTTAATCTCCTTGAGCTCCAGTTCTTCATCTGTAAAAACTGAATAATGTCTCTGGGTTATTAGAGTAATAGAGATGACGAATGAACAGCAGTTAGTCTAGCTCTGGAAGCAGTCATCCTTAATTCATGGCAGCTATAGTGTCAAAAGGAAACTTCTGATACTGGCTGTAACTTAAGCTTTCAAGGTATCTCTCATGGCTACTTCTTTCTTTCTTCAGTCAGCTGGTCTAACTCACTCCAGTTGCTCTGCCCACTGCCTCCTAGTATACTCTGCAAGGAAATATTGACTTCTGCTGCTTCAAGTTCAAGCAGCTCTGCCTGTCCTCAAGGTCTTGCTTTCTTAGATCCTTTGATCTTCCGTTTCTTAGCAACACATCCAATCAGTTTGCCCAGTCACTCAAACATTCAAAAGGTGGGACAGCCAAGTATCAGCTCCCTGTTCCTTGTGTACCTCTGGATGTGTCACTCCCTGTCTCACTGGGTAGCTTTGTTGTATTTTACATGTCCCTCCTGCCTAAAAGGCCCTTAGAAGGAAGCTTCTCAGTCTTCCAACCCAGTTCAATTATGTGGCTGCCCTGTGACTTTCTCTCTTCAAGACTGTGTGCCTTTATTATACATCTTCTCTGTACGCTATCATATTTTGATGGGACAAAGTCTTAAAATTTATTTTTGTGCCTTTAAAAATTATAAACATGATTATAAAGACAAAGTTTTATCATTCCTATTTTTTGTTGTCACGATGCTAAAATCTTTTATTGAAAAAAAATTTACTTGAAAACAAGAAGCCTAAAATAAAACTTGGCATTGATGGAGGGCTTTACTTTGTGTCCTGCACACCCCTTTATACTTTATCATTGCCCCCCAAAAGCTGTCATGATGGTTATGAATTGTTGCTATTTATAGATGAGGGCTCTTCAGCTTGTAGACCTGAAGTCATGTACCCAAGACTACAGCATCAGTCAGCAGGGAGCAGCCACTAAGGGGACCTGCCTCTGTCTTAAGTTTTCCCCCAAGGACACAACTGTTGAGTACTCGACACACTGTTCTCGTTTTTCCTCCCTTGAAGAACCCAAGTTCATTTCCATTACTCTCTTGGTTCCTTCCCCTTGAGAAGATCTTTTTCCAAACCTTGGTCATTGCCACCTTCGAGCTGAGATCTCTTAAGTCTTAATACCACTTCAAGGAGATCATTCCATTAACACCTGAGCTAAAATGCCTCAGTCACTTACCATCACATCACCTTATTTAAATATCTAATAACTCTAAAAAGGTCTGAAATTATATGGAATTATTTACTAATTATGAAAACATATATAAGTCTTTACCATCACAGAATTTCATATCGCACATTTAGGTCAAGTGCAAACAGAGTTTTGATTTCTGATGTTAAAATGTGATTCTTAAAATTACAAACTTAAGTTTAAAAAGTAGTTATTAACACCAGATTTTAATTTGAAAGTGCTATTAACATTTTATTCATTCTATTTGGCTTCAACATTTTCCTACTTGCAGCTGACGTGACAAGTCAAATTAATTAAGAGGAAAGTATAATATTGTTGATATGACTGGAACACAGGCTGCAGCTTCATAAACACATTCCAGTTTTCCAGCCCAATTTCTTTACTTGGCATTAGCAGAATTAGAGGGGAAAAAACTGCTCTCTTTAAGGTTTATTTTTCTAAATATATTGGGGGCTTTCTATACCACTTAAAAGACAATTTAAAGGGATTTTGGACCTACTGTGGCAATATTTTTTAGAAACACCCATCATGGAATAGTTAAACATCAGCTATATTATGTACATAAAAAAAGAGAAAACACTCTAATGTGGACATAGTTAATGGCTCTGATTTAAAAGCAACCTTAACTATAGGCACATATACGGTGAGACACAGCGCATCCATCAAGTTTGGAAGAAGACTTCAGCTTAAAGTATTGACATGTGGCACAGTAGCATTGCTAGGGAGAATGGAACAGCTTTGTTTCTGGGACGTCACTGATATGTGCAAGGTTGCTTGAGAGGAAATGATAGATCAAAATGTCTAGGTTTCTGGGGATTGAGCTTTTTCCTAAATAAATTATACAGAATTTTTTTAAAAGTCACCATATTTTACTAATTGTAACTTTAGACAATTCTATTTTTTCATATAATTTATCCAGTTTGAGAATTTTTTATATAATTAAAAAATGCCTAGGTAAAGCCTGCGTACAACTAACAACTTCCTATTCTGAAGAAACTCTTCTACCATTCTTGCGGATATCTATTCACATGAACTCAGGGGGAGGGGAAGTAAATAGAAAATTCAAACATAAGAAGCAAATATGTTTATTTTAAAGCTACTTTACATATTCTAAAACATTTTGGATATGAGAGTCTGTCATGTCATTTGTATCATCATGATTATTTTATGTCTGGATTAGACCTTTTCTGTGTTTATTTTCTCCCTCCAAAGGCTTCTGTGTGAACTTGATAAACGTATAGGTGAATCATTCTGTCCATTTAAACTGTCGGGTTGCAACTGTTTTCATGGAGTACAGTTAACTTCCCTACTCAGGCTCTATAAAAGCCAGAAGAGAAACATTTAACACAAACAGCAGGACATTGAGAAAATTGCGAAGAACAACAATTATAAAACTCAAACCAAGTCAAAAAGAACTGAAACCACACTGGAACCACAGCTCACTGACAGCCACATGTGCTCTCTTTGCAACTATTTCTTTCCTACTTTGAGAATGTTCTCACACTCCCTGAGCACTGTGTGTGGTCTCCGGTTCGATTTAATAATGCTAGTTCTTTTAATTATTATCATTGTACACCAAGCCAAGGATCTTAAACATGCTCTACAAGGGTCTGAGTAGTAAATATCTTTTACTCCCCAACTACATATTTCTTTTTCATATCCTTCTGTATTCATCAGCATTAGCAATGCATTAAAAGTCTAAATATGTTATTGTTCACTTGTGTCCATGCAAAAAGTTGAATCACTGGCCAGATTTTGACCTGTGAGGTATAGATTGCTAACTCATATAATAAGGAAGCAAAAGAAATGTTATGACACTAATAATAAGAGAAATTTAAGCTAAATACAAACTACTAGGTAATTTTTTTCTAAAAGAAAAAGTATTAATAAAGATATTAAAAAAAAAGTATTTATGAAGATTCAAGGAAATGAGCACTTCCCTGTTCTGTGGACTTATGGTTGATGAGTAATTTGATACATCCATAAGATTGAAGATTGCATTTTTCTTCACCTAAGAATTCTATTTCTAAAGGGATGGTCTAACAAAATAACTAGTCAAATGACTATATGTGTGGATGAAGATATTTATAACACAAATACGTGTAATACTAGAAAATTCAGTAATTATTTAAACACCTAATGGGAGAATAGACAAATTGCATACCTCTATTTAATAGAATAAATATTAAGATATGGAAATAATAATGTACTTTATCCGACATTTTCCTATCATAAAACAGAGCTCTCAATGAGCCCATAATTCAGACAAGGGAGTTGGTGTAAACACTGGGCAAGTTTGAAAAATATCCTCTTGAGATAGCTATGTCTTTCAATAAAGGACAGTGTATAGCTTTTGGTACAGTGGAAGGGGAAGAAACACCCACAAGAGGACAGTGGTAGTTATCAGGAACAAATTCATTCTCTCTCTCTCTCTCTCTCTCTCTCTCTCTCTCTCTCTCTCTCTCTCTCTCTCTCTCTCTCTCTCTCTCTCTCTCTCTCTCTCTCTCCCTCCCTCCCTCCCTCCCTCCATTTTTCTTTCTGTCTCTCTCATGGTGTGTGTGTGAGTGAGAGTGTGTGTGTGTGTGTGTGTGTGTGTGTGTGTGTGTGTGTGTGCCTGTGTATGTGTGTGCATGTGTGAGTGAGTGTGTGTGTGCATGTGTCTGTGTCTGTGTATGTGTGTGTGCATGAGTGTGTGTTTGTTTGAGACAATGTCATATACTGTAGGGCAAGCTGGCCTGGAACATTTGGCAATCATCCTATTCCAGCCTTTTGAGTACTGGGATTGCAAGCAAGTGACATAGTTCCTGGCTTTAATTTTCTTGCAAATTCTGACAATGTGTATTCAAAACTTTGGATGCAAGTAAATTTTTTTTAAGACAATCTGATAAGAAACATTTATTGTCACCTATTTTAATTACCTTATTGATGTTTTGGTATAACTTCCTCTGTCTGTATGCATCTCCTACTTCCTATTGTCTCAGTATATTCAATCTGTCACTTTTCAGCACCCTTTTCTTTAGAACACAGAATATGTAATGAATTCCCAATGGACTCAGCCACTGAAGCCAAGTAGCATTCTGTTTACCCAAAGAAATTGCTAGAGTATTTCACCACTGGTTTCCAGAAAAATTGATATACCTAAAGGAATGTCTTTTCAGTGACTAAACTTAGGCAACATGATTAACTAAACTATCTTCAATGTGATACACCCATGTAAAGAAAGCATCATTGTTATCGGTGAATTTAATCACATTGAAAGATCTTAAACAATTTGTATCTTAATAGGCTCCTTTGAACCCATGCCTTGCCTTGAGTAATTATATAAAATCATGACTGTAATTTTCCATTGAATGTGTCTGTGGAAACACTAAGCTGGTCTATTATTTTGTTCTTTTTTATCACTCCTTTTACTTTTTGAGATTTTATATAATTACATCATTTCTCTCTCCCCTTTTCTCCCACATTTCTCTCCTCAATCTTTTTCAAATTTATGGCCTCTTTTTTCAATAAGAGCACATCAGTGGTTTATCCAATACTGAATGGTCAGCCTTGAAAATGTGCATATGTGTAACATTACAGAAACTGAGCAGGTTGTTCTCATGTCTATAGGGACACACAAACACACATACACACACACGCACACACACACGCACATTGCTTCCTTCTTTAAGGACACAGTAGTTGTCCATCATCTTGAGTTTCTCCTAAGATTTCCTTGTAACCTTTCTCTATGTTTCTGTCCATGTGACTCTGGTTGAAACAGCACCGCCTTGGCACACAAGAAAGTGTGGCTATTGTGAATCCACTCAGCTAAAACAATGAATTTATTTTAGATGAATTAAATGAACACTGCTCATCAGATCAAGAATAAGGATGCAGAAATTGCATGAGGTGAGGCTAGAGAGAGGTAGGGAGGATGACGGCAAAGGGACTATGTGATGAGCAAACGCAAGTGACAAATCTCCAAGACCTTTAGTGTGATTCTTTGATGAGCAATCATATGCATGACCTTCAGAGGAATCCTACCTGTTTCATGATTTGTTGACAGGCCGCTGTGTGACATTTTGACTAAAAGATCTAGTTACATTGTGAAGAGAAGAAGGTACCCTTTAGGTAGAGAATATAAACAAATGTCTTCAACACAGACATTTTTGAAAGAGCTCAAGAGACCCTTCCTAAAGTGCAAGGGGGTGACATCCATAGCCATTTAGAAAAGGCAGAGGTTTCCAGACCCACAAGCTTGCTGGTAAATTATTTGTTCAGATTTAAATGGAAAGTAAAATTGATACAGATCAATTACTAATAGAATTAGAAGAGGTAAAAAGCTACCATCTGGGAAGAGTATTAAGGAAGTCAAAAGGCAAACAAGTTTTAAATTTCCAACTCTATTTTTTAAATAATACAAAACCATTCAAGAATAAAGATAACTAAGAGGCAGTGTGATGGTTCCATTCTTCATTCCTGTAAAAAGACACTCAGGATGCCCCCGCCTCAAAGCTACAGCTTGCGAAAAATTAGATATGTGGCAGAGACTGAAATCTCCAAGGAGAAAGTTACAGAATATCTTGAGAAAATTCAGCCTCTCTAGAACAGCAGGAGTGGGTGACATTTAGCAATTAACTCTGAGAAAAAAATAAAGAAATGTTAACTAGGAAAAAGTGCTGATAGGTTTCACATACAACAGAGTAATCTATTTTGGCCTTGAGCAGCTGTTAGCAGTTTCTTGAAAGTCACTAACTTGCCGTCAGTTGAAAATCCTCTTCTAGCGGCCAAGTGCCTGCTGCAGGTGAGGGAGGCAGAGGTGAGTTTTACACATCACAGAGGTGTGTTGGAGGACTGAGAAGTATTTCTGATGTCCAAATTCAGATCAAACATTTTCAAGAATGTCCTGCAAGTGTGACTCTGTATCTTTATCTGCAGAGGGAAGCGCCCTAGCTAGTAATTCTACCCAACACAAACATTTCTGTGTATCATCAGGTTCTGTAAGAGGAACATCCTGGATATTTATGAATGAGATGCCATAATGGGTATCTCATGTTCTCTTCCTAAATATTTTATCTTACATGAAAGGAAATTCATTAAAAGTATGGGCGACATTCTTTTATTAGAATAATGTTGGATAGTTGCTATCATAAAGAGATATATTTTAAATGATTTAAGCTTGTCTATTGTTCTTTGTAAGCCAAGAGCCATTATTAACTAGCTAAAGGTTCCCTGTTATCACGTGAATAAGTTACTAGAGTCAGAAACATCACAAAAGACCGGGGCCTGAACTGAAATCCACAAAAAGTTTATGACTATGTTTATATTATAAAGGAGATTTTTAAAAGCTGCTTGTTAAAGTCAGTTCTGTTATTTAAATATTATTGTATGTTCAGCAAAAATTGTGTGCTCATAGCATTCAAGTATGTCTTTACATTGTAAACCATGTAAATCAACCATTATTCTCTATGATTAAAAAAACCAGCCTGGTGAAGTTACATCAAATTGATATAAAAAGAAATAAGTATGACATACACATAACACTAAGAAGAGCACTTTCTAAGGGGTATCAGACCTTTCCATTTCATTTTACTATTAAAACGGCAGATTTTTTTCACCTTTCCACTCACTAAGGCCACTTCCCCAAAACCTCCACCATCTCCCTTCCCTGAGCCTGACACGTTTATCTTTTACCTCAGTCTTGGCAATTTAAGAAACTTGTGTTATTTCTTTTTGATCAGTGTTAACTCACTTTTCTATCACCCGTTGTTCTCTGTCCCTTTCTTACTTATTTTTTGCTGTATGGTATAAGCCTTACAGGAGTATTTCAAGAGTAAAGGAAAGATGAATGGGCCATTGCTTCATGGTACATAACACTGTCTTTCATCCTGTAATGCTTTTACAGCAGCTTTTTAAAATGTTGTTGTTTTAAAGAGTAATTTTAAAACATTAACTTCTTATTGAGGACCTGGCAGTATTCTGCAAAGACTTAATCAAAGTGATGAGCTATGAGCTGCAAAATGGGAGGAGGTAGATGACGAGGCAGAAGAACAGAAGGAAGGTTGGCCCTCTCTCAGAGGTCTTGTGCCAAATCCTCTTCTTTCCACTGCCTCCCAAGGTCTGATGTAGGAGGATGGTCTTGAGAGATAGAAACAAGTGAGGAGCTGTCACAAATGTTTCACCTGTTCCCTGTGCCCTACCGAGGCCAGTGTGATCTGAGAGAGTGCTGATTAACCTCTCAGCATAAAAATCTCAAGCACTTGAAGAATGAAAAATGTGATAAGCCTCGGACTCCTAGAACGGGCATTGTCCATTCCAAAGGCAAACCTTGTAACATGGGAACATTCTAAACGCCAGACTCAATCATCAGGTAGAAAAGATCAGGAATTTCATTGACAAACCACTAGTAGGAAAAAATACTATCCAGCAGACCTACGCCCTCATATTTTATTGTGACGTTACAAAATATCTTTGACATAAAAGCAAATGATATTTTAAAAGGTTAGAGGATGTTTTTGTCAAAAAATATGAAGTCAAATAGAAAGAAACAGAACTGACAGTAAATAGATTTAAAACCATTTTACCCAAAAATAACAGCTCAAGTTATACAAAAGAGCTGTGCTTTGCATGGCATTTAAAGCTGTAGAAGTGTGTGTGTGGGGGGGGGGTCTCATTGAAAAAGTACTAGTAATTTATATATCAGCAGTACTCAGTCAAACATGAGAATACATAGAATATTGGAAACTTCATATTAACCTCTGAAGCATCAAGGAAATGTGAGTAAACCTTGAGTCGGATGCTCATAAATATTAACACAAGATTAAAACCATTGAAAATTTCTCTAGTTTTCTTAGGAGGAATAAAAAAGAAAATTCTAATTTAAGGACAATGATAAACAGTTGCAGAGATTATTGTAAGTAAATCTAATATTAACTTTTTGCTCATGACTTCTATGGAAAGAAAAGATTGTTTTCCAAAATAGCTAACATAAAATTTCAAGTTTGAAAAAAATGCATCTCTATGAAGCTCACAGATTTTAGTCCACAAACCTCTGATTAGGAATCTCTGTTGCAACTAGAAATATCAGTTTCCTCTAGGATAATAGAAAGGGCATAGAAATTCTCCAGAGATACAATTTCTCTACTAAAGGCACAATTGTGTGTGATAGCACAGTTAATAAAAATGTCTGAAATTTACTTTATCAGACTCATATCACAGCAATCACATAAGGAGCATGCAAAGGTGTCCATGTCCTAGTTTCTGGAACCTGTGTGTGTGTGTGCTCTTATTCTGCAAAGGAGAATTAAGCCTTCTAGTTGGCTGATATTAAATCACATGTATACTCTAATCTTGGATCATAGTAGCAGAGTCATTATTATCACAGGAATTTTCAAAAGTGAGAAATGGTATCAGGAAAGGCAGTATCAGGATGATGTAGTGTAAGGGAGACTGGACAGGTTACTTCTTGCTTTGAAGGTGAAGAAGGTCGTGACAGTGAATTCAGGGGACCTGTGAAATCTGGAAGAGGTAAAGAAACAAATTCTCCACAGCACCTCAAGAAAGAAGAGCAAAGCCCCACCAGTACTTCACTGTGGTACAACGAAACACACATCAGATATTTTCTTCTGAGTTATCTAATGATAAGCTCATGTTAATGTGAGTCCATAAGTACGCAGTTATCTGTTTCTTCCTCATAGGAAACTAAAACAGCAGGCATGAGAAAGGGAAGTACAAAACTGTACTTTTGCTGCTAGTCTGAGAAGCCAGGAAACTTGATTTGTGTGTACATTAGTTGTTGAAGTTGGTCTGGGCTCAAAATTTGAGAATCCAGTGCATCATATGGTGGGGAAGTCATGGAAGGAGAATGAGACCGCTGCACATACTGTGTCAGAAGTAAGGAACCAGAGAGGTGAGCAACAGTCCTTAATGTACTTTCTCTTTTTAACTCAAACATTCCAGACCCCTTCTACCATGGAAAGATGACATTCACATCCAGGGTGGGGCTTCTCTACTCTATTAAACCTCCATAGAAACATGGGCATAGGCATGCTGACAGGTGTGTTTCCATGGCGATTCTAAATCTCATCAAGTTGACGGAGAAGATGAACCATTACAGTATATAACTTTTTCTAAACAGTGTTTGAAGCAAGTAAAGCAGATCAATGTTCCGGAACTCTAGAAGCCCATTTATTTGAAAGGAAAATACAAAATAAGGAAGTAAATAAATCTAAGATAAATCAATAACACACTTCAATAAGCACCTATCACACCCTGATGGGCTGGAACTCAAGGTCAAGTGCACGAGATCAGTGTGTTGATGAGACAGTTCCTCTCTAGCATCCCACAGAAAGCATTTAGCCTCTTTTTGGTGGTAGCGTTATAAAAAGCACCTTTAGCTACTGCTTTCTATGACTATTCATCAGCTGAAATTTTATATAACAGTTTTACATTAATAGACATATGTCTATAATAACAATTAGAACAGCTCCCCTTACAAGAGAATGTATTTCTCATAAACTAAGACAAAGATCATCCCACAGTTATTATTGTCTTACTCTAACAAGAATTCTGTACAATCAGACTCCTTTGTATCTTTCCTATTTGAAACCTGTAGCAGTGGGTGTTAATAAACCAAAAAGAAAATTCCTTCCCCCAAATCCATAGATAAACATTCAGTGTCAAGGACAGACTTTTTTCCCTGTAAGTTTTGAGGACCACCTACAACAGCCATGACAGCTGTGCTAATCGAAAAAGCAAAGGAGGCCACAAAGGACTGTTCTTTGACCATGTAATCAATTTTCCACTCAGTGCATTGTTCATTCTTGGAGACTTTAATGCCAGAATTGATTTTAACAGCCATTATAGAAATACTTAAGTCAAAGGGCTTGCAACCTTTTTTATCATGACCAATGGAATTTTTTAAATAGATTTGTGAATAAATCATTGAGTATGATTCATATGCTTTTTAAAAAAGGTTCTTAGAGTCATTGTCCAGACACATTCTTTATAAGTAGTCAAGTGGACTAATTCGGGTACTATATTGAGAAATAGTACACTAGCTCAGTTTATGCTTATAAAATTATGTTTGAAACCATCTTCAAATCATTTCTATACAATTTCAGCAGCTCCCAAAAAAGCCAATAGATAATAAGTTATCATATAATAGATGAACACTATTCACCATGTAACCCGAGGAAGAAATCATGTAAACAGTGCTGACAACAGAAGTGACCTTAATGTGTGTAGAGGATGACATTGAAACCCTCAGGGATATGGGGAGATCGTGAAGAAATGACTAAGTGATGCTCAAGGTTACCAAGTTATCAGTCATTCCGTATGGAGGGAGATGCTGAAAGAATTAATTAAAAGGCTTTATGTAGTTTTTAAGTGTTCAGGATGATGTAAACTAGAATCCTTTGTTATTCATTCTGATAAGAGGTATTAGGGTATTCCAGGCCTGAAAGCAGGAATGTATGTAAAACTAAATCTAAGTTATAATTAACCTGAAGAAAGAGCTGTAAAGGGATGGGCTCACAGGCATTTCACACGTGGTAGGTTTTTATAAATGGAAGTGGGGTTTTCATTTTGCATTCCTGTTGTAGACAAATTTCTGATCAGTGTCTGCTTAAATCATAACACAGAAGAGATTCCTCAGGGGGAAAGAAATGTTCTGTGTAGAGTGTTATAAACAAGTTAATATTTGGCTAAATAATATAGATTCTCAATCATATGAGTGGATCATACTAGGACCCTTCTATCTTACTCAATTATATTTACTAGCTTCATGAAGAACATTCATCTATTACCCAGAGATGTGTTTAAATTCAAGCATTTCTCTATAGTATAGCTCTCTATAGTTTGTGTAATAGTCATTATTGGCCATGGAGTGAACAGTTCCTTTTCAGTTTAAATCATCATCCATCAGAATGGCCTGCACGATGCATATTCTTAAGCAAAAGTCCTTGAGTACTGTGGTATGTGCTAGTGTCACAGATACGGCAACCATGTTAAGATCTGTATATTTATATGATATTTTGAATGCACAGTGAAGATGATCTTTATTTCCATGTGCAATTTGCAAGTTGCTCTCACCAAAGATAATGGGCAAAGGATTGTGCATTTGTCTTAGAGTTTGTATTGCTGTGATGAAACACCGTGACCAAAGCAAGTTGGGGAGCAAAGGGCTTGGTTAGCTTACATTTCCATGCTGTAGACCATCACTGAACGAAGTCAAGACGGGAACTCAAGCAGGGCAGAAAAATGGAGTCAGGAGCTGATGCAGAGGCCATAGAGAGGTATTGTTTACTGCCTTTCTCAGATTTCTTTCTTTCTTTCTTTCTTTTTTTTTTTTTTATAGAACTCAGGACCACTAGCCCAGGGATGGTATTACCCACAATAGGCTGCCCCCTTTCATAAATCATTAATTAAGAAAATGCTCTGTAGCTGAACCTTATGGAGGTATTTTCTTAACTGAGGTTTCTTCCATTAAGATAGCTCTACGTACTCGGCACAGTCTTCTTCTTATCTTTTCAGTGTGAGAGTTGAGTATCATCCACTCATCTTCAGCTCAGTACATCTCCCATTGTTTCAAAATAGAAACAAGATAGAAAGGCATCGAGTTTAATTATAGAAAAACATAGCTTGTTACTTATTAACATGAGCATAGTCTCACAAGGACAGAATATGGTATGTCTAGTAATTTAATAGTCACTCAAAACTTGAAAGTTGAATACACTGGAGGATTTACATCTGATATTGTGAAAGCTGCTGATATTAAAAATTTATTAAAGTCGTTTACAGAAAACACTAAATAAAAATATTAAGGAAGTATTTTAAATGTTCTCTTTGAAGATGAAGAAAACAAATCAGCTTTACAAAGAATATTGGGTTATTAAGAGAGATGAATGAAGATCTTTTGGAGCATCTATTAGAAGTGGCATCACCCTCCTTCACAGGACACCCTCTAACTCAGAAAGCAATCTCAAACTGAAAATTTTTAGTCTTCTTTGGTGATTTTATTGGTGAGTTGGAGTCTTATTCCTGATTTTTCTAAACAAAAGACATGCAAAAGCTGCCTGAAACTTCTTTGAGGACCAGTGTGGCCTTCAAAACTCAAGCATGCAAACTTTTCAAGCAATACTCTTTTTGAACAGTCATCATCTTCTTGAGGACAAGGGATAAATTGGGGTTCCTTTACAAAATGTTAGGTAAATATAGCCTTCTATATATTAACAGCATTTAAAACTAGTAGATCATTGCTATGTCTAAACAATGATACACATCTCTGCATTGGATGGTGATGCATTTGGTATGGAATCGGGTGTACAGACCTCACCTTCAAAGTATTTTTGAAATCAAACTGATATTTATTGGCTCCAGTAAATGCTGGATATTTAAGGTTATAGATCAATGTAGCTATGAAAAAAATCTCAAAAAGTTTTTATAGACAGGTGATTAGACTTCAGATGCCTGACTTCTAAAGATACTTAATTTCTTGACTGGATAATTATGAGAAAATAAAATCATTAATGACATATGAATAATGGTTAAGTTTTCTTAGACTTTCCTATAAACAGGTAGATGGCAAGTTGTCTCTGTTGAATTGGAGTATACTGAAGCATCTCACCTTGGTAGTATCAGGGAAGTACAGCTACTGTTAGAAAAGGGGATAGTTGTGACGGAACTGACCTTAGTTTATACTTTGAGGACGCTGCCTATAATTCTGACCTAGAAGAAGCAAATTCCTAGATACGCTATCACAAACCTGACCTCCATTATTTAAGACTCTAAGTTAAGACCCATTTTGATGATTTCTGCACTTTAACACTTTCAACACGTAATATTTTAAACCTTCACAGATTTAATTCTTACAAATCATTAGTGTGCAAATGAAGCAACTGAAACACGGGTTACATAACCTGTCCTCACACAATTCTATGGCTCCTAACTGGTGATACAATTACTGAGCTTCTGTACTTTTGACCACAGAACCTTGGAGACTAGAACATCATTCTTTCTTTGACAGGCAAATCTGCCTTCTGTTTTAGCATACACAAGTGATTAAAGTTGTATTTCTTAGTCTCTAGAACATATTATAGTCATTAAAAACAACATCCCAATTCCTTACCCTTACCCCATGGTGTCCTTGTCACCAGGAACAAATTCACTTCTCCAATCTTTCATACCATCTGGCACAGAAGAGGCTTAAAGATGCTTTCTATTTGTCCTCCATAATTTTGGTTTTTGAAATAATTAGCATTTACTGGTCTATAATTTAACCGTGAATGAAAGAAAAATGCAACATGTAATTTCAAACAAACAAACAAACAAACAAGATGGTTGGTCCTTTCCCTTTTTAATGACCCTCACCTTGACTGATCCTTTTTTAAATTTTATAATCTATTCTGGATTGGGGGTTATCATTCTCCAGGTTAGAGCTATCTACAACTTATTAAAGCAGGGTATATATATATACCCTGCTTTAATAATATATATATATAATTGAAAAAATATACATATATATTTGTATAATTGAAAAAAGGGCATCTTTGCCTGTGTAGAATCTCCCTGCTCCTCCTCCCCAACTCCCAAGCTCTTCAAGCCTTGCCCCTCAATCAGCCTTCAGCCACACACCCCCGCATCCACCAATCTCCCCCCACACACACACACACACACAAAGGGCAAGAAGTCCCAAGGTGGGTCAGCTCAGCATGGCACATTCATTCCAGGCATATCCAATTTACTCATCCCAAAGTCAAGTCTGGGTTAGGTGTTCCTCTGCAGCAAATGGGCTCCAAAGTGCCAGCCCATGAACAAGAATACCCCTTGAGGCTCCACATATTGCCCATGCCAATAAATTGACAGTTGCTTACACTTGGAGGGCTTAGCTCCTTTTCCAGATGGCTCCCCATTGGCTGTTGATTTAATGAGCTTCCCAGAGCTCCAGGCATCCTTCACCGTGGGAGTGGGAAGCTTCCTCATAATCCCTATCTCCTTGCTCATACAGACTCTCTTTCCCTGCTCTCAGCTGGACCAGGGGCTCAGCACAATGCTCAGCCGAGGATCTCTGCCTCCACCTCTATTCATTGTTGGATGTAGGTTCTATGATGACACGTAGGGTGGTTATTCATTTGATTATAGGGGAAGTCCAAAACAGGACATCTTATTGCTCCCTTTTCTGACTAGTACTGGTCCTGAATGGTGGAAAGGCAATAAAATAAATAAAATAAAATAAAATAAAATAAAATAAAATAGCGAAACGACTTCCGGGAGATGGAGAGTTTAAATCAGTAAGGAGCCGCACTCTGGTGCAAGAGGCATTAGCAACGAGAAAACTCATGTAGTTTTAGAAAACTGTGATGGAAAAACTGTCCTACAGGTGCAGCACCTCGGCCCCTCCTAGCAGGCCAGCACCTCTGCCCTCCTCCCCCTCCTTTGATTCTCACAATGAACTCTTTCTTATCCTGCATCCGCCACGGTGAGCCTTTGCCCTGCCTCCTGCCTTGTCCATGAGATAGAAAGTACAGAAAATCAAAAACGAAGATCCCAAGAGTACAAATCAACGTGTGTTAGTCCGTAGCACTTAGTATTGGTTAACGTCCTAATGTTACAGACCTTGTAGTAAAGAGGAAAGAAGGCAAGTATGACAACACAGCCCCACTGTCAAGGAAAGAGTCAGGGATGCTCTACCTACTGGACCACTCAAGCAGGCAAAGTAGACTGGTGGCTGAGATCTCTGTGTGGCTGTCCCACATAGTAGTGCTGCCTTGCACAGTAACTCTAGGCGGTCCAGGAAGAGCAGGAGACCAGGGAAGCAATGAGGCAAGTACTGAGTTTGGCCGGATCCGTCTGTGCTCAACGCTCCTGGGGAATGACTGCTCCCACCAATCAGAATCCAGTGTTCATTTCTTCCAAACAGCAAAATCCAAATGAAAGTGAAAGAAAACCAGCTTCTGTCTCTGCTTAAAATAATTTACACTTTGGTTTTTTTTTTTTTTTAAGTGAAGATATATATTGTTTAAATTCAAATTATTTCGGCCTACAAAATAGAAGAGTCTAGCAGAAATGTCAGGAGAAACCTATTTTTCTTTATATTGAAAACTGATTTTTCCCCTGGTATATATGCTGATTACAGCTTCCCCTCCTACAACTCCTCCCAACCTCCCTTCCTATACCCTGTCTCAAAAACAACAACAAAATTTAGAGAGAGAGAAAAATAAATAAGCAAGCTGACAGGAGAGAAAACTAAAAACCCAACAAACACACTGAACTAGAACGTAACAAGCAGCAGAAGAAAAAATCCCAGAAAAAGAAAAGCAACATATAGACACGGAGACCCACTTACTCCCACACTTAATGATCCCATGAAAACACAGAATAAAAATTAAGCACAGAGGATCTGCAGGATAAAATGGAGAAAATAAATAATTATATAAACAAAATAAAAATAAGAATAAAAAGAGAGAGAGAGAGAGAGAGAGAGAGAGAGAGAGCAAAAGAAACAAGCCACCGACACACCATCATAATGGCAAGGGACCTCCAAAGATGCCATGAGCTCATTTTCTGTCGATCATCTACCACTGGGCATGTGGTCTATCCTTAAGAGTAGTTATGCTTCACCAATGAGATTCCTTTGGAGAAAGATATATATCCATAAGCATAGTTTCCGTTAGTTAGTGCTTTTTAGTTAAGGATGGGGGCAGGTGTCCACTCCTCCTTTCAAATCTAGGACTCCATCTGGTGCAGACTTCTGTAGGGCCCCTGCATGCTGCCTCAGTTTCTCTGAGTTTATATGTTCATAGATTCCATTGATTTAGACAGTCTTGTTTCCTGCGTGTCCTCCACCCCCTCTACTTCTTACACTCTTTCTGCCTCTTCTTCCCCAGGATTCCCTGAGCCTCAAGAGAAAGGACAAAAGCAATTGTATTTAGGGCTGAGTGGTACAAGATCATTTTCTGCATAATGTCTGGCTGTCTTTATTTGTTCCCATCTGACACAGGAGGAAGTTTCAATGATGATGGCTAAGCAAGACACTGATTTATGAGTGTAAGAGAGTGTTATTTTGTTGATAGGTTTTTAATAGAACAGTAGATTTTGGTTTTATCGTAGGTCTCAGGGGATTTAATCTCAGGTTCTTAGTCACCCAATCAGAGTAGGAAATGGGTTCCATCTCATGGAGTAGGCTTTTGGTCAAACCAGATATTTGTTGGTTACTCCCACAAGTTTATGCCACTGTTGCACTAGCACATATTATAGGAAAAACACCATTGCAGATTGCAGGTTTTATAGTTGCTGTTTACTTTTCTCCTTTGTTAGTATGCAGAATACTTAGCTGTACCAAAGATGCAGTACCCCATCTCATAGGGATGAGGGCTCTACGTAGGCATCAAATCAACTTCTACATGTTCAATGAGTTATGCTGGTGTTGTCTTCAGCAATAAAGCCTTGCTGTCAGTTTATGGAGAGCAATCTAAGGTCTTGGCAAAAGCATAGCTGTTTGGGGATTTTCACGGTACTCCTTTGACCAACAAGTCAGCTAGGTGTAACCCATTCCTGGGACTGGAAGCTTCATTTGATGACAAGATATGTCCAGTTGGGGTTCTGTCACCCCCATTATTCAGTGATTTCATTTATATTGCATATATATGTACATATGCCTGATATATGTATGTGTGAGTGTGTGTGTGTGTGTATAATTTTTTTTAAAAAAATCAGATGTCAATAGGTGTGTGGATTTATGTCTGAGTCTTTAATAAGTTTTGTTCAATTGATAATTGTCTGTTTTGTACCAATGCCATGTTGTTTTTATTATTATACAATTTGAGAATAGACATGGTGACATCTCCATCAGTTCTTTTATTTTTCAGGATTATTTTAGCTAGCCTGTTTTCTTTTTATGTTTTCATATGAAGCTGAAAATTGTTCTTTAAAGTTCTATAAAGAAATGTGTAAGAGTTTTGATAGGGAATGCTTTGAATCTGTAAATTACCTTTGGTATGATGGCCATTTTTAATATACTAATTCTACTGATCCTCGAATATGGGAAATCTTTCCGTTTCCTGATACCATCATCAATTTCTTTCTTTAGTGTTCTAAAGTATTCATCATAAAAAATTTTCACTTGCTTGATTAGAGTCACCCCAGAGATATTTTTTAATACTTGAAGCTGTTGTGGAAGGGGCTATTTTCCTGTTTTCTTCCTTTGCCCGTTTGTCACTTGTATATAGCAGGGCTACAATTTTTTGTGAGTTAATTATGTATCCAGCTACTTTGCTGAAAGTGTCTGTCAGCTGTAGGAGTTCCCTGGAGAAATACTTGGGGTCATTAATGTATTTTTTCATATCATCTGCAAATAACAATACCTTGACTTCTTCCTCTTTGATCATTGACATGATCATGTCTGTTTGTCCTTCCGTGTGCTTACATGGTCAATTACATTTCCTGATTTTTGTAGGATGAACCATCCCTTCATCTCTGAGATGAAACCTATTTGATCATAGTGGATAATCCTTTACTATGTTCTGGGATTTGGTTTGCAAGTATTTTATTAAGGATTTTTGCATCTATGTCTATATCTATCAGGGAAATTAGCCTGTAATTTTCTTTATCTGTTGGACATTTACACTTTGTTGTTTGGGTACCAAAAAGACTTTGGCCTCAGAAAATAAACTGCAAAAACTTTTCTTTTTCTTCCTTTCCCTTTTGTCTTTCTTTCTGTGATATTGAGATGTGGTCTCGCTATGTAATTCTAACTGTCCTGGAGCTTATTATGCAGACCAGACTGAACTGGAACTCACAGACTTGTCTCATATTTTTAAACCTCCGTGCTTCCCTTGATTCCACTCTCTCCAGTATGAAGTATTTTCTCATGTTACTGCTCTTTGAAATCAACTGGGCTTGACCATTTCTAGGAACCAAGCAACAAATTCATCAATGAATCACTGCAGAAAACACATTTTAGTAAGAAAATATTATGAAGTAAAATATTTAGTTGATCTTGTGCCTTCCACAAATAAATGTAAGTGGTTGTCTGAACTCCCTCCCCTAAAATGTGTGTTTGGGGCTAGGATCACTTGATGGGCCTAGGGAGCTCTGCACCAGTGATTCACTCTAAGCAAGAGCTCTACCCTAACGACACCCTTAGTACATAGTGTTCACTTTCGCTTCAGCATACCCATTTCTTCGTGAAGGAAATTATGAATGAAATTGCTGGGTAATTTTCACATAATTTTATTTCATTTACTTTTCGTTTGAGACAAAAATCATATCACAACTCTTCTGTTTACCATATACAAAATAAAGGCTTTAAGAAAATAAAAAGGCCTGATAAGCTTAAATTACAACCACAACAGGAGCTGTGATTAAATCCTTTCAGGCATAAGATGATAACTGTGAAAATATGTCATCTATAATCTTCCACCTAAAAGAAAAAAAAAAAAAACACTACCTTGCACTTAATTTCATGATTTTATTTTCTTCATTATGCCTTTGTAAAATTTTCCCACTTTAACTTAATTTAAAACAATGATCCACTTTGGCCAACTTGCTGAACTTGACAGTTCCACTTCAGCCCATCTCATACAACCCCAACTCTCTTCCTATGACTTCTTAATATAAACGACAGGTTCTTTAACCTTCTTCAGTCCCATACCACTCTGTATGGAAGGCTGTCCCTGAAGGCTATAACTGTCATACAACAGAATTCTTACATAATAAATGAATGATGTCATTTGCCTTTATTTCCTGTATACTTATCTGCATTTCTTCATCCAAACAAGCAAGAAAAAACAGCAGATTTAAAGATCCCAAGAAAGGCACAGGAATCAGAGACCCACTTATTTGTACACTCAGTAATCTCATAAAAACACTGCTAAGCCAGAAGACATGACAAAAAATGTAGAATGCCTGGTGCAGACTTCTGTAGGTCCTGTAAATGCTACTTTAGTTTCTGTGAGTGTGCATGAAATTTGCTCAGTGTCTTCTCTCCCCTCTGGCTTTTACACTCTTTCTACCCTCACTTCCCTGAGGTTCATAGATCCAACTACCACTTCCCTAGGGTTCAAGATCCACTTACACCACTCTTGGGGATATACCCAAGATATGCTTTATCCTACCACAGACATGTAGTTTAACAATGTTCAGTGCTGCTCTATTAATAATAGACAAAATTGGGAACAGCCTAGCTGTCCCTTAATAGGTGAATTAATATAGAAAATATGATTTACTTATACAATCGAGTATCACTCATCAATTTTTTAAAAAAATGATGTTATGAAATTCACAAGTGAATTGATGGAACTTTAGAAAAATGTTATCCTGAGTATCCTAGACTCAGAAAAACAAATATGGTATGTATTCAATTATTGTGGATACTAATTATAAAATCAATGATAACCAAGATACATTCCATACAATTACAGAAAGTATAAAGGACTAGAGGGAACAGACTTAGTTAATGAGGGAAATAGAAATGATAGCCATGGATAGATGAGAATCTACTGGAAGGGGAAGGTGAAGTGGGGATGGGGAGGGGAGAGGAGCCTATTGGAAAGAATAGAGTGAAAGACATAAAGTTAAGGGGTATTTAAGGGATAGTATGGAAACCTAACACAGCAGAGACTTTCTAAAATATAAACAGTTATGAAGGCAATATAAATGAAATTACCAAATATTGGTGAAGACAGAGTTGCAACTGACCATCTCTTGTCACCAAATGAAGTTTCCAACACAATGATTGGGTTAAATCTAATTGAGTTGTTGTTCAAAGAGGCCCCGCAGAAATCCCCAAACAATCCCCAGGCAGTTGCCCAGACAGGTTGCTTTCCACAAACTCAACAACAAGGCACAATTCCTGTAGCCTACATGTATACCATTCTTTATAGATGGAGACAGTAAGTTGATGTCTCCATAGAGCATTCAGCCCTATGTTCCATTATATGGTAAGCAAGGTATTCATGCTCTCAAAGAAAAAAACATAAGCATGAAGCCAGCCGCAAACCCTTTCTACAATGGTGCACTGCCTGCAAGATATGCCAAGGCATTGTTGGCACAAAGCTCATGGGAATAACCATTGAATAACTGAGTTGATTTTAGATATACTCCACAAGATGCAATCCATACCTGACACTGATTGGGTGACCAAGAACCTGATGATAGATAGCTCAAGGGCTTAGGGTAAAACCAAACAATACTATTCTAAAAAAGGAATAAGGAATGTGGTGATAAAAATGTTCCTAATAATATTCTTCTGTGCTCATAGATCAATGCTTTCTTCAGTCATAATCAAAGAAGATTCCTTGTTCAGCACATAGGAACAAATACAGAGACTCACAGTCAGACATTATCTAGAGAGTAAGAGACTCATGGAATACTTGATGCCTTGGAACACTCAGATCCTAAATGGGATGTCTCCATCAAATACCTCCCTTCAGACCTCAAATGTGTTTAGCACAGACTTTTGCCTATTATAAAATTACATAAAAACACATTCAGAGAAAAAAATCACAATTTAAGTTTATTTTAATTGTCTTTATTGTCAGCTCTGGAACCAGACAGCATGTTATTCTGCTAAACAGATAAACTGTTCTGATGAATCTAGCAAAAGAGGCTGATTTTATAGTAAGAAAGGGACTAATAAACATTGTTCAGGGGGAAGAGGAAATTAAGGAGTAATTTTAAAGTTGCCTTTCCTTATAAATAGTATTGGGACAGACAGAACTGTAAAGGAGGGGATCCTGTGTTAACTTCAGGTTATCCTCCCCCCACCACTTGGTTCAAAGATTAGCACAGAAGGCATTTATTACTGTGGCAATGAAACAGGTCTGTTTGAAAATTTTGACTGTTGTCTCTAAACTTCATTTCTTGGAAGTTCACTTAAACAGCTTAGTATCCATTAGGTAACCCAGAGCTTTAGAGCCTGGCCTTAAGGTGTCCTGTGCTAAAGCTTAGTCCCAAGCAATGACCTCCCAGAATTCCACAATATAAACAGATTGATAACCTTTACATTTCATTTTTTATTCTGCTTCCTGCTTAAAATTTTCTGTTCAGAGTCATTTCTAAATCCCACACTAAAATGTAAATAGCAAGATATACAGACTTTAGAAAAGATGATGACATGTATGCACTGTTACTCTTAAGTCCATCCTTAGATTCTGACTCCCTTCCTCTGCATCCTCAGGGGACTCACTGATGGCTTCTTCTGATGCAGACTGCTATCACTGACACCATCACTGTTGTTAAATGATATGCAGGTAGCAGGCATCCTGAACAGCTTTCCATCATCAAACCCCTATCACTGTCTAATCCCACATGAGAGCATCAGTCTTCCATCTCAACTATTAAATTTTATTTTCTTCTGTCCACATTTAATGCTAATATTATTTGAAATCTGAGTATTGGGAATGGTATCATGCATATAAAAAGCTATGCAAATGAAGTTGTAGCGCATGAGCCATACATGTGAATAACTGTTCAGCTAACTAGGCTGCCAAGCCAGCGATTTCGTGGAAGGGCACACATTCAGAAGGACTGGAACTGTCCATGCTGCTAAAGTTCTGATAAACATACACATTCTGAAGATTTCCATTCTTTATATAAATGAACCATTGCTGGATGACAGAATGAATTTTATTTTGATAATACATACAACTATCCAAACAGAAAATGTACACAGTAGATCATAGCTCAAAACTCTGACCTCCTCGGCGGAGCGGGGTATCTAACAACCCTATAAAGGGTTTTTTTATGATAATTCATTTCTATTACTTTCTAATGAATCAGTTTAAATTTCTCATTTTTTAATCTAGCCAGAAAGTTTCTGCTCCTCTTTGAAATGAAGCACCAATGACCTACTAAGAATTTTACTATGAAATTTGAAGATCAGATAATTTTCAAATGTTAGGCATAGGAGACAGAGGTATCTAATGGACATCAAACTTTTTATCTAAAAGAATATGAGACCTTCCCAAATGTTAAGTCTTCCAACAGAGATCTGTGCTTGCTGTCTCCAGGTAGAAATTCTTTTCCCTCTACTTATGTAAGAATCATAAATTTTACCTTGAAATATACAGGTACTTTTCCTTTCATATGAATGAGGTCATTATTGATTGGCCTAGGAAATGGACTGGAGACAAGTGTTCATTTAAACTCCATTCCCTGAGGAAAGCACATTTTCATAACAATAATAAAAATAAAAATAAAATATTCTAAATGGAGACAGCTGTGCATTTCCTCTTATCTCTGTCCTTTTCTGGTAGTCTCTTAAGCAAAGCCTAATAACTGGCTTTGGTTTTAAGGAAAATTAAGAAGCCTGAGGTCAAAAAAAATCAATTTTGGAAGTAGTAATATCAATTTCCTTGGTAGAGTTGCTGAAATAGAGTTTTTATTGACTGTGAATCTCAGTTACTAAGAAAAATTAGTGATATTCACAAATGGTTCTTCTATGCAAATCCTTATGATATAGTAACAATGGTTCATTGTTCACAGGATTTACGTAGAAAATATTTTCAAATAGTCTGAAATGCTTTACATTGTTCTTTACAGTGAGATTATGAGGAAAAAAAATCATTGATGATGATTCAACCTCCTCATACTAGCCTGAGTATAAATTATTTTTACTTTCTGTGTGAATGGATGTATCTATTTCTGTATGTTGAAAATATACATGCTCATACGTGCATATGCACAGTTGCCTGCATGTGTATGTGAGGGCATATATGCACATGGGTGTTTTGTGAGGGTGGAAGTCAGGACTTGACATCAGGTGTCTCTCCTCATGGTGTTCCACTTTAGTTGTTGAGGGGGAAAAAAAAAAACACTCATTACACATGAAACTCTCTAATTCAGCCAGGGGACTAGCCAATGAGCTACATGGTTGTGCTTGTTAACGTTCCAATATTGGTGTTATAGTTACATAAACCATGTCCTGATTTTACGGTTCCTGAGGATCCAGGCTCAGGTTCTCACACTTGAGTGATGAAAACTAAACCATCTCCATATTCTTTTCTTTTTTCTTTTTATAAAAGATAACTTCTTCTGAGATTGTAATATAGACTCATCATTTTCCCTTCTCTCTAATCCCTTCAGACCTTCTCATATACTCCACCTGAGCTCTTTCCAAATCCATAGCCCCCCACTTTTTAAAACTAATTATAGTACTATAGGCAACTAAAGTATGACAAAAGCTAAAGAAATTACTTTCCCCAGGGAAGAGCACACCAATACCAATACTTCATCTGAGAAAACAAAAGATATAAATAACAGACTGAGTAGGCTATATTTATATACGTAGAAATATACACAGAGATACAAATTTACATATGTATAATCTTATTTCTATTTCTTAAAACCATAATTAAGACCTACAATTAGAATTAAAATAAGTATTTCTCCTTTCAATGAACCATTTCCTGAACTACATGCTAATATTAAATGATACAATAAACACCCATAAGGCCCTTCCAATTAGTCCTCTGTATCTAAGGAACTAAATTATGGAAAACTGTGGTCATGGCGTCTCTTCATAGCAATAAGACACTAAGATAGAGTACAAAAATGTTTCAGACTAATGTCATTTGCAAAATGCAAATTCTACTGTTCAGTCACATTTTCAGGTCTTTCAATCAAGTGTGTATTTAGTAGTGAATGTCATTGTTGTTCTTATAATTGAGGGATGTGTCCTGTTTATATCGTTCTTATATACCTTCCTCTATATCCCTTACATTTCAGTCTATTAGTTACTTTTATAATTGAAAATAATATATAAATGATTATATGCGGTGTTTTATCAGTAAACCAAGTTATTGACCCATTCAGAGAAAGATGAGAACTTCTTTAGCTGCTTCTTCTTTTCAACTTCCAAATTTACAACCTCACACCACAGTCCCTGTGTTCTAATCTATAGAACAGTGGTTCTCAGTTGTCCTAATGCAACAACCCTTTAATACAGTTCCTCATGTTGTGATGACCCAACCATAAAATTATTTAATTGTTACATAATAATTGTAATTTTGCTACTGTATTAAATTGTAATGCAAATATCTGATATATGACCCCCCCAAGGTTAAGAACCAATGCTGCAGAACATAATTATGCCTCATTGTATTTTGTTATCCTTAAAAATTATCATTGACTATGTTGCTGTGGCTATGTAAATATTATGTGTTACACGAATAATAATATACCTTAACTGTGTTTTGTTTACGTATGTATTGTTTCATTTGTTAGGTTTTATGGCTTTTTTCCCTTATAATTTTACTGATTTTTTAAAAATCAGTTGTCTTTATTTTTCCCTTAAGACATTTCAAATTCTTACCAACATTATAAATTGACTGGCCTTCCTTCTTTTTCTCAGGCAATGATGTCCCAGAATTCCCTCTTCTGAGTCTTATTCTCATCTGGCCAAACTGTTCTCCAGTCCCTTGCCTTGGTCCTTCAGAATTCTCTGGGCTGTACATCTTTGTCTTTTCTGACCTAAATCCCAGTGCAGTATCCTTTAATGGCCACCAAAGACAGACAAAAATTTTCTAGATCCTCCTAACTTTAGGTTTGATTGAGCTGATATCTGAGTACATAGGTACAGACTTAAACATTTTTTTTAAGAATTTAAAAGTGTTGTCCTATTCATTTTTATTGCTTATATATACATGCATATAGTGTAGTTGATATTTACAGCATTAAGATGTACATTTTCCTTCTTTCCATTTTAAGTTTACTGTCTAGGGATCCCATAACAAAAAAATAGGTTAACAAAAGAAAAGAACAAAGATTCATTTGATGTGAGTTTATGGTATCATTGGAGCCTCAATGAAGAAACATTGGGAGGGTCAGAGAAGTAAGTGATCTAAGAGAGAGACCCTTATCTCGGGAGAAAGACTGGTGACCTCAGCAAAGCTTGTGTGATCATTATACTTGATGTCCCAAGTCTTCAGAAAACTATCTCCTTTTCCTTCAGGTATAAGGAGAACACCCCTCATTTTAGGCTTTTTGACTTCAGAAGAAAGCTAGGAAATTTTTCCTAGGTTTTATGACCCATTTTCAGGAAAGGGCAACAGAAAGAAAATCCTCGTATAATTTTCTAAGATATTTTCAATAAGCCACACATTATATTTTAAACCATCAGATCCTGAACATCCTTAAGGCTGATCTGATGTGCATCACTTTGTTTTTATCTGTTGGATTTTAGAAAATTTGCAGCATCTTTATTTGTTCCGAAAAACGCTCACAAAGAAGTTTCATCTCTTGTTTTGACCTTATTTTCCCATGCTGGACATATTTATTCCTGTTCAATGACACTGTCTTTCATTACACTTGATGATGGGCTGTTTTCTACATATTGATTCTCTATATACTTTTGTTTTTTCTTATCTAACATTCTCCCCTTTGCCCTTTTAACCCATGTCCAGGCATATCCCAATATAGATGCCAGTTTGACTGAATAACAAACATTCAAATGTGAAGCTAGTTAAATGATGCTGCTGAAGTGCAATTAAACATTTTAAGATTTTAGTATGGAATGAAAACTTTCCCCACATAGATAATAAACAAGATGACTATTGGTCATACTGATTATTTTTTGTTTTGGTATTGCCAAACATATATCAACTAAACCAAAATAAAAGCTAGGTAATCTTAGACCTGAATTCATAATCTTGAAGCAGAAAATATATTGAGACTCTATTTTTACTCTCAGATTTATTTTCTTGATCTAAAAAGAAAATGAAATCAAACATTATTTAACTCATACCTTAAAGAAATCTCTTTACATACAATTATATGCAATTAACAATGAACGACATTTTCATTTGGACCGTACTGTTATACAATTACTAAATGCATAAAACTGTGAAACTCTCATATATATCCAGTGGCATAAGTTAAACTAACATTAAATAAGGAGAATCTTTAAGATCATAGTGACTTGCAAGTTAAAGATGTCATATTCTATGACTTGGCTCTGTGCATGTACTTAATGCTCTACAACAGGAAACCCATTCAAAGGTGTCTTTCCTTGTTCACTTTGAACAATGTTTGCAAAATCCCCCTTTCCTAAAGATTTTAAAAAGATAAAATCTGCAGGTGAAAAAAATGTTGCTTATATTCCAAGTCAAGCCAGATGCTCCAAAATAGACACTGATTCTGAAAATTATGTTCAGTGGAAAATAGATAATGGGATTCTTATTTACAGGATCTCACACTGGCCTTTAATCATTTGTTTATCCACAAGACTATTGATTATTGCAATGAGAACAGCAGTGACACAGGGGTAAGAAGAACAGTGTAATTCTGTGCTGGTGGCTGTCCCAAGCAATGGGGCTATAATTCACAAGGTGATAGGTAGCAGAAGGTAATTTTATGGTTACTAAGAATGAGTTTGCATTTGTTTGTGTAGTTACTATATAAATTTATAGTTGCATTTTGTTTGTATCACATTTTAAATTTTAGTGGCTGAGCAGGAAGAGGATTGAAGAAGTACAAGGGAGATACTCATGAACTTCTTCTCAGCAGCCACATGGAAAGGTGGACTGTAATTCAACATGAAATGAAATAGGTTCAGAGTGTTCCCACAAACTCATTATAAATCAAGCTGCTCCGAAGGTATGGTGTTATTAAGTTTGTTTTTTGTTTTTTTTTTTCTCTTGCCCGTCCTCCATCATCTTATCAGAGAAAAAGTTTAAAGGCCAGAAAAGGAATTCAGCAAGTATCTACTGTTAGTGGCCGGAATAAAGACAGAGCTGTTAGTTACATTTCACTCAGACATAATGTAGCTCCCAAAGCCAGGTTTTTGTTTCGTTTGTTTGTTTTCCTTAACATTGACTGACTTTGTCTTCTGTTCTCTGGCCCCAAAATGATAATGTAGCAGTTAATAGATGCATGCAAAATTCTGCATGCTCTGTGCTTTGGAAGCTGTGGACAGCTGTCACAGGCATTCAGTAATAGTGATGAAATTCAGCTGATAACAATAACATTGTCACATTAACTAAACTAAGACAAGGGTAAAAAAATATTTATCACTAGGCTAAGAGCATACATTGAGAATTAGGGAGTGCTCTGGGCATGCGTGGGTTAGCTAGGACAATTTTATGACTTTGTGTACATACTAGAAAGTTATTGTAAGTCCAAGTGGTTCTTCTTTGTCTTTGGTCTTATTTAAAATATGCAGAACTGAACTTGGTAAGAGCAGTGCCAACTCCAAGTCAAGGGAACACTGTTGTTTGAAACAGGGATTATGCCTAGTGTGTTGTGGGAGTGATATTCAGCTTCTTTTCAGTGTATGTGCACTGAGCTGGAATGGAATAAACGTTGGGAAAGAATTTTTTTTTTTTTTTTGGCTAAGAAATGTCTTTTTGTAGTGCTTGCTAATTATCAGTAAACATTCTTGACCACATCCCAAACTTTTTTTCAGCCTAAGATTGCTTCCCAGTGTTAGTTACCCCTGTGGTTTGTTTCCCTCTAAACATCCCAAGCCTTATTACAGAGTTTGAAATAAAATAGACACCTTATCATTGTAACATGAGGTTTCTGGCCTGACTAGCCCCGCAGTCCAGACCTGCCCACCACCACTTGTCTGGACCAGCGACTTCAAAGTCCCAAAGAAACACACAGATGCTTCTTAATATTAGGTTAATATTGTTCAGACTATGGCTCAGGCACATTGCTAGCTAGCTCGTTCGTATTAATTCAACCAATTTCCATTAATCTGTCCTGTCATGTGGCCCATGGCTCATGAATGTTGTCTTACATGCTAAATGTTGGGCTGCTGGCTCTTGTCTTTTGTCTGACTCTACCCTCCTCCTACCTATGCTCCGATTTCCTGCCTACTGCTACGGTGCCTGTCAGGGCCAAAACAGTCCTTTATTTAAAGAATGCTATTCACAGCATACAGAAAGACATTCCCTATTATATCATTGTTAACAAAATATAAAGAAATAAGTGAGAAACATTTCAAAGTCATAAGATATCTGAGTTCTACAAAGAGGCTATTAAAAGTTATAGAGTATAAAGCTGTCTCCATTTGAAGCATGTAGTTCTAGATACTTTCCATGCAGCTCATTATTTAGATAATACATTTATAAAAATATATCTAGCAAGATTCCAATTTTCAGTAGGCCCTTATAAAATTCAAATAGCCAAGTGAGTTTTTCTGAAGACACATTAAGTAGTGTGAAAATACAAAACATTGGGGGAAATGTCTGCTTCCTATCATTATGCATATGCGTTTTACTGACTATCACCACCTCAACTTATCCTATACTCTTTAAGATATTTCTGTTTATAAATGCTGCAAAATCCATGTTTGCAGAAATTTTCAGAATATCTATAAGAAAATAATCTAATCAGAAATAATGAATTAAACTATATTCTAGATAAGTAGGATTAATGACCCTTCTCCACATATGTAATATATGTTTCCACTTCATAGTAAATAGCTTAAATATTCCCATGGCTAGATTGTTCTTGTGCTTAGCTCTACATATCGGAAAGTCAGCAGTTTACTGATGCCCAATTCATATCACCTTCTTCTGAAGATATCGCTAATAATGCAGCCAAAACTAACATGTTCTGTCTTTGGGACTTTACAATTCTTTTACCTGCACTGTCCATCTGTTCCCTTCTACGCAGGTTTAAATACTGGCTCTTCACGTCTAAACAGAAAGTTCCTAAGAACCTAGACTTCCGTATTTAATACAAAAAGCATCTGATGCATAAGAAATACTTACAGTGTTGCTTGTTCCTTGCTCTTTCTTGTTCTTTTACTTGCTGATAGTAGTGTTTTAAACTCAGCAAGTGTTTTAAAATAATTTATACTGAGTGACATCATAAGTTATATTGACACTGAGTTGATAGAAGTTGGAAAGATGAAACAGATGGAAGTTGTGAGAATCATTTCACAGAGAATGTGATAATTCAGCTAAAATTTAAGAGAGTAGAAAGCATTAGAGGTGACTCGAGGAATAATAAACAGGGTTTGTAAGAGCATAAAACACACGGGGAAGCATTTGTGCAGAAGACTGTGATGTGCTGCATTTGATGCTCCATTTTTAAAATCATAGAAAATACGCCTTTCTCTGCCTCGACCCCTGATCAAGGTGTTAGGGAAGCCTGACAGTTGGGCACGGATCTTTGAAGAAGAAAATGATTGAAAGGTGGAAGAATAGCAAGATGTCCCAGCAGGCAATGACACTCACTGCTAAGCTTGATGATGGACTCCTGTAACCCGTCTTCCAGTTTCCACAAGCAAATCATGACTTATGCTCGCCCACAAGCATAACACATAAAGTTGTTTTTTTAAAAAAAAAAGAAAAAAAAAGAGTCTATAACCCCATAATCAAAGTACAGAGAGCAGGAAATTGGGGTTTCAGAAAACTTAACCTGCAAAAGAGTATAAAACACATTTTTAAAAAAAAGAAAAAAAACAGGTTGGATGAGACCAGTTGAAAGTGTGCTGTGCTAAGACAGAACTAGCAAGTTTTAGAAATGTAGAATTAGCCACATACATGGGAGATCTAAATATAAGCAGAAGGCATTTCACATAATAGATAAAAGATGAACACAGTATGATAGGGCATACCTGTAAGGCCAGAATTCATAGAGATAAATCAGGAAGGTCCAGAGGCGAATCTGAGCCCTATTGTGAAATCCACCATATCCACTGTAAATAAATAAATAAATAAGGCTGAGAGAAGAAGGAGAAAAATTATGAGATACAGGATGTAAGGACTTGGTGGTTTTGAACATCCATCCAGCAGTAATTTCTTGCATTACAATTTTACTCTGAAAAAAAAAATACTGAAATTCCTGTTTGACTGCTTTAATTTGCTGAATCCAAATGTTCAAATAGCAAATCACTATCCACCACTGGCCTGGATTTCTGTAAAAGGCATTGGTTTACTACATTAAACTACATGAGAGAATCTCCGCACTCGCTTGTCAGGACTTTCTCTTTTTGATTTCCTGGGAGATGTTGATCTGTGCTCTGAGACACCTTGAAGACCCTCACAACACATCAGAGCTAACGCTTTCCATAGCACTAAGTGGAGACAACTGATGATACTTACTTGGTCTGTCTTGCATCTCCTGTTCTTCCTCCTTATTTATTTAATTGGTTCTTTTATGGCAGTCTAAGTTCCTTATGAGCACCTACCTAAAATTATTTGCCTTCAAATATCAGAAAGTGGATGACAAGGCATGTAATGGCTGAAGGGCATCTACCCTCAAAGGGTGTGAGCACTGTTGGTGCTAAGAGAAAGTCAGCTAGAAGGCCTGGTTCAGAGAAAAGCAAGAGGTAGTTCTTGCAGTATATGGAGTAGTATAAGTAAAGTAAGAACAAGAAATATTAGTAGTGCATAAATTTTTAGAAACAGCCCAGTAAGAGTTGTCTGGATAACTGACATCTGAAATAGATAAATGTTAGAAAGTTGGACTAAAAGAAGAAGATAAAGTATGTCTATTAAAACTCATACACCCCTAATAAAAGAAAAAATGTGAGAAAATTATAAAAACACATGGAAGAGAAGAAAATGGAGAGAGACCAGCAAAAGGTATTGTTCCGAAGACCTGAGCAAGAGGTGACTTTAAAACCTAGTAGCCAGCACTAGGATGTTCAAGTTATCCGTCATGATTTGTCCATCAGCTTTGATGAAATAAGGTGTACTGAACTGGCTGCAGAAGGTTTGGCTTACAGCACCTGTTAAGTGTTGCTCTTATGAAGGAAAAAGCCAGACATGAATATATTACTTGTTGGGTGTAAAAGAAAAAAATCTATACAACAGCTGCAAATTATAAAAATCAGGTTTCTCAACAGTGTGTCAATGAAAATGGTTCTTCGGGAAAGGTGATAGATAATTCTGCTTCAATGGACATTAACTCATTTTTCATTCTACTTTTAATGAATGCACATTAAAGAGGATCATTTGAAGGCATATGTGTTATTTGTTTAATAATTTATTTCTGAACTTTAAAAATTAATAATATTTGCACAGGACCATTTTATAATCACAATATGACACCTCGAGGTGTGAATTATGATATAATAACTCAAACTTTGTGCATTTAAACAAGCACTCATCCTATAGCTTCATTCTTAGCAAAGTAATGGGATGAATTATTATGTAATAACTCATGCTTTGCCTCATATTATTACTTAATTATGGGAGAAGAGGAGACTTTGGGCTAATTTCAGTCTTAGGAAAAAATCTAACGTTTTTACCCTTGGAGAAAAAGAGAGAATGTTCCCATGCTCATTTGGTTTAACAGAATCACCTTAGAATGGTTCCAGACCTTTTTTCCAACCAGACCACTCTATATAACCTTCCTGAAGCATCGTCCCTTCCCACATCTTCTCAAAAATTTTATAAAGCCTTAAATATAGAATCCATTCATGCATCATCCTCTGAAGTCACATATTTATTCAGTTAGTTTATTATATGTAAAAAGTTTTCAGTCGTGTTGTGGTCAGAGGAAACATGACTTCTCTAGTAGAAGTGAGTGAGAAGAAGAGAGGAAGGAAAGGGGCTGGGGAAGAGACCACAAGAAAATGGAAAGGGAAATTGAGAAGGAAAATAAATTAGAGAAGAAATTTCTATCAACTATGAATATTTTTGATAAAAATTGTGAAGCAATAGGAAGATATAAGATAGTATAAAATATAGCTGTTTGTGTTTATTAGAAAACAGCTTGTATTTCATAAGACATGAACATGGGCCTAAATATTTCCCCAAGGATATTATCACTTATAGTCACCATTAAATAATAGGGTTTATTTCAAATTTTATACAGAAATTTATGTAGTCAAGGCTTTCTCTGGAGGCAATTTGCAAAGCTTTATCTTACTCTTCTGGAGCTTTCTGTTCAGAAAGGTGAGATTAAAACAAAGGCTAGCTCATGACAGAGCACAACCGTCACAAAAGGATTCAACACACCAAATACTAGATGGTACAGAAGTTCTTCTTTTCTCAGATATATCATTAAAGGATTTTTCCACAGTGGAAATCCAAGTTCTCAAGAACCAGAAGGATCTCAAGTCCAAGGCCAACTCAGACTTTATATTAAGATACTGGATACACAAAAAGTACATTCAAAAATTGTAGTGTGTGTATTAGGCAAATGATACAAAAACTTGTTTGCATGGGAATTAAACATGATGCAATTGATCCTTTAATTGCCAATTGATTGACTGATCAATATAATCTCCATTAAACTTCTTCAGAAGCTGTACACTTTTATCCCTATGTAATTTGCTAGCAGTACAGTATTTTCTTACCCTACCATTTGGATTTGCTAGGGTACTCCTGACACAATTCTTTGGTCTCAGAATCCATTGTTAACTATATCTGTGACACTTTCTAGATAACCTGATAATTTTAGTAGTTTTATTTACTTTCTCAGAGTTCTGATGCGATTTCAATACTATCTGATATCGCACTAGTTTTTTTCCAAACTGGTTTAAAATGAATTTAATGAGTTAGTAAATGTACATAAAGCCATGTTAGCATAGTCTTGAATTACCACAGCACAATAAAAATCAGGATATACATTCTTTCACCCTTTGTTGCATAATTAGATATTATATCAATGGATTAATAATTAAAGTTAAATTATTTATACCGCAATTCTTGAGTATCAATGGTACTCTGATATTAACTGCTGATTTAATGTGTTATACAGTTTTTGTTTTAGGTTAATCATGTTATATAAGTTAGTTTTATATAATCTTGGCAGGACATATATTCAAAATAAATCAATTGTGCTTCACAGTGCTGTACATTTCCTCCTCATATGATAAAATCATTTTTTACCTAGAGCACAAGCAGAATAATTTTTGAATTTCATTTACACATAAGTTTGAGAAGTTACAATGAAGTTGGCCCTGGTCAAAGTCCTGTTCTCTCTGTGTTTGTGGGGAAGGGTGTTTTAAATGATGAATTAGGAATTTAATGAAAATTTAAAAAATTGAAGGTGATAAGTTTTAGATACTATAGTTAAAAAGCTGTGACAAGAAGATAAATATCATGTCAATCACAATTTATAAAATTAATGTTCCAAAGGAAAACTAAAATCATGCAGTTGAGTTAAATGACATTGTTAAAAGAGCTTACTGCTAAATTTATACTAAAGTATGATTGTGCATCATGTAGTAGTATTCATTATTGCCAGAAACTTCTACCTATTTACTTTATCAAGATACATCATAGCTGCTAAGTTTTTTGTGTTTCACAGATGGTACTAACCCTGTGTCTCCTCCCACATGCCAGATAGAGTTGCTCTCACAGATGTAGAAATGACCATTGTAGTGTAGAGCAAAGTTACTTCCCTGAGCTTGAGAACAACTTGGCACCATGCCCCAATGGCTTCCTCCTGGTGTCTTTTTTTCTAGCTGAGGCAAATCGCCTCCAAATTCATTTTTCACACTCAACTGATGAACATTCAAACTGGCTACCACTCTGAAGAATATTTGTGACTATGTATTTCATAGTCCTACAAAGAAAACAATCAATGTAGTCTTGATGTGAAAGCAACAAGCAAAAAGTAGCCCAGATTCTCTTTGCTACACTTGTCTATATCTTCCCTGGGGCTCTTTAGGTCAAGGTTTGTACCTTCCTTTCTGTCTTTTATGCCATAGCTCTAGGCAATTCCTAATACTTCTCTTAGAAGAAGATAATAATAATAATGTTTAAGCTTTCTCTTGACTTCAGTAATCTCAAATCAAAATTTGTTAAAAATTAGATATTCAATATAATTCATTTGGTAATGGCCAACACTGTTTGACATCTTCAACATAAATTTTGTTGTTTCATGAGTGTGCACGCCATCTGTGGTTTGAAAATAGCGAAGTCAATTGTTTTATAATACAGTAGTGTGTAGTGATGTGGTCTAGCTGAAACATTGCAGAATGGTTTGTTATACCTTATAAATGTCTGCCGTTTGAACATGCTGGAAATGCATTCTCAAATTTGTGCTAGGTCTTGGTTGTTATGAGGAAGAATTAATGTGTTCTATTAAATTTAACTTTTGCTGAAACATTCTTACCTCAGCTAAAGCTCAACACTGTAATTGGAGACGAGCCTCTAAGCAATTAAGGAATAAAATACTTGGCTTTTATAATCCATCTTTTGTTCTGGGAAATGCCTATACTTAAATCAGTATGGCAATAGACAGGGACTTGTGACCACTAAATATTTAATTTCATCAAAATCCATCCATATTCTATGCTTTGACAAGCCTCTAACTAGGTAAGTATTATTTAAACAAGAAAGAATGTTTCAATTAAGTTTATACTGCAAGTGATTATGCCTTGTCTGTGCTCAGAGTCGGACAGTGCTTCCTAGCAACACGCAGAACAGGGTGCAAAAGACCTGAGCCCAGCAAGTTGGTCCCCAACCCCCACTCTTTAAACCTGTACTCTGTGTTGAGTCACCTTTATCCCTGCTTAAAAGCTGCTGCCAGTTCCTAGAATGCCACCCTCTCTTACCTACTCACACCCCACTGCTTATCCTTTCAAGTCCATGTTAAGTAAATGAAAGCATGGCATTCTCACCTGGAATTAAGCTTTCTGTACAGCCCTTCCCGTCTGCCTGATTGCTACCGCTGTGCCTATGCAAGAGCTTACTTAGCCCACACGATCCCTAAGATGTGTAACAATATATTCAGTAGGAGCATGATAAGAATTATGTTCGTTTTAAGCTTTCTCTTAACTTAGTACGTTGGTCAGAGAAGGTGTTCAGAAAATATTCATGAATTTCAAACAGACAATAAAGAGCGTGTTCTTTAACCAGGTTCCCAAGGTCTCATGATTTGAGACCACAGTATCGCAATCCACATGCAAAGTTAAATCTGTTAAAATAGCTCAAAGGCAATTCATTCCTAAGGACTCGTCCTTACTGATATAGAACTATTTTTACATGCTTGATCCTGTGCCCATGTGTTATCATGAAACCTGAAGCAAAAGACTTAGAATGCAGAAAATTTATGTTAGTGAAATGGAATTCTTCTCTGTTCCAGTACCACGGGTTCAAGTCCATTCACTATCTTTTTAGTTAGATCCTGTATCACATCAATGCAGGAATTTATAAATTAATATTTGCGATAGTAAGGGCAACTGAAACTATCTTACCATATTATGAAATAATAAGCTACTCATTTATATTCATTATTAGATGGTCATCAAATGCTAAGATTTTATCTATTCAAAAAGAGACTTCAAATTAATTTTAAGAGTAAGCTGAAAATTACTAGCCTTACCTAAAGACTTTTGATTCATGGATATCCACTAACAACTTTTATTCTTTTAATTTTGGCCAATCATTTTTAAATAACATGAAAGTATATTTTTAGATATATGTGATGCTTAAAACTTCTTACTTTTAAGTTCGACTTAACTGTATTTTTCTGAGAATATAGTCGTTTGGTGTACTTGAGAGGTGTTATCACTGGAAAAAAGCAAAACTCAGTGTTAATTTTTCAGTTTTATTATTTGACAAGACGTGTAAAATGCATACACATGTGAAAATAACCTACAGTACAATCATTTGCATTATTCAAAATTTAAATAGACTTGCCAGTGCCAATCACTAAAATATCATCAAAGTCATCTAGCCTTCCCAACACATTTTTCTACATTTCCATAAACATACATGTGTCCACCATAGACAATTTGGAAACAAAAGTTGACTCATGAAACATAAAACCACCTGCAAAGCAGTGCTTACAAATTTCCCAAATTAAAATAAAATATACCACAACAAAAATCACTCATTGTCACCAGCTTCTTCATTAAGAAACATATATTGCTACTACAAATTACAGTATGACGATGCTAAACTCTGGTTTATTTTAGGTCCACCTGCAATTGGCCATGGTCTATTTTTCATTGGAACTGGAATCAGTTGCTGATTTACTTCTAAATTGCTTACCTAGGGTTGGAGAGATGGCTCAGCTAGTAAAGACTGGACTTACAACCAATATCATAAACTGGTTACTTCATATTTTTTCAGCTTGTTTTGGTTTTTGGATTTGTTGTTGTTGCTATTGCTTAGAAAGCAGTTGTTAAAAATAGGCCCATCTTTGAAGCACAGCAAGTCGAAGGCCTAACTAGCATCATCCAGAGGCAAAAGGAAAATTCATCAGTAGCAGCTGGCAACGCGAACTAAAACCAGACTTCCATGGAGGGAGAAAAGGGCGGGAAGGGTCCTTGGACACAGACTTTCAGAAACAGGATTCTACTCTCACCTCCCCTCTCCATTTAATAACTGCACATGCCACGCACTGTTCCAGTACGGCAAGGATCAGTGTTTAATTAAATTGTTTCCCTCTTTGGCTATCAAAAATGCTGCATCTATTTAAAGATGTCTTTTCTTTGGTTAAAATTTGTTTTATCATCCACAGAAAGGATTATTAGATTGAACGGGTGACTGTTTCAGCCCAAGTTAAAATCAATAGCATTTATCTGGGCCTTAGGTGCTGGATTCTGAAAGTCTGTGTTCACCACTTTGCTGCAGCGACCGACGTATCTGAGCATCGCTGACGGTCCCCTCCAGAGTTCACGTGTGATTTATGGCTGTTCTAGCGAGTGGGATGAAAGCTTCAAGGCCTCTTTCAGTGTTTAAGCTCCTAATAACCAACGGAGTTTTCCTTTCTGACTCTTTAAACCGAGACTGTCATTCTCGGATAGAGCTCATAAAAAGTAAAAAGTCGAATCTTTAAAGCACAAAACTTAATGTGTTATAAAATAATAAATACCTGATATGTAGAAAGAGTATAATCCTGCAAATCATCAGCGCAAATTTCCTATAAAGCGGCAGTCTCCTTAAATCCTCACAACGGGCTGTTCTAGTCTGAAAATCATGTTTATTTTTCTATTTCTGAACAATAATCTGATGAGAAACGGCGGCTTCAGACAGCCTAGGGAGTTTGATCCAGTAACATTTATCCAGCAGCAAGCTTCTCATTCCAAAACTATAACTCACTTTTTTAGGCATGGTGTTTCTGTTTCCCCGCTTAATTTACATAATGAGAATGGATATAAATAACATTATCTGAGTGTTTCACATCAAAGCAGAAATGATTTTATTAATTGTTTAAACACAAAGAAAGTTTGCCATTCAATCACCATAAAAATTATTTTTCATTATGTTGGGCAAGCCAGGAACTAATTATTTAAATTTGCTTAGTTAAAAACTCAGTATGAGACATCTCTCAAATGAGAGCTATATTTTTGAGAAAGTACATTTCAAAACTAAATTAGTGACAGCTAAACCAAAAAATATAACCCAAGCCAATTTGATTTATTAAAGTAAATATGGCCAAAACTGTTTTCTTAAGAATTAAGGCATGAAAATTCAGTTGCTACTGCCATGTTACAATGTACTATTTTTATCTAATGCTGTCAGCTCAATCAAAAGTATAAGGAAATTTCACTTAAATTACTATAGGGTATGTTTACCTACTAAAATTGCTGGTCCGAAAAACAATTGAAAAATCTTTACAATGTCTCCTTATTAGGTATCTTCCATTTTCAGTTTATCCTATTAATTCAAATTCAGTCTGAAAATAAATGAATGAAAACACCTCAAATAAAGCACATAAAATCTAGGAAGATTTTGCTGTGAAAAGTGCATGCTCCATGCTTTTAAATCTGTTTTAAAATTTAAGTGTTTACTCTTAACACAATTGTACATTCATGTAATGATCCCATAGAAGGAATGTTTTTGTTTTTTTAATCAATTAAGTTAACTTCTAGAATATTAACATCCTGGTTTTGTTTATCCAACTACTACTTGACTATGTAAACCGTGCAGAACACTCTCTCTAAAACAATTTCCACAACAATAAATACATTAGTCCAACAAATATTTTCAATGACCATAAAACTAAACCTTGATATAAATAATTGGAGGAAATATACAGATAATTCAATTTCTCCTCCATGCCCCAGTACACAGAATGGAAACCAATTTGCCCAAATGTTGAATTCAATATTGCAAAAAAGCTCAGTCCACCATCTTATTTAACATTCAAATATCTACATCTTAAACATCAGACGTACTTTAGGATATTGGCTCATACCAGGGGCTGATCAGAAGCCTCCCTTCCCTTTATTTCTTAACTTCTGTTTGTAGGCAGAGAAAATAACCTTTACTGTATTGTAGGTATAAAAAGGGACCCGATGATTCATCTCTGTGAATCTGCTTGTTGAATTTGATGGATCATTCTTAAAAGCGACGTTGCTAATCTTCAGGTTTTCTTTTTTAGGTTATTCACAGATCAGTGGGTTTTCCAGCTAATACAGGTCTGGTGCTCCTCTGTCTTCACACATGGTATTCATCATATCTTGACAAGAGAAGACCTTCAGTCTACAAATAACCTTCACTGAAGTAAGACATGTAAGTGGGTTTCTTTATGAAAGATAGATTTTATGGCTGAATAAAAAACAACTGTACTTAAAAAGTGTCATCCAGTGGCCTGATTTGAAGATTTTTTTTTTTCCTTTAAGGTACTTTAATATTTGGTGTAGAAACTACTAATAGAGCAAAAAAGAGAAAAGTATTAAATTACTTTATCATTAACCACAAACGCAACAGGAAGGGTTGATCAGCTCTGTATTTTATCATTCAGAAGCATTCAGCCTTTAAAATATTTAAGCATCCACATTAGTTCTTGTCAAACTAGCACAAAGCAGTGCATAATATGACCTGTGTGTAAGAGCAGAACAAGATAAGAGGTTGCAGAGTGAAGTTTCCACAATGGGATTGCCCTGTGCTATAGATAATACTTTGCCTTCCTGTTTCCAGACAATTACTAAGTGATGGTGAATGTTTTCTTTATGTTTGCACTTGGTCATGCTAAGCAAGGGCAGCAGATTCAGTTAATATTGAAGTAGCAAGGATGCAATAATCAATTTGAGGAATCCTCCAAGTCCTGTATTTTTTTTTAATGTGGCCAATCAGAAAAGTAATAGAAATTGGGACTGAAGAAATAGCTCTGAGGTTAAGAGCACACACTTTTCTAGCAAGGAGTTCTGATTTAGTTCCCAGTGCTTATATTAGGAAGCTCACAGCTTCCTGTAACTCCAACTCAAGGATATTCAAAATCCTCTTCTAGACTCTGAGGATGCCCAGATCTACACATATACATATGAATAATCTTAAATAAAATAATCTTTAAAAGATAATAAATACAAAGCTGTTCAAAATTCATCAGACAACCTGATAGTCCAGGATTTTAGGTATGGCAGATACATTCAAAGAAAATATTAAGAATTTTAAGGACTGGCAGTTTAGTGTGTAAAAGTACATGAAAGTGTAAAAACCCAGGTTTCTGGAGAAAAAAAAGTACTAATTTCCAAAAATTTCCCTCTGACCTTTATATGCATGCTACCGCATGAACACACACACCCTCCACCCTCTGGCACACAAAGATGTTAACAAAGAAAATAAAAAGAACTTTTGAAATAAGCATGCCACAATACAATCACTCAGCAAATCCAAACTACTTAATGAATGCATACTGTGTACTGTTTAAAAAGTAGCCGAAAGGCTGGAGAGATGGCCTAGCAGTTAAGAAGAACACCTGTTGCTCTTGCGGAGAATCTAGGTTTAGTTCCCAGCATCCACATAATGGCTGACAACCTTCTGTAAGTCCAGATGCCCTCTTCAGACCTCTTAAGGCACTGCACACATGGTGCACAGACTTAAATGCAAGCAAAGAAATCAAAAACATAAAATTTTTATAAGGAGCAGCTGAGATCCTTTCTTTAAAACCCCTGAGGCAACTGCCCATGATCTTATCTATATTAGCAAAACCTTGTGCAAAACAAAACACATCAAAACATGATTATCAATGAAATTACCCCAGAACACTTATAAACACCAAACTTTACCCTTCTGTGTGATATGAGGGAAGGCAACAGAAACACATCCTCAGGAAAGAATTACAGTGTTAGAAAATCATCTTTCTAAGTCTTAGGCCCTTATTATCCACGGATATTTCAAAGATATTCCTGGCCTTGTCCAGCCTTGAATTCTACAAATATATTCTGTATGGGGGGAGGGGGTGTTAATGAGATAACAGGTGTTGTGGAATATTATTTTAAGATGTGTTACACTTGTTTATGCTGTGGAAGATTTGTTTAATCATGCAAAGATGTGCTGTATTTCTTTATGTTTCATTTGTTTAACTCTGTGAATCTTTGTTACTGTGCATCTAAAATACCTGATGATCTCACAGAAAGATGAACAGGCAATAGCAAGGCAGGATAAAAGATAGGCGGGGCTGGCAGGCAGAGAGAATAAATAGAAAAGCACAAGAGAAGAAGGAGGATGGGAGGGGCCAGCCACCCACCTACGTAACCAGCAACGGAAAAAGAAAGAAAGATATACAGAAATAGAAATAGTAAAAACCTAGAGGCTAAAGGTAGATGTGACAGTTTAATAAAAACAACAAGAAACAAGCCAAGGTAAGGCTGGACATTCATAAGTAAGAATAAGCCTCTGTGTGTGTGATTTATTTGGGAGCTGGGTGTCATGCCCCCCAAAAGAGCAGAGTGAAAACAACCAGGAAATTCTCCAACTTTATCCGAGTTACTTATTCTTCAACAAACACTGAGTTTATGACAAAGAGAAATTCCTGTACTTCACTCTATTGTGGGAGGAAATACTAATGGAGAGAGAGAGAGAGAGAGAGAGAGAGAGAGAGAGAGAGAGAGAGAGAGAGAGAGAGAGAGAGAGAGAGAGAGAGAGAGTGATTAAACAACTGTAGCAGACTGGAGCACACAATGCACAGAATGAACAGAGTGCTGTAATGACAGACTGGTCAGGGCACCCCAGAATCATGGAGACAGATGACTCTCTGGCTCTGAGAACGGTGCTGTTTCCTGCTCAGGAAGCAGTGACAGACAAAAAGTGGAGAAAAGTAGTGTGGTGGAGCTTGGAAACAGAAATCTAATACCAGGGATGCAACTGCTAACTATTGTAGTCAGTCAGACTGCAACAGCTTGGGAAGAGCCTCAATTTGATTCTAAAATCATTAAGAATTGTAATCAGGGTGGAAAAGACAGGATAGGATTAAAACCAGAGAGGAAAAATATCAAAAGTAAAAAGGGTTCTCAAGATAGGTGTGTTCGAAAAGAACAAAGTTAAAAACAGACCTCATAAGTTATTCTTTAAAATGAACTGTCCTTGAAAGCAAAACAAGGAACTTCTCTTTGCAACAGACAGAAACCATGACAGAAAACCACAACCAATCAAAATGCAGAGCTGTGAAGCCCAGCTCCAGAGGATGTAGCTACTAAACACTCCCACACCTAAGGAACATCGGGAAAGAGAGGCCAGAAAAGACCAGGATCCGGAATTAGGGAGTTTGCCGTGAAAATGTGTAGTCAGAAGCTACACCCTTATGATTCACTAATGTGACTGCCCAAACATGAGCTGAACAAGGAGGATACCAATGGACATATCAAACTGGACAGAAAAACCCACAAGGCCTCAGCCCTACTAGAGAACTACAAACAACTGAGGAGAGGTAGGGATGGAGGAGGTGGGCCTCCCCAGGGAATAATACAACTGGTTGTCCAGTGAAAAACAGCCCTGAAAAACATAATAAAAAAATACAACTTCCTGTAACATTTATAAACACTGTAAAATAAAAACAAACAACCCTAAGCATTTTGAAGCAGAAGAGTTCATTATGATCACAGCAATGATAAAACTATTGAAATTCTACCTGTAAGAAAAGAAATTGCAAGCTAGCTCAATATACTTAATCTTTAATTTGTTTCAAGCTATTAAGTTTTTAAAACCCTCTTCTTTTTGAAATAATTACTTTCTACATTTTATTCACAGGGTAAGAATAGAGTTTTAATTTTTCCTTGAAAAATTCAGACTAAGCTTACTAAGTATATGGTTGCTATCTTTAAATTCTATATTGACATCTGAAAAAGTAGTGCAGTTGGTAGAATGCTTACCTGGCATTCACAAAGTTCTCTGTTTGATGCCTACATAGCCCAGTAGAAAATGGTCATAGAAGCACATGCTTGTGATCCCCATACAAGGGAGGGTGAAGCAGGAGGATCAAGCTTTCATAGTCACCTTCAGCTAAGTAGGAAGTTCAAGGACAGTCTGACTCATGTGGGGCCCTGTAAAGATAGATAAATAGATGACATATAGATAAATAGATAATAGATAGATAAATTTCATAGTTAAAACCCAAACATTGCTCTATTATAAGACAGCATAAAACTGCTTAAAATAACTTCACAAGAGACAAATTGATAGATTTGTACTTTTGTTTTAATTGTTCAAAAGGAAAGAGCCAACGTTCAAAAAAAATGAGCAAATAAACTAAGTTAAAGCAGTGGAACATTTTTATAGCGATGACACTGGGCACATTAAAGGATTTTCTAATATGAAGAAATTAAGACATCCATGATTGGACCTCTCTCTAAAGTATCTTTATAATAGAGTCCAATCTTCTGCTTCTGTTTGAGAGGGGTTTTGTGTTTGGAGAAAAGAGATGGATTGGGTTTAATCCTTTTCAAGTTTGTGTTGACAAGTCTTGGTAGAAAAAAAGACCAACCTTTCCCCTACTTTGAAGTTCTGGGGACTTGAAAAATGTTTATTTCTCATCCTTTCCCAGAAAGGTTATCTATTGAACAGTATTGTAGCTTAAATAAGAACTGTGTCCATAAGCTCATGTGTGGAACACTTTTGTTTTTCTTGGCTAGTGGGCTATTTAAGGTGGATCTGCAAACTTTCAGACATAGGTCATACCTAGGTGGTAGTCCATAAGGGCAGGGCTTTTGAGATTGAACTTGGCTCAGGTACTGTTTTCCCTCTTGGGTGAATGGTCACTGTGAAAACAGCCTCCTTCTCTCCAGGTTCCAACCACCAGGATGCTCCCCTTCTTCCCAGGTTCCTACCACCAGGGTGTTCTTCTTCTCCATAGGCTCCCACCACCAGGGTGCTTCACTTCTCCACAGGTTCCCCAAACCACTGTGCTCCCCTTCTCCACAGGCACATAATCAATGGAGCCAGACTCTGAGCTGACATTTCTGAAACCATGAGCTGAAATAAAGAACTACACCTTTGAAATGTTTTTTTCCCTCAAATATCATTCAAGACCAAAAAAATGTAATTATTACAAACACTATTCATCAAGAATTTCTCTAGACACTTGAGATTCTTGGAATAAAAATATCAGATTCATTAGTAAGGACAACAAGGTAAAGCCCTCTCCTCTCAAACAGTGAAATTCTACCAAACAATATGTCAACTTTAATACATAATTGAGTTCCAAGATGACACCACCCAAAAAGCCATAGTAGATTAAGAGAGAATCAGAAATGAACCAGGAATAAATGATCAGCATGATCTGCAAGCATCAGTTTGGGAAAGTGACTTTCAAGAAAGGACTTGAAGGTGAAGGGTATTAATATCAGGGGAAATAGTACTTCAATCATAGTATTAAAGAGGCAATCCTGAGATTTTAAAACAAGGGACTTGAGTGTCATTTTGTACTCTCTCCAGCTCATGGTGTAGGGGACTTGGATTCCCATAAAGAACCCTCAGAAGCTGCAATGTAGAAAGAATACAAAGTTATTAGGTGCTTGGAATCTGACAAGTATGTTGTTTATCTTTAGTTTTAGTCACAGATCCCCAAAATAAGCAAGCATTCTAAAGATAAAAATCCAGTACAGTGTTAAGGTTTCATTTGGGACCTCACACATGCCAGGCAAGTACCCTGTCATTGAGCTATAACCTCAGTGCCAGGTTTTTTGGGTTTTTTTTTTTTTTTTGGTTTTTGGATTGGGTTTTTTTTGGGGGGGGGTTAGTTGGGTTTGTTTTTTGTTTTGTTTTGTTTTGTTTTGTTTTGTTTTTGGTAGGGATGTTTGCTTTGGTTTTTGTTTATGGTCACATATGTTACATATCCCAATGTCTCATTATCCTATAATCTCGTCATGGTTCAGAATCATTCTGTGACTGTCCAATGCATCTATAAAGAAATCAGAATGATATAGAAGCCTAAGGAGACACCAAGTCCTGGAGTTAAATAGGCAGGCATCGTGTGGGGAAGTGTGGTTAACAGGTGAAACCTACAAAGGTCACTGAAGTGTGTGCATACAAATGCCCTGCATTTCAAAATACTGCAATAAGCACAGAGAAATGACAAGGAAACAATCTTCTGTGACCTGTCTTTTCTAGTAAAGGGTAGCATTCTTGTTGTTTTAAATTTGCCCATTGCAGTCAAATTTGGGTGAAATAGTCTTGCCATGTTTCAATATTTTTAAACAAAGCAGAAATCCTCTAAAAAAAAGCATCAGCTTTAAATATTCCAAATAAAGCAAATCATTCTAGGAAGTAAAGTGTTTTTCTCAACAACTCAAAAAATATGTTTTTATTGTATTGGAGCTCAGGACCACCACGCTCGATTACAATAAAAGCTCTGCATTTTTTCCATCTGGCAATGAGAACACACGATGTTGTGTAAACTACCAGAAGAGCTCTATTTCATTGTAATTAAAATTTAGTGTTACGTTTAAGCAATAAGGCAACTCCAGGAGATGTGATTATCATGAGATAATGACCTTGGGGTGTTAGAAGGCATACAAGGAACCAAATGCCTCCAATCCTCTAAAGGGCAAGATTATTTCTACATAACAACCTCCACTTCCTCTTTCAAATGCACCCGTGCCCCTGAAGCTGTATGATCAGGGCAAGAAGAAAGCTCGGGATTAAGAGTACCAATATGATTTCTGTAAGAAGAGGGCTTTGGGGGACTGGTATATGACAAAATTGGCATTGTGGGTGCTGAAGCAGCAGTTTCAAATGAGTTGTGTTGTTTGTGCAATAATTATGCAATGGCTTTAGAATTCTCTGGACACACATAGACCTGTCAGTGATGTCACAGTCCTGTAAGTAATCTTTAGCAAAGGCACGGATCTAACCTTTTCCCCTTGTTTTGGTTTCATGATTTCCATTCCGTAATAGCAATAAGATATGACAGGTGGTACATTTCTTGAGGGTTTATTAGTCTTCTTGGGTGGTTGAAGCCATTCAGCCTTTGGCCTGAACCTCTCAAGACATCTAAGATGTATAATAATTCCCCCAAAATGCAAGGCTTGTCATGTCTTATTGCTTAATTACTTTGTACTTGCCGAGTAATTTTTCTCAAAGTGAATGCAGATAACAGCGCTTACTTTACAATTTCAGACTGATAGAAACTAATTCTAAAACAGAATACATGATAATTCTACTCTGATGAGTGTGGAATGGCCCATTATATTACTGTTATAAACCCTAAAGTGTGGGTCACTTAAAATTATGTAAAATATTTATATGTTTTAACAACTTGCTACAAAGAGAAAGGAATAAACTAAAATTGGACCTAATATAAAATAATGGCATCCTCAAAAACAAGTCATGATAAAGAGATAGGAACCATACGCATTAAAATAATTCTTCAACATCAAAGAGGTGAAAATAATAGCTTAATTTGGAAATAATATTTTATAAGAAAAATAGATGAATTAAAAGAAACATCAGCGTAGTGAGGAAACTCTTAAAATAGATTCATAGAAAAGATTTGTATAAGTGAATGCAAATGTACATATACATAATTAATGTCACGTGAAAAAAGGTATAAGGATCTGGATTTTTCTGTGGTAAGGAAGAATCCTGAGCCTGAATAACAGTCTACCCTTCCTGGGTTTATTTAACAATTTTATTCTTGTATGAAACATGACCATTTTGCTCCTTTTTCTGTATATCACTTGCCTAAAATTCTTTTTTAGAAAAGAACTCAAATGGCATCTTGCTGTTCAAAAAGAATCCTGTCCACACCATACATAACACATAAAGATGCTTTACTTTCTCAAATGGATACATGCACATAAACTTTTATGGGTCTATAAGTGATGTATATGTTGGGAATAGAATCCAATGGCAAGTCTCTCTCTCTCTCTCTCTCTCTCTCTCTCTCTCTCTCTCTCTCTCTCTCTCTCTCTCTCTCTCTCTCTCTCTCTCTCTTTCTCCGTGTGTGTGTGTTTGTGTGTGTGTGTCTGTCTCCCATATACACATATTTTATATACATATATTCACATATAAAGCTATACTACATTATTTGTTTGTATATTCATAAAGAATATACAATTAAGAGTTGCATTCTGGATGTGGTCACCCATGTATTGGCTTCTTTTTTTCTGAAAGTATGTTCCAAGAGTAAATAGCACTGGAATTGTGGGGTAAATGAAGATAATTTAGAAAGACAATTAGTTTTCTTTCAACTTCCTAGATGTTCTGTTTCGGTGGTATTTCTGTAAGCAAGGGTGAAAATGTGGGGTATTTTCTAAATCAAGCACATACACACTTTTGATCTGGACTATTCATTCACATCTACAAACTATCTGAACAGTCTTTTCTGACACCTACCTGGAAAAAGAAAAACGAAGAAAAGCAAACAAGCCAAAACTATTTTTTAAAAAATCAAATTTTTATTGGATCACAATAACAAAATCCAGTAGCAAATTTGACATTAAACAATTAGTCACTACTGTACATATGGTGACTGTTTCTGTTTATCTACAGAGCCATTGACCTACTCACCTGTCTATCAGATAATCATCTATCCGTTTATGTTTTGTGGTTCCATCTGAACAGACTGTTATTTAGAAAGGATGCTCTATTCAGGCCTGAGGACCAAAGTCCCACCTTCTTCCACTTTAGTCAGCAGTGCTCTGGGAACAACCTCACAGGGGTCACACTTTGTTGGAGGTGATGGTAATTGTGCTCCTACACGCTGCTATTCCTACACGGCTGAGCACGACTTTCCAGTTCCTGAAATAAATGTTTTCCAGAATGTTTATTTCTCTCATGCATGTTTCCTATAACAGACTCTTTTGTTCTGTTTTGTTTCACAGTATCTGAAATTTATTCTTTATTACATTTTTGGTTTTGAAGTATGTTCGTTGCTGTACTGTTTACATTTTTATAGCAATGATTCCTAATTTTTATCTCATATATCAAATGGTGACATTAGTTTTCATTAGTCATGGGGAAAGAAGTTGTTCAACTAGTGATTCAGATTAATTAATAGGGTCTAAGCATGCACAACACCTGGGTTTTTATGCCCAACAGTGTATACAAGAAACATCATGATTCACATTTGTAATACAAGCACTCAGAGGCAGAAGGGCCTCAACATCATTCTTGGTTATATATCCAGTTCAAAGACAGCCTGGGATACTTAAGACCCTGTCTAAAACAAAATAAACAGTAACAGTAACAGAAGTCATTCAAAGATTGTCCCAAGAATCATGCTATGTTCTTGAAACTATATTACCTTCTATTCCCTAGCACCAGATTGGGTCATTAGAGCCCCCTTTGACTATTCAAATATATTTCATCTCTTGAACTAAAACTAGAAAGTCTAGGTGTCTTTGTAGTCTAAAGTCTTGTCACCATTTTGCATTTTCCCTAGCATCAATTCTTGTTCATTGTGATAAATTCTAACAATGTAAGATTGCAGGACATTTACATTTAGGGTATCTGGGAAATCTTCATGAAATTGGCTTCATGGATACAGGTGCCTTTCCACACATATCCTCACACTGTCTAAAATTTCAGAAAATTAAGTATGTTCACCCTTTAGGATATAAAAGGAGGAGGTTTCAATTCCTTTTCCCAGAGTGACCATGGCACTGCCTTTGTAGTCAGCTCCAAATGGATGGCTGATGAGGAGTGCTCCCAAATTAAAAAGATACCAGTATCCCATGAACCCAAACCCTTTCCTCCACTTTACCTAGCAGAACTGATCAGCCATGAAAAGACCATTTGCTATGGCATTGTCATTTACATGGCCTGTAAAATATTGCAAATATATTTATGTATTCATCAAAAAGTATGGAGTAAGAAATTAAAGTTTCTCTCAGGATTTAAAGAAAACTGGATCATTTTATTCTAAAAGTATAGTTTCTGTTTCCAAGTTCTCCTTTTCTCATTAACTGGTTGAGTCAGTTTGAACAGAAAGCCTCTTTATAAAAGGTAAAAGAGAAATAAGTAATAAAATTTGTGAGAAAACAAAAATAAATGCTATGGTGGGAAAATCCTGAAAGTTAAAACGGCCCAAATCTTCATAAGATACTAATGTCACAAAACGCTTTTTAAAAAACTAATGAAATAGAGTTCAACAAAAAGCATTTTTACTGTTGTCAAAGGCATTTACAGAGCCAGAATTGAAAAAAGTCGATGCAGCTGTAAATCCAAGACACAGTAAACAAATATTTGGTACTCTAGTCCCACCAAATCATGAATGCAGGTTTCTAACAACAACAAACAAATAAACAAACAACAACAAAAAAAAAAACTGTCAACCTAAGCTCCCATCTCCTCAACTTCTGCTTTTCATCCTCACAGCAGTGGAAGATAAGCAATCATGGAAGGAAACTATAACTCACCAAACTCCCATAGTTTGTTTGGCCTCTTGAAATCAGTGGAGAGGGATTTGAAATTACTAAGCACCAATGCCTACCGCATGTCTCAGTGCTTCACAAGTGTCTGGGGTCGGCACATTGGCATCAGGAGAAACTGCTTCTTTCAAGTCCCTGGCCTCCATCTCAGAGCAGTCAATCTACACTATGTTTTTCTTATATAAACGACTGCCTCATTTGCCTGGTTGAAAGGAGCTAGCTTTTCTGAAGCAGCCTAGTGACAGAACCAAAAGTTTTCTTGATGAGAACATATCATATAGTTCCAGTAAATTAGCACACACCAAGTCCAGGATGTGCTGAATCTTCAGTATTTCAGCACGCTCCGAGGTGTTGTCAGCAGTAGAAATGGCCTTCAAGAGAACTGCTTCAACTAAGGCTCCTGGAGTTTAATTGAGGCTGTGACTAGACCCAGAGTGTTGAATCTTTACTCCACTACTCACTCACAGGCTGTGTCTTCTCTCAGTTCATGAATTTATTTATTAATGATTAAATAGTTTTAATGCACCTCCCAAAAGTCCAAAAAGACTTCTTCATGGCAGAGTTCTAAAACTCTGGTGCTTCTTTTGCTATAATTCACAGCTACAAGTAGGCAGACACTGATTCACAAGGTTGCTGTGTGGTCACATCATCCATTACAGCACTGCATCCCTGTCAATATGGGGAAGTTACTACCTTTGTGCACCAAGTTTCATGACAGAAGAGGAAGAATGTTTAAAATCATGCTTTCAATATATTTTAATAATTTTGAATTTATGAGATATCATGATATATTTCTAATTTATGTTTTACATAATTCCAGCCCATTTTTTCTGATCTCAGATTAAACAAAAACTGTATAGATCAATCTATTATCTCTTTATTTGTCATCTACCATCTATCTAATATCTATCCATTATCTGTTTATCTACCTATCATCTATCTATAAATGTATTTATCTAATCTATCCATCATCTATTCTCTATCCATCACTTATCTACTATCTATCTATGCATCATATATCTATCTATCATCTATCTATCTACTTATCTAATCTATCATCTATCATCTATCCACTACTGAGACAGAGACAGAAACAAAGATAGAGGGTAGATTAAAATCTCAAAAAGAGGTTTATTCTGAAATTTAAAGGTGGACCTCTTTGTATCTTTGTGTTTTTCTGAATTTTAAAATTCCTCAAAAATTTAAAACTAAATGCTGTGGAATAATTGTTTTCTACACAATGAATACTTATTACTCTCATTTGGTTAATAAAAAGCTCACAGACCAGTAGCTAAATGAGAAGTTAAGCAGGAAAGCCAAATTGAAAATGCTAGTGAGGAGAAGGGTGGAGTCGGGAATCACCAGCCAGATACAGAGGAAGAAAGATGAGAATGCCATACTGAGAAAAGGTGCCAATCCAAGTGGCTAAACATAGGTAAAAATTATGGGCTGATTTAAGTGTATGCTACTTTGTAATAAGCCCAAGCTACCAGCCAATCATTTATAAATAATATTCTCTGAATGGTTACTCAGGAACTGGAGAGCAGGAGAAAAATGTCCCACTACAACTAAGCCTCTGCATTAAAAAGATAAAAAGTCTAAGGGAATTTATTTTCACATCAAGGTGCTTGTTCAGAATGTGAGAGGCCCTGGGGTGGACTCTCAGTGTTAGAATAAAGAGTTTTTTTAAATGCAGAATAAGACAGAAAAAATATGAGAACTAAAAGTAATGCATGCTTCAGTGCTAGACATTAAGAATAAAAGCTTTCCTAAAGGATGATGACTGGTAAAACATCAATAAATTAGATATATCAGGATATTGCATGGTACTACACACCATTTCCATGTCATGGCAGTTTGACATCCTGAAAGATATTTTAAATTCCTTTTCTCAAACTTGTGTGTTCATGGATGAGCACATCCACCGCTTCTATCTTCCATGTGTCATGATAGCTCTGTTGTTTTTATAAAAATAAAAAAATTAATATATTATAATTGATAGATGGATTTTCAAGCTTTATAATCTTTGTTGTTACATTGTACCTTAAAAAGTCAAACCACTAATACTCTTTTGAGCATGCTTTACTGAGAAGAAGAAAAGTAGAGGGACTAAAGACATGGGAGAGTGGTAGAGTGCTTGCTGAGTGTAGACAAGGCCCTGGCTGCCATCTCCACCACTCCCTAAATCTTTTAGTCAGTCTGTAAGAATATTGCATATCCATTCTCTAAGAGTCTGGTTTTTATAAGAAATTTTATCTAGACCTGAAAAACATCTCAAAAAGTCCATGCATCTCACCTAGAACATAGATAGTTATCTCATCAATGAAATACGATTTGAACTATGGATTAAAAAGAGAAAAAGAACAGATGTCTTTTGTAAATACAGTCTTTGTAAATACAGCACTGGAACTTATCATACCATTACAGATTTTTGTATAAAAGGCTTAACTTCTCTGCTATTTTCCTCTCACTTTTCCTGACCCTTGGAGAATACTAATGGAATAAAAGTAGAATTAGCAAGAATAATTTTCTCCAATGAAGACAAATCCATCAGTGATATAATATACATGTCAACAGCCAAAATTATATACTTCTGCAAATATTATGTGGAATCTGTGTTGATGTAGCCTCCCAGCTATAAGTAAGGTCTACAAAGAGCTTTCAGTGGAGCTCTGGGGTGAAAATATAGTGAAATTTGATGTCAGAGATTCTCCTTGTGGGAATCCAAATGATGATAACTTTTAACAAATTTTGTTTAAAAATAAGAATAAAAAATTCAGAACAATAGCCAACTATTCCTCTGAAATTATGTGAAACCCAAATAGGTATCAGTGGGGTTCTCTTTATACTAAAGACCATGGAAACATACTGCCATAGAGGAAAAACCATAGATATTTCTATCTGAATAAATACGCTTGATAAACTGTCAGTAAAGGCCTTTGAATTTCACACCATGAATCCTCTATTAGTTCATCACTGAAGAAACTATATAGTAAAGTGTAGAGAACAGCCATAGTCCTAAAATGCCCCACAATGAGCATTGGCATGTTTGCTATGTATGCTCAGTGTGTTAACCTGCATGTAGCATGTCCACTGAAGAAGATTCTTTCTCTTAATGCTCAATGAATGCTACTGCTCAATTCTGTTCCAGGGCTACCTCTTTAGGCCAGTCATCCACTCAAGACTCATGAATGAAGGAAAAAATGGAGTGCAAACATGATCTCAGCAACAGAGAAAAGCAGGGAAGGCCACCTTTTTTTCCTGTTGCTGTTGTTATTTTGAAGTGTTAAGGTTCAAATCCACACCTTCACTCCTCGTGGTCAACTGTTCTATCACTGTTATACTCCTAATTAATTTTATCAATAAATTAAAAGAATAATTAATTAATATTTTGAAGGAATCAAAAGCAGGATACTTTTGAAAAATCTTTAAACTATCTTTGCCAAATAAAATTTACATTTTGTTGTACTTCCTCATAAATAACAATAAAATGAAGGATTTGCCCTTCAGCTTAAAAAGAAAAAGAGAGAAAAAACTTGGAAGACATGTGTACTTCTCAGGAAAGGGCCATTAAAATGCATTTCTAATTAATCCTTAGAAATTACTGTCTGAGTTCTATACTTCTAAACAGAATGAGCAGTTGCAGTGCATAGCCTAGAGGCACAGTTGCGGGGTGTGTGTGCGTGTGTGCGTGTGTGTGTGTGTGTGTGTGTGTGTGTGTGTGTGTGTGCGCGTGCATGTGCGTGTGTGTGTGTGTGTGTGTGTGTGCGTGTGCGTGTGTGTGTGTGTGTGTAGGAGGGGAGGGGGGAGGTATGAGCACTCCAAGCACTGCTGAGATTCAGGAGCAGCTGCTGGAGCTAGAGTCCTCACCTTCGCTCTCTGGTGCTCCTATGCTGCAAGGCTTACAACAGAGACCCACCAGGTTAATAACTTAGTTGTATCACCCCTAAATGACCCATACTCCTGGAACTAACTGACTGAGCATATTTAAAGACAGCTTACCTCTGCAGATAATGCTAGTTCAGTAGGTTCCACTGTGCTTGCCAAGAGGTAACCTGATCTAGACACGCTGATCTTGGCCGTTTGGTCCACTTCCAATGATGCTTTTACTGGGCGAGACTCACAGGTATAGAAAGGGGTGTTTCAGACGTTACTGGACATGTACTACTTTTCTCAGAAATTGTACAGCAGCCTTAGGAGGACATAAGTACTTAAATTTCAGAGTACTCCACACTGAGCCCCTGTCATCCTAAAGGCTGTTGAGGATTTACAGGCCCTTTGGGGATTTAGCAGAGAACTCCAATAACATTTTTCTGACAGAAACCAAGGCAGATGCCAAGAAAACCCATAAATATTGAGATAATTGCCCCTTACTACAATTAATTATTATAATTAATCACTAATTGTTATAAATGTAATATATAAACATAGAATATTTGTTATATGTTGCCAGAGGCTACCTCCTGACAGATTACCTAACACAAACTCTTCTTAATAGTATTTCTCAATCTCTAGAATTTTGTTTCATTATATATCATTTCTCTCTTCCACTAGATGTAAACCCCATAAAGACAGTGACTTGGCTATGTGCACCGTAACAAGCCACAGCATAAGGACATTCCTGGCCCATAATAGATACTCAGAAAGTGTCTTTATGCCAAAGAACACTAGAACAGGCCTGTAAGCATAACAAACAGAACACAGTTGCTCCAGAAAATAGATAGGCAGAGTCATATTTTCATGCATGCATCTTGGAAGGTCTCACCTGCGCACTGTTAGTCAAGCATGCAGATTCCAGATAGTAGGAGAAGGAGGTTCATCTTAAAATACACTTAGGCTCACTTTTCCATAAAATCCATGATTGTTTAGTCATCCCAGAAAACCAGCAAAGAGACTTCAGTGTGCCACAGAAGCCACAGCAGAGCATGTTAGAACTGTAGGCTCCTGAAAACAGCAGAGTTTGACATTGGTCAACCAGTTGACAAAGATGTCTTGCAAAAGGCTATTCCACAGTGCTCCTGGAAAAAATGCTGAAATCATTATGAGTAAATGTTCCAAGGAATTAGGTGGAGTATTTACAGTGTGGCTTTTCAGGGGACTTAAAAAACTGATAACTTGTTCTCTACAACCAAGTGGAAAAGTGGATGAAAAGGGTCTTGCAAAAGAACATTTTTCAGCCTTTAGCTTTAATACTTATGAGAATATAAGTGTAGTCCTGTAGACCTTGGGAAATTTTACAGCAATGAGATTCAATGTTTAAGAAAAGCACGAAAATAGCTTTCAGATATGAACTGTACACCTTTACGGAACTACAGAGTCTGATAAAAGAGAAAAGGATCAGCTTATACAAGCGCCAAGGTTTGTGAACCTTGGTACATTTTAGAGTATCCTGAATAGTAATGTTCTCCTAGAGAGTGATTTATGGCCCTCCCTAAATCTGATCTCCAGAGCTGACTTAGGCTAATTTCTAGATCCTACTGCATCTACTTACATCTCGTTCCTCATATATTTTCAATGCTAAATGCAAAACATGTACACTATCAGTGGCTATATTTTTTAGGTGGGGAATGCAATTCTTCCCCATAGAGGCAGTACAGCATCCTCTCTGTTATAAATATCTTCACTTCAATGAGAAAAGATGATGAAATTCTTTTTGAAGACTCTCAAAGGGCTTGCAGATTTTTAAAAATATTACCACCACTTTGTTTGGATGAAATACAGTTTGGTCGTAAAGCCATCATTTGTGACTGGATTTATGAAGAGGACACACATTTGCATGCTGTGCATGGAAACTTTGCACCAAGGACTGGTTCCAAACAAGAAAACTGTTGCTAGTAACAGTTTTCTCAACTGTATTACCATTAACAAATTTTAAGTCCCCCTAACCTAGTGAAAGTAAATGTAAGTCAAAACTAATTCCCTTTGAACAGTTTACCAGCTTTAAAATTCATTGTACTTGCATTGAATATTTTCCGTGGTATAAAGAAAAAATTTTTTTGCAATGGGGGTCTTGCTATTAGTTTTTGTAGAGCAACCTTGAGTTTTGGCAGCCCTCTAGGTTGTTTGGGGAAATTTTATATAAGTGTGTGTGTGTGTGTGTGTGTGTGTGTGTGTGTGTGTGTACATATATGTATGTATGTGTACACGTATATATGTATATATGTATATATAAAGTTCTTTGCATCTCATATATATAGAGAGAAATTTTTATTTCTAGTGAGATGTGGCAAGTATCTTCTTATCTATGGTATGTTAAACATTTAAAGACTATCTCTAATTGCCTTAGAATATCTTTCATCCAAAAAAATAAAAGAATATCTTATTATCATGGAACCAGGTTCCTAGGAGTATTTTGAGTTTTCAATATCTTTCATCCAAAAAAATAAAAGAATATCTTATTATCATGGAACCAGGTTCCTAGGAGTATTTTGAGTTTTCATTGTTTTGTTTATTTGTTTCAAGCTTCCTTCTATCATGCAGGATGCTGAGGCAAGAGTACCATAAGTTCCAAGTCAGCTTAAGCTGCATATTGATACCTTATATTAAAGGCAAACACAAACACAGAGAATTATATACTAAATGTATTTATTCAAAAATTCTGACTAGGCCCAAGAAGTAGTGCCAGTAAAAGAATTTATTTTGACAAAGTAAGTAAATCGACTTAAAGAAGCTTCCATTAGATATTCCTTCATTACAAAAAGAAGGGAACAATGGTAGTTGCTGAACTTATGATGTTTTATGCTTAGCTGGGACTCAGGGGACCTGACAAAGCTTCCGAGAAACTGCCATTTGTGTTGGGATTGAACAATTGTTGGATTGCAGAAACTGGAAGGTGAGGAGTGTCTCAGGGATGAACGAGGCCTGCAATGCAGTGATTGGAAATCTTGTCTCAAATCTGCAATGAGCTCAGATCAAAATTTCATGAAAGCAAATGCTTTGGATTGATATTGGAGATGTGAAATGAAGCCTAAGGCTTAATGCACACTTCTCAATAACTACAGTAAAGCAACCCCGAGGGAATGTGGTGAGAGACTAAATTATTTTCTGTAAAATCTTCTCCAAAGATGAGATCTATATTTTAGGTACCCAGTGTTTCCACACAGAGCTAGTACAAGTTAAAGTTCTATATTTTGACTGTTTTTTAAACTGTACTTCCTGTGAGAAACAAGAATCCCTTTATAAAATAAAATGCAAAGCAGAATACATTTGGCAGATCACTCTACACTCCATGCAAAGCCCCATTATCACACCAGCGGCTGCTTTGGGTCCCGGTGTTTCATCCTGTCAATGAGAAAATCCTTGACGTGCTACTGAAGGCGCAGTTATCTTGACAGCCATCTTCATGTAATATTCAAGATAGCTTTTACACAGCCTCAGTTATAATATTAGCCTGAGATCTAATGCTTACTCTTTATTTAAGGGATGATGAACTTGATTTGATGCTTTCTCCACTATGAGCCAATTCAGACTCCAAATCCTCCTGGGCAAATTTCACTACCTTTATCTGACCGTAAACTTGAGAAGTTCCTAGCCAAAAGCCTATTCTTACAAATTACATATCCAGAATTAACTGAAGAGCTGTTCTCATCAGCTTTCCACTGACCTTTGAGTTCTGTAGTCACTGAATTGCTATCATCTAAAATAAGAAAGAACTTGTATAGATTCTACTTTGGATTGAACAGAGGGGGAATCTATGATACTAACTCTCTCGAAGCCCTTTATGGCCATTGGTCATCTACAGAAGATTGTTGGGATATAGTTCATGAGGTTGAAAGTCCTATGTGGAAAGTAAAATATGAGGAGAGGGAAGGATGGAGAGTGGGGAAGGGAGCTCGAGCCAATACTTACAGGCACTCAGTGCTCAGTCATATTTTACCATCACTGTTTCGATGTCATTGATATACCATCCTCAAATCAAATTCAAATAGATATACAAATTCAAGAATCAAACAGCACAATTGGCTCCGAAATGATTTCAGATTCTGGGTTCTATAATACAGTCTATTTCTCTTGAGCACATTGAGCAACATAAAGCCCCTCATATGCTACCAGTCAAGATCTTGGCACAAATAGACGGCTCACTATGTCATGACAGGAACATTTTATATACTCTTTGGACAGCACATATACTGTGTAAATTGGCACATAGAAAATCCACAATGTAATATACTGTGGATAGCATGCTGTTTTCACTCAAGATACTGCTTAGCACTGTAGTAGAGTATTGGGGCTATATATTCATCATAGCACATCCTCCCACATATATGTATATCCCACAACTACCCCCATCTCTTTCCAAAAGGACCCAAAAGGTTAGCACATAAAAAGGGAAAGAATTACACTTAGTGTTATCATCTGTTTGTTTCTGCCAGTCTACTTATTCACATTTATTTTAATCATCGTCAACATTTTTACATACATGTCCAGCCTGTACAATTTCTGTCTTTCCTCCCAGGTGGCTCCTAGGAAGAGAAAGAAGCAGAGTTGTAAGGGGTCTCCTGTGAACAGAAGCATCCATCAGGAGTTTCGATGATGTCACTGTCCTCCAGCTGGAGCAGTGTCTGTATGGTAGCTGTTGTGGGTTCACTCTCACCTCAGGTCACTTTTCTGGTGACTTACTCAAGAGGTGCTGTTGCCCTTTGGGATGGTTACTCTTGATTGACAACCTCACACAATCTAGAATAACTTACGGAGGGAGTCTCAATGTGGGAATGCCTAGATTTGACTGACCTGTAGACATACTTACGAAGTATTTTCTTTAATGGGTTTTTTAAGATGGTAAGATCCTCCCAAAATGTGGATAGTGGTGACTTCAGGAGCTAGCCCTAGACAGAATGAAAGGCTGCAGTGACTGAGAAGTACTGTGCATTCATCTGTCCTCTTGATTGTGGGTGTGACTAGTTGCTTCAAATTCCTGCCACCTTGACACCCTTGAAACAAAGGACCATACACTGCAATTATAAACCAAGTAAGTCCTTAATTCCTAAGTTGTTTTTCTCAGAATTTTATCAGAGCACCAGGAAATTAAACTAAGACAGGCTTGCTGATCAGGCCTCATCTTACCAGCACCTGAGAGTTCCGAGAAGCTCAGTACAAGGAACAGCTTTAGGTGAACAAACTTCAATGTTCCTCACCTAAGTACGCTGCATTTTTAGTGTAAGAACTACTCAGGGACACTATCAGGTACACGCACCTCCAGAAGCACCATGGTAGGATGTCTCCATCCTCTATCTATCTCTCAGAGGTCATTCTTCCTGTTTCTTCCCACAGTCACCAAGGCTGGTCTTTGTGACCCTTCTCAACAGTAAGTCACAGACTAATTGACAGAAACAACTCAAGGGAGAAAAGGTTTAATCTTGCTTATGGCTTTGGAGACATTTTCACCCATCATGGCAGATCAAACATGGTGAATAGAGTTGCTTCATTTCCAACGGCAGGACTCTGTGACTACAGCTCATTGTGACAGACTAGGATACAGAATCACAAGCTGTAAACAAAAGTGGATTTAAGCTTCAAATTTTCACCACCTCCCAAAACCGAACAATCAGGGTAGATCAGCATTTCAAATACACAAGTCATAGCATTCACTAAGATCAGTTTTCCTCCTCATCAAACCCAAGATCTCTCCCTGGGACAATGTCTACGCCACATTGAGAAGATGCAGCCTTGAGGGGTTGGGTGTTCTCAAGAAGTCTGCAAGAGCAAAGCCATTCTCGTAAGACTGCTATGTTCTTTGCTTTTTGCTTTCATTCTTCTAGAAGCGTACAGTGGGATTTGCAAGAACAGACATGATGTGTAAAAACCTCAAAACGCTGGTTGTAGGATGCCACTTAAGTGATGCTGCCCTTCTATTCCTTTCCTTTAGGTTTCAGAAAATGTTGGAGTTTGATATGGAAATGTGTTATGTAGAATGAGTTTACTTTTATCTTTAATTAATGTATAATAATTGCATACATTTATAGAGCAAAGCATGATTATTCTGATACATGTATACAGTATATAGTGCTGAGTTCAGTGTAACTGGAAGATCCATTGTCTCAAATATTTATCATTTCTTTATGTTGGTAACATAAGGAATATTCTCTGTTACCTATTTTGAAATACATGTTAGATTTTAAGAGCCATGGTTGCTCAAGCATGCTATAAAATATTAAGTGTTAGTCCTGCTATCAGTTCTATGAAATATGTTCCCATCACTATGCTCATTTAGTTCCAGTAGCTAATTTAAAAAAGTATGTTTGAGAATATGCATTTTCCAGAACCAGTATCATGAGCTGTGTCCTATTGTTTGTTTCTTTGTTTCTTGAGATAATATAACTACATTTCTCCCTCTTTTTCCTCCCTCTAAACTCTCCCGTATACGCCTTCTCTCTCTCTTCTTTTTTTACTAGCTGTTATTATATATACATACGTATATGTGTAAATGCAATATATATGTGTGTGCAATAACATATACATTTACTTGGGCAAATAAAAATATATATTCCTAACTAATTGGTTTCTCAATTCCAAATGGTCAGCCCCGAAAATATACATACAGGTAGCATTATACAGCATAAACTATAAAATTTCACGTAGATACTATTGTTATTATCATCGTCTTCACTAGGGCTGAGGAAATGAGGAAATAATTAGTCCAAGATTATACACCCTCCCCTCTTCTTTATAGATAGATCCCATCTCAATGGTCCTGAGAAACACAGTCTGCTTCAATTTGCCAAGGGACAGAGACTCTCACCAAGGTTCAGTGATTGCTACTGTTGGAATGCTCTGAAACCGAGGCCATGTTCCTGTCATGGCAAATTAGGTCAACATGGCCAGACATGGAGCTATGCATGCGATGACGGAATGTAAAAGTACATTATTAACTGATGTCTTCTCCATTTTACTTTTCTTCAGTGACATCTAACAAATTGAATTTAAGTCTTCAGAAGCACAAAATGCTCTATTAGATAGCTTGGAGAGACGGAGAGAAGAAAACTGCATAAACTGGAGGCAACGTAATAAGAGGTGCCAGTATTAGGAAGAATTCAAGGAATGTTTTTCTTTTGATTTTCTCTTTTTACTAATTAAATTTATTCTTTGAGAATTTCATTTATGGATATAGTGCATTCTGATTACTTTCAACCCCCACCTTCTCCAATCCCTCCTCCAAAACCTCAATCCTCCACATAAATACTGTCCCTACATTCATGTATTTTTTTCTTTGTTTTGTGAATCACTCATTGGCTACCTGTGTAGGCATGGGTTTGGAACAACTCCCTGGAGCCTGGTGAGCTCATTGGTGCATATGATGACTCTTCCTTTCTGCCTTCCTGTGAGTTTATCCATAGGCAAAAGCTCAGCAGAGAGCCCTCCCCCATCTGTGATCCGTGACAAACTGTGCACAAGATGAGTCTTGTGTAGGCTTCGTGAAAGTAATCCCAGCTGTTGTGAATCCCTGACTGCAGTGGCTCTGTCATTCCCAGAAAATAACAGCTTACCACCTTTATTCCTGTCTCTGGCTCTTAATCTTCCTATCTCCCCATCAAGGACATTTCCTGAGTCATCGAGGAGGTAGGTAGAGTAAACGTTTTGTCTGAGGATGAGCATTCAGTCATTACTTACTCTCACCACTTTGAACAGCCATGAGTCTCTGCCTTCACCATTGTCCACCGAAAAAGGCTTTCCTCATTAAGGCTGAGAATAGCATTTATATATGGGTACAAAAATAAGTTCTTAGAAAGAGTCCAAGGCTGTATCATTTGATAAACAATAGCAGTCAGTTCTCCCTAGGGCCTAATTGTTATAGGAGCATGAGACCGGATTACAAGATACACCAGAACCCATTTTAAGAGTTTATTAGGGAAATGAAAAAGGAAGTTGTGATAGGCCCACTGGGAAGAACTTGTAGGGCATGAGAGTGTGAGGAAGGGTAAAGTCCACTTTTAAGGGTGGCTTTGCACATGGCATGTGTATAGAGGGCTTACTTAGTCATGCTCAGCGTGCAAATGGATGACATGCCATGCTGTGCATGCACAGGACATAAGGATCTGGAATAACCAGGCATTTTGCCTGACAGCTGGGTGAATGCTTGATGCCTTAGAACCCAGGAGGTGGCCAGGAGATGCAGAAATGCCAGCACCTGGGGTGACTATGCCTGAGGGCTGGCACACAGGTAGGATTCTGGAAGTGGCTGGAAAGTATTGGAAATCTTAAAAATAATGACATCTTCATCCATGTGTATTTGACCAGGTTTACAATATCTGATACAGACTCCCTCCTGTAGAACAAACTTCAAGTCCAATCATGAGTGAATGACTATACCTATAACAATTGTGCATCTACTACATAAATGAGCTCATCATGACTGGCAGGTTAATGTTGCAGTTTATAGGGTTTACACCTGGCTAACACTACCGAGGATTTTCTCCTCCAGAACCCTGTATAGCACTTTTCAGCACTATGAAAACTATGCAGCACAGTTCAGGCTTTCTGTTACAAGCAAGGCATGTGAGGTCTCTAGCAAGAGTTCTGGTAGATGAGCACAGGAGTTGTAAGGGCCCATATTGTTTGAGAGTCCGCTGCTGCCTCTTAACCAACAACTCACACAAAGTTATCTCACCCTTAGCTTCTAGAAAAAGCACTATCTAGCCATGCAGAGCATCTTCTCCATTTTTGGATTATATATATTTTAATTGTGTTGCAAGACACTAGGGTTTTTCTGTGTTTCTTTCACATATGATCCATGTAGGTTAATCACACCCATCATCTCTTGTATCTTTCCACTCCCTATTTCATGTTAGCCCTTAAGAATGTCATTACTGTTTTCCCAATCTACTGCTTTTAAATTTGAAAGAGCTAATTTTATAAACTGGTATTTATAAACATACAAGATTATAATTGTATATAATGATATTTTTAAAAAAATTAAAGCTTCCTGGTCCATAGCTGACTAAAAGTGAGTGACACCCAAACCCTCAAGCCAAGCAGAGACCTTGGTCCCTGAACCTCAGCCCAGGGAAACAGAACCCAGAACTACAATCACACCAAGCTCTGCCCTAAATCAAAGAAAACTGGGAGAGCTCCCACCCCAAGCACAATCCCCAGGCAAACCCTGCCCAAACTGAAATCTGCATCATCACACTTCCATAGCTGGAGACACTGAAGCTTCTGGTCCACAGTTGACTAGGAGACAACTAAGATCTGCCTAAGAACAACCCCTCTGACAACTTGTGACAGTTGGCCTAGGGCCAACTAAGAGCCGAATAAGAGCAGCCCCTGAAATTACTGGAGATACTCAGCCACCAGGCTCACAACTGACTAAGACCTGACCAAGAGCTAAGAGTGAACCAAGGAAGCAATTGGCAGATGCCAGTTCAGGAAGATATATAACAATATAAAGAACAAGACACCATCCGAAGAAGCTGGTGGTTCTACAACATCAAGATCCAAGCATAACAATGAAGAGCAAACAGAAGCAAACAACCTTAAAAACAACTTTATGAAGATAATAGAAGCTTTAAAAGAGGATATAAAAAAAACTCCCTTAAAGAAATAGAAGAAAATACAAACAAAATATTAGAGATGAACAAATCCCTGGAATAAAGTAAGGAAAACAAAGAAAAAGAAAACAAACAGGTGAAAGAAACATTCCAGGAATTAAAATTTGAAATTGAAGCAATAAAGAAGGTACAAACCGAGGCAAAGCTGGAAATAGAAAACCTGAAGAAACAAACCAGAACTACAAATGCAACCATAACCAACAGAATGCAAGAGATGGAAGACAGAATCTCTGGAGTTGAAGATTCGATAGTGAAAATAGATACATCAGTCAAATAAAATACTAAAATCAAAAAAGTCATAACACAAGATTGATGTAGGAATGTCTTTCTATGCTGTGAATAGCAATCTTTAAATAAAGGAGCTGTTTTGGCCCATGACAGACAACATAGAAAAAGTAGGAGGGGAAATCAGAGCATAGGTAGGAGGAGCAGGGCAGAGTCAGACAGACGGAGCCAAAAGCCCAAAGGAGCAACATGTAAGGAACACAGGTGAGCCATGGGCAGACAGATTAATGAGAATGGGTTGAATTAAGATGAAAGAACTAGCTAGCAATGTGCCTGAGCCGTAGGCCAAACAGCATAAACTTAATATAAGCATCTGAGTCATTTCTGGGGCCTGAGCAATGGCAGGAGGCTAAGGGGTCTGGGGCTGTAGATCTGTGGGTCCGGACCTCTGGCCACCTGGGACCAAGAAACCACATTGTAACACAAGACGTCGAGGAAATCTGGGATATCATGAAAAGACAAAATCTGAGAATAACTGGAATTGAAGAAAGAGAAGAATACCCGCTCAAAGACACAGAAAATATATTCCACAAAATTATAGAAGAAAACTTTCCTGACATAGAGAAGAAAATGCCTATAAAGATACAAGAATTTTACACAGCACCAAATAGACTAGACCCCCCCCAAAAAAAGTCTGCTCGCCACATAATAATCCAGCCCTACAGAACACACACACACACACACACACACACACAAAAAAAAAAAAAAAAAATACTAAGAACTGCAAAGGAAAAAGGGCAAATTGCTTACAAAGGCAAACCCATCAGAATAACACCAGACTACTCAATGGAAACAATGAAATCAAGAAGGTGCTGGTCAGATGTTATACAGACACTAAAAGATCATGGCTGCCAACCCAGACTACTAGGCCCAGCAAAACTATCAATCACCAGAAATGGAGTAAGCAAGATATTTCACAACAAAAGCTGATTTAAACAATACCTATCCACAAGTCTGGCCCTACAGAAAGCACCAGAGGGAAAACTTCAACCTAAGGCAACCAGATACACCCATGAAACCACAAGCAGTTAATAATCCCACAGAAGAAAACCCCAAACAAGGGAAATAAACATAAGCTACCACCAAAAATAACAGAAAATAACAATCATTGGTCATTAATATCCCTTGATATTAACAGACTAAATTTACTTATAAAAAGACACATCCTAATGAGATGAATACAAAAAACAGAGGCTATCCTCCTGATGCATACAAGAAACAGACCTCAACTTCAAAGACAGACACAGGCTCAGAATAAAGGGTTGAGAAAAGACTTTCCAATCAAATGGTCCTAAAGAACAAGCTGGTGTAGCCATCCTAATATCTAACAACATAGACTTCAAACTAAAATCAATCAAAAGAGACTAGGATAGAAATTACTTATTCATCTCAGGAAAAGTCCACCAAGATAAAGGCTCAATCCTGATTTATGTCCCCAACATAAGGGGACCTACATATGTAAAGAAACACTACTGAAGCTTAAACCTCACATCAAACCCCAGACTAAGAGTGGGAGACTTCAGTACCCCACTTTCACCCTTGGAGAGGTCAACCAGACAGAAATTCAACAGAGAAATAAGGGATCTAACAGATGTTATGACCCAAATGGACTTAATAGATATATATAGAACCTTCCACCTAAACACAAAGGTATATACAATTTCTCAGTACCCATGGAACTTTCTCTAAAATTGACCACATATTCGGTCATAAAGCAGTTATCAATAGATATTTTAAAATGTGAATAACTTCTTGTATCTTATCAGACTACCATGGTCTAAAGCTAGAGTTCAACAACCACAAAAGTCACAGAAAGCCTACAAACTCATGGAAACTGAACATCTCTCCATTGAGCCACTGCTGGGTCAAGGAAGAAATTAAAAGAGAAATCAAAGACTTCCTACAATTTAATGAAAATGAATCCATAATATACCCAAACTTATGGGACACAATGAAAGCAGTCCTAAGAGAAAAACTCGTAGCACTAGATGCCTATATGAAAAACCTAGATAAATCTCACACAAGAGACCTAACAGCACAGCTGAAGACTTTACAACAATTAGAAGCAAACTTACCTAAAAGGAATAGATGGCAGAAAACAATCAAACTTAGGGCAGAAATCAATACAATAGAAACAAAGAAAATAATACAAAGAGTCAATGAATCAAAGAGTTGGTTCTTTGATAAAGCCAACAAGATAGATGAACCTTTATCCAAACTAACCAAGAAGCAGAGAGAGAATATCCAAATTAATAGATCAGAAATGAAAGGCAGACATCACAATAGACACCCAGAAAATCCAGAGAATTATCAAGTCATACTTTGGAAATGTATACTCCACTAAAATAGAAAACCTAAAAGAAATGGACAGCTTACCAAAATTAAATCAAGATCAGATTAAAGACCTAAACAGACCTATAAGCCAAAGAAATTGAAGCTGTGATTAAAAGTCTTCCAAGAAAACAAAGCCCAGGACCAGATGGATTCAGTGCAGAATTCTACCAGACATTCAAAGAAGAACTAATACCAATATTTCTTAAACTGTTCCATAAAGTAGAAACTGAAGGAACATTGCTGAACTCTTGTTAGGAGGCCACAATCACCTTGATTCCCAAGCCACTCAAAGATGCAGCAAAGAAAGAGAATTACAGACCAGTCTCCCTCATGAACATTGATGACAAAATACTCAATAAAATTCTGGCAAACCTAATCCAACAACATATCAAAATTATCATCCACCATGATCAAGTAGGTTTCATCCCAGAGATGCAGGGATGGTTTAATATATGAAAAACTGTGAATGTCATCCATCATATAAACAAACTGAAAGAAAAAAACCACATGGTCATCTATTAGATGCTGAAAAAGCCTTTGACAAAATCCAACACTCCTATATGATAAAAGTTCTGGAGAGATCAGAAATACAGGGAAATACCTAAATATACTAAAGACAATATACAGCAAGCCAACAGCCAACATCAAACTAAATGGAGAAACACTCAAAGCAATTTCAATAAAATCAAGAACAAGACAAGGCTGTCCTCTCTCTCCTTATCTATTCAATATAGTTCTCAAAGTTTTAGCTAAAGCAATAAGAGAACAAAGGAAGGTTAAGGGGATATAAATTGGAAAGGAAGAAGTCAAACTATCTCTATTTGCAGATGATATGATTGTATACATAGTGACCCCCAAAATTCTATGAGGGAACTCCTACAGCTGATAAACACATTCAGCAAGGTATCAGGGTACAAGATTAATTCAAAAAATCAATAGCCCTCCTATACCCTAAGGATAAAAGGGCTGAAAAAGGAATAAAGGAAGCATCACCATTTATAATAGCTGCAAATAGCATTAAATATCTTGGCATAACTCTAACCAAAGAAGTAGCAGACCTGTTTGACAAAACTTTAAGTCACTGAAGAAAGAAATTGAAGAAGATATGAGAAAATGGAAAGATCTCCCATGCTCCTGGATAGGTAGAATCAACATGCTACAAATGACAATTTTACTAAAAGCAATCTACAGATTCAATACAATTCCCATCAAAATTCAACACAATTCTTTACAAACCCTGAAAGAACAATTCATCTTAATATGGGATAACAGGAAACCCAAGATTGCCAAAACAATTCTGCTCAGGAAAAGAACTTCAGGAGGAATCACTATCCCTGACTCTAAGCTATACTATAGAGCTACAGTAATAAAAACAGCCTGGTACTAGCCTAAAAACAGACTTGTGGATCAATGAAATTGAATTGTAAACCCAGACATTAACCCACACACCTATGAACACCTAATTTTTGACAAAGATGACAAAAATATTCAATGGAAAAAAGATAGGATCTTCAACAAATGGTGTTGGCATAACTGGATGGTAGTGTGTAGAAGAATGTAAATAGATCCCCAAACATATCACCCTGCACAAAACTCAAATCCAAGTGGATCAAAGACCTCAATATAAGACCAGCTACACTGAACTTAATAGAAAAGAAAGTGGGGAAATACTCTCCAACGCACTGGCACAGGTGAACATGTCCTTAATAAAACATCAGTAACACAGACGCTAAGAAAAACAATCAATAAGTGGTACCACCTGAAACCGAGCAGCTTCTGTAAGGCAAAGGACACAGTCAATAAGACAAAGCAACAGCCTACAGAATGGGAAAATATCTTCACCAATCTTCCATCTGACAGTGGATTGATTTCTAAAATATATAGAGAACTCAAGAAATATAAATAATCCAATTTAAAAATGGAATTCAGAGCTAAAAAGGAAATTCTCATCAGAAAAACTACAAATGGCTGAAAAGCACTTAAAAAATTGCTCCTTATCTTTAGCCATCAGAGAAATGCAAATCAAAACAACTTTGAGATACCACCTTATATTTCTCAGAACGGCTAAGATCAAAACCACAGATGACAGCCTCCACTGGAGAGGATACAGAGCAAAGAGAAAAGTCCTCCATTGTTGGTGGGAGTGTAAACCTGTACAGCCACACTTAAATGCAGTATGGTGATTCCTCAGAAAACTAGGAATCAATCTCTCCAAGAATCCAGCAATTCTGCTATTGGGCATATACCCAAAGGATGCACATTCAAACCCCAAAGGCATTGTCTCAACTATGTTCATAGCAGCATTATTTATGATAGCAAGAACCTGGAAACAACCTAGATGCCCCTCAGTGGAAGAATGGATTGACAAACTGTGGTACACATGCACAGTGGAGTACTACTCAGCAGTAAAAAGAAAAAAAATTGTAGGCAAATGGATAGATTTGGAGAATATCTTCCTGAGTGAGGTATCACAAGCCCAGAAATAGAGGTATGGTATGTACTCACTCATAATTCGATTTTAGACAAAAAGCAAACAATACCCAAACTCCAAACTGCAATCCCTGAACAACTTGGGATCAGAAGGAACTTAAGAGAGACACCCAGGGATTTTCCTTGGAAGAGAAAATAGAGATCACCTTAGCAAATTAAGATCATAATGGGTTGCAACCAAGAAGAGGTGGGAACAAATCATGAGAGAAGAAGATGGTTGAGTAAGAGGAGCAACAGAGAGGGAGAAAAAAAAAAAAAGAAATGGATATCTTGATAGAGGAAGCCTATGTGGGGTTAAAAAAAGACAGGATGCTAGGGAAACCTCCAAGAACTCATAGGATGTCCCTGGCTAGGTCTCCAACCAATAGTGGAGGGGGTGCCTAAACAGGACTCTGTGGTGGAATTCGGGTGTCGGCTGATAAGGTCCAAAGACGCTTATCCAGAGCCCTGGGCCCCTGAAGGGGGACGTGGAAACCCCATTGATAAGGGGCTTCTGGGACGTGAGAGCTCCTTCCTGGTTCCTGGATGTTGGAGAGACAGGATCGGAATCCATCATCCATCCATCTAGACTCCAGTCCCTGTTCAGGTGCTACTATAATCTGTTACCTGTACCGTGAGTGTTGGTTTATATTTTAATAACTATCTATCCTGCACTGGTGCCTTCTAAGTAAAACTTCGCCTACAGGACTCCTCGTATAATTAAATGAATAACCACTCTAAGTGTCATCATAGAACCTACATACAACAATGAATAGAGATGGAGGCAACGATCAATGGCTGAGCACTGGACCAAGCTCCTGGTCCAGCTGAGAGAAGGGAAGGAGAGTCTCTATGAGCAGGAGAAAGAGATTGTGAGGAAAATTCCCACAATGATGGCTAGCTGGAGCTCTGGGTAGCTCACTGAATCAAGAACAGCCATTGGGGAACCATCAGGAAAAGGAGCTAGGCCCTCCTTGGGTATGTACCTGTCGACTGGCATAGGCAGTGTGTGCATATGGAGCCTTGAGGGATTGGATAAGACTGTGTTCCAGTGCATGGGCTGGCACCTTGGATCCCCTTATCTGCAGAGGAACACCTAACCCAGTCTGATATTGGGATGAAGAAATTGGACTTGCCTTGAGTGGATGTGTCATGCTGAGCTGACCCACCTTGGGACTTCTTGCCCTTTTAAGGGAGGGGATGGGGGAGGCTGAAGACTGACTGGGAGTGTTTGGTAGAAGAGAAGAAAGGGGGAGGGGGAACAGAGGGATACATGGATAAAAACGACATTTTTATTTAAAAAATGAAATGAACATACAAAAAGTAATAAAATCATAAACATTAAAACTAGCATAAGCTAGTAAACAATAATTAATTTTATTAATATTTTCTTGATATTAAATTTTATTATGGATTTCAGACAATAAGCAAAACAAATAGAATAGTTTGGTGGCTACACATTGGCAGTAGATCCTGTAGTATGGTTCCTGGCCCTGTGTTTAAATATCTAGCTTTCTTTGGATAAGTTATAATAATACCTACATTAGGAACTTCAATAAGAAATAAGCAGCACATGGAATGTACTTTAATGTGATTTCAACATGGTGGCACTTGATAAAAGTCAGTTACTAGTATCATCTCGGGACTCCTTGACTTTCTGTGCTAGTCTAGTCTAAATGTCTTGGAGACAGACTTTAAATTCAGTGTAACTCTTTCAAGAAATAAAACACAAATAACATCATATAACTGGGTTGGAAAGAAATACAAATACTAACTAAAAGGGTTTTAAAAGCTTTATGGGTGGCTTTTTGCTGATATGGAAATACACAAAATGAAAAAAAAAATCTATGGCATGAACTTTCTGATAGAACATTGTAGTTACCAAAACTACCTACATGGTTATATTAAAATGTATTATTTCCAAAATCTAATCTAATTGCTTTTCATTAATTTAAGTCCTTGAGGGATAAAACATGCATAGATTCTTGGCCCAATATCCTTAGTAGAAAGGTTGCTTCAGAGACTGGAATGAATCATACCTATGTCCCAGATTACACTGATTCTGTTGAGTTTTTCACTGTTGTATTGGTTTCGCTTTGAACACATAAGCACGTCTTTCCAAAATAAAATTTATTTTCATCTCTGACGTACATATCCTCATTTTATGAGGAGCATGTGGAGCTGGAGAGTTGGCTCAGTAGTTAAGAGTACTTGTTCTATCAAAGGACACAGCTACAGCTCCCAGAACTCACCTCATGGCTCAAAATCGTCTATAACACCAGTTCCAGGAGATGAGGTGTCCTCTTGTGACCTCCGTGGATTCTAGGCATGCATACAGGTGCTGTACTTGCATACATACAGACAAGACACAATAAAATAAAATAAATACAAAAATTATAAAAAAGAAGAATGAATACATTCTCCCTTAGGTTCCAGCAGCTTCATTTATAGCCAGCAAGAATGACCTTGGACCACTGACTTCCTGACGTGCTTGCCTTTGCAAAATCCTATTCCCATCAGACCTCTACAGTCTCCAAGACATCCCAAAGAGAACTCTCTCTTTTTATGGTTTAAAAACCCACTGTGACAAACATGTTTAAAGAAAAACAAAAGATGATGCAATGAGAAATTCTTATAAAATCCCTACATTGGAAAGAAGCAATGAAGAAATGTTCAGAAATCACAGAAACAAAAATGGAAAGGCAAATTTTTTTGCTAAATGTACAATGACCAAGCATGAGGTAGGGCTGTTTTCTTCACAAACTCAAACAACTTCGGTACAGACAGAGGCAAGAACTGATGAGGATATGGAAAACTGGAACTCAGATATGTTGTCAGTAAAACTGAACACAACAGATCCACTCAGGAAAGCAACGTGGCAGTTTCTCAAAATACCCAATGTAGAGTTGTGTATGTCCCAGAGATATGACTATAAGCTGTATGCCCAATAAATTTGAAAGTCTACATATACAAAAAAGGTAACAACAGCCTTTTACCTTTTACCCAAATGTTCATGGCTCTTATTACTTACGCTAATAAAAAGTAAGGAGAGCCCAAATATCCACTAATTGATAAAGCAACTGCAATCTGTCCATCACAAAAAAAGAATAAAATATTGACAAACATAGATTGACCTTGAATACATAAAAATAAATGTAAAAAGCCAGTGATAAATGAAAATAAACATCATCTGATCTTATCACTATAAAATAGCCAGGGTAGCTGAATTCAACGGTGGAAGGGTGGATATTGAATTTTTCTCTGAGTGTGGGTAGGAGGACAGCTGTAGTTGCTAAGGATATTAGGTTTCCTCTGACTACAAAGACAGTGATGAGCGTGAGACACTCCGTGAGCGCATTAGTGACTCTTGAAATACATACTTTAAAGAGAAAAACAGTATGATATCACATTGAATCGGCTGTTAAATTCATAGAAAAAATATCTGAGAAAATGCACAATCTTTAGTGTTCTACCATTAATAAAGAAAGATAAATAATTTGGTGGTATAGACTCACAACATTGCTGTCTTCTGGCATGATCATCCGTGAGAGGAAGTTGTTGGTTGTAGATGTTTCGTGGGGTTCAGTGATTTTCCTTCAATCTTACAATAAAGGGTTATTAAACATTAGCCGGCATCACCAAAAACTAAGTATTTCTTCATAGTCTCCAAAGCAGAGAAGGGCTAATTATCTCAGAAAATAAAATAGTTTTAGCCAATTCCAATGATTACTGCAGAAACCACTGAGGCAATTCGAGGCCAAATGAAGTAGCACATGGATTAAGCTTTTAAAAATCATCTTTTTTTTTTTTGAAAAATCAATTGGATGATGTTCTGCTCCTAACATTCCTCAAGATGTTTCTTTTATAGCTGAGGAACTTGAACATTCTTGAGATTTATGCAAGAGTAAGATGCACTCAAAGATTCAGAAGTTTAAACAGTAGGAGAAAAGCTTGTCAGCTTTATAAATTATATCATAAAATGCTTGGCTTTTACAATCTATAAAGTGCTTCACATATTTAACTAAATATCTGACTTAATCAATTTACCTTAGCTAAACATTGAAGATATTGCTACCGAAAGAGGTTGGAAGAGTCTTGCTTTTCTTTCCTATTTAAGGTAAAGTTTGCAATATCCACAAAAGACCCAAAGCTTATGAAATTGTCCTCATAGATTACGAGTTGGTGACGCAGTTTCTTCATTATTGTGCTGGTTATTGACTGTTGATTTTTCACTTGTGAACCAAAGGATGAACTCTCTAGAATGTGGTCAAAATGTTCTGTACCTTCCAAATTATAAAGGGAAGTCTGTCTCCCTCCCTCTCCCTCTCTCCCTCTCTCCCTTCCTCCCCCATCCCTCTGCCTACCCTCCAGCCCTGCCTTTTTACCATCCTTCCCTTCTCCTTCCTTCTTCCACTCCTTCTCTCTTCCTTCTCCGTCTCTCCTTCCCATTATAGGAGACCATTGAGGATTATAAAGCTTTTCAGTTTAATGCAATGGGTTATCAAGGTAACAATTTCATGCTTCCTCTGAAACATTGAAAATGTTAAAACATTTAAAATATAGGTGTTTGGCTGAAGGAAGGAGCTGGAATCAGTCCTAAACACTTTTTGGCAAATAGAATAGGAACCTGCTTCTTTAAATCTTGTATTAATGCCAAATCTTCTCTCTACCATCGACTTTTCATTAAAACTGTTCACCTTCCAAGTGTAAAAAATAATAATAATTAATTAAAAGTGGTGCAGCAAATGCTGTGTATTTTTTTATGCAACTTTAGCAATGATTTCCATGCCAAATGGTTCCAACCTTCTTTAGGCTTTGAAAACATGGCTTTATTTTTAATAATCAGTTAAATGAACAGATAGTGAGCTGTGAAGGCCTAAGTAGAATTTTAAGGATGATAGTTTGTTTTGTTCCTGTTTTTTTTTCCCTTGAGCAAAAGATCCTGTCTTTCCTTTTTCTCTTTTTCTTTCATTTCTTGTCTTTTTAGAGGCACCCACTACACACTGGGCTTTTTCTGTGTCTAAATAGGATCATAATTTTCACAACTACAGGATTTTTTTGAAACACATAAATTTATGGAAATCTTAAATCAGTCCACTAAGGAGCTCTCCAGTGCAATTAAAATTCAGGAAGCCGAAGAGCTGTAAAAACAAAAACCTCAAGGAAATATACTCAAACACAAGTAACAGTGATGAAACCAAAGATGTTTTAAAACGAAACATCTCAACAAAATGTCCTGTGCAAAGAGAAAAGCAAGGAACCTGATAGAATTAAATGATTTTGTGAGCAGAAAAGTCTTCCGAAGCATCCATATATCCACATATATAATCTTAAACAAATTAAGAACAACCATAATTAAAATAGCCCTACTTTACTGAGCTGTACCAATGCCATCCATAAGGCAGTGATGCTCACCACTGTACCATCTCCTCACCCAGAAATTCCTGGTTCCATGTCTGCTTTCTCATGCTTTCCTGTGTATGCTTGCAAAGTGCTTTGTTTCACTTTCTCTGTGAGATATAAAGAACTATACAATTGCTTTGAATCATTGATATCGTGTCTCCAACTTACTGAATAAATTAGCAAATGAAGCTAACCATTTTGAAAAAAACATTTTTCCATTTCTCCAGCTGTATCATTTTTTAAGAAGTTTTTTTTTCTCTTTTACATACAGTCCACTGTTCCTCCCCCTCCCCTTTTCCTACCTCCTTCATACTCCCACTCCTCCTCCATCCACTCCCCAAGGGAGGTAAGGCCTCTCCTGTCTAGTCAACCAACACAGGCTAGCATACAAATTTGAGACAGGACCAACCCCTCCTCTCTGTATTAAGGCTGAGCAAGACATCTTGCCATAGATAGCAAGCTGTAAAAAGCCAGTTCACATGCTAGTGATAATTCCTGGTCCCATAGCCAGAAGGTCCACTAACAGATCAATCTGGCCGAGCTGGGGAAGAGACAGCGAGGATTAGCAACAAAAGAGATATCTTGGCAGAGTGAGCCAGCATGAGTTTAGGGAAAAACATGGTGCTAGGGAACCTACAAGGAGATCCCAGCTAGGATAACTAGCAATGCTGGAGAGGGGAGAGGGGGCCTGAACTAACCTTCCCTTGTAGTCAGATTAGTGACTAATCCTAATTGTCATCATAGAACCACATCCAATGACTGAGAGAAGCAGCTGCAATCACCCACAGCCAAGCACTTGGCCAAGCTCCTAGAGTTGAGTTGAAGAGAGGCAGATGCAACTAGGAGAGCAAGGGGGAGGGGACATCGGGGCATGATGGTTAAAAAAACCACTGGGACAGGTGACCCAAGCAAATGGGAGGCCCGGGGACTCTGGACTGACACCTAGAGAGCCTTGAGTGGAACTGAACTAGGCTCTTGAATGAGGGTGACAGATGAATCCGTTTTCTTAATTCCTATGGGAGAAAACAGAAAGAGAAGTTCCTGAAAAGCTTGGAAAATACTGGTAAAAGATAACGTGAATGCGTAGCTGCCACCACCACCGTGGAATGTAAACCAGCAGGAACTGGTATAGCCCACAGTTCGTTCTTTGAGTCAGCTCGCGGTCCCTTGATACTAGGAGGCAATTCTTTAGGCAATAGGCTACTTCGTTTTAGCACTTGACGACTTCCCCAAAGGTCACAGGATGTTTTCTTCTGCTTAGACACCTACTCTGCTCTGCTGCTACCTAGATGAAAAGAAACTAGGAGTCAGTCAGTTATTTCACAGTCACCTCCTACCGTCCCCCTGGCTTGCCATACTGCAACCTGAGAACCAAGACACTGGCATAGGTGGAAAACAGAATCATTCCCACTTTCGAAGTCTGCGAATTACTTTTCCACCATTGTAATTATCATGAGAAGTACTAATTACAGTGGCACATTAACAAAGGTTTAGCAAAATGATGTACATTCAGCATTCTAGTCAACAGTCATCTGAGGGTTTTTGGTATTTTTGTTTTGGAATTTTTTTTTGTCCCAATCTTTGGTTACTTTAGGATCACCACTATGTTTGAATAAGTTGTAGTGCTTATCAGGAAAAGAGTGTATAGGAAAGTGGTCTCTGCCTCGAGAAATATATAACCTAATCGAAGAAATGAAGCTAATTTGAGGAATAGTTAATAGAATGTGAAGAAATATACTAATTCTGCCAAATAAAATGTTGGCAGGGCTAGACCAAGCCTGGAGGATTCCATAAAGCAAGGGGGACCTGAAGGATGGCGGATATGATTCACACAGGCTAAGGAGCGCACGCCAGGCCAGAAAGATGGGTTTAAGAAAAAGCAGAGCATCGGGGAGGTTCAGAGTTAGGGCAGGGCTTCACTGGGATACAGTGCCGACGTGCCGATGAAATGAGTAGTCAGCACTGTGGACAAAATGTGCTGTGGCCGTCAATATCCAACCCTCTCAGACCATGCCATTTGGCTTCCAGAAGTAGCCTGTGTAGTCACTGAAGCCTTCTGGTGGCAAATGACAGATTGGAAGAGAGTTTTATGATCAGCTTGTCAGCAGTATGAATGATGTAGTGGCTGAGGGAGAAGCTGGATGTCGGTGGCATAATTAAAATTAAAAGGTTTCTGTGATAGAAGGAAGAGCGGAGATTGTAAGAAGCGTAAAGAGAATTAAGGAAATAAGTGGCATCCGATGGCATTTCGAAGAAAGAATTGGCAAATACTGGCACCTGGTGAAATCTGGAAGACCAAGAAAAGGATATGAGACATCACACTTAAACACGGATGTAAATAAATGTTATTTTATAAATAAAAGACATCACCCTGCACTTACAGGACGTGGAACAATTAATTTGCAAAAAGGTTCATACCGGAAACAAAGAGCTATACGCTCTTGTGATAAACAATGATTTTTGAAGGAGGGCAAAAACCATTTTCAACTACCAACTACCTTCCTCAAGAGTGCTGATAGGCCCGGAACCCTGCTGAGCCCTTAGCAGGGTTTGGAGTAGCTTTTCAGGGCTGTGCTGAAGCAGACTCCCCCTCCCAAATACATGTATATTGAATTGGGCAAGATACTAAGAGAGAGATTTGAGAACATGTGGAAATATACAAAACAAAAACAGGACGAGAAGAAACACAGGGGAAGAGGAGGGAGAAGGAAGAGAAACTGACGCATAAGCAGAAGACAGCATTAGTGAGACGCCGCTGTGAAGGCCTTACTATCTGCCTTGTGCCACTGGTTCCCAGGAAAACTCAGTGGCACTGCTCTCCTGTGGCTCGCTGACATACTCCGTATCCTCAGATGTCTCCCCTTCCTCAACCCAGTTTAACTTGATGTTTCCTACGAAAAATCATCCCTAGAAACCTTGCTAATATTATATCAGAGTGCCAAGAACTTAAAACAAGGCCTCTTTCCAGGGCAGGAAAGCAGGGTGTCATTGGGCATGTTTGTGTACCAAACATCTTGCAAAAATAGGGTAAAAATAGGAATCAGATGTGCTGATTTTGCTTTGAAGGTAAAGGAGGTCTTAACAAATCTCGCCTTTAGTGGCAGAAGGTAGGGAGAAGAAGTAAATGTGGCAGAAAGGGCTTAGGACTTGGCCAGATTTTCATTGATGAGTGTTCAATATGACCTAGAAAGAGGGGAAGCCTTGCATATCTCTAGTTATAGCCTGTGTGCCCAGTGGCAAGAATGATCCTCCACCAACAACATGCATAGTTTATCTGTAAGGATCAACCTGATGAGAGGAAATGAATCAACTCCCAGAGCCAAGAAGCAAGACTCAACAATCCTAGTATTCAGAGCTGATCACAAAGCTCAGTGTGAAAACACACATAGGATGGTATCTAAAGCTGTGACATTGGACTTGTTCAAGACCCAGCTTTAAGGAACAACTTGCTTTTCATCAAGCTCTAAGAACTCCATGAAACTTATCTTAATCAGATGTGATCCTCATCTGCTACAGGTACCTCAGGGCAAATGTGCCCTCTTAAATACAAAATATATTGAACATTAACCCCGGGGACAGAGCTGAAGTTTTGTAAACAATATTAATGAAGTTTTCCTATTTTCGATGTAAGTAGAAGCTTTTTTATCCCTAAAATAATCAAAGAGTTAATCTTGCTTCATTCTTGAAGGAGTGGAAGCCCTGGCAAGCTGTAACCATGTTAATTTTTTAAACTTTCATGTCCCTTCTCAAACCCCAAAAGCCAGCAAAGTAGAGGCAAACAAAAGGGGCCGTTTGGTAAGGACAGAAATGACTACGCCTTTTGAAGTGTTTCCAGGGAAATGTGTTGGGAATATTTAAGTCCCCAGTGACTTACAAAGGTTATTCATTCACAAGTGAGATAAATTCATAGCTGTCAAATTGTCGAGATTCTCTGTGTGATCACCAGGGCTTCAAATCATTTATTTTTTTTCCTAGCAAAAGTTCAATATTTTCACAGCTTCAAATTTGATCGTACTTTATAATTTGGAAATAAAGAATTGCTTCTCTTCCTCACGTGTTCACTGAAGCAATCATGGTGTATGAGTATATTAAAACAGGTTTTCTCTTTCATTGTATTTTCTTTCTTTGAGTAAAGCCAAATGTGACTAAATTGAATGTCTCTCCAGTGAACTAGCTGCCTGTAATTAATAGTGTTTGGTTTTACCACACTGATTTGGGGAAGCCATAGCCCCTATAAAGTTTCTAGTGTTTAATAATTGGTTATATTAGCCAGCATAATTGTAGATGCAGGTGTTCTAAAGTCCCCCTACATAAATCTGTCCATTTATTCCCTTACTCTTCTGAGAACATTTTCTATTAGTTTATGAGCTACTCTATTTACTTAGAAATCATACAGTGACAGTTTCTGCTGTTGCATTTTCATCATGGGGGTAACGACATGAGACTGTTTCTCAAGACTGCTGAATGCATTTTTGGAGTGTGTACATGTAGTACATGCACATGTGTGCAGATTCATAATTGGGCTCATGCACATATGCAAGCCAGAGAAGGGCATCAAGGGTCCTGCTTTATCACATACCCCCCCCCTTATTTCCTTGAATTGAACTTAGAGCTAAGCAGACATCCCACAAGCCCCAGACATCTTTCTGTCTGAACCCAGAATACTGGGTTAGAAACACTTTCATTCATGTCTAGCATTCTCATGAAAAGCCAGGTATGAATGAGTAGGACACTTAATGTTCTCCTCTGTAAATAAGGGCAGTGTCATCCTCCAGGCTAAAAACCCTAAATAAATAAGAATAGCAAATAAATCCAACTAGACATTAACCTTCACAGCCCCCTGTTTTATGACTGTAGACACAACGTTACAAGCTGTTTGAATCTTTGTACCATCACTACCCACCATATTGGACTGTATCCTTGAAACGTAAACCAAAATAAACCCATCCTTTCTTAAATTTTTTTGGTTTGGTTTGGTTTGGTTTGGTTTGGTTTGGTTTGGTTTGGTTTGGTTTGGTTTGGTTTGGTTTGGTTTGGGTTGGGTTGGGTTGGGTTGGTTTGGTTTGGTTTGGTTTGGTTTGGGGTATTTTGTTTTGTTTTTGAGACAAGTTTTCATTGTGTAACAACCCTAGCTGTCCTGGAACTCCCTTTGTAGACCAAACTAGTCTTGAATTCAGAAATCCAACTGCCTCTTCCTCCAAGGGCTGGGATTAAAGAAGTGTGTGTGCCACCAGGCCCAGCAGAGTGTGGGGGGGGGTGTTTTAATTATTTTGTCAAGTATATTTTGTCATAGCAAATAGTTAATACAACTATAATCCCAGCACTTGGGATGTTGAGGTACGAGGATACACACTGAAGCTAGCCAGAGCTACATAGCACGGCCCTGTCCATAATAATATAGTAATACTTCCTAATTTTAGAGGTCACACTTCTTAGTGACACATTAGTCTCCCATACAATATCTGTGGTCTGAAAGTTTGTCTTTTCTAGCTCATATAGATACTTGACAGGTCACTAAACAGGACAAAGAGCTCAGCATCTCTGATCTCTTAGCCCTCATCAGACTATTCATCCCTGTATTCAGAGAAGCTGCTCTTATGGAGACATGTTGTAGATGGAGTTTTACTTACAAGGCACCAGTCCAAGATAAATATTTATTGGAATATAAATCAACACTCACAATATTAGTAACAGCTTATAGTAGCACCTGAATAGAAACTGGAGTATCCGAGTGATGGACGAGCGACGGACGGACGGACGATGGATTCCAATTCTGTCTCTCCAACAATCAGCAGCCAGGAACCAGGAAGAGAGCCTCCTTGGGTCCCAGCAGCCACTTATCAATGGGGTTGGCCACACCCCCTCCAGGTTGGCCACACCTCCTCCAGGGTCCTGGGCTCCTGGATAAGCGTCTTCTGACCTTATCAGCTGACACCTTAATCTCACCACAAGATGTTGCTCTTTTGAGAAGTCCGTTTGTCGGGGGCTATAATACACTGCTGGGCTCTTTCTCTTCATGTTTCTTCTATTTAGTTATGTTTTTTTCTTTCTTTCTTTTTACCAACTTCAGCCTTTTCATAAAGCTCAGGCAAAATCTCAAAACTGGGCTGATCATACAAAGTGATAATGCCAGCAACAGGAGTGACCCCACACTCCTCAGTTAAGTCCTAAAAGTTCTTCAGCCAATGCCAGAAATTTATTCAAGATGATGACAATGCCAACTATAACCAGCAGTTCCTTATCCCCCAGATCACAAGGCCAGAAAGCTTCCACAAAAGAAGAAGAGCAATTTTTGACTATGCCAGTGACTAATGAGTAATTACTGAACTCTTGTTTACCTGACCCTTCAAAATAAATCCAAACTGGCTTATAACTCCTTTAATGGGGTGGAGCCAGCCAATCACTTTCTTGATCACTGTCCCTATTGGATCTCAAGCTAAGGACCCTACCCACTAAAATTTTTCCCACTTGTTTAAAATAATTGGCTTCAGAAGTTTTGGAGATATCAGGGGGAATCTACCCACAGTCTATGTGGGGGGTTAGTAAAAGCTCCAGAAGTCCCAGAGCTCTAACCACAGTCAGTCTAGGAAAATCAGAGTGGTGATTCAAACATTTAATCCCAGCACAGGGAGTATCCTGGGAGTGGTGACCTACACCCTTAATCCCAACTGAGTCAAGGTCACTTCAGATTATAGAAGGAATTCCAGGCTCCCAAGCAGGTGTGGTGAGGTACTTAAGACGGGATTCAAACACAGAGAATTTCTTTCCAAGGGAATCAAGGCTGAGGAAGCTAGAAGACAGCTGGGTAAGATTTGACTGTGGTGTTTATTCCCTCTAGTATCTCCAACTTCTTCAGAGATCTATCCCTGAGTCTCATTATTTCGCGAAACACTTGTTTTTATTGTTCTGGATCCCAGTTTCCAGCATTAACAATACTTGGCATAGAAGTTGAAAGGAAGCAGCAATGAGTGGCTGCTAGCCTGGGTAACTTTGAAATTGTTTCCATGGAAAATATGAAAGAGAAGAGTTGGCTCTAGGCAGAAGCCCTACTGTTTCTGCTAAAGTCCTCACCCATACAGACTGACTGTCACTAAGCCACAGTGCTCCTGTATACATCTTCTTCTGAAGAAGACAGCAAGCCAGGGCAAGATGCCTATAAAGAATGGTTCTGACAGTCCAGCTCTCTCTGACTCTAGGGAAAATAGGGAACATTAACACTCACATGTTGTCGACGACCTACCTAGAAGGCTGCAATGTTAGAAGTGATCATTGTCTGCATGGAACCCATAGTATACTTGGGTATTCATGGATCTGTAGAAATAGTGAAGTTACAGCATATGTGAAGGCAGAGATGCTTACTGATCTACCAAAAAATGACAGCCAGAGGAATTTGAAAGTGGAAACTGAAGGACCAAGAGCCAGGCATAAGTAGAGTGGAAAGTGAGGGCATCTGACTTGTACATTGGAGGTGACAAATTATGAACAAAGTGATTGGGTTTTGGCAGGAGCAGAAGGGAAGACTGAAATAAGAGTGAAATTAAGGAGTTGGGGGATTACGTGGACCCCTGAAAAGCCTTTATAAAAACTGCATTGTAGGTGATATTATTAAACTGCCATCCTAGTGTTGATCTGTAGATGGAGAAGGAAGAGATTATAGTAAAAAAGATGTATTAGAAGTTTATAATAGAGACAAGTGGCCGAGAGAAGTAGCATTCCACCTAAGGAAAGGGAAGATGCAAAGCTAGTGTGTTAGGAATTTACACAAAGGGGTTACAAAACACACCATACAAAAAGGGAGGGTTAAGGTCATCCAAAGGTGGAACATGGCCAAGGTTAGGACCACTTGGTGAACAGTGGGAGACGTCATGCAGGAGAAATAACTTCTTTAAAAATGACGGAGCTCTGAGTCAAATAAATCAGTTAGAGACTCAGTTATAAATTCGGGTCATACCCAGTTCTGTCATATATATGCATATATATGATTTGGTTCCATAAAACAATTTATGCATGTTATTTAAAAAATGAAATATGATGTTTTCTTAACATTGGCCAACTTCAGCTCGGATCTCACACTTCACTAATATATATGTTTTTAAATTGTTTATAAATCTTGATATTTTAATGATCTAAGGAAAATATCATTTAAGTGTTTCTATTGTGAACTGCCCTGTACAGTGATTTATTTGTGAATAACATCATATATTTTTCAGTAGCTAAAGCTTTACAGTCAGGGAAGGAGTGTCTGTTCAGTCTTGTAAGAACTTGCTGAAAATGACAAACAAACCTGAGTGCAGACAGAAAAAGAGAGAAAAAAAAATGAGTCTGAATAAGCTCATGGGATAATGTAGAAATGATACCTTTACTTAAAGGCAAGATCTAAAGGGTTGTTCTTAATTTGTCATTTGAAAATGTAGGTGATTTCGATAAACTCAATTAATTTCAACTTTAATAAGAATTAGATTGAGAGGCTGACATTAAATTTTAAAATATATTTATGGGGTTGTGGAGATGGACTGTGGTGGGTTCATTGTGATGGTCCATCAGTGACAGACAAACAGCTAAAGCACTTGCCTCCCAAGCATGAGACTGGAGTTTGTATTCCAAGAACCCACATAAATGTATAGTGAGCAAATGTCAACCTGTAATTCCAACTTCAGAAAGCTGAGGCAGGGGATCCCCAGCATAGGGCAGCTAATATCAGCTAAGATCAGTTATATCAGAGAAGCTGTAGGATTGGCTAAAGGAGGAGAGACCAAAGAGGACCCCCAACACCAACTTCAGCCTCCACATCCATGTTCATGGCACCCACACTCATGAAGCATGCATACATTCATAAGCACATCACATACACCACACAAACATAAGGAAATGGGACGTAAAATTAGTTAAACACTATATAGTCATGAAAATGATAAAATGATGCACAGGACAAGGGGGGAGTGGGCCAGAGTGCGCACAAGGTAAGAAACAGGCACCATGGGGAGTAAACATGTGGGGGCCTCTCTAAGGGCTAAGGGGCAATGTCACAAACACACCAAGAAAAAGAAGAAACCTTGGGAGGAACTAGTGGTCTTTGTCTTAAAAACTCAACACTAATCTCTTTTTCTCCAGCCTACTTTCACTTATGGTCGCCCAGTGGGCTGAGGTGAAGGTCTCCCTGAGCAGTTCCCATTGTAGAGACCAGCTAAAACACCAGGTCTGAGCAGTCAAGCTTACAAAGTCAGATCAGCTCAACTCACAGTCTCTTTCATCTCCATAAACCCCATTCCTTCTCCTCAGAAAAATATGTGCACAGGGGATATTACTCCATAGTTTAAAGAGTAATCACAGAAGCACTTAGCATGAACTCACGTCCACAGAAAGACTTTGGCAAGTATGAGCTACTGTTGCAATTACTGTTTATAATTAATAGTAATAATATTATTACGTGTAAAAAATTAGTGTCCCTAGTGTCGTATGAAATTACCTTTTCGTGGCAAATTTGTTCTTCCTTATTGGCCTCTTACAACATGTAAACAATCCATCTACTTCCACAAAGGAGTTGAAGGAATTGCTATTGGTAGTGTACATTCAATACTGTGGAAACAATACAAACATAAAAACATAACAAACAATATAGGGATTGCATCATGTGTGACTAGAGTCTCAACAATCTAATAAAAGCCTCTTTTTTATTGGCCACAAGAGAAAAAATAGAAAACATTAAATTATGCACAGCATATTTTAGGATTGTACTTAAAAGAAAACCAAAAACAAATACATGGATTGTACTTTCTAGTATATTCCACCAAGTTTTATATGTTCCTCTCAAAAATCTGTGTGTCTGTTTACCTGCTATGCTACTTAACTCTATTTCTGGAGAAATTAAATCCCAGAAAGTTTACATTAGGAAAATTTAAAAGAAATAGGGCTAAGACTTTAATCCAAGTGAGTATAAAAAGCAGGAGGCAAGAGTGACTGGTGAGACAGCTTCGTGGGTAAAACATTTGTTGGAAAAGATTGAAGTGCGGGGATATGTATCAAATATAATAAAAACAGTTGGAGATATCAGAGGACAGATCCACCTCTTCCAGTCTTTGTTTTTTTGAGACAGAGTTTTCTTTTAGTTTGGATCCCCAGAAGCCATGTAAAAGCTGAATGGCCATTGTAGGCCACATATAATCCCACTGTGCAAAAGACAGACAGAGAACCCCCCCCCCCCCGAACAAGCTGGCTAACCAGACTAACTGAAATGGTGAGAGCTTTGAGTTCAGAAGGAAGCTTTGTTCCAGTGGTGATCGAGGAAGATACCAAATATCAACCGTGGGCCTCTGCATACATGCACACACACACACACATATGTACATCCACCCACACAAACATGTGACCACACACAAAAGAACATCCTTACAAACATTCATGCACATAAACGGGGTACATTCAGTAAGAGGGTATAGTTCTATGGGCAGAGTGTTTCTTTAATATATATGAATGCCTGGGCTCAATCCCCAACACTATGTTAATCAGGGATAATAAATCGCACCAGTATTCCCAGGTGTAAATCAGGAGATAATTGCAAAAGCATAACAATTCAAGATAATCTTCAACTATGTAGCAAGATTAAGACCAGCCTAGAATACAGAAAAACAGAAAAGAACTGTGCACAGAAAGGCATTTAACTATTTCTCTTCAAGTGAAGATGAAAAATGGTGAACAGACCAAAGAACAGTCAACTTAGTAAAAAGATAGGTGCTTATAATAGATAAGTTATGGAATGAGCCTAAATGTTCCACTGAACATACACACATATGTGTACGTACTTATGCATGCATGCGTGGGGTGGGGGGAGAGAATTCAGCCATAATAAAAAGTGGCATTGCATCATTTTCAAGAAAATCAATGGAACTAGAGATTAATGTGTTAACTGTAATGACATTCTCACAGACAAGTATCATGCTTTCTCCTGTATGTGGAGCCTGAGGTAGAATAATAGGAACATAATAGGGGGACAGTTTGGGGTATGACAGGAAAAGGAGAGTGGGAAGGGATCAGAAAATGTAATGGAGAGAGTGAATGCAATTCATGTTCATTATATACATGTATGGAAATGTCATAACCAAACCCCTTACTTTGTAAAACTGAACAAAATTTAAAATATTGAGTAGCATAAAAAGCAAGGGCCGTGTCTCTTCTTATCTGATAAAATATTTAATAAAAAAGAAGCATGCCTTGGGCCAGTAGATCCAAGCTTTTACCTTCTACTAAGGGAAGAGAGATTAGTGCTGTGGATATTTATTCAAGGGCTTTCAACCACAAAGTGAACTGTTATTTTAGTAAAAGTCTTAAACAAAATACAGACATCTCTTTATGTGATTCTTTATTATGTAGCCTAAGGGAGTAATTTTAAATTGGTTCTGTGAAGAAATTATTTCCAAACAGCAGATGGTTAGAGCAACTCTTTCTAAGTAAATGGTCTTTTTTTAAGACAGATTTATTCTCAGCCTACTATGTGCCAGTGTCTATGGCACCTAGTGAGTGTGCAGAAATGAAAATTAGGATGGTTGCTCAGAAAATTCTAGCAGTTCAGTGGAGAAATTCAGTTACGATGGCACACTCAACACTGGTAGCGTTCTCTGACGATGTTGGTTTTTGTTTTTTTCCAAATTGAGAAATGATCATGAATGACAACCCAGATGAATGTGGAAGACTGCCTCAGTGAATTGGAGACCGGAAATCAGAAGACTTGTCAAGTGGATAAAAGTGAAACAGCTCTTGCAAACTGAAGGATGAGCACGTGCAGGTGGGAAGGTATGGGTGTCAGTGAGCTCAGATATTAATCATCAGTGTGGCTGTATTTTTGATAAGGCAGGAGAGATAATGGGAATGAGAACAAGTAGCATACTGTAGTCTAAGAGCTAGCATCCCCTGAGAGGGGTGTGCAGAGAGGGGGCTGTGAGCAGAGGGAGGCCACTACTGTCTATGAAGCAAAGAATGACCATGGTCCTGTGAATGAGAGTCCTGAGGACCCCAATTCACTGGATAACTGGTTTGATAAGCGACCAATTTGTTAGTGTTTATGACTTTTAGCTACATATCAAAATCATTTTTCTTGTATCAGCTTATAAAATTACAGAGGTTTGTGAATGGATAATTGGCTTGTTTGCATTTTGACTTTATAGCTAGATCTTACAGAGTAGGTGTTTTACATCTTCTGTAGAAATACATTTGGGACAAGAGAATAGGCCTTTGCCAGTAAAACACAGAAAGCAAGTGAGCCCAGTGCGTTCCTTTGGAGAGAAGGACTTTTGAGAAACTAAAGTTCGGCCCAAAGCAGAGGTCTGGAAGAGGGAACTGTGAGGTGAAGAACATAGACTGGAGAAAGCTGGATGGCAGGGAGTGGGCAAGGCTCGAATCTTAAAGGAAGGAAATGCAAAAACAAGGACCCAAGAAAAGGGCCATGCACGCCAGCCCCAGGAGCCTCAGCTTTCACCAGAACAACGTGGAGGTAAGCAGAATATTTGTAAAATCAGATATTCACAAATTTTATGCCCAGAAAATTGATTCTGAGTTATTACTTCTTTCCCAAATAAGCAGGTTTCTGAATGGAAGCTCAGAAGAGATTTCTAGGAGTGTGGCTAGAAAGAGAATAGAGAATCCAAGGCCAAATTCTTTTCTTTTTAAAGTGGAAAGTTGAGTACATTTGTAGGTTGGGAAAAAGGATAAACAAACATTTTTAAAGAGAGGATTTTTTTAATGTCAAGGTAGTCCCATAATATTGCTATACAAGAAGATTTTCCCTAAACCCAATAGTATAATAAAGGTTGACATCTATTTTGCTCACAAGCCTTCAGTATGCCACATACTTGTCAGGGACTGCTTATTCTGTTTCTCTAAAAGTTGGCTGGAAGGGTTCAGAGCCTAGAGCTGCAAGGAGAGTTTCTCTCTCTTTTGGGCCTGGCAGCAGATGTTGACTCCTGATTGATGCTCACAGTACTACTTGCCATGGTATTCTCCATGTGAACTCTGCATGAGCTAATCTGGGCCTCCCCAGCACGGTGGGGAAAATGAATGACAATCATCTCAAAAGAGAAGAACCAGATGAAAGCCAAATACATTTTTCTAACCTAACCCAACAGTCACACAATTTCACTTCTGCTATAGTCATAGGATCATCCAGACCAAGAAAAATGGGTACAGATTCCTTATCTTAAAGCAAAATATCACATAATAAGACCAAAATGATAATTGGGTTACACACACACATGCACGCATGCACATACACACATACACACACATACACACACATATACACACACACACACATGCACGCATGCACATACACACATACACACACATACACACACATACACACACATACACACACATACACACACACACACACACACACACACACACACACACACACACACACACACACACACACACACACACACGCTGGATATTCCTAAGTTGAAAATTTTCAAATTTAAGGTGATTCAAGTGAGTAACTTTGGAACTCTGTTTTGATACCACAAGAAGTAAACTTCCAATCTGATTTCATATGCTGAGTTACAGTCAAAACCACAGACATAATTTTTAAGTAGATAAGTAATAAATACTTCTGGTCCCAAGCTCTTCAGGTAAGGGATACTGAACATATATATATGACCATCTTTGAAACATACTGTGGTCCATTCAAGATCACAGAGGTGGCTTTAAAAATTAGCCTCTGGAGCAGAGATGAAATGGTCTTGTGCAGGCCGTGGGATGAATTTCTTTGTTAGGAAGGGACCAGGCCAGGAATACAACTGATTTGTGAGCTAATTTGAAGAGAACAGAAAGAACCGAGAAAGCTATGCAAGCAAGTTTGGGATTTTATTTTGCACCTAAATCTCAGATAGTATCTTGGCCTGAAATTGCCCTCCTTTATCATAAAGCCAAGTACAAGGGGTTATAATTTGTTGGGGTTTGATAGAAGTTTTATTCACACATTAAAAGAGTTGGTCACAAAGTCTCCCTTTTTATACTATGACCATCCGAAGATATAGAAGTAACTTAGCACTAGCATTTTGAAAATGTAGTTTTCAACATATGCTAATGTCTCTTCTGGAAGAAACAAAAGAAAAAGTAGGAGATGGCCTTTAAAAGGCAGATACTGCAGTAAAGTATCATATCAACTGCATTCTGCCCTGGTCTCACCTCACATCAGTAATCACTAGCTGTGAAACTCTCTGAGGTGTGAAGACCTTGTCATATCTTTCCAAGGATAAAGAACAGTCATCCCTAAATAATTTCATATTTAATAATACTTAACACTTACCACTAAGGTAATGTCAGAATTTACAAGCAGCTCACAAATAGTAATGCTGATCTAGTTTTCTTGCCTTTATTATCTATTGGTCTCATTTTCAAAATTATAAGAAATGTTTTTAGGTTCAGTCATTTCTGAAGCATCTCATTTATTTTAAATATACTACAGTTAGTATCTATTTTTTGCTCCTGTATATAAAAAATTTAAATGTTTAAATATGTAGATGGACATTTTTTACATCCAATATCTTGAGAGAAGAGAGAAAAAAAAAAACAGCCTTGTTTACCCTGCCTTCAAGTGCTGAGCTTCAAGAAAGCTCAAAGTACAGAGGTTGAGAGAGGCTGAACCTCTGGAAGGCACATAGATCTGCTGGTAGAATCTCTAAGGAGAAGGTGCATGTTAGCGGAGAATTTTGAAGGATAACAGGTAGAGCATCTAGAGGAAACGCTAAGGCTTGGTGTAATATTTGGCTGCTAGAACACCTAGGAGAATTCTGTGTCGGGCTTTATTCAGTCCTAAGAATGAAGTTTGTTGTATGCCAAGGACTGGAAAATTGTTACCTCATGTACAAATCTGAAATTGCTTTAGAAATCATATGCCTTCATTTTTATACCAGATAAAGTATCTCCTCTGATAAAAGTGATTGCTCCTTCAGAGCGAGTTCTGGGCTCCTCCCCTGTCTAATCTTATTAGATTTGTTCTCTGATCATCCCCTTTCCTGTGTCTTCCAGTTCTTCATCTATACCAAGAACTGTACTGAAACAACATGTCGTTACAGAAACCATTCTCTGTAGTAACTGCCCAACATAACTGGTGTGGTATTTCTATATAGAAAAGTCACCTTTTAGTCCCCAAATTGTCTGCATAGGCCTCATATAGAGCATGAATGTCACACACTCTTTTGCATATTCCAAAACTTTCATTTTGTCTGCCAAAGTAAACTTGAGTCCTGTGAGTCAAAATCAGTCCAGCTTTTTAGGGAAGGCTTGGAGATTTTCAAAGAAGGAAGAGAGGAAAAAGGGGGGATGGGAGAAGAGAAGAAAACACATGCAAAGGGAAGTAGAGAGAGAAGAATGGAAAGTCTTATCTGAGTAGCTAATTCAAAAAATTAATGAGACCTAACAGTCTGTCGGTAAAGACTCTGAGACACAGGATTTATACAGGAAAGCTAAGTTCACTTACCTCCATCAGGCACATGAGATGAAAAAGGAATAAAAAGAAAAATAGACTTCGCTAATTTATTGGAGTCAAAACTGATGGGTTTGTGCAGGCACAGTGCCACTGTTCTGTGAACTGTGCAGTTTGAGTTCATGGAGTGCTGTAGGAAGGGCGGAAGTGGGGTTTCTTTATTGTATGCCCTTAACCACAAAGAGCTGCAGTACTTTGGAAAGAGGAAGAACTTGGAATAACAAGAGCATGAGACTTCTTTTACTTTAAGGCATTCTGTGATGTAGAAGTCATAGAAACTTACAGTTATTTATTGAGCTGCTACCTCAGATGAAGGACTTTTTAGAATTAATAAGCTCCGAGAGCCCCAACTTGTCAGACCCCCAGCGGCTCTGAAAAGTGTACGTCTTTGTGAGTATGACAAGACATCTAAACACCCTGAACCCAAGACTGCAGGAGAACAAGGAGCATAGCTTATCCACTTAGAGTGTGAGCGTGCCGGCTCTGTGTGGACATGTGGACTGAACAGGTGGCAGCTGGGGATGGGACTCACTTCCCATCACTAAATGTTCTGAGCACAGTACATTCAAACTGTCTTTGAAGAAACACAAAGCTGGTAGAAAAACTGATTTCAGAAGAGATTTATTCAGCTTAACAAGTACAAATCCTGCTAATGTCTACAGAAGTACTTAGAGGAATACCAAGCTATGGTGCCATGGATTGGACTCACATAACAGGTGAAGTCCCTTTTATATTTAATTTAAGTTAAATCTGAATCCATTTGGTTATAGCCCTTGAAATAGTTTTCTCTATCTGAATCCATTCCTCATTAAAGTGAATTTCCATGCCTGAACCATATCCTCTTGTCCAGGACTGGTGCACTCATCTAATATTGGCTACTAGTGGCATAATATTTAAAAAAGAATTTCAGGTTGACTTTCAGTCAAGAAAGAGCAGCCTAAAGTGGGAAACTGTGCTTCACTGTCAGTCTTAAGAACAGATAATAGCCAGTGTCTCTAAGGAAGAGAGGAGGGTTTAGGCTTGCTTGGGAGAGAAATCTGATGATTTGGTACCTACCTCTCTGGAAGAGGTGAGTACTAGGCTATCCTTGACCCTAATATAAGTGCCTTCTACTACCTTTCCTGTTGCTCTCAAAACTTTTCTCTTAAGAACATAAGACAAACTACCTGAATCTCTTAGGCCTTACTTCTATGAAATATGAGCTACATCAGTTGTTGTTAAAAGTAATTCTAATAAGCAGATTCTAACGTAAAAGTTCTGGAGCTGAACTATCTGCCAACCAGTTGATCAGTCATTCTATCATAGGTAGTGGACAAAGATATCAAAATACTAAAAAAAAATATTAGCAAAGTCAATCACCATGATTAACTGAGACACCTCAGATACATGGCCTAAAATCTTAGCATATGTAAAACAACATGGTGTGCCTAATGAATAGAAGAGACAAAACCTTACTGTCATCTTAACAGGTACAAAAGTTTTGGCAAACGTGGGACCGCTCTCAACAAGTTAGGGATAAAAAGAATGAACCGCAACATAAAAAAATAAATGGCTTCTATGATAAAAGTATAATTAAGATCATATTCAACATGGAATGTTGAAAGTGTTTTCTTTCAGGTCAGGAATCAATGAGGAGGCCTACACTGGTCACTTTTCCATAATACTGGACATCACAGTGTCATGTTACCATTTTTTATGACGGAAATATTCCTGGAGCTCAGAGACAGAGCTCAAGCAATTCACAAAGTTCAAGAAGCTCAGAAATCTATAAGAGCCACGAGTCCTTCCCAAGGCTGCATAAACAGTAAGAGTTACAAGGGAGAGGAGATTCTCCAACAGGTCAAGATGTCTGAGAGCTGTGCAAGGAGATCTAGAGCGGTGGTTTTCATGCATTGCCACTGGGCTTTTCAGTTATGAAGCTCCCTTGGAACCACCAGTTTTCTATAACATATCCTGCTCATATAAGTGAGCGCAATAAACTAAGTTCACTAAGCTAGACTTTGGGAAAATTGCTTCTGTGGTCTTTGTCAATAGTGGCTGATCTGCTATGAATAGGTGTTTCTTCGCATCACCACAGGAAAAAATTATGCTGTTGGTCATAGTCATTCCATGACCTTGATGGAATTGTACAAGAAAAAGAAATTAAAAATATTCAAATTAGAAAGAAAATAATGTATGTTGTCTGTAAGCCATGTATTCTTATAGATAGAAAACCCTAGCAATTGCACTTCAAAAAAAAAGAGGTAGAACTAGCAAATTTAGTAAATCTACTAGATACAAATTCAATATAAAAGTCACAGGAGTTTTTTTTAACACTAACAGTGAACTATCTAAAAAGAAATGGAGAAAGTGATTGTCTTAGCTTCAGCTCGGTTGTCGTAATGAAAATATCCTGACAAAAAATGATGTACAGGTGAGGGAAATTGTTTCAGCTCACAAACACGGGTTATAGAACTTATGACTTACAGGCAAGGAGGATTGTTTCAGCTCACAAATACAGGTTATAGAACTTACAACTTACATAAGAGGGGGATTGTTTCGGCTCACAAATACAGGTTATAGTACTTCTCAGGCATGGAAAAGCAACAGGAACTTAAGGCAGTTTTTCACATCACACCCAAAGTCAAGAGCAGAGAAGTGAATTCATGCCTGCCTACTTATTTGCTTCTTTGTGCTCAATTCAATTTCTTGGATATTATATCATTCAGGAACCCCTGTCTAGGGAATAATTCTGCCAACAGTAGAGTGTTCCCACATGAAGGAACTTATTTAGAAGACTCCTCCACAGCTATGCTTAAAGGCTAATTCAAGGTACACAATTGCTCAATGGGACTCTCTTCCCAGGTGATTTGAGGTCTTGGGAACTTGACAAATAAAGCTAGCTATCACAACAATCCATTCTAAAATAGGTAGGATTAAAATTCTTTGGAACCTATTAATTGAGGAAGTAAAATATATGTATTCTAGAAACTATAGAATATTGTTAAAAGTAAATGAAAAATACACAATAAAATATACTCCATGTTTATGATTTGAAAGGCTTAAAATTACAAAAATGTCCATAATGCCCCAAAATGATCTATAAATTAATACAATCTCTGTTAAAACTTCAATGATAATTTTATAGAAACTAGAAAAGGTGGCAATTTTAAAATTATGTGACAACATAAATGACCTTGTAGTAATTCACACAATCTAAATAAAATGAGCAGAGCCAGAAGTACTCTACTACATGACTTCAAAATGTACTACAAGCCTCTTATCATCATATGGTGATAGAAACACATGCCACACATGCCAACAAGCCAGGACAAAGAACCCCAAAATAAACCCCAGCATTTAAAGTCAACTACATTCCAAAGAGAAAGTCAAAGATATGCACAAGGGAAGAGACATCACCTTTAATAAATGGTGCTGGTGTGAATTTGCTTTTTGGAGCCTTTCTCTATAAAGGAATACCTTAGTCAGCCTTGATACTGAGGGAGGAGTTTTATTGACCTGCCTCAACTTGATATCCAGAATCTATTGACTTCCCCATCCCAGAAGTTCTTTCTCTCTCTGAGGACTGGATGAGGTTGTGGGGTGGGAGAAAAGTGGGTGGTGACCGGGAAGAGCAAAGGGAGGAGAAATAGTGGATAATATGTAAAAAAATTTTAAAAAAAATTTAATGGTGCTGGGAAACAAGTTATCCACATTCTGAAAATGCAATTTGGTCCTCATCTCACACCAGATACAAAACTCAGGCCCATATCAAGATTAAGCATAAGATCAGAAACTGCTGAATTACTAACAGAGAAAAGCAGAAAAACCTTTCCATGTTGGATAAGTACGATTTTTTGTATATGGTACCAAAACAACAGAGAAAAAGCAAATAGGGTATATCAAATTACCAAGCTTTGCATGGCAAGGAAGTGGCCAAGAAATGGCTGATGGCAGTGTGTTTCAGACCATGCCTTGAAATAAGAAGCTAAAGAGAAGCAAAGCCACTCTATAGACCAGGAGAACCTGTGGTTGGGAAATTGTGCTCACTATGCATAAAAGACTGATATCCAATAAATACAAAGGATATAAATAACTCAGTAGCAAGAAAAACAAAACGGATTAAAGAAGGACAAAGACCTTTAGACATTAAAAAAAATAAAATCCAAGCAGCTAGCAAGTAAGTGAAAAATGCTCATCACTACTTACCATCTAAGAGATACAAACTAATATCATGATGTCACCTCATGCTTAAAACTGACTAGTATAAAAACAGAAATATCATGTACTGTTAGAATGTGAAAACAAGGAATTCATGTGCATTGTAGATGGAAATGGAAATTAGTATATCCATTGTGGAAAACAGTATGGACATCCTAAAAAAAATTATAGAATTCCATATGATCCATTGTGGTGACATGCTTAGTAAAATTAGTCTAAAATATCAGAGGACAGGGCTATCTCAGCCTTTTGGGGTTTTTTTTTTTTTTTCCATTTGTTTTTTTGAGATAAGGTTTTCTGTATAACCATCCTGGCTGTCCTGGAACTTGCTTTGTAGACCAGGCTGGCCTGCAATTCAAAGAAATTCTCCTGCATCTGCCTCCCAAGTGCTGGGACTAACAATATGTGCCACCACTGCCTGACTCAGCAAAATATTCTGAATACTTATAAGTTCAAAGGAAAGAAATAATATGTGAAAGAGAAAGCTGTATTCTTGAGTTCACTGTCATGGTGTTTATAATAGTCAAAATAATGGAATAAGCTGTAACATTTATTAGTGCTAGGATTCATGGATAAATAAAATGTTATACACACTGGAATACCTCTTGTCCTTTAATAAAAAAAAGAAATCCTGGCATGTATACAATGGGGATGAACCTAGGAGATATTAAATGAAATAACCCAGGTAAAGAACTCCATATACTGTGTGATCCCTCTTGCATGCAAAACGTAAACTAGTCACAGAAGCAGAGAGTGGGACGGCAGTGACCAGTGATGGATGGTCAGTGACAAGGTAGTTTGTAGGGATGCTGGTCAGATGATATGAAATTTTACTGAGACAGAAGGGATATGTTTCAGAAAGGAGTTACACAACATGGTGACTATAATTTATTACAGTGGAGATCTGGTCCCTGATTTAACCTAACCAGTTTTGTTTTTTGTTTTGTTTTGGTTTTGTGTGTGATTTTTTTTCTTTACAACATGTAGTAGAAGGTTTCTGGCCTGGACTTTCGGGCCTTGCCTCAAGGTTTAGGCCCACTGACCCACAGACCCGCAGAGACACACAGAGGCATACAATAGTTTTAGGCTGATCGGCCTAAGGCCCAGGCATATAGCTTGCTAGCTCTCTACCCTTCATCTAACACATGACTATTAACCTGTTCAGCCATGGGGCTCGGTACCTTTTCTCACAGCAGCATGGCTGTCCTCTGCTTCTTCCGTCTTCTCTCTGGCATTCTGCTCTGTGCTTCCTGCTCTCAGAGTTTTCTTAGTCTGGTAGCCCCACCCACACTTCCTGTCTGCCTTTGACCAATCAGCACTTTTTATTAAACCAGTGGGTGGGACAATTATTTACAATGTAACAATCTCCCACATAATCTCCCACAACAACATTGTGAAGATGTTACATATTAGGTAATAACTGCATATACCTCACACTTGAAAAATACTAAGAGAGTTGATTTTAAATGTTTGCATGCCAAATAAATGTGTGTTGAGTAATACATTTGTAATTTAGCTTGAATTAGCCATCCACAACAAGTACCGTAGATAATACTGATTTTTATTTTTCAATTAAAAGTAAATGTTTGGATAAAAGATAAAATGAAGACTTTAAATAAGTAAATCTATTGTGTTCTTAGAACAGGTTCATAGGAGAGAATCAAGTGTGTAAGACAGATATTTCTTCCTTTGTTTTTCTTCCTGCCTTGGATGTTCTTGTATGATAGTAATTCTTGATTGTGGCCATGCCATGCCCTGAGCCAACCAGTCAAAGGAAAATAATGTCACTTCCTGGCTTGACAAGGCAACAGATTGTGAGAATTCTCGGGCTTTGATGATGTCGCTGAACTATTGCACAGTTCCTGGCATCCTTGCCTCCAGAATTCTTTACCTATAAGTTACATGCTCTCAAGGTGTCTTCCTTTGCTTCCTGTTGTTAACAAAATACTCAGTGAAACCAACTTCAGGAAAAAAGGGGTTCACTTTATTTTATAGTTTGATGTTCATCATTGAGAGAACTCAATGCAGAAACTCCATCAGTAAATGAACCAGAAATCATAAAGAAACACTACTTACTGGTGTTTTCCTAGGCTCATACTCAATTACCTTTCTTATACAGCCCAGGCCCACTTGCCTAATGATAGTAGGTTAGACCATCTTATGTCAATTAGCAAGCAAGGGAATGACCCACAGATATGTCCAAAAACCAATCGGATAGAGGTAACTCTTCATCTGAGATTGCCTTTTCCCAGGTGTGCCAAGTTGACAAAAAAGATTAATCATCACCCAGGGTCAAAGTCACGTGGTTTGAGAGTCATAATTTGAAGAGATCCTCTCAATTTCATTAAGTATGGACAGTAAGTCGTTTATTTACATTTAGAAACACACAGCCATTTTACATTTATTTTGGAAAGTATACATATGCATTTTAGGAAACAGGCATGTAGCAAAAGTACATAAACACACATAAAATGGATGTAAGCCTAATGTACCACAGCATTTCATTCAAGCAGGAATTAGGTGAGCTGTTAGAACAAAAAGGGACTTCTTCTGTACCTGAATTTTGATATTTGTTTTTAAGAAATTCTGAAGCAAATAAACTATATGTTAAAATCTCATCAAGTTCATGATGATTCACATTCTTCATCCTTCTCTTTATCTGCCTGAAATATGTAAATATTATAAATTGATTAATTTTAAAAATAACTTACACAAAAGATGATAAGATACTATCCCAAATTAGAAAATGGTAAGATTCACCCATCTCACCTATCTCTTTTACCAGTTCCCTTCTTCCTCTTGGCCTGGAAGGGGAGATCATTTGGCAATCTCATTGGCAACCTTGTCCTAATCACATCCATGAGGGAATTTTGAGCTACCTATAATACTTTTCTTTATCAAAAGACGTGCTAGAAAGCACAAATATTCCTTGTCTCTGGACCACCATCCCCTAACCAGCGTCTAAATGCTTGATTTAACTATGCAAAAACACTACTAATTATATTCATTTGTGTGACTGACTTACCATTTGAATCTAATTGCCATGCAGCAAAATAACTGTTAAAGCATATCATTAAACTACTTGAATAATTAGAGAGAAATTTTCTTGTGCTCTTAGTTTGAGCCTAAGCTTTAGGGCAGAGGCCTCACCCCCTACCTTTTGTATGTTCTTAAATTAGCTGGAAGAATAGTGTTCAGAAGCACTGGCAGGCCAGCCATCTTATCAGCAATCTGGGTCTGCTAACCAGCAGAGACTTCAAGGAACAGTCTATTAGTCACTGTCTTAGTTTGGGTTGCCATAACAAATTACTCCAGACTTATATGGCTCATACAACAAGCATTCATTTCTCACAGTATTGAAGGCTGTAAGTCCAAAATCTGGTGCCATCATGGTTAGCGCTTTCATGGTCTGATCCATGGCCCTCTTCCAGGTTGCTAACTGCCAGCTTCCTTTTGTATACTCGCAAGACAGAAAAAGAGCAAGCCACTTTGCTGGTTTCTTCCTTTAGAAGTACTAGTCTTATTCTTTAGGACTCCACTAGCATGAATTAAATGACTGGTTCACAGAGACCCCTCTCCTAACCATTATCATCCTGGGACTAAAATTCAATGTAGGAGTTTTAGGGAGACCCAGATATGGAAGATACAGCACTCAACAGCCTCTCTCCTCCCAGAAAGCATTTCTCCTCTGCCTTACCCAACAGCTTTCTTTAGGGACTTCCTTATGGAACGCTGTTCATGCCTAGCCACTAGATCCAATTGTCTTAGCCATTTCTCCCAAGTTACTTATTTTCGCTGAACTCTTCCCTGAAAGCTTGCTTATCTCCCTATACCTATTTCACTCCCAGCTCCCACTCAGCACCCGTCTTCTATCCTTAGAAGCCACACTTGTTGATAAACTTGCTCTTAGACATTTAACCCTGCTTTATCATTACGATCTCCGTTTATGTTCCTTCTCAAACTTGACTCCTTGGGATCACGGTCTCTTTCAGGAGCCCTCATCTTGTCTTTTCCATCGCAGTGCGTAGAGCTCTAGGGAATGGGAAGAGCCTTAGGAAGAGGAAAACTGCCTCCTCATTTATTCACACTTCTATACCAATTGTTTTTTAAGTTCCAATGTTTTAAAGTCAAATATTTGTGCCAAATTCTTGCAAATATATCAGTTGCCAGTTGTCTTTCTCCCCCTTGGCTATCACACCACTTAGGTTTGCTGTGGTCTCTTCAGGCTCTAATGCCCATTTCTTCTCTCTTCTGCCATCCATTCTTAGAGTTCTCAAACTGTTTTCTTCACTAATTATTCTTCAAACTACTTGACATTTGAAATTTCTAGCTGCAAAAACTAGAGAGAGGGCCATAAGAAAGATAAACACAGTTCCAGTCTATTGAGTTCCAAAATCCAGATAGGGTCATTAGACTACGCGCGCGCGCGCGCGCGCACACACACACACACACACACACACACACACACACACACACACACACACACACAGTGAGAGAGAGTTCTTGAGCATATTATGAAGAAAACTCAGAGCACTACAAAATCACATAAGAAAGCAACATCACAAATTCAGTTGGAACAGGAAAGGTCTCACGAGCCCCTATCTGAAAGATGAGCGTCCATGAGCATCCAGATGGAAAGGCAGAAAGTACAGCAGAGATTGGTACTCACTGCATCTCAAATCTCCCCAGATCTTAACGATGCTATACAATCATCCTACATTTATTACACCTTGGATCCATACCTAGATTTTTTTTATTTTTAATGAACTTTATTATATTTAAAATCATTCAAATAAGAATTTACACACCAAAATTAACCAGACTCAGAGCCTATTATATCTTAGTGAACTTCTCCACAGAATAACCATTTGGAGCAGAAGCTGCATATTCTAATATACCCTTTGAAGAGACCTGGATTCCTCTACTTTTCTAAACATTCCAAACATGCATTCAACTTATCACTGACATTCATCCTGTTACTGATTCTGACTTAAGACTAGATAAAATATGAAAATGTCACTTTATAAATAAACAGTAGTCTAATATCAGAATTTCCACAATTTAAATGAATATTATTGGTAAACTAGTTGGACGGCATTGTTACGACTTCTAGCTGTAACATCTTCTTTAAATTCTTATTGTGCCCCTGCGGTTATTATATAGATATCTTTGTCACTGAGAGTCCAGAACAACAGGAGAAATAAAGAGAGAGAGAGAGAGAGAGAGAGAGAGGTCACCAAAATAGCCATCAATGTCCTACTTTATAACCAAAACCAGTTATTTTTTATTTTAAACCTAATGTCATCTATTTATTATACATGTGCATATAAAATATAAGACAGATAAATATGTAACACATACATATATACTCATATATGGACATCTCTGATATAGAAGACCATTATAGACCGTGATAAAATATTCATTGGTTATTCTCCTTGATGTGGCCACTCTGGGATTATTCTTCTGGCTCATCTCATACTGCAGTTGTGACTTCTATACAAAACAAGCAAAGAATCCAGGTCATAAAATGTATGTGAGGCATATGGATGGGTTATTGCACTTGAATTGCAATCTTGCACCATACACAAGGCAGATAATGCTATATTCACTTCGGAAGTGAACACCGAGTCCCAGAGGTGGGCAGTAAGGACAGCAGCAATCGGGAAGCAGGCAAGCCAGATGAGTTCTCACTTTTCATTCTCATTGTCAGGTCTTTTTAAGTCACCTCTCCTAAGCCTTTGGAGGCAGAAGAGAAGCAGATTCTCTGGGTTTCCTTGCAGGGATAGTTAGCTGAGTAGCAGTAACCGAGGACAGATCAGGGTCTGCAGCAGTACGTACTATGCTATTTCATGATGCTCCTGTTCTGGTTTCCTTCCATTTTCAGATTCCCTAAAAACTTTTAACTCTTGGGAGAGTGATTTTTAAAGGAAGAGTTCTCGGAGATTGCGCTGACCCAGGCTTACCTCCAAACATGAGAAAGGAGTGGAATGGAGGTGGGTGGCGGGTTGAAAGCCAGTGTAGAAGTCCAATACTCGGGACATGTATTCCCTGCTAAGATTTTGTTTACTCTAATTTTTCCTGCCTCTCCAGAGTTCTGGGTGTTTAAAAACTAGTTCTTGCATGTATCTCTCTTTTTAAAAATTCCCAGGTCATTTTTAAGTGAACATCTTGACAAACTACTGGTAAGGGAGAAGATTGTAGCCTTTCTAACCATTACAAACTGTCTCTGTTCTGTTTCTCGCTGGTGGCTCAGCATTTCCAAAGCTCTGGGACCTGCTGTGTCTGTGTCTTTGAAAAAGAAAGGGAAAATATCGTAACTCAACAGACGAGTTCCAGGCATCGCGTTAGGGTTTCTGCATCATGAGGATAAGTACACGGAGGTGCAGAAACAGGATGAGAAAGAGGAAATAGAAGATGACGGCGGAAGTCGTAGTGAGGACAATTTGCATGTTTCCTTGGAGAAAAATGATACGGGAAAGTTATGTTTTAACTTTTCAGTTTGACAAATACAATTCAGGAATTAGGGTTCTCCAAAAAACCAATAGAATTGCCAAAAGACTGGGTAAGGAACAATTTGGGGACTGGAGACCGTACCTGTAAATATGCCACTTCCCTTCAACCTCTCACGCTACCCTTTCTCCCCTCCTCACCCTAGGATGAAATGATCTGGGACAAACTAATTGAGAAAACTAGTAGCACATGCCTTCGGGAGGTTTTATTAATGGAACCAGACACACTGCTCTAACAGAATGTACTACTGCTCTTTTACATTGATCTAATTAGAGCATTTACATACCGAATGCCTCCTGGACAATTCCCTACCAATGACACTTACTGTGTGCACCAGGCAACTAAACAAAGAAGTCATCAGGTCTCCTTTATCTCTAAGAAAAATAACATTGTCAAGGTTATTAACAGTCAATGAGCTGTCATGGGCTCAGCAAGGATTTGGGTTTCCCTGTACTTATAAAAGACAAGGTAACAGAAGGTTCTTGTCCTGATAAGGAGTAAACCCTAATAGTTCTTTGAGATTAAGCAGAATGGGAGTAAGAGGGGTCATCATACTGTTCAGCTCATCTAAGAGTAAAATGCAAAACTGTCACATAATTCCAATAGATATAGTGGTTGTTACTTCATGACTTTTTAGTACTTTGCAATGATCGAAGGTGTTTTTAGCTCACTTCTCACTCCAATTCTATAAAATTAATAACAGATATAGAAAAGTAGGAAGTAGGTCAAGGGAATGTCACACACTGGTGTAGAGACAGAGGAAGACTGGAACCCAGTACTCACCCTGATTGCTCAATCACTGGTTGGTATGTATGTATGGAAAGAGTTATTTCTCATGTTCAGCCTCTCACCATTTCTTGACATATGCCTTCTAGTAATCCTGATCCCATGCCCACCTTCAAAAACCTTTTTAAAAAAAAAATTGTCTAAAGTTCCCATGACGTAGAAGATGGAACCTCTGTAAAAATTAGGATTCCATAGATATTTAGAACATACTAAATGTGTTATTGTTCACAGTACAGTCATCTCAAAGGAGATCAGAAAACATAAGTATTTTCAGAACCTCCACCTAAAAGAGAAATTAAAACTGAAGCTGCTATGTAAAAACAATTCTATAGGGAGCTGTTCAATCATTTTATACAAGATTGCAAAGTTCTATAAGGTTCAGCAATAAAATGATATGGGTAAAGAACAGATACTTACGTGATAGTGCCTGTGTGTAAAGGGAGAAGTGACTGCTTCTACCCTTTTTCTCCATACTACCTCATTTTGTTCTTTATTCTTTATCTCTTCTCAAAGACAGGGAGCCAACTCGCATGCAATAAAATTAGGATTCTCCAAAAGTCACAGAACTGCAACCTCTTATTTCTAAATAAACAGCAGCATGTACTGCTGAGCAAATAAAGCAGCCCTATTCAAAAGAGATCACGAGCAAGGTATTCTCTAGTCAAAGAGCATTCATATGAAAACACATTAAGTTTTGGAACTGTACAAAAGAGATTGAAGACCTGATCCAAACAAGGTTGTTTATATTGTTGACCAACAGCTGAATGAACACAGCTACTGACAGTGATGAGCTTTTTATGGCTAGTTGGTGCTCACAATGTTAGAGAAACAGATCGTTCAAACACAAGCCAGACATTTACAGAGAAGTTGTACATCCCAGATGCTCTCATTTTTATCCTGAAATTTTCCACTGGTGACTCAATAATTACACTGTTGCTTATACTCTGCAAGCCAGACATATGTGTTGCTTTATGAGACCTCTAGGCCTTTTCTGAGGCACAGTCAGCTGGCCTACCGCCTAACAATGCCCCATGTCAATGGTCTCTCCAGCTCTGTTCATACAACCTCTCCAACTTTCAAACAACAGAGAACAGCCATTGAAGAGATTAAATTCTGGTGTCTTGGTTGCCTGAATAAATCCTACTCAGTGACAGTACTAGATGACATAAGCATGAATCGGAAATCTCACAAGGCCCGACCCCTAAAAAAGGGTGTAGGCAATTCATGACTGCTCTGAAAAAGAGAATCAGTCTCCAGGACAAGCCCCTGGTAGGTTATCCAATCCCAAGCAGTCAACCATAAGCACATGTACTAGAAAGCAACCCTAAATAGACTCAGCAAACTGTATTTATATATTTATACATATATATATATATATATATATATAAACAATAATAATTAAAGAAGAGACCATGAACTTGAAAAGGAGTTGGGGTAGACACAAGAGGAGTTGGAGAGAAATGGGTGAAAATCATGTACAAACATCTTCATTTTTTAAATTTATTCATGTTATTTTTGACTAAGTCTATTTGCCAATAAAGACTCAGGAGTCAAATGTTGGGGTGGATACTTAGAGCTCAAAAAGACTCAGCAGGTAACAGCTGGCCTTTCTTCTGGGCCAGAAACCTACCAAAAGAGTGCCTCCTCACCATCCATCAAAAACAAAAAAGACCACAACCTCCAAATCCCTTCGTACTCCTTCCTGTGTGTCTCTCTGTCGCTATACCTGACTCTCCCCCACCCTCACCCCACCCCTACCCCTTACTCTCTATAGGTAATTCCTGTCAATGAGTTTCTGGCACTTTCTCCAGAGCCAGCGTTGATTTTATTAACACAGTCTCAGTGTTTATGGTGCAATCGAATACCCTGTAACATCGTCAATGTTTTTAAATTTTACAAAAACAATTGTTCTATGGTATGTGTTTATGATGTTACAAGAAAATATGCAAAAAAATGATCTTTTAAGGCTGATTTGATACTTCTAATGAAGGAAATCATCCAACAAAGCAATGAAGTATAAATTAAATTTAATCTAATCTACATGAAAAGGTAGTATGAGGGGCTGGAGAGATGCCTCAGAGATTAAGAACACTGGCTGCTCCTCCAGAGGACCCTGGTTCAATTTCCAGCACCCACATGACAGCTCACAACTGTCTATAATTCCAGTTTCAAAGGATCTAATTCCCTCACATGGACACAAATACAGGCAAAACATTAACATGTTAAAATAAATAAATATAAATAAATAAATAAGTAAATAAATGAAAAGGAATCGTTAAAATTTTAAACATAGTATGAGATGATTATTGAAAATATCTTTTTCCTAGATCTATCCCCAAAAAGTACCTTGATATATGGTCAGTGACTTCATGGTACTGGGATTAAAGAGATTTTTTGGTCATGCGTTGACTTTCTGGAATCTTCTATGTAATGCCTGCTCCTCACATAGCAGACTATCTGTCATATTCTTTAATCCCTGCCCTCCATTGGCCCCTCAGGCTTTGCCAAGGTTGCCTACTGAAACTTTGTGCTTGTTAGCAATTGAAGTTCTAGAGTGCAAAATGGACCAACCAGCTGCCTGAACCCTCTACACCAATACCTTGTATGTCATGGGTTGGTCCATATTATGCAAGAACATACTGTTCAGTATCCCAGAAGAGTCCAAAGCAGCAACAAAAGAGTGGAGCAAAGTGTCTCTATCTTTTGTTTCCATCCAAGCTTAGAAAATTTCTCTCACTCCCTCCATTCAGATATCTGGTGGGTCAAAATGAAAATGATGGTATACAAATCTGATAACTCTCCCTCATTACCCACTGCTCATCTCCCTGCTAAGCCCGAGACATCCACAGGTAAATTTGGGCTTCTATTTTTCTCTGCCTAATTGAATAAATATTTCTTCATGTCTTAGTTTTCTATCCCAAAATGATTTCATCTTATTCCTCTCAACTCGGCCCAATATTAGCAGAGGGAAATTGGTTTCTTACTAAGCACACTTAAATTAGAAAATTTTGTTCTTCTGTCCAGATTTAGGAGGTATCTACCTACTGACCAGACAGGGTTTCCATATGAAATGCTATACTATGTTTGTCTAAGAATCTTACCACATGCAATGGTCCCGTCCTAAGGCTTCTTGAGGATGACTTCAACAGCACTTTTAGTTTCTCTCCTAGCAGTCTATACCCATCTGCTGTAAGCAAAGCCTGAGCATCATGTCCCCATGGACTGACTCAGTATCCTACCTGTTTTCACAACCTGTTTGTTGTAGAAGTGGTTTTCGTACTTTTAAGGATAACGTGAATATATCTTTTTTATAGTTCCCCTTGGGCTTTTTAAGTTTGATGTATTTGCTGTCCTATATTTGACTTGGATAGCCCATGAACTTCATAAATATTGGGGGAAAGGGAAGGCCATGCAAATTCCTTTTATGGTCACTAATAATAAAACATTTTCAAAAGGAGAAGTTTAAAAGATAAAACAATATAACTGAGGTGGGTAGAGAAAACCCTTTAACTAGTACTTTTAAACTGAAAGTACCGAATGCTTGCGTTAGTTCATTTTTTTTTTTCCTTGTATATCAATTGAACTAGTCCTTCAAAAAAAAAAAGCATGGTGTAAACACATTTTTTTTTTATTTTTACAAGAAGGAATCACTGAACTCCTTCTAACTGTTCCACTTCATAGCTTGAATCTGAAGTAGCTAGAAACAAACTACCTTTGTCTTGGGGGAGAAATGAGCAGTCTTTCCCATTCTGTGCAAAAGAAGAAAAGAGAAAAAGAAAAAAACATGGTCTTTTTCTGTATGGTTGCCCTGAATAATTTTACCAGTGTTCAGCCTTAACTTCCATAGATATATTTAGATAAGTCATTGCAAACTTGTAATTAGTGCCATAATCCTGTTAAGATTATAAATCTCTTCCGTGCTTTCTTTAAATTGTTTTTCATGATTATCCTTGTTATACACAAAACAGTCACACCTACCCCTCCCACAAAGGCCTCAATACATGCTAGTTTTGGAAGACAACATGTGGACAGAGTTCTGCTCTGCAGGTCCTTGATGTTTGACTGACACAAGAGACCAGAAAAGGTTATAGTATACCCAGACATAACATTCTGCCCCAGAACCAGAAGTTAGTATGACATGAATGAGGCCAGCATCTCCACCATGTGAGAAGTATTAGATTTCACACTGTTGGCTAAGGTGGTAGATATAAAATGTAACCAATTGGTGTTGTTTTTTTTTTCTTTCTACTGTTAATTAGACTACAGACAATCACCAGTATCTTATGTACCCTATTCAGTACAATTGCTTAAAGGCAGATTTCCTAATGGCCCAAAGAAATGCACACCTTCCATTTACCAAGTCACACCTTCCTCTAGAAGCAAAACGTATGAGATATGAAGGTCTGATATTTAACCCACTTATTTTTCTGACTCAAAAGTCACAATATATGAATTGCTGCATACACCAATCTGAGAAAATAAATACTAAAATAATGTTAAGAGTTCACTGATGCACATATTTTCTTAAATAATTTGAGATTTTATAATTAAACCTTATATTCATGGTAAACTTTGTGTAATTCCAGTCAAAATCCCAAATTCCATCCAACCATAAAAAAATCATATTGCACTAATATGAGAGGAAATTAGATATGCCATAATGTCTAGACCAAATCAACTAAGTTTAAAATGTAATAGCATATATAAATGTATATATTAAAAATATAAATGAAACAGATCATGGAATAGTCAAACAGTGACAGCTTGTTTTAATTCATAGGTGTTTAGACTTCCAGCCCCTCTGGAAATTATGAAATGAGAAATAACAAAAAAAACTACCCCCCATTATTATCTGAGCACAAGTAGTGTAAGATCATTTATCTTGATGTATGTCACCTTAGAGCACATATTATCCCTATCTCTCAAAGTGTTTTTTCCCCCTTATTTCATCTCTGACATTCATTGTAAATTTAATGATCCACATACGATTTGCTGGTGTCTCAGTCTGGTGTTTTGAATCATGAAACTAGAGCTAAATTTATGGAGCTGCAGTCCCACTTAGTGAGTCATTAAGCTGCACAGTGATTTTAATGATTTGGATCATACTGGACCTCGTCACTATATAATGAGGTTCCATTTAGTGTAAATTTTATGTAAAAATTCAATTTGCAAACCAACAACATGAAACTACAATATTTTTTCTAACCTGACATTGTATTTATTTATCTCCTCTTTCTGCTGGGTGCCACCGGTAAGTTCATTAATGGAATAACACCTTTTGATTTTTCCAGATAATAATTAAATGACATTGAGAAGAAAAGTGACCAGCGACACCACCACTCTAAGCTCTTTTATTGAAGAGTTTACAAATGCAAAAGATTTCAGAACTACAAACTATATGTGCTTTAAGTATCTTGGATACATGTGTTCATTTTACTATGTACAAACTAGATGGCTTTATATGACCCTTTGTTATCCAGGCAGATTACAAATGTGAGAAAGAAATGATTATATATCTCTTACTTTTTGCATTTGACAAAATAGTCTATACCCTTCAAATAATTATGCTTTCTCTTGTGAAAAGATAAAGTTTAACATTCTAAATGATATTAAATTAAAATGCCAGCTATAGTTCAGCTATGCCAAACCTGTTTCCTCAAAAATAACACTTTGGCCTCAAAGCGTTGATAATATTAACAATATGGCATTGAGCCCTACAACTGAAATTAGTTTTATAAGAAGCTAAACTGACCCAATTATTCATAATAATTTTATTAACTACCAGAAAACTGAGGATTCAAGAAATTACATATATTGATGCAGAATATACATATATAGCTACATAAATACATATATAGCCACAACTATTTCATGGATGCTGAGAATGAAATAGCCTCTGGACTCTAGTCCTTCTTCCCTGAAGTTCCCTTTTAATTGAAGTAAAACATGGCAATGTATTCATGTATCTGCAGAGCAAAGTACTGATTCCATGTTTTTATATCCTGTTTCCTCTACATCATCAAGGAGCTGATTTTGCTCTATATTAAAGGATGGCTTAAAGACTAACAAGATTGGCAATAAGTTCAAGCAGCACAACGAAAATGTACTGCTTTGGGCTTAGACAAAACAATTTTTAAATGTTCTTCCTTGACCTAAACAGATGTAATTCAAGGAGCTAAATTTTGTGTTTCTAGCTTAGTCTAGGTAAAGTTTTAAAAATACATAAAGAATGGAGGGAAATCAAATACCTAGTTTTAAAAGGCATATGTTTACAAATGGAAAGGACATCGTAGTTTTAATGCCATGAAGAATTGTGGCATCTATCCCCCTAAAACTAGCCCTAAGACCTTAAGCCCAGTAAGAAGGAAAATTAAAAACCTGGAGCTCAGTCATCCCAAGACTTCTCTGGGATGGAGAAGCTTATGTGTCATACAAGATGATGTGTGAAGGTTAGGGAAGAAAAAAAAGATTGTCAAGTTAACTCTTGTCTCCAAAGTCACAAAATGCCCTGTGCATCCTGATGAATTAGATGGTTTGAATTAATTTTTCTAAAACCCTGTGGTCAATGCCACTTTGTCTGGCTTTCCTCTCTAACCTTGTGAAAGTTCACACTCTTAGCTGAGGCTGAGAACAAAACAGAAGCAGGAGCTCCCAGCCCAGGATCCTATCAGCTTATGTTCCCTCCTTTGAACCACTAAGCCAAATGCCTGTGTTTTACATGGATGGTACCTACTTTCTCAGAATTAACAATAAAATCAAAAGTGAAATAAGGATACCTAGAAGTCCTCTGCTTAAATTATGCTCTCACTCCTCTTTGATCAAGAGATAAACTATGTCAGTGGTCTAGACACTTGACTTAAAATTGTTATAGTTTGCCAAGGAACAGAAGCCCTTACAACAGTATGTTTCCAAGGTGCTCATCCTGAGACCCCAGATGGAGTGTCCTGAGAACACTGGCATGAATGCGGCAGAATATGGAAGAGTGGAGCTGCTGGCAACTTTAATCCAGTGAGGTTCAAACAGGGGCACTCAAATAATGCTCCAAAGAAAATGAGTGACTATATTGCAGGAGAAGCACTGGACTTCTGGAAAGGCATGTATATTGAAGTCCCATTGCCTCAAAGGAATGTGAATTTGAAGATACTTCTGTGGCACATCTGACTACTTCACTACCAGTACCAACTTCACCTGGTTGGTACTGGTTCAGTTTCAGTACCATGTTTGGTATAAACCTTTATACATTTTTATCCTTTCCCACTCCCATACCTCCCATTTTCTTTTTCCCTCTCTAGGATGTCCCTTAGATCTTTAGCAATACAATGGTGAAGAGTGTTTCTGGTCAAGTGAGCAGAAATTCATTTTTTTACTACTGTCCCAACCTTATTGTTGACTGACCTGGAGTCTGAGTGATGCATGTTCAGTTCTGGAGCCTAGGGTTTTCTGCAGGCATAATGACAAAAGCTCAGCTCCAAAGGAGACTACGATGCTCCCCCAAAAAGTCCTAAATCTATCTCATGAAAGGGTCAAATATGGTTTGCTCCTACTTGGTCCTAAGTCCTTAGCTTCTCAAGCCCAGATGCTACCATATCCATCCTCCCATCTCTAAGCCCCATTCTGTCTCTTGGTATCCGCTGACTGTCATAACATCTCCAAAGATCTTTGTCTTACAAAATCTAAAACCAGAGCTGGCTGTGTTGTACACACCTGTAATCTCAGTACCCCACAGAAAGAGGCAGGGGCAAGTTGACTTTGATGCCACCCTAGGCTACATAGATAGTTCCAGGCCTGCCTTACATATGTACCAAGACCTCAAATTTAATAATAAAAGCATAACTAGACTCAGTAAAGAAGGTCATGTGGATGCATGAAATGCACTTATGTTCAAGAAAATTTTCATTTCTGTTTATACAACAATAATCTTAAGGCAAGAAAACAAAATAGTTCTGACTACTTTCTTGAATAAATGGGGAAAATAATTAAAATTTTAATTTTTGAACAAATTGTTATCCTATCAAACAGATTAGTCACAACAGCATTAACTGAGTTCTTATTGTGTCCTTGTTCCTACGCATTACTAACCAGAAACAGTTTGAGTCATACATATGATGGAAAGATTAATCACTGAGATCCTCACATCAAGTTATACATAGGTTGTATTGATAAAGGATGAGGTCAGGAGCTAATAGACTCCCTATCATAGTTAAGTGGCACGGGGATAGCCCATGGGATAATCACTGTAGGTTAAATGATCTAAATGATCAATAAAGAGTTAGGACTCATTAGTTTGTTTATTTGGTTGGTGGATAGGTTGGTAGTTTTTGATCAAGAAGGAGCCAAGATCTCATTATATAGTCCCAAGCTGCTCTGACAATCACTGTATATCCCAGGTTGTCATTTAATCTAACAGATAGGCAAGTGCTGGAATGGCATGAGTGAGCCTTTACCCTGTTTATGTTCACATTCAACCTTAGATCATCTGTAGATCATCATGTGGGAAGTGGGGAAAAGCTATGCAATGCTATATATGGGCAATTGTCACAGAAGAAAGTGGGAAAAGAGCATTTAGCAGAAAACTCAGACTTTAATGCTAAATCATGACTTTGATTTGTTAGGCCTTACCTACTGTGAGATCTTTAAACCTGAAAACAATAAACTCAGCATGTTTTTGCAGATAGGTGATGTTTTGGTGTGACTAGCCCCTACCTTCAGAAATTCACCTAAAATTAAACAAATGTAACAGAAGACAAGCTACATGAGATGGTATGTCCACAGAAGACTTTGGAGTGAAGGAAAAAAATTAGTAAAATGCACTCCTTCCACACACATCAAAATGTCAGTAATTTCAACAATCTCAAAATACCAATTTAATTGTATTTTACTGACTTCATCAGGAGTTGGTTTCGAATAGTTTTAAATTTGCAGTTATATCCCATTGGGTTAGTCTTTAATGTTTCTAGTAAGATGAGGATCAAGGGAAGTGAAATGATATTTAAACATTTAATGATATTTAAACATCACTAATTAGGCTGCTAAGTTAAGAATCCATTAGAGTGTAGTATGGGCCTCATCACTGTGTGCCCATCTTTTGATTGTTGAAGTCATACTTTTGTCTGCTTTGCTTTGCTTTCTTTATGTTTGGTTTTTGTTTACTTGGGTTTTTATTTCTCACTCAAACCAGTTCTCAATATGTAGCCCAGGCTAAACCATAGTCTTTCTGTCTAACTTCCAGAGAGCTGAGATTATAGGCATGTGCCACCACATCTGGCTGAAGTGAACATTTTTTTTAATTGGCAAATAACAACTGAGTATATATATATATTTATATATATATATTTATATATATATGGGATATAGCATGATGGTTATTATGTAATGACGCATCAGGGTGGGTATCACAATTATCATCTTGTGCATTTATCTTGTCTTTGTGCTAAAATAAACCATAATCCAAATATCATATGACCTCATTCCTAAGTGTAATCTAAGAAAGTTGAACATGGAGAAGTAGAAGGTAGAAACATAGTTACCAGAGATTGGAAGAGAATGGGGAAGGATAGAGAGGTTGGTGCAATGGGGACAGAGTGAGCAAGCAGATGAGGGCTGTATAGAAAGCCAACTGTACTCATAGCAGCCTGTTGTATACTCCAAAACCAGAAGAAAGCTTTGTAACTTTCTCACCACAGAAAAATAAAATGGATTTTAGGAAATAGTCTCCTCTCTCCCCTGGTATGTCACTCAAAATTCCAAGTTTAGGAACCTGAGCATTGGCTCTGTGATTAAGAGTACTGGCTGCTCTTTGAGAGGAACCAGATGATTCCTCGCACCTGCATGACTGCTCACAACTGTCTGTGACTCCAGTTCCAGGATATCCATGTCCTCTTCTTGCCCCCATAGATATAATGATGTACACACATAATACACAAACATATATTTAGACCCTTACATATAACATAACTTCTTTTTAAATTCTAAGTTCCAAAAAGTTTCATAAACATATTTAAACTTAGGTTAGCAGACCATCTTAAGTGTATAACAGCCAAGTGTCCATCTTTGAGAGGGAGGCCTATGTTTATGGATTCAGTGCTTTGTATAGCATTTATTGCAGCAATCCTAAACCAGGAGGGGTTGCATTCTCATATTCCTGGCTATACGGCCTCAACTGAGTCCAGTGTGCAGCATTCAGAAAGCTGCAGGGGTAAAGTCCCTTGAGCTAAACAGAGGAACTTTGGCAAGAGTATGTTCCCTAATGAGACCAACATCTATGTGATGAACTTATAATTTTATAACACTGACTATATATAACAATCATAGACAAAACAACTCAATGTAGTGTGTTCCAGGACAAATTTTCAGTGCAGGACATTCTCAATTTCATAGATTTTATCCTGCATGAAATTTGACTTTTTAAAAATGTTTAAATTTTCCAAATAAGTAAGATATAAGCTATAAGAAGAATGTGTTTGGCAACAAACCTAAACAGTAAGGAATAAGTCCAAACTCTTGTCTATAGTGACTCTCTACAGTCTTACGTATTGTGCCAAGCAAAAGAGCCCCAAGCCTGACCTCCCATCCTGAGTGTAGGAATAAGCACATATGTTCCAAGGGCTGCAACTTAGGTCATGTCTCTTCCAAGCCTCCACATTGCTCTCCCAGGACTAAAACGGAGGTCCCCAAACCGAACTGCAGGATTCCATAGAAAGACCTTTGTCTTCTAACATTCACCATGTTCCCGAGTTAATATCTCCCTTGAGACCATCAGCATGAGTCTCGTGTGTCCTTTAGCCATGTTTACATTGATCCTATGAAGTCTAGACTCTTGTATAATCTCTTACTATCTGAACATTAATTGCCCTACTGTTTTGGGGCAGAGAAGCAACAAAAATGTATTCATAGCTCCTGGTATATTCTTTCTCTCTTTGTGTATTCTTTTCCTTTAAAGCACTGATCATCAGCTGAAAAGCTGAATATCTTTTATTTACTAATTTTCTTTATAAAATGTATGGTTAATGATGGCTGAGCTTCAAACTTTGAAAGTAGCCCACAGCAAATAGCAGGTGATCAATGATTTTAACAACCAACAGAGTCTCCTCTGTTGGTTTGTATTTGAAATTTTGAAATACAAGTAAATTATATTTATTTTATCCAAACAAAATTATTCTTTTTTTCTCAATGTTCCAGGTGACTGTGTATCTGCTGTGTGTTCAGCATTGTGGCTATGGAAGTGAGTGAGACTTAGGGTCTTTGTTCTAATGATTCTTGACTCTTGATACTTGTTCAGTTACTCTGTAAATATAAATAAGTAGATAGATAAAGAGGTGGAGACAGTCAGAAAGAGAAGGAGATATTGAAAAATGAGCCACACAAAGAAAATACCAGTTTTGAATATTCCGTTTATGTGGCACTATCCCATCTCCATAAGATAAAGTATAGGCATAGTGCTCATTTCTGTTGCTAATGATATAATGCATGTGTAAGCAATATTTAGTGAGAATTGCAAATTTTGCAATACTCCAATCAAATTCCCTCATCTGGTAAATGAAAATAATCTTCCTTGTAAGCCATCAGTGAGGAAGATATTCCACCAAAAGCATTGAAAGTCAGAAGAGAGAACAAGGTTATTAGCCAGCTTTTAGGCAATTTATAATAACCTCTCTCCAGAGGGGTAAAAATGGTCCCATTTCTCACTGTTGGCAGTTCTTCTCAATGACCAATATGCCTACCAACATTTTATTCTTCAAAATACAGTCAAGGCTGTAACAGAAAATCACAGATGCAATCAAATTTATCCTAATGGTTGAAATGTGCCATATGCGCTCTGCTACCTATGCACAATAGGGTGCAGCTTTAATAACTTTCTTATTGTGCCCCTGCTGTAATTAGGTATTAAAGGACATATGGTATGCTGCAGTTTTAACAGTGAATTTCCTTGTTTTTTTTATTGTTTTCTATCAGAAGCTTAACAGTCTTTCAGTGTAGTATTAGTAGTGAGAATTAAACCACATGTTGATTTCATTTTTTTTAAGCCTTGGAATCTCATCTTGATTAGCCTTATTAGTGTAGTGCCAAAGAAAACATCCAAATCGTATCTATTTTCAGTTAATATTGAGTAAAACACATTTGAATTGGTAAGAAGTAAGTGAAAGTGCCTTAGAAGTAGAGAAGTACTAGTAGAATATTCTAAGTAAGGGCGTAGAAACCAAACAATAGTTTGTCCATCCAGAAAGTCACTAAGCCAGGATGGTTTCAAGACATTTCAATCTTGTTTTTCCTTTTGAAAATAAACAACTTCTTTATAAGAGATTCTTTTACAATTGTTAAAGACACATTAAACCCTAAATGAGCAGTCACAATTTAAAACCTATTTGAAAACCAATATTCAACGGAGTAAGATCTCACATTGGAAAGCCAAGTCATGGCGTTTCATTGAGTTTGTGCAAATACAAGCTAAGCGTCATTCAAAAACAAGAAGACTGATTTATTCAAATTTGCTAAGTTTCAAGAAAATCTGGATCCATGGAGAAGGTTGTTTATCACCACTAAAGGAGAAAATTTTGAAAAAGGTTACAGAAAGCTATACTTTTCCAAGTCATTCTCAAACCTACCTAAATTTAATTAAATCTTCCTCCTGTTTTTAACCTTATATAATAATAAAGCACAGAGCAGTTTTAAATTCAGATAACTTAGATTGCAGAAGAAATGCTACAGTCTCTTAGGACAGGAAATTTTTACTGCATAAGCCATCTTTCTGCTTGGGTTTTGCTAGATTTCTTCATTCATTTCAGGTTAAGGAAGAGAGAAGATCTTATCACGCAAGTTTATATTCTTGAGTCGTAAGCATGGCTACACATCTCTGTCCCAGTCAGCACTAAGGGCATATTAAAGATAGCCAGCCAGGCTTCCAAATGAGCCATGAAGATTAATAAAATACAGTCTCCAGTTCATGTTGGCACATCCCTGTCAAGCTAGCTAATGAGTACTGTGTTACTGTAAGAATCAACTGTCACATTATCTCCGGACTAATAAATGGGTTCAAAGACAAATAACAATACACAACTAAAGCCCAGTCTGAAAAGAGCTTTTCACTTATTGCAGAGTGGGTAGCCCTGAGAAGCTCTCAATCTGTGTGCACAGTGGCCTTGTCACATTTACAGGAAGTATTCAGTGCAGCGAAAGTAAGTTTATGTAGAAGAAATCCAGCATTGCCTTTATAAAATCAAAGTTTAATATAAGTAGTAAGCTAAGAGCAAGGTTGAATCAATCGGTGCTCACGCCATCTACAGCTTTTGCAGAAAACTATGCCTAACCTAAGTCTGACATTTGGCTCAGATTAGGAGAATTTTAAGCTTTAATTAATATCTTGTAGTAGGCTTCATCTAGTCTTTAATCACAGACAGCAGAGGAAACTGGGAAGGTACAAAATGAGAAAAAAAAAGCAAAGAATGAGTAAATTCAAAAACTAAATACGGAAAAGTAAGCCTTAGTACATATCATCAGACCGCACTGACATTCCTTGGGCTTTGAGGGAAGGAGCAATATAGACTTCCCGCTTAAGGTAGACTAGACGCTTATTTCCAGTGCTTTGACCATCTGGCAGTCACTGTTTAACAACACCCTCTAAAACACGGAGCTGCTCCTGACCCAGGCTGAAAGCCACAGTGGTCTATGGTGAACATACATATTTATAAGGCAATTGGACAACAAGTTCATTTAGGGCAACAATGGTGAGTCCTTGGGCCCAGGCCCTCCTCAACCATGTCCTTCTGACCAGGTATATATATTTTGTAGGTATATGTACACACACACACACATACACACACGCACATGCACACATGCACACACACACACACACACACACACACACACACACACACACACACACACACACACACACACACGCCCCTGTGGAATAAGCCTCAAATGTAATTACAAAGCATTTCATCATCCCCCAAAATAGTCAAGCTTTTACTACACCAGAGAGCATATCTTGCTTAGGTGGCTGGTATTATAGCACACAGGATCTACAACTGGTGAGACCCCTGGTGAGTTTTCTCCCCAGGCAGCCTGAATAACACTTGTGACTTAGCCAGCGGGAAGAGAGGATCCCACTCAGTTGTATCCGGGTTCCTCTTTGTTTTGGAATAAGCCTGTGTGATTGTCTTCCTCTGTAGGCCTCCTGCCATTTAGTGCTTGTGAAAACTAAGAGTAAGATGAAACCTGCATTCTTTGGGGGATGTCTGAGGTGTAAAAAGTGTAGAGGAAGACACCCTGCACCAGACACTGGGGTTCTTGCTTAAAGGCTTCTGACTTGTAGAAGCAGCATAATCTACCCACTGAGAGAGTGAGCCTCTGTCCCAAGCTCTTTTTGAAAGTATATTTTTTAGTCTAGGAAGGCGATTTTTATTTGGCTTTTTCGTGCATCCTCAGCTTTTTTTCCATCTTCACCCCACCCACTCGGCTCCAATCTCGTTTACTTACCCCTTTTCTACTTTCAGATCCAGTGTTCCATGATCTCTCACCGTCTTTAGTGCCTTCCTTCCCTGCTACCCTCCGCGCCCACCGTCTCTGTACCTCCTTTCTACTTCCTGGTTCCTATAAACTATAAACTTCTATAAACTCCAATTTAAATGCATATTTTGATACATCGACAGGGTCTTCACTAAGAACTTTTAAAGTCTATACCACCTCTGGAAATAATGAGTTCTTCTCTCCACCTTAAACTGTGTGCTCCTTGTATTCCTCAAAGAACTTGCAAGAAAAGATTTCTTCCATGTAATATGCACAACAGCAACCAGAATATTGGCATGAGGGTCGAGCTCTATGTGCCAAGCACCTTATGTACATTTTTTTTAAATTTAACCTTCGTAGTATTATAAAGGTAAATATTATTGTCTCAATTTTATAGAGGTGGAAGCTGAAGCTTATAAAATTAAATAACTCCAAGTCTTACCCTGAGCAGTAATAGTCAAGATTCAAACCTAGACATCACAGAAGAATAATATAATATTCTGCTTCTAATACGAAACCTCTACAAAGGCATGTCTTTTTAAGGGGGGGTTCCTACAGGAAAGCTCATGATACTTGATACCCTCCTTGTTTTAAGACAGCTGGCCCCTCACTCTCCCAGAGAACCAAAGCCCATAGTTAAGGTGTTAGGGAAACAGACACAGAATTTCATCAGCTTGCTGGTGAAAGCAGAGATGAATGCCTAGAAGAATCCTCTAGGAAAGACTTGTCTTCCACCTGCTTAAGGGATGCATTTGGTGTATGCTCTACTGCAGTGTACAGCCAAGAAAGAAAGATTTCTCACACCTCTGACATTTGCAAGGTTTAAGATTCCAAATGCTGGTGCCTCAGCCAACATGAAATGGAGAGGGTGCTGCTGTTGAAGCCATGCAGGCTCATGCGGCATGTCAGAAACCCACAGTGGCTGCTTTGTTGGGTCTCTTTGTGTAGAGATGCTTTTCCTGTTGCATGCCAGATTTGCCAGCCTGGAACCTTTTAAAACTAAATGTGAGAGAGAGAGAGAGAGAGAGAGAGAGAGAGAGAGAGAGAGAGAGAGAGAGAGAGAGAGAGAGAGAGCCTGTCCAAGAATAACAAATGATAATTTTATATCTTCAAAATATGTAGATTTGAGATTTGTTTGGGGGAAAAAAATCAGGGGCTCTACTGAGCATCTGTAACGATGATATATCTACACATTATATGGCCAGCTATCTTTAGTTTGTTTTTATATCCCGTGGAGTGTGACATCTGTGCAGAAATTATGTACTGACTCATATACATGCAGTGCTTATTCAGAGTTTGAAAAATGGGCCTATTCTTCTACACTCCAATTATTTATGGAGAAATTAGAAGGAAACTTTAAAATCTAGGAATCTTTTTCTCAATTTATTTGTGCTTTGCTCTAGTCAATCCGATCAAGCAGAAACTATCTGTAATAAGGGTGAAGGTTTTTCTAAGTGGGTTAATTATATTTATTTTCATGGCCACCAACCCCTCATTTGCTTTTTATAAATTACTCGGGGCAAGGGGCTAATGTCTGTGATCGCTCTCAATCTAGATGTAACAGCTCAACCTTTCATTTGAAGTGGATATTTTCTATTACAATCCTTTTATGAACCACCTGTGAAATGAAGGCTATATCCACTTGGAGATATAGGTATATGCATATAAAAATTTATAACTACTCCCTAATCACTCAGACATGTAGACTAAGCATCACTTATGATTATCACACGGATACTATTATACAAAGAAGTGCATTTATATGGAAAACTAAAGAAAGCCTTTACTATAAGAATAAATGTTCACTGATCCTTAACTCTAACTATCCTATTAATGCAACAATAAGGAGATTCACTCATCTTTGCCACTCCATACTTAAGCCCTCTTAAGTGTGTCTGTAGGCAACTAAGAGAAATTAGATAATTCTCTTTCCTACTTTACTATCCTAGCATGAAATTCTTTGCCCATCCCCCTTCTGTGTTTTTCTTTTGCTTATAAATACATTTTCAACAAGAACTTCAGTGTTGGGGTGAAAAGTTAATTCTTATTTGTAAGGAGGAAAGATCTTGCAAAGGCTTGTTTGTTCAACCCAATTTGACATGAACCATGTGCACAGACATGGGATAAGTGGTTCCCATCTTCTGGACAATTCATCCTTTAAAAGTTCAGCTCAGGGGATGGAGAGTGAGAGATGGAAAGGGGAAAGTGATAGAGAGGCTAAAAGGAAAAAAAGATTTTCCTTGAGCATCAATAAAGGCCAAAGCTACGGTGCTTGGCCCTTAATGTGTTTCAATGTGTCATTGAAAGGAATTCCCTATGTTTTGGATTTGGGAGTTGACTTTGCAACATTGAGGGTGGGAGTTAGTATGCTGAAACTCAGTGAGGGTAGAGGAAATTTTCCTTCAGGTTTATGCATCTTCTACATTCAGAACCAGATATGCCTATCCCAGAGCCAGGAGTATACCTTCCTAAAAGATGAATTTACCTCCCTTCAGAAGAGCCCAGACCCAAGGATCTGAGTTATCAACACTCACACAGGGAAAAAGTCTAAAATTGAATATATAGTTTGTGTGCTAAACTCAAAGGTAAGAAGTTCATAGAACTTTCATCCACAAACTGTAGCACTAACGTATGACACTTCACTAAGTAAAGTCAGAGACTCATTTTTAACAGATGGGCAGGGGACAGATAAATGCTCACTCAGCATTCAGTACTCTGATATGTCAGCTAATTGTCCACCTACATTTGGAGGAAGATGATAGTGTCCTTTGAATTATAGAACATGGGTCTGAAAGATGACCTAGGAAGTAAATCCTGAGAGAAACTGATCTTAGGAAGAAAAAAATATACTAAAGAGAAATAAGTATGTGGGAATGTGAGGACATTTTAATAAATGTTAATTTTTTAATAAATTAGTAATTACTGAAAGTAGCATTTGAATAAATTCTTTGACTGTTCATATTTTTAAGAAGCATGCTAATTACACAAATACAGCCCCTCCCTTCAAAAAGAGCAGGGGATGTTTCATCTGCTTTTTGCTCCAATAAGCACTTGGCTTACATCAAATGGCTCATGAGAAATCAGCAAAGCTGGTAGTGAGAGGAATTTGAATATGATTTTTGAATGCTGGAGAATCCTTAAAAGCAAAATACTCAAGACATTGGCATATGAGCTGGGGAAAATTGTGATTGATTCTTTTCTTTTTTCATGTAAATACTTAGCTTTCAAAAACTGAAAGAAAAAAATTGAGGTCACTAAAAAAATAAGGAAAAAAGCAAACCACAGAGACAAGTCCCCTTTAATTTTTTGCAAGACTGACATCATCATTGTTAATAAAGCATTTATTGGGGGCCCACTGGGCACAGTGACATTCCAGCTTCCCACTCCGTCTTCCCACCAAGCTCTCCGCTGGACGCCAGCCTCTCAATGAGCAGTTAAAGGCTGTGATGAAGCCCTCTCGGTTTATTGTTAATTAACTTGCCATCTAGATTGCCTCCACATATGACTGAAAATCCAGATTGTGTGCACTTTGAACATAAAGTCTTTGAACATTCCTCACTAATTGTTTAAATGATGTGTGGATTTTGTCTTAAGCAGTTGGTTTCACTTTAACCTTTGGACAAATTGAAAAGTTTTTTTTTTTCAATAAAAATCCTTTCTTCTTTGTAATCTTAACTCTGTCCCACAAGGACTGTTTATACGCAGTTCACAGGAAGGAAAGAAAGACCTGATGACCCAGTATTCTCAGTTTTCCCCAATGGTTAGACATAGAAATTAGTCCAAAAAATGAGAAGAAAAAAAAGAAAAAAGGAAAAGAAAACAAGATTATGATTGGTTACATATAAATGAGAGCAATTCCCTGGAGTCCTTACGGGAATAATGAAACGAGAGTTAGTTACTGCTAAAATTGACCGTAGGTGTAAGCTGCTTTCATTTCCCCAAAAATCCTTTGTATATTTATTTGGTAATTGGTCATGAAATAGTGTTTTAGACAGGCATTTTAGAAAGCATATCTCCTGTTTAATAAATCTGAGACTTTGATAATTATTAATACACAAATGACTTCTCAGAGATGCTTTATTCTTCATGTCATGGCTCAGCTATTAATGATACTCAAAGGGGTGAAAATTACCATTTCGGAAGTGTCCAACGCAGTAAGCTGGTAAACAAGTCTGCAGTTAGGGCTATGGATGATGTGAATCAACAAGGGTGAAAAGATTTGGTTACTCTGTGTATTAGTGTTAATAGGAATAGATTATAGAGGAATATTTGTGATGTGACCTTCTGTGCACTAATTGAAATAGTATTCAGAGTCAGCATTGGCGTAATCAAGTTAAACACGGAATCATAAATCATCGTGAAAAGGGCTGTCACAACTTCACCATTAATGCCCTGGACTGCTGGGCAGCCCCGAGAAAATATCTGCTATGCCGATCTTTAGGTTAATAGGAACAGAAATGGCATTTAAAGACTATTTGGATCAAATCTGCTCTGAGGTTGAAAGTGTTCCTCTGTTAATTTACTGGTAATTTGAAGTGATGTAGTTAGGGTTAGAGGGAGCACAGCTGAGCCCCCTTATAGCAAAACAAAGGGCTGTGGGAGTTTCTTCTAATATTTATTTAATTGCTTTAGGGTACAGTGCTAATCAGTTCTAATATACATGTGTAGTTTCCTTTGTTTCTCAAATAGAAAAGAGTTGGCAAGGTGATGTAGTACGTTCCATGGACCGCAGTCCCGTGTGTTTGACTAGGGTTTCTTGCAGCCTCATATTTGACAGGGATTGGTTTTATTGCGTACATGGAAATATTTCTGACAAGCTAAACTAGAATGTGTCCTGGAGAAAAAAATAAGAATTTACTACCAATGCTTGTCTCCAGAATGTTTTCTATTGATTGGATAGAATCAAACTAACAGACTTAAGAAAAATCACAGCGGAATTTGTTGTGAAATGATATATACAGTTGCCGATAAAACACTGCGTCTCAACACAAAGAAAGGTTGTGCTAATTTAATTGGTCACTCATCAGCTCATGGAGACAATAAGATATATGATGCTAAGACGCAAAGCGCTTGTTTATTATAATTTGCTTCAAATGCCATAAATTAATAGAAATTCCAGCAGGGAACTGATAATAACATGTTTCCAACAGTACCGTATTTTACTTCAAGTCTGAAAGCACCTCGGGTCTGCTGCACCTACAATATCGTATATATTCAAAACTCTGAGCAAGTTTGACTAGCACAGGTTTCTGTCTGTAGAGATGCTGGGGGAGGGGGTGTCATCGTCTCACCTGGAGGAAAAGCCCTGTAAAGAAAGTAGGATGTTCTTGAGGAACTGTCGAATTCTGAGTGGTCTCCCAGTTTATCTGCAGCACACAAGTGGGTGTTGCAGATCTAAATTCTTAGATTCTTCCTCTGAGGAGAAAGCTGGTGACTTCTGTAGCCTTTGGGTTGTTCAAAGGGCATTTGTAGGATCTTGTCACTACTAGTCGCAAAGCATAGGCAGTCTGTCTCAGTCCCAACTCACTTTACAACCACAGTAGCTGACCTTCCAGGATAGTGGCATTTCAATTCCCACAGCCAGCAGGTTTCTATCATCTAAAGAAAAGTAGTGGACCTGGGCATCACTCAAAAATGGTCCTGGAAATGCTCACAGTATATCCTTGTACAAAAAGTTTATTAGCTTTTAGATGCTACCTGCTTTTTTGTATGCAGTAAAAATTTTGTCTGAAACACAGAACTCAAACAGAATTTGCAGCTCATAGCCTCAGTAATAATCAGTTGCTATCAATTAAAAGAGCAGTGGCAGGCATGCGTGTGCACAGTGTGTCAGAACCATACAGGACTGAGACTCTACCTTAAAAAAAGGCATGCCAAGCAATGGAGGTCATATTTTGATAACTACTAAGAAATATAGGGATATAGTTTGAACTTCTACTTTGTAATAGAACATTAGTGATGAGATACCAGCTAAGGATCCTTTGGCAGTGAACTCAAACCCTGTGAACAGGAAACTACTTCATCAAGAGTTGGTGCGGGAAGGAGACCTAGTGTTGAAAACTTTACCTCCCATCACATCTTTTATTACCACTATGTTTACGAAAGTGAGTTAGACATGGGTGCTGATGTTGTAAACTAACAATGAAATTGAGGAAGAGTCCTGAAACTAGAGAGTCATGTGCACCCTTTCAGAGTTCTACAGTGACGGATGGAAAGCAGGACTATAAATGGGATCTTCAGACATTCTAGTCAGAGGGCCGGTTCTCAGATAACCAAGGAATCAACAATTGCCCCGTTGCCTTTATTCTAAACTCTGCAGTGATTCAGAACAGAAAGAAGATCAGAACCAATCCCCATGTTATTTAGGGACCCTGTGGACCAACAAACAGCATCTGTTCTGTCTTCAGACAGTCATCACCACTACTCTTCCACAAGAGAGTACCATCTTCAGTCAAGTATGGGGAGGGAGCCAAGGAAGCCCTGAGGGAATATATAAAGAGACAATGATGTCCCGAGTGAGAGTGTTGACATGGACATCACCATATCAAGTACCCATTGCCTCAGTCTCATGAATGGTCATTAAAATGAGTCTTAGAGAGGTGGAAACCTCCTTCCTCTGGTTCAAGATTGACAGGTACAAGTAGAGTATTTGTGAAGGATTTTTCAGTCAGTATTTGTAAAACCTAGCAATTGCTGCTTCCTTCTCCCAGACGTTACAGCCTCAGACCTCTAGCCTACAGAGACCTCTTACTAGGACTAGATAATGTCTCTCCCTCTGCTATACGTAATAAACCCACAGAAGTTTGTTCCTTGGTGCCACTTGGAGTTCCCTGGAGTAGTAGTCGGGCCCACTCCATGAGAGTGGTCCTCCAGCTCACATAGCCCAACTTTTCTGTATGTATGTTTGTCTGTCTGTCTTTTCCTCTTTTCCATGTCACAGGAGTAGCAGTAACAAGGAAATCTGGAAGAAGCTGCCAAGGAAAATCTTATCACCAACTTATGACTCACTTCTTCTAGAACTTAGGACAGGCAAGACTCTCAATTAAACACAGGAAACTATCAGATACATGCTAAGCCTTCTTGTTATATTAATCATCCCTTTTGTCTTCTGGAAACTGGATTTTTTCTCCAGTTTGAGATTTTCTTTTCTATTAATATTTACAATAATCTAGATATTTTGAGGCATACAGTAAATGCTACATGAACCATTGTTAACTTAAAAAAATGATCAGGTATCATTGTGTTTGTGGTCAAAATCTTAGAATTTCTAGACTTTTAAGTGGAAGGTTTTCAAAATGTATAATGGGAGAGCAAGCGTAATTGGCATCTAAGTAAAGATGTTGTACTGCACTGTAACTATTCCACATCTGATACTAATTTTAAAACCTTTTCTCCCCAATGCCCGCTCACTACCTTGGCTTTATAGGCCGACCTGCCATCCGTGAGCAGAGCTGTGTGTCTCCTCCACTTGAAGAGCCCCATGAGCATAATATAGTCAGTGGGAGTGCAGAATAGAAAAAAAAAAATACACTGCTTTGCACACAGCCTGAAAATCAAGGCAAAGAGAGAAAATAAATCAATGAGTGTGCCATTCAGCTTTTGCATGCATAATTCATCAGTAGAAATAAGTATCTAAAATGTTTTACTGGTGAATGGAGTATAAGCAACTTTATTTTTCATTAAGATATAAGTTATATCTGCATCCTAGATGATTCCAAAGCAGATTATTTGAATTACATATGCTATGCTAACTATTTAAGATGTATATCAACTTGTTGATTTTTAAGAATATATTTCCTGAAAGCAATACAAAGCAGCTAAATCCTTTAACAAATAGCTGAGAGAGAATCAAAGCAGTGGTGTCTAAAATTGTAAATAGAATTAAGATTTATCAAGCTTCTCCAAACTTTTGATCAATGAGATCAGCATTATCTCATTTTTCCTTCCTAAACCTTATCCTCAATGGGAACAGGGCCATATCTGTTTATATATAAAGGCAATAACATCCAAAAGGATTGAATGGCTTGTCTACAGGCATACAGATATAAAATAACAGGCTCAAGATGTGACCTAAGGCTTCTGTGACCTTAAAACAAACTCATTTTACTACCTATTTGGTGGTAATCTAGTCACGACAGCAATTACCCACAGGGGGAAAAAAAAGATATAAGTGTGTATAGAGGAGAAATAAGTGATGAATGAAGAGAGAGAAAAAACAAAATTTGTCAATTAACTATATGTTCCTTCTTTCCTAAGCCAGTATTGCTCCCCAGCCTTCTGAGAACTTGCTGCTTTCCTGTTCTTCCCAGAAGCCAGCGAGCCTTCACTTTGGGGCGTAAATAAGACAGTGGAGAAGTATGGACTTGGTTGCAGAGCTTTGGTTTTGAATTCAATTTTCTATTACAACCAGACATCCAAAGGAATGCACTCATGTAGACACTTACATGATATTACAAAGGGAGAAGAAGGTTAAGACCACTAAACTCCAGAGCGAGAAAATAAAGGATGCAGGTGGTCAAAAACTTCACACAAAAATGTGAAAATTCACTTTTAATTGTTGTAAATGTTCTGAAAGCACATTTCAGGACACTTTTCCCTTTGTATAGATAGTCATCACACAGGAATGATGTAGTGGGGTTTCTTGGTCCCGGATGACCAGGGGCCCAGACCCTGCCGCGACAGACCCCTTAGTCACCTGCCGCTGCTGCTCAGGCCCCCAGAAATGACTCAGACGCTTATATTAACTTCATGCTGTTTGGCCTATGGCTCAGGCACATTGCTAGCTAGCTCTTACATCTTAAATCAACCCATTTCTATTAAGCTGTCTGCCATGTGGCCCGTGGCTCATCTGAGTTCCTTACATGTTGCTCCTTGGGCGGCTGGCTCGATCTGCTGACTCTGCCCTCCTTCTCCTACTTATGCTCTGATTTCTACTCCTACTTCTTCTATGGTGCCTGTCATGGCCCAAAACAGCTCCTTTATTTAAAGATCGATATTCACAGCATACAGAAAGGCATTCTCACATCACAGGGATGCCTTTTGTAGAGGACCAGAGGGAAGGACATGATCGTACATGATTTTCCTCTTCTGAAGCTGTGCTCTCCAAGCAGAGGGGTTCAGTGGCCTGTGATGAAGTGGGAGGGCGGGGGCATTTTTCTCATAGATGCCACACAGCTGAGCCTAAATTAACCATCTTACAGTGCAAGGTCAGATGTGTTTTATAGATCATAGTTGTAAAAACTTAATCCTAGCAGATAAAAATGAGGCTGGGAAATGACTCAGTGGGTAAGACTGGTTACTGTGAAAGCATGAGACCTAAGTTCAAATCCCAAGCACCCAGGTAACATTTATAACCCCAGCAGTGTGGAGTCAGGGACAAGGGGACTCACTGGGGCTTGTTTGCTGTCAGCCTGGCTCCAAATCACAAGAGGATGACATAGTATACATGCAGAGAATACACGTGTATGCATTGTACACACATATATCACACGCATAGAGAAATTATAAAAAACATTGTGAAAATCACCCTTTTCTCATTTATCTTGTGATCCTTAAATGCATAGCTAGTAGTACATTTTGTGAACATCAGCCAAAAATGTGCTCCAATGAATTTCATGCAAAACTGTGTTAAAAACACAAATTATATTTAAGCTATTACGTATTTAAAATAGGCAAGTTTATCACATGGCTAAAAAAAAGTTAGTTCTTGAGTTTAGTAATTTATTTATTCAACAGATGAAATAACTATGTTTAAGTTAATGCCAATTTTGCTGGTCTCCTTCTCTATCCCATTGTGAGCCCACAATGTCTGAACATAAAAGAGCCTAATGTATTTACTGTTAATGTTTAGTTTGGGTATAGTGTTTGAATTCACTTTTTAGATGCTGTTCAATACTAAATCCTAAATGATTTTCAGATTGAATGCTCAATTTAAAAACTCCAAGCAAGTTATGGTAACTGAGAGGCAAAAAAAAAGTTTAAAATAAAAATTAATAAAATTCTATCCCATATATTATCATACTTGGCAATAAAAAAAGAGCTTGAAAGAGGAAAAGATAAATCAAAGTTAGCATTATACTCTTTTAATAATAAAAATGTATAGATTCAAAACCCCTTCAGTGACCCTGTCTTACACAGTATAATTCCCTAAAACTTCTAAGTCACTCAATGATAAGAGCCTGATCCAAAGGCTCCCACTGCATTAATCAAATACCAGGTCTAATTAAAAGAGCCATGCACAAAGCTTTTTCAAAATGTTGCTCAGGTATTGCAATAATTTCTGATCACCCAAGCCTGGAAGACAAATAATTAGAGCTGCCAGAGCATTCTGATGAGTGATGTCAGCATCTCCAAGTGACCTTCCCTCCACTAATTAATTTTCATCTTAAGAAAAGAGACCCTGTTGTTGCACATTATTAATTGAGTTCACTAAAAGATGCGCCTGATTAATTTTTGTTGATAATACTTGTCATTCTAGGCAGCGGCTGTAATCATTCTATTGGGTTTTATTTTTTTAAGTTGATCTAAGTCCTTAGCAATGTGACTGATATATCTGATACAAAATATCATGCATAAGGGCATATCCTGTAATGTACCTGGCTATTTTTCATTGCAGTTATTTGCCAGGGTAAAATGAAATGTCAGAGTAGAGTTTTCTGAGCAGTGGCAAATGGCAAAGGTGTCGTTTCATTTTGCTCTTTTGGCTTAGTGAGAACATCTATTCCTGGGTTCCCCAAAAAGAATGCTGTAACCCTTTTTAGCCTTTTCAATTTTATTGTGGATTGCCCCATCACCAACAAAAACACCTGCATTGATCTTATAAGAATCCTTCAATTGCAACAAAAGACTTAATAGAACTTCTTTGTTCTTAGAGGATGACCAGTGTTCTGCTATGTTCAAATGTCTGACCCTGTCTCAGAGGCAGAGACTGAGCCTGGAATTTGGAATGCTGCCCTGTTCATTCACAGAGCATTAGGATATGAAAAAATAGAGCTGTGTTAAAGTATTTATTTCATTAACCTGAAATTAAACAGGAAACTTGGGGACACACCTAATGAATGAAAGCCATGATTGTATGGGAACATTCACATGTCATTGAATTTCTGGGTCCTAATTAAAGCCATGGCTTGTTTTTAGTAGAACCTTCTAAATGTGGAAATAATTTCTTGAGAAAATGTTGTGTTTCAGACTCTGAGACATTTCATTTGTGATGGAAAAATGAATACACAGTCTTCTTATATTTTAATGGGGTCTTGTTAACCAAATTTTGATGAGTTAGTTTAAATGTACAAAAAATAAATATAAATTCTTGAATACACAGGCTTAATAGCCATGAAGAAAGTTGGGAAGCTTCACTGAACTGAAACATTTTCACAATGTATTAGTTCTTTAGTGCAACAGAGGAGGTTATATTCTGATAGCATCACTGTTTGCTTGCATGTTTCACAGCATCCATAAGAACAACACAGAAAAGAAGGAAAACAGACAAAACTGGGTTTCCTAAATTTCTTTTGTAGCAGCTTCCCATCTGTTGAAAATCTTTTTCCTTGTTCATTTCCCATTTGGTACATGCAAGACGGCTCTGAATCATGCTGGGTATGTAATCTGATGACGTCGCCTTCTCTAAAAGCCAAATTCTTATCACTTTATCAATGATCTTCAGGAGTGGAAATGCAGACGTTCTCTAGTGAGAGAGCTGAAGTTCATAGTTGTCCATCAGTACTGATATTAACTGTCCATCCTGAGATGTGGCCCCTTTCCGTATCTTCTCTGAAGACTGAAGGTGACGTCTTTCCTGGGGAAACAAGTTTGAATACTCTAAAGTTTGAAAACAAATTTAACAGTTATGTAAACTTGAGGAATATATTCATAATGTATAGAAGAACCAGTACATAAAGAACCAGTACAACAAAAACCAAATCTAATGTTTCATAAAATGTTCTCAAATGATCTGTCACTGTATTTTCAGGGGAAAAAAATGAGATATCACTTATCCAACCCTAACTCATCACACATTAAAACAAAACAAAAAAGCCTGATTGCCAAAACAGGTTATTTAATTGAACATAAAGCAATCCATTCTTCTGTAAACGTAGAAAAACAACCAACAATGAACACTAACTTGTATTTTATTAAAACACCTTTTTTTAGAATGATGAACAGCATGCATTTCTCAAGAGCAAGCACAGTTTTTGTGAGCACTCTGGGTGTATGAGTGAATAAGCACTTAGCAGCATTGATATCATCTTAACATTAATATGCTAAGAGACCCATTTATTCTGTTAAATAATCTAAAAATTATTGCCTTTTCAGCTAAGGGGTTAATAAATAAAACTAAAAGTAGAGCGGTGGAAAGGAAGCAGAGAAGTGAGGACGGGAACACAGGGAAGGGAAGAAGATAATTTGGGGTCATTTCTTATGTTCATGTTCATTGCACTTCCAAACTTTAATACATGAACCTAAGAAAAAGTTTCCCATGTGACAACATGTGACCAAAGTATAATTTCACTCATTTAAGAAACTGATATTGAATATTAAACAGAGGGAAATGAATTTTTGTCATAACTCCATGAACCCACCCTGTTTAATATCTACACAGTAAAATCTTCATAAACTTAGGGACTAATATCAAAATCCTGCAATGCATTTCCAAAACAATCAAATGACACATAACAGGACACATTTTTATCAAAGAAAAAAATTGTCTTTGTCTTTTTAATTTGAAAAGAGCATAATGATCTTGAGAGAGCATCATTTTGGACCTTAGGGATAGAAAGATGAATAGAGCTCAGGATGTCTTCCTAAGGACGGTGAAGAGGAGATGGAGTAGAATGTCAGGTATTGCTCTAAATTCAGGTCATTACAGCTGAAAGCACACCCAGACTTTGGAAGGTTGAGTGATGTGATTTAAATTGATATAGAGAGATCATCTCTGGCTAATATATCTGACATTAATCTTCTAATCAGATTTTAGCGAGAGTCTGTCAGCATAACATTCAGAAATAATCATCAATATTTCACTTTGATGTAAAATCTTTTTACTTTTCTTCTGGCTTTTTTCTGATTTAGTAGTATTATGTTATTTCACCAAATTAGAAACTGAAAAGAGAAATTCTCCAAATTTGGATTCTGACGTTTAGCATCTCTTCACTCTTTCTAGCCAGCGGCATCTTCAGTTTTCTGTGAAGAACACTTAAGTAGAGAAATTGACTTGAATGTTTGGTTTTAAGAGGTGCATCTATCTCAGCTAACTAACTTCAGCTTTTATCATAATTTATTTGGTTTAATTATTCTCAGTCTAATCAATTTCCAAAATAGTAACTGCATGTAAAATGTTTGGCCTCGATGTGTGTAGATGTGGCATACACAGATACCCAGAGGCATTCTTAGCCCTGTTACAATGTAAAGGATGTAGCAACAATAGGGCTTAAGGTAGACAATTTAGGGATAGATTCATTTTAAGAGGTTGTGTGGAACTAGAAGGAGGCATTCTGTGGGATTTGGATTCAAACAATTATTTGTTAGAATTTTTCTGTTAGACTATTATTTAAAGTGACTGAAACTCAGTTTCAGTATTAGTAAATACAAACAGGTTGCAATGAAGAGAAATAAAATAATGGATAAGAAAGAGCCAAGCATAGAGCCTGAGATATTGCAAACACTTGGTAAATAATATTTCCCATTCATCTAGCTTCATTTTCCTGCTTCATTTCTGAAGAATGTCTGCTATTCTAGCATCCCAATTTCCCCAGCTTTGACGTTGGCTCTTCCTTCACACACAAAAGAACCATGAAGAGTGGAGAATTCTCTGAATACAGAACTCATCCAAAAGAGCAGGCTTTCTGGTCAACCTAAAAAGTATGACTACCTTTACTGATTATCCAGGGTGTGATAGCCTCAAAGAAACACACAGCCAAATCCAAATCCTGACTCAAGGTCAAGCTGGTTAGCATATTTAAGATTATATGTCTTGAAATAGCCCATATTCAACAAGAGCTGTTCAGAGGCTTTGGAGTAGAAATAGAATAGAGAAAGGACAACCATTGGCAATAAAATATAAATTTAAAAATTTGACTGGTTTTCGACTTGATTTGGTAAAAGAGCTTTAAACTTTAAAAGTTGGCAAGCATCATGATCTATGACAGTTTAACTTTTTAAATGGAGTTTCACAGACCTTACTAATTTTTGACAAATTTCACATCATTTAATTTTTTAAGAGGTATGCTTGACCCAAAGTTTTTGAAATACCTTTATTTCTGACCTCAAGGGAACCTTCTGCCCACCCTCTTTTAAAGATAGTTTTGACAGAAAGTTAGCTTTGGCTAGTAGCCACTTTGCCATAAGTTCTGACCTTGAGTGAGCTCCAACTTTCAATAGTATTTGAATAAGTGACTTTTAGGTGGAAATAGGGGGTCAGGAGATGAAGTAGCAAAGTTATCACGATTGATTTTTATTATTTCTCTCTCATTAATTGCTCATGCACTACCCCCTCCAATTTAATATATTCTGAAAATTCCTTTCATTTGTGGGTCATTAACAGCAATTTTAATGTAGGTCATGTCTGAGATAAAATGATAAAGAGAGCTCTAAGCTTGGACTAAGAGAGCCAGATTTCCACCCTAGGTCAGCCACTATCTGGTTGTATAGGGTCCTTTACCTTATATAAGACAGTAATTACCAATTCTCCAACCTTACTGAGTCTTCATATAGTTTAAATAAGATTTTCCCTACAAATGCATAGAGAACACTATAAGAAATTATACATATAAATTATTACACTAATTAAATTATATTTTTGATTCATGATCTTGAACTTTTGAAGATTAAATATTGTTTTCATAAGCGACTCCTGGAAATAATTTTACTTTAGAGATATATTGAAATAAAAATATTTGCATTCATGGAATATAAGATATAAAATTCAAGGTTGTGATTTCTAAAATTATATTCTAATTATACTCTATGAAATTGACCCTGTTTGATGCTAAGAATCTTCTGCACGTTCATGCCATATCTATTCTTGATGACACACAGTCGATTTTTCCACAACTGCCGGGATAACCCTTTTGAACAAGTCAGATCATTTTACACTTCAGTTCAAAATCATCACATCCTTTAGCCGGCAATGGCCAAAGATCTTACAATGGCCAGGGAGACTTAACATGTGTGGGTCACCTGTCATCTTTCTGACCCTCACTTTTAATTAAGCCCCCCAGATCCACACACCCTCCTTAGGACAGGTGCTGCCTCTTTTCTCTGCCTGGGACACTTCTCCCACACATGACTGACACTCATGACATCCTAATGTTTGTTAAAATGTCATCATCCTTCTCACTAGACTTTCCCTGGTGATCTCACTTAAACGAGCACTCTTCCTCCAAATGCTGCTCTGATCTTTTTCTTGTTACTGTGTTCCCTTCTGCCTTCTACCATCCTGTGTAATTCACACCTTGATTATGTTCATAATTTTACTCTGCCCACAATAATATAATTTCTACAAGGGAAAAAAAATGTCTTGTTTTTTTTATCAGATATACTCTAAAATCTGTCTTCTGGTATCTATATGCTCACTATGGCATGTGTGCATTCATACTCACACAAATATACAATAATAATAATATCAACAACAGTAATAAGGAATAGATGATGTAGTGGCAGTTTTCATACATCTTTGTCAGTAGGTGTTCAGGGTTGCCTCTTCTTATATCAGTCAGAAGCCTTCTAAGACATGCACCAGCAAAGCGTGAGAAATATTACTACAACACAAGAATATAGCTGTGCCTGGCAGAGCTTAATGCTGCCTCTCTCTGCATTTGGCCCTGCACTCTCCACCAGCAGGGAGAGCTGTCACTGCCATGGTCTCATCCTTAGATACCCATTTCAGTCGTCTCTGAGGCGATCCTGTTGTCTTGTGACTACACTAACCTGCTTCTAGATTTGAAGAAAAAATAGAAAGATGGTTAATGAGAAAGAAAGAGTATTAAAATCATCTATCTATTCTAGACACAGAACACATGACCTTGGAATCTCTTTGTACATTTTTTTAACCAGTGATGTTAACAGCATTTTCTTTGTCCTAGGTCTACAGAACATGACAACATTAATCTCTTAGCAAATTTGCATAAAATTTGCAAATATAATTTTATGATCTGTAAAACCAAAATCAAAGTATAATATAGTAATTTCATTGACTTAATCTTACAGAATTCTATCAAGAAAGTAATTAGATTTTCTTATCATTATTTATTCTCCTAAAAATACTTATGATTCATCCTGTTATTCTAAAAAGATTGATTAGTAAATTTCTCTTTAATATTTATTTCCGTGCTTAAATTGAGTTTAAACTATTTATACCTAATATCTAAAATTACCTGAGTCTTTCTTTCCTCTTTAAATCCAGGAGATATTACATTTAACTTATCTTTACCTATCTAACGTTTCATGCTGGTTTTTAAACTCCATTTAGTAACTAGTCAAAATTCTTACTTCTTGGGCATCCTATACCTGTGATCAAGTTCATGATTCTGCTTGTGCTACACTATACCTTTATTAACACCCTAGTTATGATCGTATTATAGTTGTGCTAGTGACAAATGTAGTCTTTTATTTACTCCTTGTAGTATTTTTTTCTTTTCTACTTTGCAGTTGTATACCAAAATTCTGGTTATGTCCCTAAACTTCCAATCTGAAGGTAAGATATTCCGTCTGAACAGATTAAATAAAATCATGAAAACGAAACAAAGCAGACATGGTCTTTTCAATTCATTTCAAATAAATTGTATTTATTTATTTACTTGTTTTGTAGGGGAGGGTATGGTATGTGGGTGTCTACAAGTTTGCATTGAGAAGGGCATGTGCATGTGTGGAGAGGCCAGAGCATCAGGTATCTGCCTCAATCACTCTCCAGCTTTTGTTTGCTTGTTTAGTTGGTTGGTTGGTTGGTTTTGTCTGCTTGGGGAGTTTTTCTGGGTTTTGTTTTGTTTTTTAGGCAGGTTCTCTCACTGAACTTGTAGCTCACTGAGTAGGCTACAGAGGCTGGCCAGGAAGCCTCAGGAATCCTCTTGTCTCCTCCCCAGAGGCGGGATCATATGATTGTTCTTATGTGTGGGTGCCAGGACCCAAACTCAGGTCCCCAAGCTTGCACAGCAAGCAATTTTGACTGAGCCAGGTTCCCCACTCCAATGCCAAAATCTTAAAATCACATAGTGCCTTTCTCCATGCCAATAGTAACAACGGCAACCTCTGAAGAATCCTGCAGATGACCATGGAATCCTGTGGAGTTACTGTGCTACCATAGACTCGTTTTTAACTCAATAATTCATTACACTTTGTTGCAATATCTCAGTAGCTTCTCTTTCCTTTTGACTTTTTATTTTTCTCTTGTTCTTACCCAAGCAGTATGACTGTCTAAGACTCCCTAAGCACACTTTGCAAGGCCCTCATGCTTTCTACTTTGGATCTACAGTCTCATGATTCTATTTCTCCTTTGTCTTCAGAAATCACGACTCATCCCCAATGTAATACAAGTTCTCTGTTTTGAGGAGACGTCAAGGAGAATTTGTCAGATTGAAACACAAGTTAAGTCTGAACCTCTCAAACTGGGTGGCTACAGTGTGTTGTCACATCAGGAAAAAACTGGACGATTAAAGCCTGTGTCGGTGTGAACAGGACAACAGGGTCGCTTGTCAAACACATGGACCACCCCCCACCCATGTCTCTCTCCTTTATTTCTTGGTATGAATTTTGTTTTTCTTCTGACACTTAGGGTGAGATTCTACAACATAATTCCATAAAAGTGTTTCCTAAAATTTCTCCTTCCCCCTCATTAGTCTTTTTAAAGTTTTATTGTTTTCTTCCTTATGGGAATATATTTCTCTAGAAACATTATATAGATATTACCCAGGTGTGCTAACTCCAGGGTTTTGGCTATTATCCAACTTGAACAATTAGTTAAAATTCCCTTAGTTTTACACAGATGTTACAGTCCCCATTTCCTGGCCTAAAAGGCACTTTTGGATTATAAGGGCTTTTAAATACTTGTCTCATTCCCTTTGTGAAGTAGCTGCGCTCCCATGCTAACTTTTAATATAGTTTCTTATTCTGTATGTACATATAATTAGTGAGGTTTATACAACATTTGGGATAAATCTGGAATACTTTAAATATGAAAAAGCAGCATTAATGAGCTCTGTTTTACACATTAGGTAGCAATCAACCTTATATCCCCCTTTGCCACAGTTTTTAATTGAGATATTAATTACTGAAGAGATTAGTGTAAACTTTGGAATGTTTTCTAAATTTGAGGTATTTCCTCTACTCAGAAATTCATACATACATACATATATATATTTAAGCTACTATTACTAGGTGGTAAACACTCTTTCGAAGCATGCTTTTAACCATTTTACATGCTTTCTGGGACCGAGTCAATGTGTTCACTTTGTATGCCTCCAATATATTTTTATTAACATATAGCTATGTATTTTATACTTCAAGATTTCTGGAAAACCACTCCCAAGGTCAAATTATTTTTAGCCCTAACAAACATTAGTCATCCATGATCACAACTATTTAATCTTTTTCTCATAGCCTTTCATTTCCTGTTTTGTATTAATTCCTCAAACACCTTCAGGGAGAGTAAGAAAAGTGACTGTCCCCGCCCATCACAGATGACTGAACTAACCTAAAAGCTGCCAAGGTATCTGAGATAGCTGATAAGCAAAAGGCAAGTCCTTTCAGCTCTATTCATCTGGGAAGGAAGACAGGAGTTTCCTACAAGGGAAAAAAAATAGAATGAAAGAAACATTTCTGGCATTCAAACCACTGAACAAGTTTGCATCTTCTAGGTATGCTGTGTACAGAAATCCAAAAGCAAATACTAGCCCTGAGCTGTGACTAACCGACCTTGTTCTGTACCTGCAGCAACTATTGAAACCAAATACTTACGGTCTTTTTAATGCAGCCTTTGAGCATTTAGATAAAAGTGAGTTCAATATTTTTTATTAATTTTAGCGATGCAACAAGGATGGTGTATCATTTTGACATAAACAGTTCAAAGTTATGATGCAAGCACTCTTGCATTAATCTTTAAAATATATTTGCTGGCTGAGCAGCCAACATAATCCTGGCTAAACAGATAAGAAAATAGAGAGCTAGTGATAAGGTGACTTGTTTAAAGCTATATAACAAATCAAAGATAGAGCTGGAGGCAAGTTATCACTCCTATTCCCAGCCCTAGGCATCACCGTAGGTTCATATTCCCATTAGTAGAGAGAGCCTGCTGCTTCCCTGTTGTACATCAGTGTGCTGGGGATGTACTTTAGAGGTAGAGTGTTTGGTTGATGTGTGTAAAATCCTGGGTTCCATCCCTAGAACTACCAAAGAGAAACTAAAGTAACTGAATAAAGAAGTGTTGGTGATGCTTTAAATCACTGTTTCCAAAGAGGAAGGGTATCATTCAATGGTAAATTGCTCACCCAGCATATACAAGATCCTAGGTTCATTACACAGTCCTGTAATAAATACGTATGTTTTTAAAATGAATTTTAAAGCAGATGGGAGTCATCCTGGTCGTTTCTAGGGAATACAGAAGAGAATTTTGAAAATGCAATTTCTAGAGAACTTAGGAGAATTCCACAAATAGGAGAAAAATCAATTGCTTTCTGTTGTGTCGGTATTTACTTTGAGCCATGTCTTCGATGGCACAGCATCAGCTTTTAATTATTTAGAGAATAATTATCCATTTGTGGTTTATCAAGTCCTCATCCTTCCCTCTTGCTTCCTGCCTTTGGGGCATTTCACTGTTCATTAACATTTGCATCAGAGGCCAGATCTTCCACTTAACTGGTGGGCCTGATAGAAATACACAGGTGGACAACAGGACAAAAGGCACTGAGCTGTGCAGTCATCTTGGGGTCACATGCAGCCAGAACAGCCTATGTCAATAACAAACAACAATGTTGTTCCTTGGTCGAGAGACACCACTCATCTCTCTTAGCCCTTCATCCCACTGACATATTTTTCTCTAATTTGATTCTTGCTGTTTATAACCACAGATCACTGGAATTTGGCAAAAGATACAGACATCTGCCTAATAGGGCTTGAAAATGCTCGTGTTTTTAACTCTTCCTTTCCCATCCCTAAATGTTCATTAAATACATCTTGCATCTATTAAGAGATAAATGAAAGGCATGTTCTCCCCCCGTTATTTGTTGGTACATGAAGTATAGCTATCAGTGTCCTGATCCACATCCCCCACGCCCCAAGGATGCTCAGCTCTTAGGAGTCTGTCCGGCAGTGTCGGATTAGTGAGAAGTTGAGATTGCTTCATGAATCAGGGAGAAGCTGCTCACAGGTGGCAGTTAGTTTGATCTTCCCAGTCAGTCAAGGAGGATATATATCTTTTGTGATTATCACTCTCAGGGATATCCTTGAAGGAAAATGAGACTGCCTCACCAAACCACAGCTAAGTGAGATGAACAGAAAGGAGCAGGGACCGGGAAAGAAGGCAACAGAGAAGATTATTCAGAACCTAGAGAAATCAAAAGAAATGTATATATAAACTCCCTCTGCTGCCGCCGCAGCTCAGATCCCTATCCCAGAGCTGTGCTGACCACATCGAAATGAAGCTGCCGCATAAGCAAGGGAATAAACACAGCAAAGACCATTAGCTCCATTTCCATTAGACACACAGAGAGTAAAAAAAAAAGAAAGGAAGAAATCAATAACAGGCAAATAGAAAACAAAATTGATAGGAAATAACTGTTAATTTTAGAACTTTAAAATGAGGTACTGAAAACAATAGCATGCAATAAAATCTTGAAAACTATTTTTAAAACTTTCAAAATCATTTACATGGGCAGAGTAAGTCTTGCAGGAGCATATACAGCATATTAAACTTTAGTGCATTTTTAATGACTCGTCTTAAACAAATTATGCATGAGATAGATTACACATCCCTCACCCACTTAACAAAAAGGCATACACATGAACAAAAAACAAAACCAGGTGGCTTTTAAGAAGAAATTAAGTGTATACTCAGTGACTGATTGGGAGAGATGCCAAGTGGTGCAAAGGACCTCGAAGAATAGAGCTCTCTTGAAAGAAGGTAGATTGATGAGCATTTCTGCCGAGGCTGGAGGCAGAGCAAACAGTATCAGTCTCTGCTTTCAGATCCACCCTGCAAATGCACTCAGCAGACAGGATGGGGAGGGGATGAAGAAGGACTTTACTTGCAGGAACAGGGCCTTCGCTTTAATCCAAGCCTCACCACTCGCTAACTGCACAAATGGGAAAGTAATTTTTTAAACTTCTCTTTTCTCTATTTGTAAAGTAGAAACCATGAAGATAATGTTGCCTGACCTTCCCAACTTGGAGGAAGGCCCAAGTCTTGGCATTTTTAGAAGTCTCGGCTGCAAAGGCCTGGTTTATAATCATTGGTTTAGATCTCAGGGTGTGTCTAAATCTCCCAGAGAGTTCCTTAGAACTGGAATAGGCTGGGGGTGTCCTTACTATTGGAGCACGCACCAGACATGAGCAAAATTCTGGTTATGATCTCCATATAGGACTGGGGGAAGAGACAAGATAGAGACTCCTGAGCCTTCAAACATGAGAGAAGCTGCATTTCCAACATGTCCTCAGGTCATTTCAATGATGCTTTCCAGGATCATAACCAGAACTTCTAGTCAAGGCTTAGAATTTTAGCCAGTCATCCAGACCTTCAGATGGCCCATTTTGCCAAAGGAGAACCAGCATTTAAGAAAATTTCTCTCTGATCTGTGATCACACTAAAATCTGATAGTCACTGGTCTGGGAGATATCTGAAGTCTGTGGAATCAAAGAAAAAGTCTGAAAACCCAATCTAAGTTATTCATAAGAAAAACTCTAATCAGAACAGCAAAAATCCAGGTCCCTTTTGTGAAACTCACAGAATACACCAATTAGAAACAGCTACATTGTTGTGCAAGTATCTTCCACCTACTGTGGAGGGTGCCAGATTGCAGAGTGCCCATGTGCAGTAGTGAGGTCAGACTCAAGTGTTCTTTATAACACCATTGTCTTTTTAAAATAATTTTATAGTCATACTCTTCATTTTCTCTTCTTTTCCTTATATCTTAGAAACCAAATCCTCTTTGTATTTCCTGTCTTCAAATCCGTTTTGTATATAATGATGGATCTGATGGTATAAATTTGATCAGCAGGAAAGTTATATGAAGACACCAAGTTTATTTTCATCAGAGAATTCCTGAATGCTGAAGCATCACCAGGTTAAGTGTCAATGGTCTAATATCAGCCTAGCATCCCAACAAGCCCTTCATTCAAACAAGACTCCTATTCCTTGGCATACAAATCAGAGCCCCAGCTTCACATTTGTAAGATTTATATGACCATTTAGAGAAATTCTTCTTGTTGCTTTTCTGATAACCATCGCTGGCAATCCAAAGCTGAATGGCTCACATCAGATCTCATCTGTACAATGTAGTGGTTTAGTGTTTGAGGACGAACTTAGAGACTATTAAATTTATAAAAAACAAAGACAAATATACAACATAAAACAATTCAAGCTCCAAAAGCTTTATATTAGCTCTTGGGAAAGAATGGTTACAAGAAGAAAGGAGCCATGAAGATTAAATCTCTTAAGATTCAATTTGTCTGTCCTGCCATATAAGGGCTAACCTTGCTGGAGACTTAGAATTATGACTTTATTTCAGTTCACAGCTAAGTAAGCCAACAGGTAACATTTCAGTGATAAGCATTATAGCTAAATCAATAGGAAAATATTTCATAGATACCCCTAAGTGATATTAATAATGTAAGTATCATGGCAATAACCTATGGTTCATATGAACAATACAAACATGTAAATATCTGGGTTTTTCTGTTTCACTTTTGAGTTTATAGTTTCTTTCCCAGATATTAAGAAATGGTAAAAAAAAAAAAAAAAAAAAAAAAAAATCATCCCCATTAGAACTTAAGAGATGTTTGGTACAAAATTATTTTCCAGTCTCATAATATATGGGGTTTTGTTACTGACATTACAAAAAGATCTCTAACAAATAAATCAGAATGTTGAATGCTCTCTACCTGGTAGGAAGCAAGCCCTCTTCTTCCAATAGCTCTGCCCTTATGACCAGATATTTCTCTCTGTACACTTTTTTTTTCATGCTAGTTTTCCATTGTGTTTTAAATTTGTACCAACTTCATATGAACTCGAGTCCATAATTTTTATAGCAAGCTTACATACATTTTATAGCAATACTTACATACAATAGCTGAATTTCTTATCCAATCTCATTTCATAATCTATACCTTGCTTATGAAAAAGAGATCTGTTGGCTCACACATACACACACATATGTATATGCATATATACATATATCTATGACACGGACACATATATATAATGGAAGCAAGTATCTGTCTGTACAAATAAAAACATAAAATTCTGTATTACAGCTCTAAGAAGAAACATAAGCATTGCTGACACTATTTGTGATTTCACAGTTTTAGTGACTAAAGTGTATTTTGCATATGTTCAGTTTTGCTCTAACAATGATTTTAGTAAATAAAACACAAAGGGAAGAAGATAGCATTTAAACTGTATTTTTCGAGACAATGACAAATGTACCCTCTCTGAAGATTTAGGAATATTTTATTCCATGTCTGCAGTCTCATATCATCCAGTAACACTAGCCTTGACCAAATGTGAAGCTTCTAGACACTGGATGAACACTAAATTGTCTCTGCACAAGTGAAGACCTGAGGTTTCTCAGGTATTATCTTGTGCTGAATTAAATAAGAAAATACAACAAGTGCATTTTCCCAGGTATTGAAAGTTTGCACATCAGTTCCATAGCTCCAGGTCATGTTCTGTTTTCTGAGCAATTGGTATAATGTGCTATGTAATATAAGCAATCATCGGCTAAAAATCAAGTGCCCACTTCTAACATATATTTCCCCACATAAGCAGTGACATTTCTTGTCTACTGAAAGAAAGCACAGCTCTTAACCTTCCCAAGGGCATCCTATCCTCTCTTTCTCTTTCCAAGAACAATGATTTTACTTCAGGTTTTAAAGCTTAAGAGTATTTGATGCATTATTTCAACTTAAAGAGGTGAATCAGATTAAATTCAAAAGAAGGCAAAGGGATAGAGGAGTGGTTATACAGTCTGGAAACTGGTAGTGAGATAAATCCAATGTGACAAATCTCTGTAGGCTTTAAGTTAACTTTATTATGGAAAACACACTTAAGGCATACATAAGGAGGATGGAGGTTGCTGCATTCTGAGAAGTGGGCTAGTGTTTATAAAACTGTGCAGTGTCTGGGAAAAAAATGCATTTAAGGGTTTAATCATCACTTTTCCAGGGCTTACACTTTTCTCAGAACATTACTCCAAGTGGAAAACAGAGACAATCCAGCCTGTTGACCTTCAGTTAACTACACAATTTTTAGGGCAATGTACACCTGTGAAAAGTGTTCAATCTTTCATTTTTATGAGCGATATTCTAATTCAGGATTGCCAATGGGAATCATCTCCACTGCATCAGAAGCTCCACCCTACAAGACAGAAATTTTGGATTTTAATGATGATCTGGGAACCATAATTTCTTTGTCTATAAATGGAATATTTTATTGATGCATCCTACTTTACAATGTCTTTGTGAAATTCAGTGGAACAATAACTATGGTAAAGGTTTTGAAATAGTACTTTCAATTTATAATAACATTTTTAATTCCAGAGAAATAATCATGGCTAAGAATTCTTCTGGCTCTAACCATATCAGGAGCTACAAATGGCTTTGGCCATTCAGGACAATCTTAACCAAAAGCAAAGCAAAGACTTCAAAATGTAAAACTGGAATACTTAAAACCATGTAACACTCGTGTTGTAATGGACACCAGACCACTGAAACAGGATAAAGAGCCTAGGAATAAATCCTCACCCTTGCGGTCAGTTGACTTCACAGAGAATCCTAAGAATATAGACTAGAAATGGAACCGTATCTTTGACATATAGTGCTAGAAAATCTGTGTGTTAATCAAGTTTATGAAAATAGTATAGAATCTCCTTAAAAATAAGATGCCATGTGACTCTAGTCATCTCGAGAGAATGAAGATGTAAATGTTAACCTGTAAACTAAAAATTTATAGGATAAGGGTTCTGTGACAGTAGTCTAGACACACATTTCAGTGTTGATAAACAGATAGGAATAAATCAAAGTTAAAAGATTCTTTATTGTCAAAAAAATAACAAAGTAAAGAGACCACTTACAAAATAGTGAAAATACTTATAGATGCAGATCTGAAAAGGGACCAGTACCCAAAATGTATTTTTTAAATATGATTACCTCAATGAAAAAGAACATATAGTCTAATTTTTTTTAACATATAGAAAATAATCTGAAGAGCTATATCTCAAAAGAAGATGCTCAGATGGTCATGGAGAATGTAAAAAAGTGTTCATCATCACTTGTTTTCAGAGAAACCACAATGAAATATGACCACACACTTGCTTGATTGGAGATTATCAAAAATAATAAGTGAATGTAATAAAATATGACGAGTCAAAGCAAAATTGCTAGTGAGAAATATAAAATTGGTGTTGCCAATATGGAATACAATGTTGGGGTCACTCAAAAATGACCAATATAATCCATCAATCTCACCGCTAAGTAAAGAAAATAAAATCAGCATGAACAAGAGATTCTTGCACATAATGACAGAGAAGCAGTCTTCTCCTTGGCAGATTGTGTGTGACTTGTGTGCTCAGACCCTACTTTGCTCATCACCAGGCTCCTGCATTCAGGAGTTAACCCTTACAACTGACTGTAAATGAATTAAAATGTATGAGATCACTGGCATAAGCAGAGGACTATGTTGAAGGGAGTTTGACAAATAGACAAGTGTAGTATGAGGTTTCTGGCCCATCTGGCCTGTGGTCCAGACCCTCAGACCCGCAATCCCACGGAAACACACAGATGCTTATATTAATTTTACACTGATCAGCCTAGGGCCCAGGCATATAACTTGCTAATTCTTTACCCTTAAACTAACCCATGATTCTTATCTTGTTCAGCCATGCTGCTCGGTACCTTTTCTCAGAGTAGCATAGATGTCCTCTGCATCTGCTGGCTTCTCCAAACATCTCTGGTATCTCTCTGGCATCTCTGCTCTTCTCTCTCTGTTCCCAGAGTTTTCCCAGTTTGGTAGCCCCACCCACATTTCCTGTCTGCCTTCAGCAAATCAGCGTTTTTATTAAACCAGTAGGTGGGACAGTTATTGACAATGTAACATCATAATCCCACTATAGATGAGTCAACGCTCACATGGAGAACACAAGGAAATAGATACATTCCAAAAGATTGATTATAGGGCCTTATTTCTGCTCACTCATGTGACCTGTTAAACAATGAACATGGGCTGCTATTTATGTGCTTAGTGCTAAAGCCAGAAATCATGAGCATACACAGAAATAAAAAGTCATTAGAAGGAGGCCACAGGACCAAACTGAACTGTGAGAAAGCATGAACAGAAATCAGAAAAGATGAACCTGAAGCTTTATCTGTGTCTTTTCACTTTTAGAATGCTATCTACCAAAGAGGAGGGTGTCATGGAGGTAATGCTTATGCCAATTTTGGGGATAAACATGCACTTGGCCAAAGAGAATAAGGAACTGAAGGAGACCACTGGGGCCCAAACAATGCCCCACACCAGCCAAGTGAGCCAACGTGGATGTGACAGCACACGTGAGATACAATAGCACATAATATCTCACAGTCCTCTCCCAACTCAAAACAACATAGTAGTATTTTACTTGCTACCACATGCAAAATGTCTTTCATGGCTCAAAGGAGAAAAGAGAATTCTGAAAAATAGGTATTAAGATAATGTTAGCTCTCTGGAGCTTTGTATTTTCGTATTTTCATTGGAATCCCACAATTTGTAGACTTGCTATTATAAAATATCTGAAATCTGTGTATAGCCTTCTTGTAACTTAGAATACTCCCGTCTCTTGGCCTGTGGACCATACATATATTTTCATGCCTACATAGTAGCTGAAGCTTTTACACATGGTCTCAGCTTGGCTCAAGTATTATTCAGGAAAGTCCTGAGAACAGTTCTAAGCATCTTCAAAGAGCTTCCATCAGTTTCCCCATTGTCAACAGTGACAGAGATGATTGACAACAGTTGTTCTTACATATAGTGCCTATAATGTCACTTAGACAACCCTTGAAGGAAAATGGTAAGAACCCTAAGAGTTCACCCCTGTAAAATAGAAAGAGGTATGAAAAACTGATGAGCTCCTAAAAGCTAGGCTTAGGTCATCCGCCTCAAATACTCTCATATGCACTCAACAAACAGGTCATGTGAAGCACCATCATGTGTCTAGGTGGCCCTGCCATGTCTATGATGTAGATCTCTGTTCATCTGCAGGGTGAGAAACATGACACAATTACATTCTTACACCATGCAAAGACACTTGCTGCCTACCTAAGGACTTCTCACCCTGCTGCCCTTCAAGAACCAGCTGTCATTTCTGAACGTAACAGGCTAATGTTGGTGCACATCACAATGCCTGCCTGCTTGCTTAAAAGCCCAACTGCTCCAACATTTATTTCTGGTGGTGATGCTTCTCTCAGGCATACTCCTCAGGCATCTCCTCAGGCTAGAAGCTCTCCTAGAAGTCACATTTCATTTCATCACAGATAACTTTTTTAAATGTGAATCTGAGATAGAAGGACAGAAAACTCCGCTGTGATGTGGGAAGTGAAGTCCACAATTCACTGAATTTGAGGTTCATTAACTTTTCTGAAAAACTTATAGTTATCTAGATGGGGGTTACTGGTACAGATAATGATACTAGATGTGTATGAATGTTGATGCCCTTCAAATATTTCATCTTTACGAAAACTAATAAGTGAATGTCATAGGTTTATATGTCTCTTGCTATTGTGTGCATAAACTACTTCACATTAGGTCTAAGGCAAACTGAGAAGCAGAGGAAGTTGAGCATTTCAAACCACTATAGACTTGCATCCCATTACAACACATTCTAGGACCTGGAAACTAGGAACTTCTTAACATAAAATTAATTTGTCTTAGGCACAATGACTCTGATCCTGCCTATAGAAATAACAGCAATAAAAGACTAATACATTAGTCTTTGGAAACTTAATACTTCCCAGAGCTGGAATGTAACTTCTATAAGCAAAACTCTTCAGGCTTAATGCATTAACTTAAAAGAGTTTCCAAAATTTTCTGAAAGGTAAATGATGTGTGTAGATGTTTGGTTAGAGAGGTCAAGAACAAAAAGAAGGGGAAAAAAAGATAATTTGCATTTTTAATTTTAAAAAGATGGAAATTGTACAGAAGAGCAGTGTGGTCATAAAGAAAATAAAACATAGCTTGTACCAAAATGTACTTGCATGTCCTTCTCCATGATAAAGCATTGTTTGTGTGGAGTGATGTATTTTTAGGAGGGCAAAAATCACCTTTTCCATCTCTCTTCCTATTTCAAATTAGTTTTTTCCAAGGTCGTTAAAATGAAAGAATGGCAGTCGACTTTCTTATCAACAGCTTGTTCCAACAGATACAATACATGGGTAGGAGATCAAAAAGAGCATGAGAGGCATTTCTGCCAACATTGTAGAAATATTGAACATCTGCTATATCTGGGATCCTGGGAGTTGTAATTATAATTTTTTGAAATCTGTACACAAGAGTTATAAATATTAGAACTGTAGCCTGTGAAAGCCATGAAATATTTAACTTGTTTGGCAGGCTTAAGCAAAACTCATAAACTTAATTTAAGCAAGCCAAACACTATAGTTTTTTACCAATTTTATATCTTTCATGTCATTAGTTGGATAAATTAAAGCAAACTATAAAGCAGACTAAAGCTCACCCATTGGAAGTCTTGTGGGCATACCAAGGAGGTATATTTTGAGAATTTACACATTTTGCTGTTTGCCTGTCACCTTGTGGTTGTCCATTTGTCAAAGGTTCTGCTCTTTGATTTGAATATGGGAGAGGGAAATGCTAATAGGAAATGGCTTTTCAGTAAATAGAAAAGCCAGTATCAGGCACCTTCAGCAGGTTCCACTAACTAGAGTATGACCTAAAGGTCACCAGTGATTTCTATAAATGTCAGTTTGTCTGTCAAAACCCCCTCTGCTGGTATGAATAAGGACCTTTCAGACTCAAGAGCAAAACTAGCCCTGGACTGCCAGTGGCTCTCAGTCTATTAGTGAGTTGGCAGTACTACACAGTAAAGACTTGGGTTTGATTCTCCAGAATCCACATAAAAAAAAAAAAAAAAAAAAAAAAAAAAAAAAAAAAAAAAAAAAAAAAAAAAAAAAAAAAAAAAAACAGGTACAGTGCATGCACCTGTAATCTCAGAACTAAGGAATCATAAACAGGAGGAGCCCTAAGGCCTGATGGACAGGGAGTCTAACAAATAGATGGACAGTCTCAATGAGAGAGGCTATCTCAAAAAAGACATGGAGAGGAGCTGAAAATGCCTCAGTGATTAAGAGCGCATCATCATTTGTAGAAGACCACAATATGATTCCAAGCACACAAGCACATGACAGCTACCTGTAATTCTAGCTTGATGGTGTCTGATGTCCTCTCCTGGACTTCACAGGGCCCAGCACTCATGTGGGGACACACACACACCCATCTATATTACCAACATGCATAGTCTCCCCAAAGTAAAACTAAGAATGTTCTCATTAGAGATTCCCACTGAAGACAACTGCTGATAAAGGCATTGTTTACTTTACAGCCCTTTGTTTAGAACAGAACAGCCTCTGCTGATGTACAGACTTCTGTTGGTGGTTGCTTTTCCTCTTCTACCCTTTGCCTCTTTACTCTTTGGGGGCCACCACCTAGTAAATACACACACGGGGACTATTTACGAATGTCCAACTTTAACTTAGCTAGTTTCTTGCCAGCTTTTCTTAAATTATCCGGTGTACCTTTTTTTTGCCTCTGAGCTTTTAATTTTCTCTATTTCTGTATTTTGTTTTTATTCCCTTCTTAACCCATGTCTGGCTGTGTGGCTGTGTGGCTATGTGGTTGTGTGACTGTGTGGCTGGGTGGCTGGGTGGCTGGGTGGCTGGGTGGCTGGGTGGCTATGTGGCTGTGTATCTGTGTGGCTATGTGGCTGTGTGGCTGTGTGGCTGTGTGGCTGTGTGGCTGTGTGGCTGTGTGACTGTGTGGCTGGGTGCCTGGGTGGCTATGTGGCTGGGTGGCTGGGTGGCTATGTGGTTGTGTGACTGTGTGGCTGGGTGGCTGGGTGGCTGGGTGGCTGGGTGGCTGGGTGGCTGGGTGGCTATGTGGCTATGTGGCTGGGTGCCTGTGTGACTGTGTGGCTGGGTGCCTGGTCCCTTGTTTTCCTGCTCCTTGATCTTGTGTCTCCCACATCTCACCTCTTTATCCTCTCTGCCTCCCAACCCCGCCTATTTCTTTTCCTACTTTGCTATTGGCCGTTCAGCTCTTACTGGACAAGTCAAGTGTTTTAAACAAGCAAAGTAACAGTTTCACACAGTTAAACAAATGCAACATAAGGAACACAACACATCTTTGCATCATTAAACATTTCTCAGCTTAAAGAAATGCAGCACATCTTAAGACAATATTCCACAGCAGACATCCATGTGTCATGTGTGACTGTTTGCAAATTAAAATAACCACAAGTAAGGTATGAAATATGCTCACAAGCACACAGTTGCTAGTCGCAAGCCCAAGCTCTCCTAAAGCTTGGTCTCTTCACAAGGGAGGCAGCTAATTCTCAGAAGATCTACTGTGATGGAAAACTGAAGGAAGATGGAGCTGAGGTCTCCTAGTGTGTGAGTGATGCTTCCCTTCCCTGGCACTTCTCTATTCTAAGGCTTTGAAGACTCAGTATCTCTATTAAAACTTCCTACTCCTCTCCCCAGCTTGTCTACCTCTTAACCCCTACAAAGGACTGAAACTGGCTGTCAGTTCTGGGGGTTGCCACAGTCATAGTAGCCTTTGTTAATAAGTTAAGAATCTACAGGAATCCCCTCTTTGCTGTCTCTATACTCTGTACATGAGAGCAATCAAATGGAGCAGCTGGAAACCCCTAGCTGCGAATTCATAAAAGAGCAAATGAATAGGACAGTTCAAAGGAGATATTTCACTGAAAAACCCTGCTGGTCCCGTTTTGTTTTGCATTTAAGAAAATATACCCATGCCCAAACAGCCTCTTCCTCCCTTAAGTGGAGAGTTGATATCACACAGAATGTCTACAAGGGGAACCAATTGAAAACAGAACTGAAAAGTTACAATTCAGCCCGCTCAGCCCATGTCATATGTCTGGGCCACGTCCAGCGGGGCTTAGAATGTGAATTGAAAGAGCCAGTAGGAGTTGTCAGAGGCCCACACAGGCTGGCACTGCTATCTTGGGTTCCCCCAGATGGGAAATGTGCCTGAGGGGGTTTTATAAGTGAGCATCTTGTGTGCTAGATTCTGAGTGAGGCTTTTTATATTTCTGAATTCACCTTTTCAACAAAGTTAGAAGGTGGACCATGTTTATATTTGTACTCCATTTCCAAACAGAAATTGAGTCATTTCTCTAAAATTAAAAATCTAGTAAGTGGAAGATGTAAATGGTAGACACAAGAGACATTAAATAGATACTGCTGAATCTACACTAAGGACTGGGCCTCTGGGTACTCTAGCACAGCACTCTGCTGGGAAGAGGAGGTTATTTACACTAGCCTGGTATTCCTCATATTTCTGCGCTGATAAACCAGATACAGAAACAACCCACCTGCTAGTTCTAAGCATAGCTCAGTGAAGAAGCAGGAGGGGACTCAGTCCCTTCTTGAGTTTCTTCTTAGCCTATTCTTCCGAATAGAGTCAGCAGGAATCGGGACTTGGTCCCTGCTCCAGTGACAGAGTAGGAAAAGTGTGGGAAACGATGCAGGAGACGCAAGGAACCTCATCTCCTCTCTCATCACGAGAATAATGAACCAGACTTGGAGCTCAAAGATTTTCATCAACATGGAAACAAAATAACACAAATGTCACCATGTGACATTGTTTTTCTTTTGACAACAAAATAGCAAGCCAGAAATTCTAGCAGCTTTAAAGAAGTGCCGTGCCCAGCACAATCCCCACTCAAGGTTGATCGCTCCATTTTCTTTATGTGGTCCTGAGGGTTGCTGCCCCAGGAGGGTATCACCTCTGAGAAGATTAGACTGGCAAGTTCAGGGTCTTCAGGGTCAGAGCCACTTACAAGTTTCGTGAGAAAGCATAGCAAGGCTGTGCAGGGATCCTGTCTTGCCTACCTACACACAGGTGGTAAAGCTGCAGGGACCTTTCCAGAGCATTTGAGTGGCAGGAATATATCCTCAAGAATTCCTGGTCAAGCCAGTCTGGTGGGTTTTCCTCCAAGACCATGGGGCTTGTTTACATGTGCTTTATTGGAAGCTACAGTAATCTTTTCACAAGAGACAGAAATCCTGGTAAATCAATCCTTAAAGCTTGTTGACATTTGTCCACTTGGCAGATCATAAAAGCCCCTTGAAAAACACAGGAGTAAATGTGTAAACTGTTTCCCAAATTATGTGGTGTGAACGCCAGGAGGAGGCCTTCTCAGGATAAGATCACTGAATCGTGACTGCCTTCCCAGTGGAACTGCATTTTGGTTTTGGGTTATATCTGAGGTATTTGCCAAGATCAACGAAAATAAAGACAAAGACATATGAATTCAGCTTTTAAGTTCTCGGTCTTCAAAAAGGCTGGAGATTATAAGATATAATTTTGCGTAAACAATCCTTGCTAATAAGAGTTTTCCCAAAATATCAGTTAAATTTTAACTATTCCCTGTAAATGTTATACAAGTGCCAGAAATGGCCTCCGAGTGTTGAAAGGGGGTTAAAAAAAAACCTACACCGTGAAATGGTTAGTGGCAATCAGACTGTAAAAGGCTGAGAATTGAAGGTTACTGGCCCCACTTTCCTAACAGAAGACTTGAAGTGGGGGAATGATCGTGTGTGAAGCAATTAGAGACGCTAAACACTGTGCAGATAAATCTCTACCTGATGCTATTCTACCCAAACGAGGTTTTCTCAGTCTCCCAGAAATCAGGTACAATGTTTAAAATTCTCTTTATGTCTCATAATAGTCTCCATAGATTCTGTTTTAAGTTGTCTAACAACTGTTTGTATCCATTGTATTAATTTCCTTGCATATCTCGATGGCTTCATACCTTGTAGTATGTCCTCAGCAAAGGATAGAATTACAGCTCAAAGAGGAAATAGAGGCAGTGGTACTGTCTGTAGCTAAGACACAGCCCTGTCCTGGAGGAGATGACAACCTAGAGCAAAGCTAACAGCCAAGCACAGGGGCCATAGATCATGATCAGGGTCACAGAAGTCATCACAAAGCTGCATCCTCATCAAGGACCATTCAGGAAGAGGAACAATTGAGCAGAGCAGTAGGTATGGCAAGCAGGGTGATGGAGTCAGGGACCTGCACAGAACATAAGAAAGGGATACATGTTTACCCACGTCCTGGGCGTACTCCTGTGTATAAGATGTGCACACAGTGTGATCTATAGAAAAGATTTCTGGGTTAGTGTGTCTCCCTTTAAGCTCTGTTTGAGTAAGATTTACTCACACTTTGAGAGATCTAATTGCTAAAATACAAAGATTTTAAAAATGCAGCTATTCTTGACACTATTGAAGTCACAATTCAGGGAGGCAGTATTTAGTTTCATTGTTGTTTGCTTGTTTGCTTGCCTGGGTAATTTACATGTTATCAGAAGAAACATGAAATACCAGCAAGAGAACACTGGTTATTTGGGCTAAACGTGTGAAGCTTTGGCTTGGTTTGGGGTTTTTTTGTTGTTAAAGTTGCTGTTCGTTGTTTTTTTTTCCTAACTAGGTTGAGTCATATTTTGGAACAGAAACTCAAAATAGAAGTTGGTCCTCCTTGGTAGGCTTAATCTCCCGTTTAGCACAGACGGCAATTGCCATCCTAGGGTACTAAGTGAAAATCAAAATGCATTCTGACTAGTAGTTAGCTCAATGGCTATTTCTTATATTGATCTCTGAGAGCTTCTGGAAAGAAAGACAGAGAAAGATTTGAAGTAGTCACAGGGGCCTAAAGGCACAGAATATTGGCAGAGCAAGACACAGAGCATGAGAGACCCAATGAGAAAATTTCAGAATAAAAACAAAGTCTAAGAGTTAAATGATAGAAAGAAATAAAGGACTGAAGTAAGAAAGGAAATTTGATAAATAAATAATGGTTTCTGGCCAAAGAGATGGTTCTGTGAGTGAAGGCACTCCTGGAAACCCAAGTTCAAACCCCAGGGACCACAAGGCAAAAGAGAGAGTTAACTCTGCCAGTTGCCCTCTGACCTCCACACATGCACCATAGCACTGCTTCTCAGCCTTCCTAACACTGGGACCCCCTTAATACAGTTCCTCAGGGTGTGGTGACCCCCAATCACAAAATTATTTTGTTGCTACTTCATAACTGTAATTTTACTAATGTTATGAACTGTAATGTAAATATCTGATAGGCAGGGTATCGATATGCAACAACCTAGGGGTAGCAATCCACAGGTTGAAAACCACCATATTATTGCTTTCTTGAGCCCACATATAAACACACAGGCTAGTACATACATAAATAAGTAAACAAATGTAAAAAAAAAAAAAAAAAAAAAAAAGCTTAAACCACTAACAAAGAAAAATTATCTGTCAATACCCTAAGTCAAATAATGTCTTCCTTAGACACAGTGGAGGGTTCTTGCCCCTCCACCTATTAACACGTAAATACCTGACTCTCTTAGGTATTTAAGTTTTGTTTCTTTAAGTTAACTTACCTTTGGTTTCTCTTCACCAGAGGCCACAAGCATTGGTTAGACAGACAAAATTGTCTCTAAATATTGCCTAATGTCCCATGGCAGGACAGGAGTTGGGGGAATATTAAAAACCACTAATCCAGAATAATAGAAATAAGAAATCAGAACACAGTCAGAAGAATGTACTGAGACAATGAAAGAGATCTTTATTAGAAAAACATTACTGTAATTTCTCCATTGTGGATAAGTGCACGCAGACATTTTTCCCCTGAGTTATCTTGAGAGTCTGTTATAACCAAGAACACACACACACACACACACACACACACACACACACACACACACACACAGAGGCAAAGTAAATCTTTTCCTTGTCTTCTTTATATTCTGTGAAAACTTGAAAAAATTGTGTGCTCTGTAATATAAGAATTAAATGGATTTCCAAATCAGCTTCCTGGGGTTTCAGAATAATTTCATGTTACCAAATCAGTGCAGGAAAAAATATATATCTCATCAAAACCATTCCAGAAGCACCTCATTTTGATAGGAAAGTACTTTGTGATGATTACCTAATAGACAGCATTTGTTGAAACGCTTTTAATAGACCTTTTTTATCACATGCAAAAGAATTTCAATGCTAGTTCAGTCTCCTGTTTCATTCTGTCATGAATCAATTTGTAGAGACATTTAGAAGTCAATAATCCACTGCAGCTTTGATGACAGGTGATTAATTTCTACATTTTAGAGACATAATAAGATTTAGCAATAAAAAGGCCTTGAAGTAACCTACCAAAGAGCTTTAATCTCAGCCTTGGGACTGTTGCTAAATATGAATGCTTGTACACAAATGTGAGTGATTTAAGTTAGTAGGTTTTATTGCAGACTCCTTGTGTTTTTATATTAATCTTGCTTTACAATCAGGCTATCTATACAATCAATTTATGTTGGATTTTTTTTCCAACATGATACTTTAAGGCAGGAAGGGGCTTACACATTATTTACACACAAAGGGTTTGTTCTACAAAAGAAGTTATTTTACATGTATTGCAAAGAGGATGATTGATTTTATTGGTGTAGCAAGGGAGGAGGGGAGAAAAAAAAAGTGGCCTTCAAAAGATTCCGGCAGGGGCAGGTTCAGGACTGAATGGGAACAATAGCTAATGTTCCCTTCCCAATAAGCATCTACCTTCTTCTTTGTGCAGTCCTCCTTACCTCTGTCTTGGTTCTACAGTGATCAGAAACAGGCTGGGGAGATAGCTCATTCAGTAAAGTGCTTGCCTTGCAAGCATGCAATGACCAGAGATCAATCTCCAGCACTCACATAAAAATAAAAATCTAGGTATTGTGACCTCTGCTTGCAACACCAAAGCTAGGCAGGGCATGAAGGAAAGCTTTAGGGGTCTTCTGGCCAGCTACTCTAGCCTGTCAAGACCAGTGAAAGAAACTCTGTCAAAAAAGAGAGAGAGGAAGGAAGGAAAGAAAGGAGGGAAGGAGGGAGGGAGGGAAGGAAGGAGGGAGGGAAGGAGGGAGGGAGGGAGAGAAAGAAAATAATAGAAATGGTGACCAGCACATTAGATATGACACTCAGATTTTTCTCTGCTCATCACACATGTACATATACCCAGGTATACATGCATACACATGTGAACACACACACCTATATAATTAAATAAATAAAATTATCAGATGCCTCATAATTGTTTCTAACCCTGAACAATTTCTAATTTAAGACCCCTTAAAAAGAGCAAAGTTGTCTTACCTAGTTGTGAAACCATGAGCCACAATAATGAACAGCATGACAACATCTGCCCATTTGTGAGATAGTGGCTTGAATGTTATAGGGATAGCTCATCACTTTCTGCTTTGAATTAAGGCCCCATCCACAGGAAGACAGGCACCTCTGGTATTGCAAATTTGGTCAAAACTCTATGGGACACTCATAAACTCAAGAGGTAAATCTACCACTATTACTTTGCAAAATAAACATAGAGCTTTAAATTTGTATTTCTCTACCCATAGATCAGTGGAGCTTTCAGACATCACCAGAGAAGTTTCTTTGCGCAATGGACAATGGTTAATACAGAAGATCACAGCTGGTCAACGTATATAAAATAAGTGCCTGTGGAATGCTCAACCATAAGTGGGACATTCGCATCATGCCCTCTCCCCTGAAAACTCAAGCACCATTGTGGCAGAAAGAAGGTGAAATATTTTCAGAGCCAAAGTTAGGAAGGAGAGCTAAAATGTCATCTGGATTTGACAGGAACGCTGCCCTCATGAACTCACAGCAACTGTGGTTAACTGTAGATCGAATCAGTTATCATTCCAGAATATATATATATATATATATTATTTGTATTATATGTATATTAATTGTATATTATTTGTATATATGAGGCAGAGACAGACAGACAGAGAGGGAAGTCAAAATAACCTGAAAAGGGGGCTTGTTTCATTTAAAACTGCTTCTGGTTTTAAGTAAAGCTGGTAAAGCTTTGACTGTGAAAGTATACATAAAACTAACTCTGTAAATACAGAGAAGTTAGATCTCTCATCCCAAAAGAACATGGTAGATTCTTAGCAAACACCGAGACGCTCTGAAGCAGATCCTTCCGTCTCTGAATTGTGCAGCTGCTTGTTAAATCTTGGTAGCTGGAGGTTTCTCTTTCATCTGACATGTTTTTCTGTAAGGGAGGATCATTCCTGAAAATCTTTATGGAACAAGCTTCTAAAAGAAAATGATGAAAAGGAAAGGGCATTTGACACATGTACAAAGAGAGAGAGAGAGAAAGAATAAGAGCCAGCATGCATCTGGGGTAGATCCAAGAATAGGACACACACAAAAATAGAATATTACCCAGAAGACCACCCAATAGGCCCAAACTCCAGAGCCCCTCCCTCCCACCACTGTGCCCGGTCCCTTCCCAGCCGCTGGATGGAGAGTGTGCGTTCCTCATTATTCTCTTACTTGAAAGATTAGGTATAAATTATTGTCTTTCATCCTGTATTCTTTTTTATCATAATTTGGCACATTTCCCACGAAAGTGTTCCTTAAAACATCCTCTTTTTTGGTTCTGACTTAGAGCAATTAACTTTCCTGAGCTGGTGGCCTATCCAGTCACAAGGGGTTTCTGCCTCCAGTCTGGCCCAGCAGGGTCCCACAGGTGTCCAGGCTATCTCTCTCATAGGAATCTTTCCTTCCTTCTTTGTTCATTTGCCCACTGAAAGGGCAATTCACACAGACACACGCACACACAGACACACAGACACACAGACACACACAGACACACACACACAGACACACACATAGACACACACACACACACACACACACACACACACACACACAGACACACACACAGACACACACACATAGACACACACACACACACACACACACACACACACACACACACAGCTCTGTGGTAGGAGCTGGACATTTAGACATTAGAACACAGTGCCTCCATTTAATTGACGTAAGGTCTACCAGACTGTCACAGAGGTCTGTGAGTAGATGCTCACAAAGGACAGTGAGCACATAGCCCAAGATTTTACTGGTTACCTCCTACTACGACTGAGGGGCTAAGGAGGACCACAGGAAGTGCCTCCAGATGAGGTAGCAATGATGGAAGCAGTCAGTTTTAGATGCACAGATAACTATTTTCTCTGTGTGTCTGACTGTCTCTCTCTCCTCTCCCTTCTTTCTCTTCCCTTCTCTCTCCTCTCTGAATCTTTTTTCTTCCATCTCCCACCTCTCTCTTCTCTCTCCCTCTCCATCCCATCTTATTCCTTCCTATCTCCTGCAAATTCCTTAAAAAGTTTCCCTTTGCCGTTCCTCGCTTACCTTCAGACTTCCTGCTTCAGTGACAATGCTTCCCTGTAGTCAACAGTCTTCAGCCCTGCCTTGCCCCAAGATCTGGACCCTCAGTTCCACAGGAGCCTAGTCCCAAATAAACACGCAAATCTTTATATTAATTACAAGCTGTTTGGTGTATGGCTCAGGCTTAGTACTTGCTAATTCTCATATTTTAAGTCAACCCATATTCTTATGTATGTTTAGCCCTGTGGCCTGGTACCTTTTTGTTCAGCGCAGCATTCTCATCCAGCTTCCTCACATCTCGCTGTTGTCTCCTCTCCACTCTTCTGCTTCCCAGAATTCTCCTAGACTGATGTCCCACCTCTACTTCCTGTCTAACTACTTGGCCAATCAGCATTTTACTAAACCAATATTTATAATGACAAATATTTAGAGTGTACAAAAGCATAATTCCATAGCATCTTCTCGTAATAGAATGTGTTCTCCTAGAGATCACGTCAAGCTTTATCTTCTGAGGTGACCTTGCATTTAAACCATAGAGTCTTCCCCTTCCCTTTGTCATCTGTCATCTGTTTTTGTCATTGTGTTAGCATCTGTCATTTGTTTTCTGTCCCTCTCTCCTCTTTCTCAGGTTCCTTTGCTTTTTACCTGCCTTTAGATTTTGAGCTCTTAAGGATTCTCTTATTAAGAAGATTTGCTTTGTGGGTCCTGGTCCTGAAGTGGAAGTCACCAAAGCAAATGCTCATCTTATCTGTTCTAACCAACCAACAGATAAGTTGTTGAAAACAAAGTGACATTGTAAATACTATGGTTTGTTAGTGTAGATTAAAGCATTCTAAAAACTCATTGAGTAAACAGGAATAAGACCAGTAATAAAGCCACTTAAAATGCTTATCCTGGTCACACATTCCTTATCCTCAGTGGAAGTTTCAAATTGCAAAGGGTACATATCAAGTGCTAGATGTGCTATGTTTAACTTGGTACATACCAAAGTAAGATAAAACTTTAGTTATCAAATAGACATGTAAGAAATTAACAGAACAATAGAGTCTATCATATTATGAAATTATAAAAATGACATGCTACAAAAGTTCTGTCATTGTAGTCTTGCATTCTCAAAGACAAATACAAACAGTATACATTGTGTGGTTGAAAAGTGAACCCACAGATACAGCTGAGCAGGGACAGCAGCAGTTCAAAGGCTTCATCATAAAGTCATTTTTTTATTGCTCCAGCCTCTGCAGAGTTGAAAAGCAAATGCTGATGGGACACTCACCGTGAACTCCCGAGCAGACCTTGACTTACCTGCTGGTCTCAGTCAACCCATACAACAGCTCTGCAGAATGTCTTTAATGCCGCTTCCACATGACATAACTAAGAAATAGAGAAATAAGAACAGGATAGCAAGATTAGATACATATCCAGTGAAGGAATCCATTCAAATGTGGATGCACATGAGCCCCAGGCCATCGTTCTTACACACTCTAAAGTAACTCAGGCTTTCTTGCCTGCTCACCAAGCTAGGACTGTCACGAGTGGGAGGCAGACAAAAGCAGCAAAGGGAAGCACTGAGTGGGATGGAAATATGTATGAAAAGTGTCATAACAGACCAAGTATTGTGCATAACTAATATACACTAATAAAAACAGTGTACAAAATTTAAAAAATAAAGGCGTCAGAAGAGTGTAAAGAGGCATCTACAGTTTTCTGTCTTGTGAGCTAACTTTGGTCAAACAATATGAATAGCCATTCAAATATCCTATATAAGTAAGAGTCCCTGAATTCTGTCTGCACATCTTAATATCAAGGTTATGGGGAGCAGGGTATTGGGTATGGGGGGGGTAATAAACTTGTCATGTGTGTTTTCTTTTCTACAGGTTACTTACTTAGAGACACATTCTACAGTTCCCAACTTGCAGATACCAGAAAACAGACACTTGAGAAGTTCCATTAATTAAGAGGGCATTGTCAAGCTCAAGTTACTTTCAAGTACCATACAGATCCTGGAATCAGAGAGCCACCTGATATGCTAGAAAGAGAACACCCAGCTCCCCACCTCACCCCTCCCAGGGCTGGGCTTACTGCTGGCTCTGCCACTTCCATATTGTGCAATACTAGAAAGAATTTCTATTTCTGTGAGCTTGTGTTTTCTTAGCTGTAAAATAAAAGTAAAAACTAGAGGCTGCCATAAAGATCAAAGAAAATTATTCATACAAAGTACCTGATAAATAGTAGGCATTTAATAAATGTTATTTTCCATCCCCATTGATAGAAATGTTCTTAATAGAAAAGTTATGACATTGACAGACATAAAATAAAACACAGACATGAATTAGGATTCACACAAAATCTGGCAAATGTAATTTTGGTTATCACTAAGATAGACAAAGAGATCAAAGATAAATTGAATTACAAATTATCAACATTGGCAGATATTTGAATAAAATGCTATTCCAACTACTTGTCTTTGTTCTTTAATTCTTGGTTTTCATAGATTTATCATACAGATGCAACATAGATACGACACAGGAAAACTATTTAAAACTCTAGTCCTCATACTTTAGTAACTTTTCCTCACTTGTTTTTCTTTATCTTAGGAACCAAAACATATGCCAAAGATGGGAAAAGCATGAGGACCAAAGGATGCTTGTTTGCTGTAGTACCTATGAAGAGCTCCCGCAGCACACCAGCATCTGTAATAAAGCGGCAGGTGCCTATTTTTTTTCACCAATGTCAAATCATCATAAAATACTGGGGAGAAGGGAAGAATCAAATCTTGCAGTCCTCGAAATCTGATATGAAGCCTATTACCAGCCCAGTGCAAGACGGGTCACTTTTACAAGAGGACAAACACACTGAAAGGAAATGAATCAAAGCAAAGGATCAGATAATTGAGAAGTTGACAACACATCAGATCACAGGTGGCAGAGTGAGGTATGGAACAGGAGTTGCCTGCCCAGTGACACACAAGAAGAGTTATGACATTTATGCATTTTCATTTCTACAGGTGGGAACCTCAAATCATTCTGTGGGCTAGTTCCTGAGTACCTCTAATCCAAGCCTGCCAAAGATCTGTTGACATACTCCTGTTCCGTCAGAGATACACGCAATGTATTTTCAATCATATTTCCTTGGTTCTTCTAACAAGACAGAACCTGGGAGTTCTAAATAACCTGTAAATTCAAACCTTATTTTCTATGGTTAAGATGTATGGCTTAACAGGTTCTGTGATGCTATACATCTATAGTCCACAGGAAAATTATTTGACCACCTACCCTGCCCCAAGATTGGGCAAAAGTATTCTCCTTTGACTTCCTATCCAATTCTAACAGTCACACTCTTTTATATGTGGTAGCTTTTTAGTTGGTGAAAAATTAAGAAGAATACTAAATGACTTGTACAGGGGAGTCATATTATTTTTTATGATTGTCCCCCTAATGTATCAAGTCACTGCAGCTGCAAATTGCAGGACTTCGGAACTAAAATGTGCTACCTTCCTCAGGGTGGAGCATCCTGTAGCAGGTTCTTTCTCAACCTCCTCAAACAAGGGAAGGATCTCACCCAAGAAATTCCAAGCCAAACATGCCAGCTTTGAACAGGTTTTTTTTCTCCTTTGAATTTTAAACAATAGTTTTGACCTTTTAAAAGACAGCAGAGCATGTAATTGTTTTCCAACTCCATCCTTTGCTGTATTTCACAGTTTTCAAGCTTTCCTTCTCTCAGTCTTCAGCAACTGAAATTATAACACATGACTAAAAGGCTTAAGAGTAAACCAGTACCTCCAATAAAGGACAGCGACCATCCAACACAGAATCCTACCTCATATAAGATAATTCTGTTTTAATTTTAAATTATCTTCTTGACCTTGCAGACACTATTTTGTGGGCATGAGGCACCTACAACCATGATGCTTTGTAACTACTATGTCATGAATTTAAAGTGTTCTACAAAGTATTAGTAAACCAAGATCCAGATATAATTTACAAAAGCTATAGAGAAAGTGTTAAATTAACATCCCACAGACTTTTCAACTTTAAAGGCTTTAGCTGCTTCAAGTCAAGGGTCTTGAATTGATAGGACCATAAAAGTAAAAAAAAAAAAAAAAAAAAATCTCAGAACAACTGCACTATAACCCAAGAAAGCGTCAAAGGCGGGAGGGGAGAAAAGATACAAGAAGTCCCCTCCTTGTAATCCTGTTGTGCTTTCTATCTTAAAGACAACGTGGTTCAAACTTTTGGGTCACCATGTGCAAGGTAAAACAAATGCTGAGGTGAGAAAGATAGCCCAGTGCCCTTCCATCGTGCTCAGCTAAGACATGGCACTGGATGGGTATTTTTACAGAGCTTTGACCAAAACCCTTGCTGCAGAACCTAAAGCCAGGAGAAGGATCTAATTCCACTGCTTCCGAAGGGAGAGTCAACAGCTGCTTAACCCTGTGGTGGGATTTGGGTGTCAGCTGATAAGGTCCACCCGGGCTCCTGAAGGAGGAGTGGCCAACCCCATCCATAAGGGGTTGCTGGGATCTTGGGGTCCCATTTGTTTCTGTTGTTGTTGTTTGTTTGTTTGTTTGTTTGTTTTTTGACTGGGAGTTGAACCCGGGCCACGGTGGTGTGAGTACAGAATCCTAACCATTAGACTGAGCCAGCCTCCCCTTCTTTGGCGCCCATGTGCTTTGGCTGATCACCTTGGGGAGAAGAGGGGCTTCTTCACCTCACATTCCCAGGGGACAGGAAGCTGAGAGGAAGTGAGGAGTTTGGACCTGATAAAACCCCCAGAGATACATTTTCATTGCTTTCCTTTAACTAGTCTCACTTCTTAGTTTCCAGAACTTCCTAAGATAGCACTACCAGTTAGCCTCAGAGCCACTAAGGACGTGTCATATTGAAGCCATAACACACATATTGCTCTTTGAAGGCTTTTTTGCTTTTTTGCTTGGGGAGCGAAACTAGGAAATTCTTCCCCCTAAGACATTGAATAGTTCATCCCATAATTTGACCTTAGGACAAACCCCATTAAACAAATCCTTCTTTAATTTGGAACATTTTCTCCAATTGTGAAGTCATAGGTTTATCATTGCAAAACTATTTCAGGGAAAGACCATTTGATGCCTGAGAACAAAGACCAGATCTAAGAATCTGGAAAGAATCTCAGGATCGTACCTAACAGCCAATAGATTCAAAACTTAGTTTCGTGCCTGAAAGTTTAGCCAGTAGATTCAGGGCTTAGGTTTGGGCAGAAAGTTTAGCCAATAGTTACTGTATCTCATACCCCTTTACCCAAACCTGAAATGCCAAGATGTGTAGCATCCCTTTTACATATGATTTTCTTTAAAAATCCCCTCACCTCTGAGCTCGGGGCTGAATCCCTCTGCTGTGTCGGAACAAAAGGTTTTGACACGGGTTCCTTGTGAACCTGTCCAAAAGAGTAAACTGACCCTCATATGTTTGCATCGAATCCAGCTTCCTAGTGGTCTTTTGGGGTCCCTTGACACAGGTACTACACAATACTGAGTACCTCTCAACTTATTTCATTGTGAAAAACAAGTGGAAGGTGCCTGGAGTTGGGTCAGTTTCTCTTTAGTCCAGACAGTGAAGTTGCTGCCATTTCTGTTAGAAAACTATTGGTTTTGTCAGAATACATTCCAAGGCTTTAGTTATCAATCCTAGATTATAACTTGAATATGAAGATCCAACTTAAAGAGAAAACAATGTACTGTAATAATGGGAAGATTAGAGAATGATTTGCTCCATCCTTCATCCAGGTACGGATCTCACCAGATATACTTACGGGACCATATGAAACAGGCCTCATATGATTTCAGAGAGTCATTAGGAAGTGACCCTTCTCTGCAGATTACCCAGACACTACAATAACACCTTTCATAGAGCAGACTGTTGGCAGTTATTGGAAATGACTAGACACGTAAGCAAGTGAATAAGTCTATTTCAACTTCTTCATTTCACATTTCAGATGCTTAGAAACTAAAGGGCTCAGGTAAGCAGACACTAAAACTCAGAATTTCTGATTCCTCCCCTAAACCCGGTGCCACTTCACTCCTATTGTTTGCTTGATTCTTTGGTTTTTAAGACGTGGAAAATTTAAACATGCATTGACTTGCCCCAAAAGGCTATCACACAGCTTTCTACATGGGTCTAATTATAGAAATCCCCTAGCATGTTTATTAAAACTGAGAGTTCCAGGGCTTCTACCTGAAGATCCCAGTTCTATGTCTGCCACAGGGTGAGTAGCACCTTCACAGAACAGAGGTACAATGTCCCTTTCCTGTCACAAGTTCACCCCGCTGAAAGCAGAGAGAAGAAGGTGAGGAGCTGCCTGTCTGCTCAGCTTGATGCAGGAATACAGGAGGCTTTGTTTATAGAGTGTATGTCAAAGGACACTGAAGAGAGTGGCCTAGAAGGTGATTTTGAGGGCAGAAAACACCTGGGAGAGACAGCACTCGCCTTTGATTCGTTAATTAGATATGTGGAAAGTCAGCTACCCAAGAGGTCCTGCAGGTGCAAAGGCTTCCCTCCACTTTCTCATGAAAAGAGAACAATAACCCAAAGGCATACTAATATAGGGCTTTCCCTCTCCTAGAAAGTAAATCCTAGTACCGCAATCCGTACCTAGTCACGTCTAAGCTCCATACCGTGTACACAGGCTTGTCATACCCACAGAGGATCAGAAAGGTCACAAGATAAATATCTGCTTGCTGAGTGAATGAACGGAGAGTTTCCTATTTGACCAGGAGCACTGCTATGAGACTTCTTTTGCTAAGGATATTTAATAAAATTTTGACTATTTTTTAAATCTCGAATCTATAACATCGGCAACAAAATTAGACGAAATTGCTATCTAATCTGGTCGCTGAAGGGGAAAGGATTGTAGTAATAAAGAAATAGTAAATAAAAATGAGCTCAAATCATCTGCTTATTTAACTTTTCTAAAACACCATTGATAGTCTCTTAATTAGGATTGTGTTAGCTTAGTGAGTCCATTTAGTGAGAATTTCAACCCAGTTGTGCTGTAAAAGTATTTAGAAGAGCTATAGTAGTTTTATTCACAATGTTCTTCCTTCTCAACATTGTTCACACTTAAGTAAATCCCCCAACAAGAGTTTTTAACAACGTCAGCCTGCAGTGGCTGGAAAGTAAATATGGTGCTGCATATAATTTGGGAAGACACCATGTCAATCTAAAATAAATGTAAAGTCCTGACCCTTGAGAAGATAATGTCATTAGGAAATTCACTTACCCCAAAGCTCATTTCCTGACAGTGCGGAATAACTGAGTTATTTATAGCAGTGATTTAGCTGGATATATACGTGTGATAAAGTTCAGCTCATTTTATGTGACAACAAGTGTTTCTATGTGGAAGGAAAAGACAAAGAAGGGATAAAGTCATGTGTCTAAAATCTCATACTTTTAAGAGCTCAGGTATGCCTTATAAGTCATACCCATCGGGAGTCTGATGAACATTTACAGGAAAAGATCAAACTCACTGTTGAGTAACAGTTGTGGTATTTGGCATTTTTGCTCAGTGAAAGAGGCATCAAATATATCCTTTGAGTACACTGGACTTGAAAAGAGGAAAATTAAGATAGCTAAATGTTAAGCCCAATGTTCAGAAAGTTCAGAGACAATACAGAGATTATCACAAAGGCTGAGATTCTCAAGGGGAGAATAGACTAAGCATGGAGAAGCCTAAAAAGTAGGATTTATTTTACTGTCCAGCAACTCTAAGTCATTCCAAGCAGAAAAAGAAATTTAATTCCAAAGAAAAGTAACTTAAATCAACCATAATGTATAAGCATTTTAATCCCAAACTTAAATGAAGGTCTTTAAGCAGTGATTTCAATTTTCATTTTTTTAAAGGTGAGGGTGATCTGCTTACAAGGGTGTGTGATACTCATCTCTAGTACAGCCTGAGTCAAACAGGAACGTGTCAGCTCTGGAACTGGTACCAAATCACTTGAGCACATGTAGCACAGAGTTCTGTGGGTGACAAAAGTCCTGAACTGAGAAGAGCTTCAGTGTAATCATTATTTAACATTTCAATTGCACAAGAAATTTAATCTTAGATATTTATCCTGGTTCACACCGCTACTGTGGTAACCAGACAGGATTAGAATTCAATGCTTCTTAATCTGCTGCGTGGCTCACTACCACACCTTGCCCCACAAATAGATGCTCATTAGCAATTAAATTAATAGGACTTGATGACACATTGCAATTAAAGTACATCTTCCATTAACAAAATAGACGCCAGATTATTTTATCTACTTCTCCAAGCAATAATTTCCTCAGTACAGATGAGGAATCAAAAAATTATTTAAAGAGTAAGTTGCCCAAAAGTCACACAGTAGCTGTTAAATTGAACTTAAATCTTGGCACACTGTGTTCTTTGCACTAATCTACCAATTGTAATAGAAATAAATTATATACATACACATACCACACAAAATTAATGTTCTTTTTAGGAACAATGCTAAATTTCAATGGTCCATTGCAAGATGAACACAAATACACAAAAGATATAAGGCTTTGCATCGTATCTAAATCAGAATTTCTAAAACTGCTTACCTGATATATTTGCCGTAGCATCATAGATTACTTTTAATCCTGTCCTTGCCCTGAAATATTTGACCTATATTTATAGAAAATGAAACAAGGCTGTAAGGATTGATTTTTAGATCTCTTTATTCAAAGTAAAAGATGAGCCAAAATCAAACGTCTGTGTGTCTAACATTTATGCTTGCAGTGACAGTGTAGCAAGTGTCAACCATGAGGAATATATTAGCATATGGAAGATCAGCAGGTATAGGGTGAAAAGGTCATTATCAATAAGACAGTCCCATAGAGCAAAAAACAGCCTGAGAGAAGCACTGTTTTTGATGGCCGTCCAGTTCTCATTGAGATAGAAGGTGCTGTAAAAAATATTCCTTATTTTTTCTAAAATGTATAAAATTATTTCTCAATATTGAATTCCAGAATGCCTTCTTAGTTTTTACAAAGTGAACTTATTTTTCCATATGGTAGAAATAATCTAGATAGAAATCTGTCTTTCTGATCCAGGCAACATGCATCTCAATCAAGGACAAAGTCTTAACCAGATGCCTAACTCCCACTGGAGAACTATCACTTTTGAGCTATGTGGCTTTCACGTTCAACTTCACTACATCTCATATTCCCTCCCCTGTTAAGCAGAGATAGTAATGCTTGGACCTATCTTGTATAATTATTTTTGAGGTTATATTAATAGTTATAAAGCAGTTATAAAAATGGGCATTAAATAATTGTTAGGTAAATATTTTTTCAGTGAAGCAGTTGTATGATATTTGATAAATTGTCCAACTATCTGAACCTGAGTCACATTCTTTATTCTGTGAAGTGACTGCATGACCTCCAAACTCAGAGAATTTTAAATCTTGATGAGTCAAATGTTCAAAACTACTGAACACAACTTTTTTTCTGAATAGCTTAGCAAATTTTGCTTCTTATGTCTTCATATTTTGAGTCCCAAGAAAAGAAGCCTGTGTATTGTAAAGAGAACAGAGATGTAAAAATAAAAATATTGTGACAAATAATTAAGTTTGAGACAGGATTATGGAATCATGAAACTTAAATTTAGAAAGCAGAGCAACTTTGGTCATATCTGAATTCTTCTTAACCTGTGTACTACACCTCTGTGAGCCTCCACATCACAGTCTTTATTTTGGTATAGCAGTAATGTATTATTCACAGAGAGTAATTCATTATGCATGTACAGCATAAGGCTTGGTATAAGTTAAGGATGTAATAGTTAATGTTCTGGTGGTAATAAAAAGTAATAATGGTCATATGTCAAGAAGAGAGTGTAACACTTTTATAACTAACTCTTCTATCAAATCCCAATATGATCATGAGTACAAACGTCAGATTAGATGAGACCTAGATTTGAGGTTTAGTTCAATTTAATTCTTTATTTTGGTTGTCCAGTTTACCATATCTGAGTTGTACAAATATGGCTGTGTGGCTGGGTGGCTGGATGGCTGGATGGCTGGATGGCTGTGTGTCTATGTAGCTGTGTGGCTGGGTGGCTGTTCAGTAGGAAAGTTGATTAATACACAATTGAAAAATGCATGTTTTAGTTCTGAAATATTTAAAGGGCTAAAAAAAAAAAAAAAAAAATAGCTCAGAGTGGTTGGGGCTCTTCCAGTGGGCCTGTATTCAATTCCCAGCACTCGTATCAAGCAGCTCACAATCATCTATAACTCCAACTCCAGAGCATCTCATGCTCTCTCTCTGAGCCACAGTGGACACCCACACAAAGGTAACATACATACAAACAGACACACACACACACAAAGGTGGCATACATACAACACACACAGGTAGCATACATACAATCACACACACACACACACACACACACACACACACACACATACAGGTAAAAATGGATAAAAACATGTAGTAGGAGGTTTCTGGCCCTGACTTTTGGGCCTAACCTCAAGGTTTAGGCCCACTGACCCACAGACCCACAGACCCGCAGTCCCACAGAGACACACAGATGCTTCCAATAGTTTTAGGCTGATAGGCCTCAGGCCCAGGCATATATTTGCTAACTCTTTACCCTTAATGTAACCCATGACTCTTTCTGTTCAGCCATGGGGCTCAGTACCTTTTCTTAGAGCAGCATGGTTGTCCTCGGCTTCCTCTGGCGTTCTCTCTGGAGTTCTGCTTTGTGCTTCCTGTTCTCAGAGTTTTTAGTCTGGTAGCCCCGCCCACACTTCCTGCCTGCCTTTGGCCCATCAGCGCTTTTTATTAAACCAGTGGGCGGGACAATTATTTACCATGAAACAACACAATATCCCTACAAAAACACTTTATTTAAAGCACAACACAAGTAAGTTGGATGGAACTGACGATCATGCTATTAATAGAAATAAGCTAAACTCAGAAAACCAACTAACACACTTTCTTTTATATCAAATCTTGATTATATTTCTCTTTAAATGTATATGTATATCTGTGTAAAATAACATATATTTGGCTTTGTACTAATTATGTTATCCAAAATGAAATATTTAAATATGTTTATTTCTAAAAATCCATGTTAGGGTCTTCTGTTTTTAATCTCAGTAAATAAGGACAGATATAATTTTCAGTACTATAGTGCATTTATTAATACATATTCCCCACTTTACTTAATCCTTCAGTAATGAACTACTAAAACGTTCTAATAAAATTATCTTATAGACTGTTATAATAATCTCCTTGCTGTGGAATATTAATTAAAAATGTGTTACATTCTTTCATGCTGTGGAATATTTGCTTAATGATGCAAAGATGTGTTCCATTCTTTTATGTTGCATTTGTTTAACTCTGTGAAGCTGTGTTAATTTGCTTGTCTAAAACATTTGATTGATCTAATAAAGAGCTGAGTAACCAATAGCAACACAGAAGAGAGAAACAGGTGGGCTGCCTGGCAGAGAGGATAAATAGGATGACAGAAGAGCAGGGGTAGGAACAAGAAAAGGCCAGTCACACAGAGGCCAGTCACACAGCCACCCAACCACACAACCACATAGACACACAGCCATTCAGCCATCCAGCCACCAACCATCCAGCCACAGAGCCACACAGCCACACAGCCACACAGTCACAAAGCCACACGGCCAGCCACGGAAAAGGAAGAAAAGAGAGGTATATAAAATAAGAAAGGTAAAAGCCCAGAGGCAAAAGGTAAGTGTGAAGAAAAGCTGGCTACAAACAAGCCAAGCTAAGACCAGGCATTCCTAAGGAAGAATAAGTCTCTGTGTATTTATTTGGGAGCTTGGTGGCAGACACCCAAAGAAAAAAAGAAAAAAGAAAGCTACACTTTCGCTAATTAAAAGGTATGTAAAACATTTCAATAAAAGATTCTAACTGCAGAAGTAGTTTGGGCATATATATATATATATATATATATATATATATATATATATATTTAAATATGTGAGACGTATATATATACATATATATACGTCTCACATATTTAAATATTTTTTTCTAAAATTATATAAGTAAATGAATATGTAACTCTATGAAAAGAAAACTGTAAAATGCTACTGAACAACAAAATGAAATGTGATCAATGTAAAATATGAAAATTCAATGTGTGAGAAAGTTCTCCCTATATCAGTAATTAGTGCAATCCTATTCAAAGTCCCAGAATATTTTTAATGATTCTATGTTTTGTAAATAATAGCAAGAAAGAATATTAAGGATCTTCAAGTCTATTCCATGTGAGGGAAAGCAAAAAAAATACATTATAAGGTATTGACTGTAATATTTAATTATCATACACAAAACAACGAGGTACAAGCACAGGAAAAGGTCATGAAATCAATGAAACAGAATGCACATTACAGGAAGCACCAAATTGGTATGTCTTATCATTAGGATGCATTTCAAATCAAATTTGAAATATTCAAGAAATAACATGAAAATTGTCATCACTTTTAAAAACTAGGGCAAGGTTCTAACTTCAGTCCTTACACTACAATAAAATTCAAATAAATCAAATATTACAACTCTAAAATCAATCTATAAGCTACTAGAATATTACTATGATTGGCTGAAGTATGATTTTTATATGACAGACATCTCTAAAAACATGTTTCAACAAATAAAAATTATAAAGTAAATAATTATACTTACAATGCAAAATTTAACTTCTGTATCATTTTTAAAGAAAAGCAAATAATGTTTAAAGTCAAACCACAAATTATTTATCCTTTTTTTATTTAAAAGAAAACTTGTATTTAATACCATTGCCTAAAAGGAAGCTTTGTTGATTTTCTCTCTCTCTCTCTCTCTCTCTCTCTCTCTCTCTGTGTGTGTGTGTGTGTGTGTGTGTGTGTGTGTGTGTGTGTGTGTGTGTGTGTGGTTTGTGTGTGTGTGTGTTTAATAGTTGAGTGTGGTGACACACATCCCAGCACTAGGGAGGCTGAGGCAGAAGGATAGAATCCAAGGCCAGCCTGGGAAGTACAGTGAAACACTAACAAAATAACTTAGACATGTTTTAATGTTTTTAACTAGACCCTCAGAACTCTTAAGATATTATGGATCATTGATACCACACCAACTATATGCTGGATACTTAAAAACAAGGAGAAACAGAAGAACTTGGTTTCTTCAGGTCCTCACGCCAGCACACTAATTATGCTGGTTGGCTTTTATACTGCATCAGAACACCAGGCGCAAACAGTTTTCAGGGAGAAAGGTATTATTTTGGCTCCCAGTTTCAGAAGGTTCATCCCCATGTGTTGGGAAAAGCAAGATGGAACCCAGCAGAGAAAGGGTAATGAGTGTTGTCTGCTGGCTTTCTCCTTTTTTTCAGTCAGTCTAGGACACCAGGCCACGATGGTGACAACACATTCAGAACAGGTCTTTTCCATCTCAATTAATGCCCAGGGAACTGCTTCACAGATAAACACAGAGGTATGCCTCCATCTTCTAGTGACTCTAAATCCAGCACACTGATCATGGTTAGCCATCATACTGATGAGAAATTTTTCTTTAACAACCACGTAACAATGTAAACCTATATAAATACAAGCCATTAGAGTAACCCTGTTGAATCATATCAGTGAACCTCAGATTTGTTGCTGACATTTTTAAAAATGCTATTCTGTGCAGAAACACTGTGAAAAACATTATATTCTCCAACCCAAGATGAGAATACTTAGAGGTAGATACAGGCTTCTGTGTGGTGTTAATCACTTCTGATATACAGGTTCAGCACAAAACTCCCTGGACTCTATCTAAGGAAGGATGCACAAGAGCCTTACGCAGCTTAAGCCTAGAAGCATTTCTCTGTATATTTTGTGCCTCTCTTGCTAAAAGAAAGATAGCATGCCAATAATTTGAATAGATAAATTTAAATAGATAAATATCTGTTTTTTATATTTTGAAAGTTAAATGAATTAATACCTATAAATCATTATAAGTAGGGAAATTAAGTTGTTCATATCATTATGAGTAATCATTATTTGGTCAAAATTAAGACAGAATATCAGAGAGGCTGGAAAATATTATGAATGCCCTATTAAATAAATAATAAATTAATGTCTATGTAATGTCAGCACTGAAATGAGGAGACACGTGGCTCTGAGAAGCAGAGATGAGATTTAAGGGTATCCTGCTGATGCCCCAGTGCTGTGTGGAAGGAGAAGTTACAGGAAGGTGGGGTGATGGAGGGTCCGCCTTAGGAAAGCTTGTTTGATTTGTGCCTTCCCACTATGATGCAGGGCCGCTCAGAAAAAGAAGACAAGAGAGGCACTCAAAACAACACCCAGTACTTGGTGCCCTGTTGATTAGAGCCAAGGACAGGAAAGGTATATCAGGACATAATTCCACAGTTGGATGTTGGGTGTTGAGTAAGATGCATTGACATTCAAAACAGAGCTTCAGTCAGTCTCAGCAAATTGGCAAATCCAAAGGTCTTTTTAAAGTAAAAATTTCAGAGTGAAGTGACAAATACAGAACCAAATTCTGTTACCCTGAATGGACGAACTCCAAAACAAAGACATAATTCCAAACGGTCTATTGACAAACTGAATGCAACCTGCTTCCACTAATATTGGATTAGGATCTCTCGACTTATACCGTCTGCAAATCCCTCCTGACCTAAACAGAACGGTCCGGTTTTGGTCATCAAGTATTCTCCGCAAACTCTTCTTCTACACCACAGAAAGAGGACGTTTCCAGCCACAATATTTAATTAGTACCTAATTAGGAGCATCAATTTGACAAGTGGGGCAGGTTCTGGCCCCGTGTTTATACCTGGATTTGAGTAAACAGTTCTAGTGAGTCTTGGCTGTCTGACAGCTCTCAGCTGCCATTGGCACCGGAGAGCCCAGAGAGGTGCTGAGGCTGCTTGGCAAGTGTACGCTTGTAAACATTCGGTGCAGTTGGAGAGGTCCAATCCCAGCAAGCAAACAACTGAAGGGAAATCCCAGAGGGGGCAGGGGACAGAGACTGCTCAGGTGTGTGTGCTGCTGGCCTCCATCATTGTTCCAGTCACTTGCAAGGTGAATCTGCCCCTTTCTCACAAAACTGAGGTACCAACTGTTCCCACGAGTATCTTCAAGAATATTGCTCACCCAGAGAGGGTCAGTTTTACTGACAGAAATCAAACACTCATTTGACGCAAGAAAAATCCTTGATGAACTATAATTAATAAAGTGACCTGCCCTTGAGGAATAATCTGTCTTCTGCCTAGACATCAAGAAATGAATATCACAATGATACGTGTAAGTATAGCTGAGATGGTTGAAACTTTTTATTAAATTTATTTTTAACTGATACATAAAAGTGTAAAGAAATGTTTCTTGTGATGCTTCAGTGCTATTTCAGTACATGTGTGCACGTATAATATTTAGATCAGGTTAAATTGGCAAATCTTTGCCAATTCTTTAGAGTGAAATAGTCAAAATCCTTCTAATTTTTCTAAATATATAATTGCTAATTTTAAAGAAAAATAGTAATGACTTTTGGAAAAGAGAAGCCAGGTGGCTGAGCTACCTGTACTTTCTCTCTCAGTGGTCAAGTGCATGACCTTGGACTGGCCAGAAGCCTTTCTGGACCTGCTTTCTTCACCTATAAATGAAAGGATTAGACCGGCTGCTTCTATGAGCTCTCTGAGTTTTGAGACATGATGTGGTGCTGGGTGTTTATATAGCATATTCCTTCTGCTGAATTCAGAGTCTCTCAAGAGACTCTCATTAGTATTCTTAATACTGCTGGGAGGCAGGCAGGTGGCAAGGTTTATTATCCCCATTTTTTAAAAAAAAGAGACAATGAGACACTTTGCTGACACAGCACCCTTGACCAAGTAAGGACTGGAAGTTAGGTGTCCTCATACTAATCAAGAACTCTGTTAAAGCTCTTTGCTACTAAACTAAGTGGAAATTCTCTGATGAATAAAATATTCTGGGCTCTTCGGGGGATGGGAATATAGTTTGATCATCTCGCAAAGATGTAATGGCTTAAAACAATGATTTCCAAATTACAGCCCATATAATATTCCAGGTCACTTTCTCGGTTCTCTTTGACTTACCTCTATGCATATTTCTTCCTTTCTGATTATACACATCAAAAATTTGATTTTTAAGGTAGAATGGTAAGGAATATGAAAGAAATAAAGAGAATTTTGAATTCCTAACTAAATTTACAATAGACAATGTTCAGAGACAATCTTTGGCATCAATATTACTATGAAGAAATTCTAACTAAAGGTCCAAACATTGAGATGATCACTTCAAACATAGCCCACAAGGTTTGCAGTAATAATATTGACCAAGGGCCATAATGAAGGTGAGATTTTACCCTAACTACTAGGTGACAGGTTCCGTTTAACCTGTCACAGCTTGATGAATGTACACAGAAGATAAAATATTAAGCAAGACGGCTCAGCAGATAATGGCACATGTTCACCAAGCGCGATGACCTGAGTTCAGTTCCAGGGACCCACATGGTGAAAAAAACAGAACCAACAATTCCAAACGTTTTCTTCTGACCTCACATACATGTTGTGGCATGTGCACACATGCGAGATATATAAGGGGAAGGACTTTTTGGGTCAAAGTCAAAGAATCATTTTGCTGTCAGTAAAACTATGACCAGAGTATCATTATTTTTCTCAAGCCCCAAAGGAGGCCAGTTTAGTGCTGAGTATCTCTGTATCTCTATAGAACACATAACCTAGCATTTACAAGACTATAGGTTCTCTCCTCAGCACCATCAAGAGAAGCAGAAGGGTGGGAACCTCTGCAGATGTAGAATGTTACATTAGAGAGAGTGGTGCTGAGCTCCGGGATCCTGAATCATTTATTGTAATGCACAGGAAACATTCTGCCCTTTTCTCCAGAGGAATAGACTGAGTTTATTTCTAGTACAATTCTCAACAGCAACATCCCTGAAAAGAAAGCTCAGAACAAGAGCTGTCAGTGTCTTCCTAAAGAAGAAGTAAAGTGTAGAGACCCATGGAGAATATATCCCAACAGTATATTCCAATCTTATTTGACTATCTGTTGTCTAATATTCTAAGTATTCTTAAAGGCTTGTATTAGAACTTGCTGCTATTGTTGTTGCTGCTATAACAAAACACTCAAGCCACAGCCAAACATGATGGTACACATCTCTAAACTCAGCACTCTGCAGGCAGGGGCAGATTTCTGGGAGTTCAAGTCTAGCCTCGTCAACATAAAAATTTTCACGACAGGCAGTGCTACATACTGAGACACTGCCTCACAGCTAATAATCAAAAACACTTGAGATTGGCTAGCTTGATAAATAGCTCTCTAGTTTTGAATGTCAGTGGTCCAAGATCGGCAGCTTCAATGATGTGGCCTCTGATTCAGGAATCATGGCACCATGGCAGCAGTATGTATGTAAGAAAACCACATCACCAAACAGGAAGGTAGAGGGAGAGACTCAAGAGTGGGTTTAGCTTTGACCACCATTTTTGACTCATCTCTTGAGAGATCAAAGCTTCTATAGAACTACCTTCATCACACACAGACTACAGCTTCTCACTAGACTCCACTTCTTTTTTTTTTTTTTTTCTTTTTTTTTTTTTCTTCAAGACAGGGTTTCTTTGTGTAATAGCCCTGTCTGTCCTGGAACTCTCTTCACAGACCAGGTTGACCAGGAGCTCACATGGACTCCACGTCATAAAGTTTCTGTTACCTCCCAGCTACCCAAGTTCCCAAAGTATAAAACCTTGAAAACACACCTCACTGTCAGCCACAGTGGTGATGACCATAAAGAGTACTATACTATTCAGAGCAGGGCAGTTTCCTCAAAGATGCTTCTTAGATGGCTTTGTATTTCTTCCTGCCTCTAAGGGTACAATACATTTAAAACAGATGAACACCTTTGTTGGTTCACACTTCCCTGACTGACTTTAACTCCCATCTCCTTATTACAGTGGAAGCCCAGATGCTGCAGAGTCGGTGTACGACAGGCAGGAAAGTCCTGGAAGTGCTTTTCATCAGCTCTAGGACTTGATCATGGCTATCAGAGTATCATGCCTGCCTCAGCTCTCTCTGTAAAATAGCGTCAATAATGCCTACATCACACAGTTTGGAGAAGGTTAAAAACATTCACAAGCAGAAAGTGTGTAAAACAGTGCCCATCACGCAGACAGCCAATAAAGATTTGGCTAATGGACAATTTTCCAAGTATGAAAAGTTCATTCATCAGCAAACATCTTACTGGATGTCTTAGCAAATCGGCCTACTTAACAGTGTTATTTCTGAAAGACAAATGATGTAAAGCAGCCCATATAACAAATGGCATGCTTTTTTAGAAGATAAAAGGTATTGCATTTGTTCTTATCAAGAGGAAGAAAGGAAAAAACCTCATCTAGTTCCCACATTGAAAAAGAAAATTGCTCCAGCACCATTTGAAGTGTTGGGCATTCCTCATTGGTTACTAAGTGAACATTCTTTCCTGGCTTATGGTTTGATGTGAGCAACTAACTTTATTTCACCCACCCTAAGGTGTTGAACTTGATCTGCTCTGCACGCAGAAACTTTGATTTTTGTGGAGACAGAAATTGTTAGTGCAAGAGGAAATACAAAGGCCTTGCAAGTGACACAGTCACAAGCTGTCTTTATACACAAAGCAATGGAGCACAGAGAAAGAAATAAAGAAGCAAAGACGAGATTTTAAATGTTTTGAGATATTTAAAAGAACCTCTCCTAACACAGTAATTACACACAACCATCTTTGATGTTCTGATCTGAGCTCATGCCACTAAATTGTCAACGATTATTTTCAACTCGTTATGTAATCATTTTAGAAAATCTTCATGTAGTCCCTCCCCTAAGGCCTAACAGAATAAAGGCCTTCTATGTTTCTTGGTCAAATGTGGCAGATCTATGAGTCACTAATTTATCTTAACTCATCCCAATGTTTCCTAAAAGAAAATGAACAGATTTATAGAACAGGAATCACTCACCTGTTTTCTAAAACATTTTCTCTATTTTTACTTTTTAAAATATCTTTAAGTAAAATATAACTCACCTTCTCCTCCCCTTTCTCTCTCCATATCTTCCACCAACCCTCTCTGAAACCTCTCCCATACTCCCCCACTCTCACGGTGATTGCTTCTTTTTCTGTGATTATTTCTGTTTTATAAGTATACATGTATGTGTGAATATGCACAAATTATGTAAATACAGTCTCACCAAAACATATTCTCTATGATACTTTGTGAGTACAATATTTGTGTGTGACTAAGGCACAGTGCAGGTTGGATGAATTTGTGGGCCAGGTCGGGTGGCTTATAATCCCTTGGTAGCTCAAGGTCATCTGTGGTTATTCATGAAGAATTAGAAGCCAGCCTGGGCTATATAAGATCCTGTCTCGAGAAACTGGGTGGCTTTGATAAGCGTGACCTCCAGAAAGAACAGAAACATCCTGTCCTTCCATAAAAGACTTTCCTTTCCACGAGAGATGAAGGAGTGGCTGAGTCCTGATGCTTGTCCCTTCAACTACAGTCTCTGTCCTCTCTCTCCTTCCTGTCATCTTTCTCTTGCCACTCATCTCTCTCAAGTACTTTCTAAGGCCCCTGATTTTACTCCCTCTCTATGTAATCACTTTCAAACTTAAATTTCCATGGCATCCTCCCGTCCCTTAAATTAAATGTTAATATGCATACTGTGTACCAATCCCCTATCACCACACACACACCTGAATTTTATCAAACCATGAACAATATCTTTATTGTAAATGTCCTCTAACTTTGGGCCCATGTGAGATTCCTGTATTCATCCATTTGCAAGAAGGTAATTGTTTTTTCAATAGCTCAAATGTCCACCTCCCTTTAATGATGCCACCATATTTTTATTTTTGTAATAAGAAATACCTGTGTCACCATCTCTGTAGTTGGGAGAAAGTGGAAAGCTTTAGCGTCTTCTTGCACTTTAATGTGAGTGAGCCATGATCTACTTGTTAAAATTCTTGGATTGCTAATAAAAGTCATAATCTACCAAATGGTGGTAATTTGGATGAAACAAGCATATCAATCATTGAGGAATGGGCTCATGGCTCTTTATCTGGGCAGAATCATTAAGTAGAATTTATGATATATAATGTATACTATTAAGCAGCTTCCATTAAACTTGTCTGCCAAACTCATTCTATAGAGGCTTCTAACAGCAAGATATATGCAAGAGCGCCACCTATAGTACAGCTTCCACATTTACCTTGAAAATGCTAAAAGTCCAGAAATGACTAGTAACGCTGAGGAAAATAAAAATATCCAATAAATGAGATACATGGTTTAGTTCATAAGTCTAACCTATGGCGCTGGTCTAAGATAAAAATACGGATTTCTTTTTGTAAGACATGAATTTCTCTGGCTAAGGAAAGATGCTCTCACTATGCAGATAATTCCAAACACTGTTGCAGCTCTTGTTATTCAAACGGTATTTCAAAGAAAATGGTGGCAGTTATTGCCAACTTCTCAGCACTCTCCAGTTTTTTTTTTCTTGATGATTTTTATTTTGCAATCTGATTTTCTTAAGCCTGAAAACAAGAATTACTTGAAGCACAAACGAATAAATGTTTTCATTTATCTTGTTTTGGTTTTCTTTTTGTTTTTCTGAAAACCTGTCATCTAATCAATTCATTCCAGCATACATTTCAAACAAACAGAGAAGCCTAAGGCTCTGGTGGCTGGTACTGTGCCTGTGAAGCATCCTTTAGGACTTGGTTCCACGGGAATTTAGTCTTAAATACTTGTCACTTTGACCTAAAAGCTAATTATGAGGGAGTTGAGCCAAAATTTGAGATGAATAAAAAAAAAAAATTCATTGGTTTTACAGACATGGTTGCCAGAAACAGCTTACAAATCATGAGCCTTTGCAAAGAAGAGAAGTCGAATCTAAATTATTATTCGCCAGGGTCCTTAAATCAATGAATAGCAGAAAATGATTAGAGTGGATCTTTCATTTTCAACTTGAAAAAGTCAACATGGTGGCAAGTTCAACACTGTTTTATGACGGGTCGTCCAGCAAGCCCTTGGTTTTTTCATTTCCGAAGAGAGCTGGTGTGCTGGGAGTTTGTTAACAGTAAAATCAGTATTTTGTGCAGGTCACAGAGGAAGCATTGTGCACTGGCTGCAGGTACCCCGCGTTCTGTCACCCCCAGGCCTTTGAGCTTTAGTGGCCTGTTGTTCGTTCTGTTGAGACTGGCTGGAAGCAGATTCAGTGCCTTCAACCACATTCCAAGCTACATTCCTCACTGATGCCCTCTGTTCAAAAAGCACCAGGAGCCAGGGCAGTAGCCGCCTTCCCACCAGGCACCACGGATCCTTCATCTCTGCCCTGGGAGGCCCTCTTCTCAGGATGAGAAGATAATTCACTCACTATAGCCCATTCAATCTTCAGCTTCTTGGCTGACGCTGCCAACAGAAGTGCCAATTAATGCCAATTACAATAGTGACTTTTCTGATATGGGCACCTACTCATATAGGCCATCAAACAGCCATCATATATTAATGACTGTCAGTCATTACCAATATTGGCAAAGTTTGAACTAGTGACCTAGAGAAAACTGTTCTTTATCCCACTCCCAACTCCCTGAACCATCCAATTCCCCTCCCCCTTTCTTGGCCAATGCTCTTAATTATAGTTTTGCACCTGAATAATGAATGTGCTACATTTTGACAATGACAATTGCTGGAAGTGTGACAGGAGAGGTGCTCATCCTGCCTGCCACTTAGCAGTCCTGTCCAGCTCAGGCCCTTCAAGGGGCACTATTATTTCCTTCCTCATTTAATCAAGAGCATTTCTTTATTTGCCTTTATGACTCCTAAGAAGTAGAAGAGCATTTTTATGCAGATAATGTGTCACAGATTCCTATGTAGAGGCTGCCACTGGACCCTTATCATCTGCTCATTATTTCCTATAGCCCTAAGATGAGGAAACTCCCCATACAATTAAATATGCTGTGAATTACTCTGGAAGCGTAACTTTTGGATTTAAAGGAGTAAACCAAATGAAACACAACAAACTTTCTCAATGAGGAGAAAAAAATCAGAACTCTTTTTAAAAGCCACACCCCAGTCTGTCTTTTGTGAAACCTTTACAGTCTTATCAGATATAAACTTCTCAGTGGCCCGTTGCTGTCTGCAACTGCCTAACTGGGTTATTAACATTTTTTTCTGACATCTTCCACTCTCAGAAAAGACACCAGGTGCAATGGTTTGTGTTTCAATCTGTATTACTTCAGGATTTGGGAAGAGAAAGATAGTTTAGGGGAGAAAAGTTCCTTAACACCCAACTTTGCCTTCCATGAACCATTAAAAAGGAAGGAAGGAAGGAAGGAAGGAAGGAAGGAAGGAAGGAAGGAAGGAAGGAAGGAAGGAAGGAAGGGAGGCAGGGAGGGAGGGAGGGAGGGAGGGAGGGAGGGAGGGAGGGAGGGAGGGAGGGAGAGAGAGAGAGAGAGAGAGAGAGAGAGAGAGAGAGAAAGAGAGAAAGAAAGGAAGAAAGGAAGGAAGGAAGGAAGGAAGGAAGGAAGGAAAAGGAAGGAAGGAAGGAAGGAAGGAAGGAAGGAAGAAAGAAAGAAAGAAAGAAAGAAAGAAAGAAAGAAAGAAAGAAAGAAAGAAAGAAAGAAAGAAAGAAAGAAAGAAAGAAAGAAAAGATTCTTATGAAGAATTTAATATTTAATTTTGGGGGCTGGAGAGCTGGTTCTTTCAGAGGACCCTGAATTTGTTCCAGCACCCACATGGTGGCTCGCAACCTTCCATAACTCAACTTCCAGGGGACCTGAGACTTTCTGGCCCCTGCGAGCATCAGGGAGCCTGTGGTGTATATGTATATAAATACAAAGCACTCCTACATATAAAATTAAATTTTAAAAGACTGATTTAGAGATGAAATAAACTTTCCTGGTCTCCTAAAAGGGTAGCGGAAACATTAAGAGTGAAACTTAAACATAGTGGCGATAGTGTTTAAGAGTCATGTTCACAGAGGAAAACTAGCCCCGCTGCACATTATGCATACCCAACGCCGGCAATAGGCAGCCTGGAAAGAAAGTGGGACTGGCACCATCCTCCCGATAAGGAAAGGCTGGGAAACTGGACTCTACACATGCCAGAGATTAAAAAAAAAAAAGGGTAACATTTACATCCAAATTAAAACATGGTACCAGCTGCCTCCAATGAGCTTAATGACTAAGCACATCGCAAGACTTCCGGTTCCTCAGAGACTCTACCAAGCAGTTCACGGTTCCTCGGGCCAATTCAAAGTGGTATGTACACAGGATCCTCAGAAGTCCTGGGATGGCAAGTCAGTCCATATTGCCATAGAGTAAGCCAGGACAGGTCACACCTAATACAAAGTAAAGGGAGCAGAAATACATTGGTTCCATTATGGCTCACTGATACTAGTGCCACACACAAAAATAGTGGCTGAGATGTAAAAGAAAAAGAAAATCGGGGCAAGACTGCAACTCCAGCACCTGGAAGGGTAAAGTTAGGCAGAAGCAGGGGAGCTGGAAATTCAAGGCCCTCCTAGACTACATGGTGAGACTCTAGATTAATAAAGGTCGTGGGAGGGATGTATGACACGGTCTTCCTTTAAAACTCCACGAACATGAGTTCCTAGGTGGACCAGCTAAGAAGAAGACTCAGAAAAGCCCAGTGATTAATTAATATCGCTGGTGCCTACTCACTGAGACCTATTGAGAGCCATCCACGCATTGTGTGTTCTCCTAATCCTCAAAGTGGGTATTAAAAGCTCATTTGGTGGATGAATAAATTGAGGCTCAACCAAGTACAGAAAGTTGTTCAAATCTGAACCAAACTAAAGCTAGAATCTGAGGCCAGGGCTGTGGAATTCCAAAAGCGCTTTACATAGCCCTGCCTCTCAACAAGGTCTTTTTTTCACATAGCTTTCTGTATCAATTGGCTTTGGGGGAAGCACTTCTAAATAGACCTACCAGGCTGAAGAATTTGTCCGTGACTCAAGAAAAGGCAAAGTACAGAGGAAATTTTTTTTTTAAACTATGGGCCTTGGCAGAAGACCTTAAACATAAGCTAACATGACCATATCATGACAGCCTATGTTAAAAGACTGGAAAAAGAATCAGCATTAGACCAAGAAGATCAATGTATACAGCAAATAGACGGCACAAACCTACAGAAATGCAATCTTTATTCTTGTGTTGTCTTTCCTTTTTATTATTATTTTTATTTTTTTTTTTTAAAAAAAGTCATTTCTACCTATGTATCCTCCTGCTCCCTCTCCCCTCCCCCCTCCCAAGCCCTCCCAGTCAGCCTTCAGCCTCGCCTGTCCCCAACCACCCATCCCCTCCCCCAAAAGGGCAAGAAGTCCCAAGCTCAGCGGATACTCCAGGCAAGTCCAATTTACTCATTCCAAAGTCAAGACTGGAATAGGTGTTCCTATGCAGGGAATGGACTCCAAGGTGCCATGCACAGCCGTGCACGGGAACACAGTCTGACCACCCTAAGTGTCATCACAGAACCTGTGGCCAACAATGAATAGAGGTGGAGGCAGAGATCCATGGCTGAGCACTGGCCAGAGCTCCTGGTTCCACTGAAAGCAGGGGAAGAGAGTCTGTATGAGTAGGGGGATAGGGATTATGAAGAAAATTCCCATAGTGATGGCTGGCTGAAGTTCTGGGGAGCTCACTGAATCATGAATAGCCACTGGAGAGTGTTGTCCTTCAAAACAGCTTCTGTCCTGCTTGCCTACAATGTGGAAGAAACTCCTCAGAGACACCTGGTTCTTGGTTTGTTTGGGTTTGGATGTTTTGGTTTGGATTTTTTCATGCCTGTGTGGTACGCATGTGTGCATATGAATGATCCTATATATAGATATATGTATGCCTAAGTGCCTGTGTGTACCTATAGAGGCCTGAGGTTGATGATAACAGGAATCTTTATTGCTTATTTTCTTACTTTATTCATTGAGGCAGGATCTCTCAATCAAACCCAGAGCTAGTCTGGATAGCCAACTTTCTCTGGGATCTGCCTTAAAGACTAGAACTCCAGGTGAGACACCATATCCCCCATTTATGTGGCTCTGGGAACCTGAACTTTGGTCCTCTTACCTGTACCCAAAGCACTTTAATTGCAAAGCTATCTCCTCCAGTCCTACTTTCTTGGTTTTAAAAACCACTTGCTGATTTTTTTCTACCATGCTGGACTGGTTAGGTGAAGCATTTCCTCCCCATATGAAAAGTTGAACACTGAAGCATCCCTCCAAGCATTCTATAAACTCATGAAAAGTGTTACAAATGATTCTGGGGATAAAATCTTCTTAAAAATGAAATTCTATCCCTGAATGAAACATATCTTCATTCTGGATCAAACACAAAGAAACTACCTTGGAAGATGAGAAATGACAAGGTCACAGGAAGAATCACTCAGGACTGTGGGGAAACCAAACGGATCTGAGGTTGAATGCAAAGTCATGAAAGATTAACAAAAATAATAAAATGTCTGTGATTTTAGGAGATCTGACAGGGAGCAAATGCTCACATTGGGAGGAATGCGCTCTATTGCTTTTATTTGTGGTACAGCTGTAAACCAACAGCTCTGACACCACTGCAAATTGACAAAGGATGCAACTTCAAGAATGAGTTAGGATGCCTTTCAAAATGATCAAACTATAAATGTTCTACTTCCAGAGCCAGGCAGGAAAATAAATACATTATACTGGGGGAAGGGATAAACAAATAAGTAAATAAACAGCAAGAAACAGTAAGAATATTGAGAAAGAAAAACAAGAGTAGATAAGTACCAAACAAATTAAGTTTAGAATAAAAATTAAGAATTGTGGACTGAGTGGTGTGTATGAGACTTTCCTATGGCCCTACTTGCAAACCCCATCTCTTAAGAGACTGGAGTTCTTTCAAATCTTATCAAAAAGCTTTTTCTTCCTTGATTTACATTGTTTCTTTCTGTACTTGACTGTATTTTTTCTTTCTCTGACTACATTTGGAATGCTACTTATTTCAACTTTAAAACAGTTTGTATGCAAGATGTTGTTTTGTGTAAAGAAGGGAAAAGATTGACAAACCCTAACCAAACAGGGGAGTATTATAAATATTTTGCTTCACTATTTCAGCTTTCTCCATATGCCTGGAATAAAACATTTCCAATCAAGCTTCACTTCTGCACAGAGCTTACCAACAAAACACATCTTTATTTGCATGTAACATGTGTAAATGTAATTAGCTTTTTAAAAGAAACAATTGAAATATGACGTTTGTGGGGAGGAATTGTTTTCTTAATTTTTTTTCTTCCATTTTTGCAAATGAAATCTGAAACCACACCAGCTATTGACAGACTGACGGCTGGGTCGTTTGCCAAAAGCTGGTTAGGAAATCGGTATGAAGGCCACTAATTTCATTCTGTTTTATTTCAACAGGACCTTGAAACAAAAAACGCAGCCTTTAAATAGATGGTGAGGAGCGATGGGTTATTAGCTACTATTTTAGTATCCATTCTGTGTGTTAGGGAAGAAAAAAAAAACAGAGACTTTATTGTACCAGAAATTATTTTATAAAAGAAAAATGGCTGAGACAAGGGGAAAAAAATCTTTGCGTCAGTGACTAATTTTCATTGTTCCAACATTTCTTACATGCGCCTTTCTACTTCCCCAACATTATAATTTGAAATGAATCCATGGCTGCTTTTTGGGTTACGTGACTGTGGGAGGTGAGGAGTTCTTTGGAATACTTCTATTCTTTTCCCACTTGTTTCAGGAGTTTTTCTACAATATTACCTTTTATTTTGCCTACTTTAGGAGTCTTCCTTGGATGCTACTTTTTGTTTCACTGGGTTGACAGTGGAATCACATTGAGGCAATGTCTTCCCCTACAAAAGCACAACGAATTTATTCTTTGATAAAAACCATTAGGTTTTGTGAAGAGAAATAGAAGCAGCTGAAACTTTTTTGTCATTGTGTTTATTACAGTAGATGACCGAGTAAACACTCAGAACTGGTCGGAGGTCTGTGGTATGCTCGAGAATTAATTATGCAGTAGAATTACAATTTAAAATCTAAACATAATCTCTGAATTAGGAGTTAAATCTGAAAAACTTACTTTTTTGAACTAATAATTTATTTTAAAATTTGTGTTATGCTACATGGAGGATGGATAAATATAGTAAATGAATGAAAGGAAATTAATTAAAATAATTAATTTGCTAAAAAAGCAAAAGAAATTCTAAACTGTCTCTTAAATAGGCACAAATTCAAAACATAAATCAAGTATGAGACATAAATATCAACTGGGACTCTCAAACTCCCATTAGTCTCAAGTTGCCATACATTCCCTATTACTTGAGTTACCACCAGTGTGGGCCGTGCCAGGAGCCACCTGTAGAATAAAAGTCAACATTTCCATGACAGTTTGGGTAAGTCAAGATTAAATCAACCCTGGGATAGAAAACAAACTGTGGATGCCTCCTCTTTGGTTACAGAAAGTCTCCTCCATTTAAACAGATTCTTTTCAAAGCCACAAGTCAGTGGACAGTGGAAATGTTACCTGGTTCTACACACTCCCAAAATTCATGTATTGAAACTCTGCTCCCTATATGATGGCATTTGGATGTGGAGTCTTTGAGAGTTAATTAGGTCATGAAGCTAGAGCCTCCATGATATGATTTTTGCTTTATTTCTCTCTGTCTCTCTTTCTCTTTCTCTTTCTCTCTCTCTCTCTCTCTCTCTCTCTCTCTCTCTCTCTCTCTCTCTCTCTCTCTCTCTCTCTCTCTCCTCCCTCCTCTCAACTGTATTTCCATGAGAAGATACAGACAGACCCTCTTAAGAACCACTGTACTGTATTATATTGTAGTATTAGGTTTCTGGCCCAGAATGTCCAGTTTTGCCTCGTGACCTGGACTTTCCAGCCTACCCTGGTGGCCCAGATTTTCAGACCCACAGTCCCATAGTCCCAATGAAACACACAGACATTTATATTAATTGTATGCTGATTGACCTGGAGCCCAGGCATATAATTTGCTAGCTCTCGCTCTTAAACTAACCCATGGTTCTTATCCTGTTCAGTCATGTGGCTCAGTACCTTTTCTCAGAGCAGCATAGTTGTCCTCTGCATCTTCTGGCTTCTCTGTGGCATTTCTCTCTGTTCTTCCTGTTCCCAGAGTTTTCTTAGTCTGGTAGCCTCGCCCACACTTCCTGTCTGCCTTTGGCCAATCAGCATTCTTATTAAACCAGTGGGTGGGGCAATTATTTACAATGTAACAACATAATCCCACTGCATTATAGTCCTCTCACTTCCATTCCAGCTTTAAGAAATGTGAGGAATAAAGGATAAAGGAAAATTTCTTGAGTCACCCATCCCTAGATTTTTTTTGTTATAGGAGGACAAAGTAAGCTATATATTTGATTTACTAGTGTTGGCTAATTTTTTTATTTAATTACATCTCTCCCTACCAACACTTTTGAAACAAGTAGCTAGAGCCACTCTCTTCACAATATCTAGGTCTAGGAGCATCTAATGTTTGAGTGTTCTGTAAGCTAAAGCTTTATGATCTTCCCTTCTCCTTACTAGTCTTGTACTGCCCAGTCTCAGCTATCCCCAGAAAGAATTACACCACTCTCTGGATGCAAATGCAAATCAAGGTTTATTACAGCTGTGCTGCTGAGCTCAGCTCCTGACTGTCACACAACAGTGCCAGTGGAGAAGTGAGCCTCTCCCTACTCAGAAGCAGGGTCTTTTAAAATAGATCAAACAAAGACCATAGAAATGCCATTATCAGGCTGGGAGGTGAGGGGCCCAGAGGAAGTTTCTTTACTATTGCTGTCAGATGGGAAGCTGCTGGCTGACTGGTTGTCTTAGGATGGGGAGAAGATGCTTCATGGCTGGGCTGGAATGTCCTCTGAATATCCAGGACTTTGGGCACTTGGTCTTGGGTGTTTGGCCTTGAGGGTTTAGAAATCTCTAAGGATGGGGGACTAGAAACTTCTCAGCTCCCAAAATAGCTGCAGACTTCACAGGCTCAAAGTTGCAACCTCACAAGATAGGACAGGGTAATGCTTGAAACTATGAATAATACTAAAATTTATTTATATTCTATTTTTCCTGCTAAATAACTAGCAGGAAGAAAACATGCCTCACAAATACACTGAGAAGAGGGATGTCTTGGCTTAGATGAGATGGGATACTGGGAAGCTTTATCATAGTACTCAGAATGATGGTCAATTTAGAGCTCAGAAATTGTTTATTCCTCAGATTTTCTATTTGATCATTTTGAACAACAGGCAGCCAAAAGGATGCAAAACAAAACCTCAGATCAGTAAAGACTGCTGTACCTCATGATGGTTTCTCTGATATAACTATGATATTCCACTGTGCAACTGCTATACTGAAGGCTTCCTCGAATAACCTTTGCCATATTCAAAAGGTTACTACATGTCTGTGCTTCTTGCTTTTTATGCTAATCCCAGTGAAGTCTTACAGATTTCTGACTCCCTTTCTGTTCTCTGGCTTCCTGACTCTCTTAGAAAGCTAGATTTCATACTAGCTCAGCCAAATGTGTTCAACCTATGCCCAAGTATCAATGCAGAGACCAACAAGATCTGAATATGCAAATCCCACAATCCTATGTTCTGCCTCTCTGAAGAGGAAGCTCCCTTTCCTTCTGAGATATCTATCTATTCAGAAGAACCCAATAGTACCCCTGACCAGCTTTTCTGGTCTGTAACACTAAAAGACAGGCACACATGGCAGAATTCATGGATCTGAGATGATTAGTTATCAACCAGAGTACACGTTTTTATGTAGGAACTTAAATCAATTCATCATTCAAAATATTCTTGCTACAAAAAATATACAAGTGGCAGGGCACATTTATTAAAAATTTTTAAGCATTCCAATATTAAACAATTTCTACTCTCTTGGAAAATGTACTCACACATGAACAGTCACCACTCCAGTGACTATAATCTATAATCACTGCTGCTAATCTCTTAAACTCTTTGTTCATTGAACATTAACTTCACAAAAGAATATTACATTGAAACTGCAGCTTCATGATTTTAATGTATGAGACATTAGCTTACATATCTTGCTTTTCAGAAATTCTGATTAAATGTTTTAATTTAAAAGGAAAATAATATTTAATGTAATATCTAGCCTAAAGTGTCCCTGAAGCTTCAATTGCAAACAATCATAATAAAGAATGTTCTTGTTTAATCTACAAAATAAGTACATTTGATTTTAATTACTTGGATAATGACCAAGCAAGTACATCAGGCACATCCCTTCCAAGAGATAATGAAAGGCACAGAGGAGCAAACAATATTCCTGCGAACAGACCATCACATTCTGACTCTGAGGATGACTCCACTAATGAAAATCTGTCTTTGCAAATGACTCATCTTCTGAAGACTGTTCTGAAGATGTTGGAAATCAGAATGATGCATGTGAAAATGAAATTAATCAATATGAAGATGGGGAACAGCAGTCTATCACAGAAGGGCTGTTTGATAATAATGAGAGTGAGGAAACAGGAAACAGTCAGTGGTAGAGAAAGAAATGAAAAGGCAGGAAAAGTCAATGATAATAATGAGCAAGTCACTAAGTCTTGAATTTCAGGAGGAAGATTTAGTCAACAAAGACAAATTATCATGCATATAAATGACAAAGACACAAAACTACAGTTTCTTTTAAGTACCCACCCGCCAAGTTTCTGCTGATACAAAAACACTGATGTATTACAGGAAAGGACATGAAGGCTACACATTTCCATCAACAGTAAACCTGTAAGAGTGTCCAGCTTCGCTGACCTAACAGAGCATGCTAAGGCAGCAGTGGGAGATAAAACTAGAAAGTTCGACTGAATTTCCAAGAGGCATTTGGGAATGTCAGTGTGCTTGCCTTTGACCACACTTTTCCAAGCCCACACTCTTTCCTAGGTTCACTTCAGTCTGTCCCAAGAGTGTGACAGTTCTCTGGTGTCTTTGGTGGCCGTAAATTCAGTCTTTAGAGTGTTGTTTTGCTTGTTTGTTGTCTTGATTCAATTTCAATTCTCTCATAAGTACTATTAATGGCACCATCCTTGGTGAATCTCAGCTTCAATTCCGTCAAAAGTCCTGTTATTTATAGACCATTGGTGAATTCATACAGCCACATAATGATATCCACAGAAGTGATGGTCCCCTTGGGCTTCTGAAGGGCAGATGCCTTTGGCTGTTTTGAATGGTGTCTAGATTCCTTGATGCTATCTATGCAAATACTCTGTTCTCAATATTATAAACACTCCCTTCTCTCACTGCACAACTTCCCATCCTAAATGCATCCTTTCAAGGAAAGGCTGTTGAGTATAGTAATTTACTATTGAACTCAGAAATGCCCTCTAAACATTAGGAACACCAGTCAATAACTAACATTTCTTCAAGCACGAACTTAAGGTTTTTATTTGTTTTTCTTTTATTTTTCCTACAGAGTCAACACATCAAATTTAAACACTGTTTCTTCTTTTTCTGAAACTTGCCAATAATGTTTCCTTAGGCTAGACCACACTCAACTCAAATTCTAGCATTTAATGATCCTAAGAAAGATGAAGAAACCATCTACAAAAGAATAGTGACAACCATTATCACATGCAAATATTACTTTAATTCTATTATTTTAATTCAATTGTTAAAAATACATCATAGGGATCTTTTTAGATGAAAATTGAAACATTATAATTAGATTTAGCATTTAAATCATGTGTTAGATTCTCTAGGCTTTTTTCTATGAAACTGAAAGAGCACTTAGCAGTGTGTCAAAAAAACAAAGGAGAGGCAGGGGAGACTCAGTGGGTGAAAGTGCTTGTTGTTCAAGCCTGATGACCTGAGTTCCAGCCTTGAATTCATGGGGGGGGGGGGGGTGAGTGCAGTAGCACATCTGAAATCCCAGCACACCTGGTACAAAGTAGGAGGCAGAGTTGCTGGAAAGAGGGCTCAACGGCAAGCAGTTGAGAGTGTATGCTGTTCTCACAGAGGAGCAGCTTGGTTCCCCACCCTCAGGTTGGGCAGACGACAAACATCTGGAATATTAGACCAAAAACGATGCAGTCAGTGCTTCTGGTCTTGGGACATCTGCACTCACTTCATATACTCACATAGACACATAGTTTTTAGAAAGAAAGAAGAAAAAAAGAAGAGATGGGTGTCAGAGACAGGAGAATTTAAATTTGTGGACTGAACAGCCCAGGATACATAACACAGAATCAAAACCAAGAGAGACTCTGATTCAAAAAGAGTGGAAAAGAGAGAACTCATTTGAAAGATGCTGTTCTCTGCCATCCGCATATGCATCGGCGCACACATGTACCTGCAGGCATGCATATGTACAATTATACATGCATATACATATACCCCCAAAATTCCAAAGACTTCACAGAGAAAACTTGATCAAAGGAAAAAATGAATGAATAAAGTGATACAAATAATATAATATCTGAAAAATATTTTAACACAGCATCTGTGTGGGTAAATGTTAGAATATGGAAAGATGAATATCAGGGTCAGATATTTTTAATTTTTTTCATGCTATTCTAAGGAGTTAAAATTGATGTTACATCCATTTGTTGTTGAAACATTTAAGAAAGAGCACTTTGCTTTTTCATTTAACTTGACTTTATATTGTGTTAGTACTTACCTTGACTGCCCAATTTTACATAGCAAAACAGTTAAAAGTAAAATTAAAAAGATTTATCAAATAATTACCATTTGCCAAGTGTTGAGTAGGAAAATACAAACAAAATGAAATCTCTATCTTCCAGAAATAAGAAGTTCAAAGAAAATATGAGAAATAACATGGAAGTGAAAATGATGTGGGCATGCTTCCATGAAGAACCAGTGCCCGGCATCGTGCTCTGAAGAGCCTGCCTCCTTTCCTGTGGTCTAGAAGTCAGAGACCGTTAAAACATGGAGGAATCCTAACTTCAAAGCACTTGGAGTGTTTGTCCACCACTAACAGACAGACAAGCTGGGAGGATTGCATGGTGGATTGAGCCACAGAGATGCAGTGGCCCATCCTGCAGTAGCTTTGATGTGGCTGATGCTCAGGGGCAGTAAGTAGCCCGGGAACAAAAGGGATTTTCTCAGTGTGGTTGCCATCAAATTTTTCAAGGGCTTTGTTCTTCATCAGTCATGGAGTATCCTGGATGGTGGATAAACAAAATAGGGGAGCACAAATCATCAGCCCGTATAAAGGTTACTTTTTTCCCTCAAACATCGACAGACTTGACAAAGTTGTAAGGTCTCCAGAGAATGTGCCCTTTGACACCTCCATAGCCCCCAAACTTACTGTAACTGTATCCCTCACTACAAACCATTTGATTCAGAAAAAAAAAAAGAAGAATTAGACCATGCCTCATGCATTCCCCGCTTTCTTAGTAACTTATATGCTTGCCTTTGCCTGGAATGTCCCCCAACTTCCGTTATCTAATGCCCAAGCCCACAAGAGCATTTTCTTCATAAAGTATGTCATACACACACACACACACACACACACACACACACACACACCATGTAAAATCATGCAAAGTAATCATTTGCACATTTACAAGTAAAAAGAGCTATCTTATGGCATGTCTCACTGTGTACATGTCTGCTTTTTGCTTTTTGTGGTACTTAAAATCTAGGTGTTAATATGTGCTCTAGACATATTCAGTTTTGTCACCCTTGAAAGCAAAAATAAAATGTCATTGACTGGACTGAACATGAGGCTTGATGTGACAGGCTTTTAATAATTCTTTTCAATTATTGATGGCATGCCTTGTAATTTCTTTTGTCTTCACTATATATTACATGTAAAATTATACTGCAGGGGGAAAATATGTTTAGAAATTCCTATAATCTTTTGTCTTTACAATTATCCTAGATTTTCTGGCATGAAAACATCTTCTTTACCAGGCAGCAAGGTCAGTTTTAAAACCTCATTTTTGTCCCTGCAAAATGCACAGGAATCTAGGAACTTCCATAAAGAAAAAGAAAATGCCTTCCTCGTGAGGACATTTGGGGATTTTTAAAAACCTGTTATACATACCTATTGCAAATGATTATTTAAGTGTCATAATGTAAGACTCATGAGAGCCACTGACCAATCAGCAGACATAAGTGAAATTGTGAGGGAGCCTAGAGAAACAGAGAAACAGCTTTAGGCTTCACGGGACACTAATTAATCATTTTGGCTAGAAAGCCCCTCTCCCCATGGAGCATAATGGCTTCCAAGGAAGGTTTGGATGAAACATTTCTCCAGATGGATTCAGTACCTACATTAAGAGTCTGCCACCCACACCCTTATGGATTCATTTACTTCTCCATAAAATATTTGATAGTCACTGAGATAGTAGAGTCTGCACTAACAATGCACTAAAGGACGCATGGTATAGCAATCCACTTTCAATTTTTCATAACCCACTATGAATTAAAATGGAGAGTCATAATTAAAATTATGTCACCAAGTAAGTATCAAGAAATGTGAAGCAAATCAAACTTAAGGTTTTTAATGTTATTCTTTTTGACTAATGCAGACAGGCACCAGGATGGGCATGCCTCATTAATCCTGCAAAAAACCCAGGGCCTATCTTACACTGCTTTGCTCACATTTTAGAAAGAAAATATCTGCTTAACCCCAAAACCATACAGAAACTAATTTTTAAACTACACATTCCCTTTAGTCATTATAATCAAATTGCAGGTTCCAGAACAAGATTTGGCATCTTTGGAGTGCCTACCCACAGCCAAGCAGTATCCCATTGCAGGCGAAGGAAAGCAAAGGCCAGACAAGTGAGTTAGCAAGAGCAGTATACATTTACCTCATCTATATCCAAAGCCCATGCTCCCTCCAGGGTTCCACTTCTTCTAACAACCCAACACCCCCGCAGCATGCTCCTTACAAGTTACATGCACACCTACATAAGAAGTACTCTGAGCATAGATTTTTAAACAAAGGGGAATTTTTAAACAAAAAGATTTTTAAAACTTGATAATAAAAGAATTTTAAGAACAATCTTCTGCCAAGAAGAGACAAGGATTTAAGTAAAAAGACTCAGGCATAAAATATTAGTTTTGTTTTTTCTTAAAATTAATAATGATCAGCTTTACTTGCAAGACTTTATAGCAAAGGTTAAAATAAATGTTGATAAATTAAGACTATTAACACAGATTGGTAATAGTCTAAATAGCAATTTACTGGTATTGCCACCGTACACTTTAATGAAATGAAAATTTGAATTGATTGTATAAGGAAAGGATCTCTTGTTTATTCTAATCTTAATATTATGGTTGATAATTTCTCCAGCCGTCCTGATGAAAACATTACCTGATCTAACAACGCCACAGGAAACTAATGATTGTAATGAATCTACTGTCACTGAAGTGCAAAGGCATTGGCTCATAAATCTTTTTAAAATTACTAAAAGCAAACAAGTGATCAAGATTAACAAATTATTAGTTTATCATTGTTTATGCATGTTCTACTTATATTTATTATGTTTCCTGGGAGAAATGGTCAAAATACCTTTTAAATATTTGCATCCAATTTAATGCTCACTTTCTCTACTCTATAGAAGCCTTTCAAGACTGACTTCCAATATCCTTTAGCTGTCGTTTTTAGATGTTTATATATCCTTTTGTTTTTCTCCTCACCAAATATACAACAGGTAACTGATAAAAGATATTATTGTTACCCTTTCCTATCATAGTTTGCCTGCTTTTAGCATTTTACTTCTTTGGAACTGATTAGGCAAATAAAAAGCATGCCTTCTAATTAAAAATTTTTAAAAAATACCTGTTTCAGAAATGTGTCTAAAAATTGCATGGATTGCCTATTTTACTACATAGTTTTTGCTCCCTAGGCAAAGTAGAACGTTTAGTAAATTCTTCAAGGAGTCCTAGCATCCCATCGCCTATGAAGGAAGTGAAGCTAAGCAAAATAAAATGAACACACTTCACTCCAAGATAATCTCAGTCATTTAGATAACCGATTCTATTGTAAACTTGGCTTTTTCATTGGTTTATAGTAGAAACACAGCCAAGATTTGGGGAGCAGAAACTAAATTCATGCATGAAGATTTTAGATGACTGAGAGGGAAATGTCATCAACCTACTTCCAACACAGCATTTTTATGATTTGATTGTATTTTATATGATTATTGTTTTTACAGAACTGGATATGTCCGAGATTTTAACTATTATCATATTTCCTATGATTATAGGTTGAAAAGGACTGAAATATATACTCTTCTCTGGCCAACTCAACCTTCATCACTGTAACTAAAGAGAGATACTAAGTAATGTTAAAAAAAAAAAATCCCTGAAAGTGGGGACACACACTCCTTACAGAGTAATGTGACATTGTAAAATCTGAATCCTGCTGCTGAATACTCTTAGTCTTGAGTCCCAATCATGTCAGTTATTAGACATCACTTATTAGACATCCTACTGTCTGAGTCATCTAACATCTCTGTCTCTTAGCTTCTGCCTCAGCAGTAAGGACTGTAAAAGGAGCTTCAGATGTGAACTGTGAAACTAAGGGACACACATATGAGGTTGAGTGACATGTTAATGTTACCATCCTTGTTCCTAAGGATACAAACGTATTTGTCTACACCAAAGATCCCAAACTAGAATAGGAATTTGTGTGTCTATTTTCCAAATCTTATTGACTCATATAACTGAGGCCATTGAAATTCTGGTTAATTAGATTCCCCATGTGTCTTTTACGGGATGAAACACAGCCATAGTGTTAGTTGAGACTTTTAGCCAAAACGGGGATATTCTTCCTCTAACCTACACTTAGGACCTGACCTGTTTCCACTATTAGTTGGCTAGCATTTGTTCTTTTTTGTTTTTGAATCTTCTGTTTGGCTCTTTTCCCCTAGATCAACACAAGCTTCACTTCCAGTATGTAAGAGACCTTACTGCCTGTCTCACTGTTCTCCGTCTGAGTTGTGGATGCCTGAGATGCTACTTGGATATTACAAGTGAGCTGAAATTCCATATGTCCAGCTCATCATATTGTTATTAAGCTAAGTAAATATTATGTCTCTATACATATGTGGTTTTCCATATGTGCATGAAATATACTAATCACACATTGTAATCCCTCTATGTACAATAAGCTGTTCACCAAATCCTGTGAATTTAAACTTAACGTCTCCTGGTTCCATTTCTTCACTCTCACGGGGACTGCCCTGGGCCACAGCCTCATATCCATCATCTATTGTAACAGGCTTGCCAGAAACCCCTGGGGGCTAGTTCTAGTAACTCGATATTGTCACCTGGTTCATGTTCTAGATCTCAGTTTTACTCCTCTCAAAAATGGACTATGGCTCAGATCACTAAAAAAAAAATCACTGGGAAGATGTAATGAGTCAATCATAAAAATATTTTTATGAAATGTCAATTACATTAAGAAAATGTCTGACTTTAGCTAGGTCTGATTTCTTTATTCAACAAAAAATGTATCAATGCTTATTATGTCTATGCAAAATCCTAAATACTATTGACAATAAATATCAATAACACATAGTCCTGAGCCTTAAGGGAAGAAAAAAACTATATCATTACAATGGCAATTATACTATCTGCCTATCTTTTGGCATGAGCTCTTTCTCACTGAAGGTCATTTCCATTCATGACATGGCCTGAACAGATAGGCAGAGCCTGGCAATTCAACTCCTCTAGACAGAATACATAAATGTGGGCAGACACCTGAAACAAGGTTGACCAGACAGATATTCCTTTACCAAATACTGTGAAACTAGAATTCAAAGACAGTTTCTATAGTACTTAGGAGTACATCGTGTCTAAGTTTTGAGTTGCCTCAATAGAAATTTTAAAAAAAAAAGTTTGGCTTGCTAAGTCAACACAATGAATCTAGCACATGCGTACTTGTGTGTGTACACACACACCGTACTCACAGAGAGGGAGAGAGAAAAAGAGAGGTAGAGGGAGAGAGAGATCAGGGTTTCTGATTCTTATTTTTATTTAGTTCAAGTTCCTCACTGAACTTAAGTATGTTTCCTATTCCCTTTTTTTTTCCTCAGGGAAACTTACAACAGATATTGTTCTTAAGAGAAGTCAATATGGTTTCTGATATTTCTAACCAATAAGACATTTTAAAACAATATATTCAGAGTATTAGTGACAATAGAATGACAAAATTACTATAATAAAGGCTTGCAGGGACAAGCTTTGGGAAGCATAGGTGGTTACATAGTCGGCAGTCAGCAGCCCAACATTTGAGAAGCTATGGCTGCTGTACTCTTCAGGTGACATACTTGAAAAGAGGAGCTTTTCTCCGTGTCTTAGTCACTTTTCTGTTGATCGGATAAAACACCATGATCAAGGTAACTTCTGAAAGGAGTTTAGCTGGACTTACTGTTCCAGAGGGTTGGATTTATGATGCTGGAGCAGCAAACACATGGCAGCAGGCACCAGAGCACTTCCTGTGCGTTCACATCCACGGTAGAAGGCAGAGAACACACTGGGCATGACATACATATTTGGAACCTAAAATCCTGCCTCTAGTTATACATGTTCACACCTCCTAATCCTTCCCAAACAGTTTCACCAACTGGGGACCAAATATCCAAATGTATGAGTCTTATGAGGATCATTCTTATTTAAACCACCATACTTGAGCTCCCATATCTCCTTAGGAATGAACCTCATGCAAAGTATTTGTTGCAAGGCCCTGCCTTATTATACCTGTCACAAAGAGTTTTAGCACCAACTGGACTACTATGTTTTTTTAAGCAGCACAATTTAGATGATCAGTTCTGTGTTTCTGCTGCTTGTTCAAAATCATGTAGTCTTTAATATTGCTTGAGCAGAAGAATTCTGATTTTTGAATTCAGTTCCCCACCATTCTAAGGGTTGTCTGAAGCTCCTGTGGGGAGGTCCAGTGGCTCTAGGATACTGATTGCCTACAAGCTCAAATGTAAACTGTAGCATAATATTCACATCCCTTCACAGCCTCTGACACACCCATCATGTTATACACCTTCATAGCCCTGCTACCCATGTTCATCTTTCCCTTAAAATGAAGCTCTCCGATGAGATTGTCTTCAGCCCACTTCTCACCTCCATTAAGCCTTCTCCATCTCTCCATGGAAAGGCCGAAACTCCTACTCTGCCCTTCCTTGCACATCTGTCATCCTTCTAAACTATGCTTAGCCATTAGTTCTTATCCAGCATCTCTAGAGTCACAGCTATCCAGAAAAGAAGTACCAAAGAGACAGGCCTATGGAGAAAAAAAGTACAGACAATTGGAAGTGTGTCTGAAGAGCAAGCCAGCAGCAAAATAACAAGGTGCCAGAAACCATTCTGTTAGGAATGTGTTTCCTTCAGTCCAGCTGTGCTTGGTCGTCTATTCATGCAAAAATATTTAAGTGACCTAAGTATAAATTTATAGCATACATTTCACCCGTGGCAAGACCAACTAAGCCACAAAAGAGGAAAGGAAAGGAGAAGAAAGGTCGGAGAAGGGAACATCCAAATAAACACTTGGCAGGACCTAAGAGTATTACATTTAATTGATTAGAAATGCAGCAACACACAGCATGATCACTGATATCACCAGGATTCCATTTCATTCACTCAACAAATTTGCTGCAACTAAAGGTGGAAATGTTATTTCAATTGATTTTTAATCTGTGACAAAGTACATTTCCTTTTGCCATCTACTGCTGGCACGGAGAAGGTGCTGGTTTATTGTATTAATAGATGAGCAAGTCCAATGTAGCCATTTTGTAAAGTGATTTGATAATGCAGGACAAGTCAATTCAGGTTTTGGTCAGTTAGTGTGAGATGCTAAATACCCGTCACTGAGTTCCTCCATTGTAGCTGCAATGTGAAAAAGGATCAAGGTTTCTGAGTCAGCTCAGCACTAAGGTTTTGTGTTACTAAATACCAATTACTAGGTTGAGTCTGCACTTGGTTTCTCCATCTGCAAGAATAATAAAAGGCTTCCCACTCCCAAAACAGCACAGAAGGACAAATACCTAGTTTGGTGCATTAAAAAGTAGAAATGGTCTTGTTTTATAATAAGCAAAATGAATATGATAAATTCCCATAATGAGAACCACTTAATAAACAAATATGTATGGTTATATTTGATTTCCTAAAAAGAGCACCTCACAATAACTATAAAAGCAAACACATGCCATCATTTGAGATACTCGTGAAAGGTTTGTTTTGTTTTCATTTTACTGTTTATTTTAGAATATCCATGCTAAAGGTTTTGGTTTTAACAGTCATGATTAGCAACTTTTTCCCTATGACTATAAACATCTGATCTCATTACAGCAATAAAAACATTGGTAATAACATCAGGTAGAACATGTGTTTTCCTGGCATGATCTTATTTAATTCACATACTTAATTTTGCAGATAAGAAAAGGTGGAACGGAATAATTTAAATACGTAATTTGATCATCATCACACAGTCCACAGAACCACAAAACTGGAGCCCACGTCTGATATGCTCCACTTTGACCCAGTATTTCTGACACTTTCGCTTTGGTTTGGAGTTATTAGTGAACACACATCTCAACCTAAAAAGGATGGCGTGGAACACATGGCCTTCATTCATTACACACCATATTCTGCTGTGTCCAAGTCCTGAGCTGAATGGGAAGAGTCACAGCATGAGCAGCCAGGGGTGTTCCTGTTTGGCTATTATTCTTAAAGGATCTCTTTCAGACCTTTGCATTGTAAAAGGAAGCCAACTTCTGGCTGTGGGCAAATGAGATTTGAAAAAAGAAAAACAACAAAGATTACAGAAACAATTATCAAACAGAATTCCTTGTGAAACAAAATCTGAAGGAGAAAATTTGCATGTACCAATCATCTGCACATGACTATAGCTTTATCTTTTATTATGCTACTTATTGTAATTGACTAGCTATATTGGAACAGTATTTAAATTCTGGAACATTCTGTAAATAATTTCTCTTTTTTATTAAGTCTCTCTAATCTTTTTTCTGCCAGCACATTCCATGTCACCATGTCAGTTAACAACTATACTCCTTACATAATTCTAAAATATTGAACTGTATGCTAAATAAGTAAAATATTTTAAGATAATGCCCTAAGGAAATAGTATTTCATATTGTAACTCAATATGCCCTAAGGTAATTATTCCGATATCAATATGCAAAATAGCTGTAAGTTGTATTACTCTATATTTCTTCTTGTTTCGCTTCTTTGTAGCAAGCAATAAATTTAAGGGTGGAGAGAAAAAAAAAGAAAGTAAAAGTTTGCAGTTGATTTTCTTAACAAGATTATTTGCCTAGGGAGAGAGAAATTTCACTTGGTCCTTTTCTAATTATTCATGTAAATTAAATTCCACAAGTGAAGAAAAATTCATAAAAGTCATACTTACTCATCTGAGAGGGAAATATGGCATATGAATGGGTCCCATAACCTCGGAAGGTGAAATGCAGAAAATATCACAAGCAACTCCCACATTAAGTTAAGTGAACCAAAAAAAGGGAGATTCTTGGTGTGAAAGAGACTTCAAGGACATCCTCCCTAATCGCCTCTTAATGGTCTCCAGTCTGTGACACAGAAAACAAACTAAGAATTCAGAGAACATGGAATTATTAATCACTTGTATTTGATACCAAATGTAAGCATGACTGGACAGGTTTTAAAATTTTTTTAAAGCCTTTTAAATGTAATGTTTACAAAGACAGCACCAACTGCAATTTAATTTTCTATAACATCAGTAATATCACATGCTGGAATGGCACATTCTCATGTGTTTTCCTAAAATCTACATTGTCTTTTCCTAAGCCTAAAATATATTAGAATGAAATTATCAGCAAAGTAGCATAGGCTTAGATACTGACAGATGTTCAATATTTAAACTGAATTCAAGTTATTCAGAAACACATGTATGGAGTGCTTCCTTGTGCAGATCATTGTACTAAATAACACAATGGTGTTTTTATTCCAATATAAACAGTTTAATCAATACTTTCACAAAATACTTAACCAATAACTAGGAAATATGTCTACCAATTAAGAGATTGTCTTTACTTGAATCTCTTCGGGATAAAGCTTAAAACTGTAAAAAGAAAAAGAAAACAGCAAAGTTAGTGGCAAGTGGAACATGGAGGGTGAAGATAGATAAAACAAAAGGTGAATAGCACAGTGACAAAAACTGAGACTCAAGAGAGGTGGATGACATCTATAAGGAGGCCCAAAGGAAGAGCCAGTTCATCAAGGATGGGATGACTATAGATCTCTAATGGGATCTGATCAGAACTTGATTGCATTAAAAAAAATTTTTAAATACACACAATAACATGCAAGGACCAGTACTCACAACTAAGCCAGAGCCATTGAATCTAAGGACAGCATCCATGGCTTTAAGAACAAAGAGAGGTTCTCCTGATAAAATTGCAATCATACTGGGGGGAGGGGAGCAAGGGAAGGTGAGAAAAGAACATAAGAGAATGGGATGGTGGGGGTGGGGCAACAAAGGGAGAGCAAAGAAGTGGATATCCTGATAAACGGAGCCATTGTGGTATTAGAGAGAAACTTGGTGCTAGGGAACACCCAAGAACCCAAAGGATGTGCCCAGATAGGACTCCAAGCAATTGTGGAGAGGGTTCATAAACTGGCCTTTCCCTATTATTATATGAATGACCATTCTAATTGCCATTACAAGACTTTCATCCAGCAGCTGATGGATGCAGATGCAAAGATCCATAACTAAACACTGGGCTGAGCTATTGGCCCAGCTGAAGAGAAGGAGGAGAGATTACATAGGAGAAGGGATCAGGATCACGATGGCAAAACCCATGGAGTAGGCTGCCCGGTGCTGTTGGGAGCTTGTCAATTCAGTCTGGCATATCCAGTTGAGGTGGGACCAAATCCCTCACCCATGTATCAAGGCTTAGAAAGTTGTTTTCCTGTTAGCTGACTAAGCTTCATGGAACAGATCTGAACCCCCTGAATAGAGATGACAGTCGAAAGACATGGGTAGTTCCTGGAGCTTCTTGCAATTCTACCAGAGTCGATCCTAGGTCCATCAACTGGCCGCTCAAAGCATATACCTAGCAGGAAAACAACTTTCTAAGCCTTGATACATGGGTGAGGGATTTGGTCCCACCTCAACTGGATATGCCAGACTGAATTGACTCATCTTGGGATTCCTTGCCTTCTCTGGGGAGTGAAGGAGGGCTGGGTGAAGGCTGAGAGGGAGAAGGGGCGGGGGAGGGAGCAATAGGGTATGAGAAATTGCCATAGAAATTAGTTGGGTAGTTCCTCAAAGAGCAAAGCACGTGATAATCATGTGACTCATGATTTTATTACCAGAAAACATTATGATTCTGAGGTTCCATCAGAAAAATTCATTTAGACATTTAACAAATATGATCTTAAGTCTGAGTGGCAACAAAGAAGTCAGAGATGCAACAACAAGCAGTTGTATTCATCAAGGATGTGACTTTAAAGGAGACTATAAATAATATAAATCAATACGTATGTGTTAGGTACATATGAAGAGAAGTAACAGTATAGAAGAAGAAATAGAACATCATAAAATCATTATAGCATTTTATTGTTTTATTAAAAAAAAAAAAAAAAAAAAAAGGCAAGTCAGATATTATAGTAAAACTTGATAGATCCGGAGAACAACAGAGAAGACCTCTGCTCTCCACACTTCCCACTCGAAACACCATCCCCCACCTCCCCCATCCCTCACCCCACATTGCATGTTCATCTCCCTCCCAGGAGTCTACCAAAGATCTCTATGATTCACTTCTACCAGCTGAATATGGACTATGCCGTCTGAACCAAGGCCCAGCTCCATTGACGGTCTAGGAGCAATATCACACCAAGTCTTCTGCAACAGGTCCTAGATATTTAACGGATAAGAATGGCTGATTCCTTTTCTATTCAAATCATCGGTCTAGACTGCTTGACTAGTGAATTCTCCCTAGGAACTAATACTGGTCTAGGGGGTACATATTCCCTATAGATAGTTTGAGCATGCTAAAATGAGTAATTTCTAAGTAAAGAGCCATGTTTTAGTAATGTCTAAAGCCACAATTGCTATTACCAGTCATCTTTCAATAGGAGTAAAATCACCATGAGAGATAAACAAACAAACAGACAAACAAACAAACAAACAAACAAACAAATAAATAAATAAATAAATAAAGGGCCACCTGGATCAGAAGAGAGAAGATCGAAGTTCTTAAGAAAGCAATGGCACAGCTCTAGAATGCTCTGTTTAGAGTCCACCTACCTCAGGACTTATTCTAACACATAAAATTATTTTTTTAAGATCATTTTCTGAAGAAAAAAAAAGTCTTTCTGACAGAGTAAGATAAAGTTTGTTTAATAGAATTCAAATATTATGGGCCAGTTAGAAAAAAGAAAATTGACTGACCATTAGGAAGATAGTATTCTAGTCCATTACTGACTCTTCCCACTATCCATTCCCTGAAATAATGATATTTATCTAACCTATGGCATGTGACTTGCCTATGCCTCTTGTGACAGACCATAAACCCCCTAAAATGTGAGTGGACAATCAAATGTGCTCACAAAGTGCTCATGCTGTATCTCAGTATATATTTTGAGACATTAGAAGTTACCAGAGGTTCCCTTTTCCTCTCCACTCTCCAGATTCTTCCTCATAGCTGCCAATGAGAGCACACAGAGATCATAACAGATGGGAAAGAGAGCTGTGGGGACGACAACCAACAATTGGTAATATGGTCTTCAAAAAAATGCGTTTTAAATAACTACAACTCTTTTGCTCCATTAAAGCTGAATGTTAAGCCAATGGGAATCTGAACTACATTCTTGCAGAGATTCACTAGTCTTCAATACTCGTTCTAAATGTCAGATTCCAAAAGATTAAGTAAGAAAAGTTGTGAAAAAAGAGACAGATCCTCTTCCCTGTAGATTACAGAATGTCCCAGAACATTTATGATAACAAAGAGAAAGTCTTGATTAGTTTAAAAAAAAAAAAAAAGCCAAACCTTTCTTGGTTTCATGAAAGAGTCATAGGATAATAAACTGAATTCCAAAGATTGATATTTCCCCTCTGACGAAAGACTCATGTGCCTTCATGTGCAGCATGGCACAGGGGAAGACAAAATGGCTGGATAAGGGGGATGGAAGAGGGTTCACAAAAGGACCTTCGCCTACTGACCATGGCGAAGGGAGCCTCTCACTGTGCTACCTACTTCAACTTCCTGCTTGAAACATGTAGACAAGAGTACTTCCTGAAGGTGGAAATGGGATTCCTGGGCCATTGACAATGATCTCTGAGCAAGCAGAAAAAGATGGAGAAGAATGTTCCAAGAACAGAAATAGGAAAATCAAGAAATCATAGTTATCAAAAGAGGGAAGCAGCCTATGCAGACCCAAGAGGAAACAGCCTGACAGTAAGCCTAGACAAGCACCCAGAGCAGGTGACTGATAGTGTTCAGGATCCCTAAAGGCAGTATGTAAACCAATCCTGCAGGAAGACATGCCAGGAAGTTGGCAAAATCCACTAGTGTGTTTGTTATATTTGAAATCTAACAAGACTTATGACAAAGTCTGTCACGATGTTCAGCTGTACAAGGTGGAGCCATAAAAAAATAGAAAGGAAAACTTCAACAGATGGACCACAGGAATTTCAAAGACTTATCATGCCCCTATTTTAAACAGCTTCCAATTAAATGATTTTATATAGGAAAAAGCTATTCATATAAGATTTTTAAATAGGAGTATGATTGCCGTAGGTAAACTTAGTAACAACCATAATGATTTAAGTATTACTTAACTACATTTCAGTTGTGGTACTTGGCACCATTCTTTGGTTCTTTGGTTTTTTTGGTTTGTTTGAGTCCTCACACAATCTTTAAAAGAGGAACAACTCTGTTTGTACAACAAGGAAACAGGTTTAGGGAAGTTAAGTAAGCGAACTGCTCAAAATAATACAGTTAGTAGGTAAGGGGTTGGGGGGGGCGGGGGGGGGGGGGGACAGGTAGAATTGGGTCTGAGTCCAACAGCTGTTCTCTTAAATCTTAAACGCTATCCTCGAAATAACGTGTGGAACATACACTATGATAGTGAAGCCGGCGTTGGTGTAGAGAGGTCAGTGCAGACTTGATGGGGCAGTAGAGACTGAAGGCAGAGCTGAGATGAGCCAGAGGGCACGGGATGTAGCATGAATGAGTGATGGAAACGAAGACAGGATGGGCTTGTTTGACCTAGAGTGAACAAAGCAGCTGAAGAGGCAATACAACTTGATCTTCATCTAACGAAGACATTTAAAATTGCACCTCTTTGTAAAGTCCTGCTCAATCTCTCTGGCACCTTCAGTATTGCTGGCGAAGACAAGCAGCCGGGCTGTGGGGGTCTAAAGGACTTACGCAGTACATCCGTCCTCAACTCCTCCTCTTTCCTTACCCTTAGTAACTTTGGTGCTTCCAACAAGTTTTTAATTAAACACTTGGGTTTCATCACGAATGTCAAACTGTCTATTGATTAGCAAGGAAAACTGTAAGCCTTAACATTTTTAATATATACTCAGCTTATTTCTCTTACCTCTACTAATGCCACACTTAAACAATAGTAATTTCCATAAACTCATATTAATCAATATGGTGACATGTGTTATTGTCAAATATTATAATAAGCCTAACTATAGTAATTTTTCCAAACTTAATGTAGAGCGATGCATGCTATTTAAGTAACAAACCTGGAATTTGGGGAAGCAATTTAAACTTTATGAGAGTAAACAAAGAAGTTCAAAAGCAAAGGACCCTTTTAAGTTTCTGTGGTTAATACACACAAATATCAATACAGCTATGTAATCTAAACTGGCAGCCTAAATGGGGCACAAAATCATCACTCTTCTATGTACTATAATGAGTGTGTGTGTGTGCACTTCACAAAAATGTGAGGTTTGCACAGTGCAGGGGAAAACACTGTTTTTCTCTAAACCTATGAAAATAGCTGGTCACCCAGTAAGTCAAAGAGAGTCTGAAGGTTTCTGTCGTTTATAGCAGTCTCCTGTCTTAAATGTAAAAATCATTGGCTTACACAGTGAATCATTATAAATCTCTCACAAGCTTTTAAACCAATCAGTCAAGCTTCGAATGCAGTGATTTGGAGAATCATAGCTCTGAGGCTTTGGGGCCTCACTGTGCAGGGGGTAATAAATGTAAATGATTTTGTAACTTGTAGAAACTCAGGTTAGTTCGCTCTTTATCTCCCAAAGAGCAACTGGGTTTCACTAAGGAGGTTTACTGTGATCCCAGGGAAAAGAAATCTATTATGTCACTTTCTTTCCTGAATCCTAGGGAAAAGAATAACATAAAAAGCAGTTAATCTGTTAAGCACACAAAGCCTACTATATAGAAAACTGCCACTCAAAAAGCCTCGGTTCTCTGAGTAATTTGCAGCCTTCCCAATGAGAAATGAGCCTTTCTAAAGCAAAATTCAGTAAGTGGTACCACTTACTCAATTTGCCCTCATTTCGGCAAAAGAATCTTCACAACAGAGAATGTGCATCTGATGTTATCAGAATTCTAAAGCAGAAAATAAAACCTTTTTTTTTTTTTTTGCAGTCCGCATGAAATCCTGTTCAAAGTTTGAAAATAAATCTTATGAGCATTTGAATATTTTTTTTCAGTAGGAGACCTAGCTTCATTAAGACAGCAAAGGGACTTACTGAGAGATGGTATTGACATTTAAAAATGTGGATCCTATACATATTATCATACAGTTCATATATGTTTAATTACATGCAACAAAATGTAAACGATACAAAGTGGGATCCACATTCAACTTGTAATTTTTTCTCATTAGAGTCTTTCCAGAATTCCTTATATGCTAAAACTGATAATTAAGTTTTCCTCCTTCAGGTATGTCTGGATTTGTGCTGTTCTGCAGTTTTCTCTTGATGACCTTCAAATTCAGTCCATGCCTGCATCTGAGGTCACAGTGTCAGAACACAGACTATTTAGTGTTTATTTTCTTTCTCAGTGTTTAAATTTTGAACAAATTCCTCAGGCAGGCTTATTAAGTTCTTTTACTCAAGAAGTCTGTTTTCTCAGACTCTTCTGAGCCTTCTGCATTCTTCACATTTTTGCAAAAATAGGCCATTTTAAGATCCTATTAGCAAGACTCAAAGCTGATATCCAAATGGTAAGGAAGATGGAGAGTTCTTGTTCTGGATATCCATGGCTAACCTGGATAACCATGAGGAAATATCTTTTAGGCAAGCTTGGTGGTGCACACCTTAATCCCAACACTTAGAAGGCACAGGCAGATGGATTTCTGTGAGTTAGAAACCACCCTGCATAGTGAACTCCAGGCCAGCCAGACATACACATTGAGACCCTGTTGAAAAAAAAGGAAGGAAGGAAGGAAGGAGGGAGGGAGGGAGGGAGGGAGGGAGGGAGGGAGGGAGGGAGGGAGGGAGGGAGGGAGGAAGCCTCTCCATTGTGCACTCTCTCCTCTGTCTAAAGGGTCCCATTTTGCATCTCATTCTAGGTATTATGTGAGCTATGCTGGGAAATAACGACCTGGAAATATTGCTAAATATTGTTCTTTTTAAGCAATGATACCAATTTTACCTGGGAAGAGAACACTTAAAAATATGCTGTGAATAAACTGTAAAAAGTCCTTATAAAGCAATGTACAACTTAAGAAAAGGATTTATTTATCTCATGCTTCCACCTTACAGTTCATCATCAGAGGAAGCCAGGATAGGAGCTCAAACAGGGCAGGAACGTGAAGACAGGAGCAGATGCGGAAGCCATGGAGGACCACTGCTTACTGGCTTGCTCCTCATGGCTTGCTCACCCTGCTTTCTTATAGAACCCAAGAGCACCAGACCTGAGATGGCATCATCCATAATGGGCTGGGCCCTTGCCCGTCAATCATCAATTAAGGAAATACCCTATAGGTTTGCCTATAGCTGGATCTTATGGAGGCGTTTTCTCAATTGAGGATCCCTCCTCTGAGATGACTCTGACCAGGTCAAGTTAACGTAAAACTAGTCAGTAGAGTAACAATGTGCTTCTGAGATACTGTAGGGGCTTTTTTCTTGTAACTTCTCTTCACCTTCAAAAGATCACTTACCTATTTCTGGGATACTGAAAAATTTTCTAAAAGTAAAATCCATGAGCAAATGATAGCTACAAAAACTGTTCACTGTTGTCCTGCTTCTGCTCTCTGGTGTGTAGACATCAGCTAAACAAACTGTAGTATTTACTACACATGCGACACAGTGTCTCAGTCAACAGCAGACTGAATTTACAACAGTTGTCCCATAAGACTATAATGGAGCTGAAAACTCTCAGCGGCCAAGTAATGCTACAGCCAGTTTTGATCCTTATTTTAGAGCGCATCACTTGTCAGCAGCTTCGTGTGTCTGTTTGCTGTGTCTCCCGATCACATAATTTTCCCCAGTGCTGAATTTAATCTCATGTTGCTTTGTTCATCTAGCCCTAGGAGCAAAGCAAAGCTATCTGATATATGTATCCATGGTATGCAGAAGGCTTTACAGCTTGGGTTTATGTAAGTATACTGTATGATGTTCATATAAGGGCTTGGTTGCCTCAAGACACACTTCACAGAACATTTCCTCTTCATTAAGCAACACAGGCTTGTACTTGTATTATGACTGAAAGTTATATATGTGAATATATATATAGAACTAAATATTATACTAAGGCTTTATGTCTATGAATTGAGCTTTATATTTTTTGGTCAAGCTTCAAACCATAATTGTGTACAATAATTCAGTTACCTAGTTAATTTGTTAACTTAATTTGTTAATATTAATTATTGTTCATATAAAGCTAAAAATTCAATCTTAAAAAAAAAAAACTTAGTTTAAGCATAATATTCCAGAGCTGATATTTCAGCAGAAACATGCATCAGGTAATAAATAGCTCCCTTTGATCATTGTTTTTAAAGCCTCTTGAACCATGCTCTGATTAGTTCTATTTAATATTTAACATCTGGTTAGTCAATTTCAATCTGCAGAAAACACTGCTGGAAAAAATTCTATGCTGACTAAATACATTTATAATACTACAAAGCTGACATGTAATTGATTTTAGTTCCCATAAAAAGATTACGTTAACTTTCCTTAATCTATATATTTATATTTTGTGCAGTCTGTAGAACTCACACTAGGGATGCTGAATTTTTATTTCCTATCAATATTTTATGTAAAATTGATATGATTATATTTTAGTCTAACTACCACTTTTGAATTTTTCCCTTGGAAAGGAAGTAACATACTGAAAAATATTGCTGTGCAGTGGTAGTTCTAATACAAGAGAGGTTTCCTGGCCACATGTAACACTTCGAATGGGGAGGGGTGCACAGTAGCTTTTCCTATATACTGTCAGACCCAGACAAGTTTTTAGTTTTGTTTTAAGTTTTTATTTCTACAAAGTCTAGCATATCTTGCTGTTATTGTTGTTGTTAGTATTAAACATAGGACATTTATTTTTATTGTCTTTGTTGTATGTATATTGTGTGTGCATGTCTTTATATCTATGCATGTGAGTTTCTGTGTGTGTGTGTGTGTGTATGTATGTGTACACCATGACAGGAATGTGGAGGTCAAAGAACAATTTTCATGAGTTAATTTTTCTCATTTTACTATAAGAGATTAAATTCAAGTCATTATACCTGGAAACAGACCTTTGTCTACTGTGCCATCTCACCAGTGCTAAGAGAAAGTTTTGGGCCAAATGATCTGTATGAAACATAATAGTGACTTGGACTGGGGGTGAACAAAAGGAATTAAAAAGAGGTTGAGCCAAGAGTCAACAAAAAAGTAAACAATAGTCTATACATAGTGCTATGAATTCAAAAGTATGACTAAACTATTAAGGGGTTGGATATTTTAACATTGGTACTATAAAATATTTGGTTGGCAGAGAAAATGTGGGCTATAAGAAGTGGTTGACTCTAAGTACTCTGAGAGCATAGAAAGCTTGAACTTGAGAAGTTTCTTGGTTAACTAGACTGAAAAAGCTACTGGCAACTATGAGAACTGTTCAAGTGTCACAGGCATGAAATCTCACCCTCTTCAAAATTCTACCCACATACCCAAGAGAAATGTACATCAATACATCCAGAAAGTGCATAAGTGACTACGCAGACTAGGTACTTTAAGGATAAAATCACCTAAGTTACTATGACTGCCCATTTAAGAGTAGTCAGCTGTTGCATAACAAGTACTCAGAAACCTCACATCAGGAGAACAAGAGACTGAGGCAAGAATACTCAGTGGTTAGAGGCACTTGCCACTCAGTCTAAGGACCTGACTCCTTTTCCCCTGGATTCACATGGTATCATGAGAAAACTGACTCCCAGAAGTTGTACTGTAACGGCTGCAAGTGTTCGGTAGCAAGTACTTACTACTCATATTCACATAAACAAAAGATAAATAAATGTAAGGGAAAAACTTAAAGAATAAAAGTCATTTGCTTGTTTGTTCATAGTGGGGAGACTGAAGATTGTGTATTTTTATCATTATGCATTATTCTTAAATGTGTGTGTATTATAAAATGCAAAATCAAGCTAATTAGCATGTTATTATCTCATATTGCTATTTTTTGTGTTGAGAACACTTACAATCCATTTTCTTAGCAAACTTAAAGAATACAATGGGAGCGGGCATTTTTACACTTACATTCTTTCCGATATCTTAAGGGAATTTTCTGGAAGTATATAAAATGGCAAACACATTTGTAGTAATTCTATTTCATTTTTAACAATATTTATTGAGCATTTGTGATGGGAAGGCTTCTAAGGGGCATACAAATTAAATAGAAACCCCATAAATCATAACTCTTGTAAAATATAAAATACTATGGCTCTCAAGATACCTATAGTGTAAAGGGGAAATATACACTAAATAGGGAAAATTCTTCAAAAGCAGTACTTTTTAAACGTAAATGTACATACGAATTTCTGCATCTAACCCCAGAGAATTTGGGGGAGACTTGAAATAAGACCTAACATTTCAACAAGATTTCATATAATGGTAATGAAGATACTCTGTAACTCCGAACAAGAAGAATTACAGCGAAACTGAGTGGAGTGAAAATTATCCTTGATAGTTTATAGTATGATATATCTAAGTCAAACTTAGGATCCTATTCTGCTACACCAACTCTAAAGACTAGCTCTACTGAAGCGTATCCCTCTTGAACATGTCTGTGCATTCTAAGAATATAAACTTCCAGTCATTCTTCAAATACTGAAACAGAAATAATATTATTTTTATTTAATTAAAATATAATTACATTACTTTCTGCTTCCTTCTCTTCCATTGTAGCCCTGCCTTGTACTGCTCTACCTCCAGAACTCTCCAGTCTCCTCTAATTATTGATTTTACAAAAACAAATACCTTAGCTTGCATTTCTCTTGCTACAAAGAGATACAATGACCACGGCAACTCCTTTTTTTTATCGTTTTTGTTTGTTTTTTTGTTTTTAAAAAATCCCATGCCCCCCACTGCTCCCTCTCCTGCCCCTTTCCCAAGTTGTCTCCCAGCGCCGCCCCCCTAAAAGATCAAGGCTGAGAAAGGTCTTGCTGCTAGGCATAGGCTTCGAGGAGTTCATGCCCTAGGGATAGACTCTGGTCTGATTGCAAGAGGCTCCTGAAACTGCCCACGCCTTTCAACTGTCATCTACATTCAGGTCCAGATCTGTTCCATGAAGGTTCAACCGCTGTTATTTTAGAGTCTACAAGCTCCCAACAGCACAGGACAGCCTACTCCATAGGTCTCTCCACCATGATTAGGATCCCTCCATTCATGGAATCTCTCCCTCTCTTCAGCTGGACCAATAACTCAGCCTGCCATGGCAGCATATAAGTAATTACATCTATAAATACAAACCTATGAGTCCATTTATTATAGCTTACATATATATGTATGTATATATGTATGTATGTATGTGCGTGTGTGTGTGTATGTATGTATTTCTAGAGCGGATTACTTACTGTTGCATATCCAATTGAAGGGTTATCCTGGGGGAAAGCTAATTCTCCCTCTCTCAGGACTTGTTTTTCAGCTAAAGATAGGGCCCTTTAAGACTCCTGCCAGATGCCTAGCTATTGTGAATAGTGTGGCAATGAGCTGGCTGGGCAAGAAAGTATCGTAGAGTAGGATGTTGAGTCCTTTGGGCAGTTCTGCCTCTTTGGCCTTAACTTCTGTGCATACTACTTTCTGATTAGATTTTATGAAGGTGTAAGCCTCATTTCCTCATCACTCTGTCCAAGAGAGAAGGAGAGGGTGGGAGAGGGAATGTTAATAAATAGAGTAGACTTCGTTAAAGTTTAGAGATAAAATAGTTTGGGAAAAGATTATTAGACACTGTGAAATAATTTTAATTTCAAATTCAGCCTTAGGTATTGCATATCCTATTTGCACCCACAAATCAGAAACTTTACTTCCTTGAAGCTATGTTATAATTACACGATACAATGTGTGTAAAGCTGAAATGAATAATACACAAAATCAGTATTTCATAGAGACATTGAAATATCAGCTCATTCTCTGAAATTAGAAATGGCTACTGTGATTTCTTGGTCCCAAAGAACAGATGACATTTTTTAGACCATTTTATCCTTCAGATTTTCTGATTATATGGGTAGTTATTACTGTTTGCCTAAAACTTTTCTCTAAGGCTCCCTAAAATAACATATTTACATATGATATGAGCTCAGCTCAAAACTTGCAGTACTAAGCAATTCATTTAAAATTTTGGGAGGGACCTGGGAGACTTAGCAGGAAGTCAGAGGAGCCGTATGCTGTGGAAACTGCTAAATCAACAATGGATAATTTCAAAACCTTGTCAGAGAACTCTGTACATACAATACCCATTTCAGGCTAATTTACAGCGCCCATGACAGGACGAGAAAGATCTCCAGGCACCTCTCTGCGATATGAATACTACCCCACCCTGATCCAAGAAGTAATATAAAGTTACACTGTACATAAAAATGTAAACACACCAACTACATAATCAAATTCAGTTACACATGAATCATCTGTAATGATATGCTAATGTGTTCTTATTCTTAAGGTCGTTACACACACCTAAAGAAAGAGAGTCCTTAGGAAGAGCTGCTGAGAGAAAGGAAGGTTGGGATCGAGGAGAGAATAGCCATGTATTTGGAAAGAGAAATGGAGAATAAAAGTGGAAGTTGATGAAATGTTGGTGGAAATGATGGGGTTATTAACCTGATTGGAGCTGTGTGCCCATCTGTGTGCCCCTAGCAATGAAGACAGATAGTCTGTATAGACTCAAGTGGCTCAGGAGAAATGTTAAGTGCAATTTCAAGCACATGATTAGGAGATAGATGGTGATTGTCTGGGAGCTTGGGGAAGATTCAATTCAAAATAAAAAAAAAAAAATAGGATAACCTAATTTTGAAAAGAAAGTTGAGTTGTATTATCAAGGCAGAAAATTAACTATGCACTCACCTTTATAAGTCTGATGAAGAATGGATGATACATGATTACATATAATAATAATGGAGCCCACTATGCACCTGGCGATTATGTGCTTTACATGCATTTATTTACTTCCTCCCCTTTCAACCTGTTTATGCAGGTGTCAATATTATACACAATTTATAGATGAGCAAGTTAATGTACAGGGAACTTAATCCAAGCTACAGAAGGCCCGTGACTTTAACTCAAGCTCTCTGGCTTGTCTGTGTGCATATGTACATGTGTGGTGCAGTCAGCAGTAAATATTTATGTGAAAGCAATGGGAGGCCAGAACTTGACCTCAGAAGTCGTGCTCCATAATTCTCTACCTTATACCCCTGAGATGGGGTCTCTCACTAGACCTGGAGCTAGGCCAGTGGTCAACAAGCCCAAGAGACCTTCTTGTTTCTCGTTGTGCTCAGGTTACAGACATGCACAGCTGTGCACGGCTTTTCACACAGATGCTTGTTTTGTATCTCAGCTCCTCATGCTGGAATTGGGTTCTTACCTGTAAAGCTATTTACCCCACCCCCAGCCCTCTATGAACTTTAGTTTCGCTTTTTCTCTTTATTGATGCAGTCCAACTCTGTAACCCCGGGCTAGCCTGGCCTACACCACCACAGGAGCTAGCCCCATGACTGCAGTCCTACCTCTTAGCTATTATGACTTCCAGAGTTCATAGGGATATAAAGAGAAAGAAATGAGGGTGAATAAATACTTCTAACAAAAAGAGTCAGGTCAAATGGATTAAAAAAAAAAAATAAGAAAACCCACTGAAGATGACTCCAAAGTTTCCAGTGTAAAAAATATGAAGTCTCGATAGTATGTTCAATAACTATTTAAGTTTTTAAAGTCGATTAGTGACACAATAATAAAGAGAAGTGATAAAGTAATTGCCAATCAATACACGAGCAGAACTTCTTTTAATGGTAGAAAAATTCCCCACTGAGGAAAAATGAGTTGGTTGTATCCCTTCGTAGCTAGATTTAAATATGGTGCTATTTTTCACATGAGCTAATACTCTGTGTTTATGTAACACGTTCTCGTCAGGGGTGCAAAGCATTTTTACCATAACCCACTACCTTATTTATCCTTTTAGCCTCCCTGTTTATGAAAGGAAGTGTCAAGTGTAATGACCACAATTTTACAGATGAGACACTAAGACAAATGTAGACAGTGACTTACCAAGATCACAGAAAGACCCTGTAGCAGAATTCAGTCTGAATGTGCTTTCTGTTGAAATTCAAAAACCCTTTCCACCCTGTCCTCTATGAAAGATCCACTTCCAGCATTACTATACATATAAGTTAGCATGCTTAGGGTCGAGTTATTACCTATTATGACCTGAGAATGTGCATCATGAATTTGGTAATTTTTAGTTGAATAAGCCTATCAAGTGTAAAACTGAATGACTTCTTAAAAAATAAAAAAAAGTCAAGATTCTATCCTTAATTAGATGATCATTAGGTTTTACCCATAAAGAAATTTGAGTATGTATTGGAAGTATTGACAAAACACTGGTTTCTTAAAGAGAAAACTTGTCTTTTAGAAGTTGCAAGCTATCAGTAAATAATAAAAAAGAGATCAAATTAAGTCTGTTTGACATACACATGTAACTGTATGACAACAAGTGACCTCAGGAAAAGTGTGTGTTCTGCCATCAATAAGGGCCAACAGCAATCCTTAAATCTCAGCAACTTTTAAACTTAAAATTATAATACTGCTTCCTTTTACACTAACTAAGATTTCTGTGTCATTTTTGAGTTAATCCCATTACTAGTGGGGTGTAAATTTAGGTCTTAAAAAGAAAGAATAGAAAAGCAAGGTATGGTGTTGATTAAAAATAATGGAACACTGAGGAAGTGACTCAATCAATAAAGGGTTCGTCTTGCAAGTATGAGGACCTCAGTTGATTCCTGTTATTCAGCTAAGAGTTGGATACGGTCATAAATTTCTGGAATTTCAGTACTTGGAGAAATGGGAAGAGGAAGATCCTTGAAGCCTGCTGACCAGCTAACCTAAGGAATCATTAGTAAGTTCCAGGTTCAGTGAGAGACTGTTATGGAAAAAAAACAAGGTGAAGAGCAATTGAAAAAAAAATACCCAACATCAATCTCTGACCTCCACATGTAAACAATCCTATAATCCTGTGTGTATCCATGCCCACCAACACACATACACACACACACACACACACACACACACACACACACACACACTACTAATAGAATATGTTCACATTTAGACTCCTTTACAGTGCACAGGACAAGAACTACACCAAGCAGGATGGCTAAGATCAAAGGTTCAAACAACTCAAGACACCTATGAATTTTATTTTCCTCCTTAAATCGTACAAGCTCTGCCCTTAAATTATGTTTAGCAATTCTGCCACAGGTTGGCGGGATATCGCAATGCTAACATGAGCTAGAATTGGTTTTGCAATGACAATCTGTAGAGAGAACCGAGATGAAAAACAAATAATGCACAGTAACATGCCAAAAGCTGCATCAAATCAGGTCCATCATTGTCCCCAAAGTCCAAGGATTATTTGAGAAGCTCAGTTGTATTTCATGTTTACAGTATTCTCTATAACAAACATGGTCTCTGCATAAAATCTTTGCTTTCTTTGCTATAAGGCTGCCCTAAAGCTAGCATCCATCTACAGACAATAACAACTTCTAGTTAAGATAAAGCTTTCAGGAATGGATGATGAGTAGTTCAGATTATTATTAAATGTTTTGAGCTTTCAAAAGTGCCAAACTTCATGGTTTTGAATTTGATATTAACCAAAAATGTAGTCCTTTTAAAATAACACAAATCGTGTGATATAAATTCACTTACGTGTCCAATAAATACATGCTGAGCACTTTCTGGATGGCACATCTTGTTGAGAAGTATGGGAATAAAACACTAGGTTAAAAGAAGTTCCTACTTTCCTGCAGCTACACTACAGAGGAAGATGTTATAAAATAATTAGCAATTAAGTAAGCTAATGAAATATAGTATATGATGTACCTGGTGATGAGAATGATTAGGGATTAAAACAAGGCCACAGATGATATATAAAGAGAGATTATGTCTTTGCACTGTCTACACTTGATCAAATCAAGATAAACTTGGGGAAAAAAAGATTCACAACTATCTTGAACTTATAAGTTAGACCTAGGGAAGCTATAGTGTGAAAAAGCTGAGCAAAATGCCTCTCTCTCTCTCTCTCTCTCTCTCTCTCTCTCTCTCTCTCTCTCTCTCTCTCTCTCTCTCTCTCTCTCTCTCTTTCTCTCTCTCTCTCTCTCTCTGAGCATGCACTGAGGAACTACTATGTCTAATGCTGTACATTAAGGAGTGTGAGTGCTAAAAACCAGGTTTTTCCCTCAGGGAAATTGTGACTCTCACAAGAGCAGCTCACAATTTATTTGAACAGTTTGAGTGACATCTATGCTACAAGTTGGAAAATTTAGTGCGCCATCTCATCTAAAGGACTCCAAAGACGTTTTGTAAACTAAGAGGCATCCAAGTAAGACCTTGGAGAATGACAAGGATTCAGAGCTAAAGAACAACATATTGGGGGTGCTGGGGCCTCAGTGGAGTTGTTAGCACAGAAGCAGGTAGAGGTGGTGCTGCTGCACAAATAGTCCAAGACATGAATGAAGAGATTTAAACTCGATCCATAGGTAATTATCAACTATTGAAGGTTTCTCAGAAACATTTCACAGCTTGCTTTGTTGTGTTGTGAAGTTGAAGGCTTCCTCGTGTAAACATTTACATCCCCCTGCCTACTGCTGAAATTACAAACATGGGAAAATACAAACTAAATACAAGTGTACTGTTGAAAATATAAAGATGAAAAAATAGGCAGGTTGCCAATGCTGCTGAATACTTTCGAACTAAGGGAAGATGTTAAGGAACATGAATGAATAAGTGGTCTCTGTCATGACGTGGAGGAGGAAATACTGAGTCGCACAGAGTGAAACCTCTTGCATCAGCCTCAACAGGAGATGACAAGGATTTAACCCGAGACAGTGGAAAGGAAAGAAAGCAGAGAATGATTGAGACAGACATTGTTTTTAATCTGACAACAGTCTTTCTCATTTTTAGAGAAGTCTTTGAAACTAGCCACTGTACAAGTGAACACTTCAAGTATTTTCCCATAATCAATTCAAATGTAAATATGCTCCTTGTGAAGTAAATATAGCCTTCCACTTAATGGGTGGCACACACTGATAGACTCTGCTTGGAATGAAAATATAAAGCCTCTGGCCAATTATCTGCACCTCCCAAAAATATTAGAGCACAGACTGTTGAAATCAGCCTACCACACAGAGCTTAATTATGTAGTCCAAGTGTCACTGAGTGTTAAGAATTAGAGGGAGCCGTTGAGTAAATAACAAACATTAAGTTAACCAATCTTAGCATCTTTGACTTTCTAGTCACAGAAAAAGAAAACTACATTCAAAGATTTGATCAGACTTTCCACTTGACCACCAACAACATTTCACAGCTGAAAATTTATTTTTGCCATCTGGTTTTGAGTATCCAGAACAGGTACTTTTGAATTCCCTAAACAAGAATTTTCCAAAAGCTAAGGGCTTTTGATGCCACAAAGCTCTGCTTAAATCATTCCTGTGACTTGTCTTTCTGTATCTCTTAAAATAATGCCAGGAGTACCTTTTCAACTCCTAGCACCGGGGGTCTCATATGGTAGGGAGTAGCTATTATGTGCCTAACTGTGTTTGTCTTTTTACATCTCATAGATGAGTCGTCATCTTTCTTAAATACTGTAATTGGTTTCTTCCGGGCAAGCTGGAGGTTATGCATCTAGTTATTGGTTTTGAGGTATCCAAAGTCTAACCCAAACTTCAAGCCTGAGTTTGGATCTGGAAATTTCCTTATATTTATTTAACAACCTGGACATGTGTATGATTTACTATCACCGATACAAAGTAGAGCTCTGACTCCGAAGAGGAGAGATTGTTTACTGTGAGCCCATTCTAAGAGTGTTCATGGCCCAGGAACATGGGTTCAAGTTGCCCTGGAGGGCCTGTTCAAATGAGGAAGCAGTTACATGAACATTTTATAATCACAGAACAAAGGAAAGTCATACATCTAGGCATTTAACAAATAAGCTGGTAGGGACATCAAGTAGACAAGTCATAGCAAAGTGGGAAAACTGCTGGTGCAGGTTTGAAGCGCTTTCTTACCTTTGGGTTGGTGAAAGCTAATATGTAAATGAACTTCAGAGATGTGTTAAGTCTCCCTTACTTCCAAGCATGAGAGTTTCTAGGTTGCTGATAGTTGAGGAGATACCTGTGAGGTCACTCTAGAGGGCATTTGGATGAGTTCAAGGCCTAAAAGAAACCAGAAGCTCTCCAAGCCATTAGCATAATACTTTCGTTTACTTACGTAGAAGGCTACGCATGAGTAGACATACGGATTTCAATCTACTCTGTGTATGATCAATTTCAATAACCATTTTCTTCTCTTTGAGTCAAACATGTTCTTAAACAGCTACTACTGCCCAAGCCCTCCATTTCCCCCCTTTTACTCCATATACACTGATAGGAATATTTAGTTATCCTGGCATTTTACATTATTTGAGGGCACAACAAATAAACTTGTCTCCATGGAAGGCAGAATACATTTTACTACAAAGGGAGCCATTGGGTCTCTGCCTAGGAACACCACACTAGCTAAACAGTAAAGCTTTCCTTTCTGGGGAAAGATTGACCCTGAACTGACAAGGGAACCCTAGGTGGGATATTTAAATCTTAAGTGAGTGGTCAGTTAAGTGTCTGTAGAGGTAAAAGGACAGAGAGCATATTTGGTTTGCTAATGGAATCTATTTACTTCAGAGGAAGGTGACAAAACATCAATCAAAGGAGAAGAGGCTGTTAAGGGCTGTTAACACCCTTTCAGATGAACAATGATTTCCAGGGGGATTTAAATAAATATTCATGAAAAAGACCAATGACAGAAATTTCACCAAAACTACTCCGCGGTTAGGTTCCCACACAGTTTACACAGAGGTGGCTCTCAGCTTCTTAGGAGCTGTGAGAGAGTGGGGCTGTGCGGCTCCTTACAGAATAAGCAGCTTGCCGCCTTGGCTTCTTTCTTTGTTGCTTTTCTAGTTTCAACCCGAGTACACTTGTTTAAATGTATGCCCTTGTGTATCACTAATCCTGGGCTATCCCCCAAATTTTGTGACACCTAGCCAATCATTAAATTATAAAAATGTGCTATCGGGAATGCTGGGATATTATTTGGAATGTATGACAATTAAAAAAAAAAAGCTGGAGAAGTTTTAAAAAATCAAAAAAGCAATGTAAAATCATAATTTAAAATTATATGCAAACTATACAGAGCAGTGTTTTAATTAAGTCAAGCATTGGTTGGTATTCCCATGTGTACCACTGCCTGCAGCCACTTATGCCAGAATTTCCTGGTAATACACCTGTAGTGGGGTTGTGTTGTTACATTGTATATAATTGTCCCACCTAGTGGTTTAATAAGAATGTTGATTGGCCAAAGGCAGACAGGAAGTGTGAGCAGGGCTACCAGACTAAGAAAACTCTGGGAACGGGAAGAACAGAGCAGAAATGCCACAGACAAGCCAGAAGATGCAGAGGACAGCTATGCTGCTCTGAGAAAAGGTACGGAGTCACATGGCTGAACAGGATAAGAGTCATGGGTTAAGTTTGAGGGTAAAGAGTTAGCAAGTTATATGCCTGGGCCCCAGGTCAATCAGTCTACAATTAATATAAGTGTCAGCATGTTTCAGTGAAACTATGGGACTGTAGGCCAGAAAGTCTGGGCCACAAGGCTAGACTAGAAATTCCAGGCCAGAAACCTCATACACCATACCCCAAAATAAAGGCCATCAATAAAGTCCAGTTCAAAAGTCCAATATGGTATTGGAGAGATGGTTCAGGTTAAGAGGACCTACTACTCTTTCACAGGACCGCAGTTCAGTTCCCAGCACCCATGTCCAGCAGCTCACATCTGCCCATAACTCCAGCTTCAGGGATCCAATGCCCTCTGCAGTTTTCTGCAACGACATATACAGAAACACAAATAACACATAATTAAAATTTTTTGATCTAAAAGTCCAATAAACAACTATTGATCTATAATTATGTTTTTAGGATAGGTTTAGATAATTTTCAAAACATAGAAACAGAATCCTTTAATGATTTTTATTTTTATGTGTATGCATTTTGCCTGTGAATATATCTGCAGCACCCCCAAAGGCCATTAAGGGTGTCAGCTACCCTGGGACTAGAATTATAGAAAGTTATAAGCTATCATGTGGGAGCTATGAACTGACCTAGGTCTGGGGGAAAGCAAGTATTGTAAATCACTAAGCCATCTCTACAGCCTCCAGAGTACCTTTCTTAAACATGCCTACCATTGAGATAGAAAGATAAAAGAGACAAATTTTGAAATTGTGTGTGTATGTGTGTGTGTGTGTGTGTATGTGTGTGTGTGTGTGTGTGTGTGTGTGTGTGTGTATGTGTGTGTATCTGTCTGTCTTTCTGTGTATGTGCAGGCAAATGCACCCAAGGAAGCCAGAAGAGGGTGTCAGATCCTCTGAAACTAGAATTACAGGAGGTTGTAGCCTACCCAGTGTTTTGGTTTTTTCTGGAAAATAAACATATGTCTATTAAAATGAGAGTGGTGGTGACCCTTACCCACTGAATCTCTAGCCTTGAAGAAACATGATTTGTAAACAGTACAGGACAGATCTGAGTAAACATTAAATATATATATATATATATATATATATATATATATATATATATATATATATATATATATATATGAAACCAAATGTATCTATTTCTTGTTTCTAGATGAAGTGAGACTTTCATTGGATTCAAAAACATTGAGAGAGGGCAGATCTTAAATGAAATTGAAAATCGAGGATTAGTTAATGAGGTAATAGAAAGCTTGGGAGTCACAGCACATACTGACAAGGTAAAAGTAGAATTCTAAGATTAGTCAAAGAGAAGTCTCCAATGTGGACAAGGCCAATGGCATAAGATATATTGCTCTTCCCACACACTGAACAAGGGATTGTTTACTCTGCTGACAAAAATGTGTGACTATACTATAGCCTAGGAATATAGATAGACCATATGTTTCCATATGTTCCATGTTCCAACGTGAGAACAGTTTCATGAAACTTCTATATTAATAAAAAATAGAAATCAATGCACTTTCCAAATACATTGTTGGCAATACCACATAGAGTTAGAGTAAGGCAGGGGAACCTTTGTTAAAGGTCTGATGCTGTCTGGTGCCTTTTGTTGTTGAAGGCTAGTGACACAGAGTGGGAAATGAAGGACTGTCACAGAAACAACACATAGCATAAGATAAGGCATTCCACTCTGGCCATAGAAAATTCCAACCTCCCCACAGTCACTGAGGTCCTTATCATCAATAAGTCTTTACAGTGCGTTAACTGTATTTTCTCTTAGGAAACTTTAGCTCCCAAGGTGAAAGAGAGGGAGATGTTATTTCAGAAGTAATGTGGCAACTTGGTGTCAACCAAAAATCTAATGGATCAGTGACAGTAACATAGAGGATGTGAACAACACATATAGGACATTACATAGGAAAAATAGATTTTTTTTCCAAATTCAAAAATGGTGTTTGAAAGGTCAGGAAACCATGACAATGTGGACTTTGGTGACATACAAGCATCATGCACACAAGGAAGAAAGGAGGGCAAAATAAAAAGATAGGAATTAAAATTATGTCTTGGAAATGCAGGTTAAAATGCCAGTGAGGTGTAAAGAGAGGTTCCGGACTGAGATCCTGAATGATGCTTCTCAGGGGTTGGGAACTGACTGATGAGGAATCAAATCATACAATGCTTCTTCATTTTAGTTCTCTAATAAAGAGTAAAGTTTCACCTCAAAAAAAAAAAAATCTTCATAAAAATCAGTCTTGATAAGATTCATAGTCAACTAATTGAGTCCCTTCTAACTGCCAGTCACCGTGGTAGATACTTTCACATACATTATCACATTTAATTCTCACAGCAACTGCGTGAAGTTGTTTATCTAGAAATTCTAATTAATTATATTGTAATGAAAATGCAACTGCCAAATATTAATCAAGTATTCATTGAATTAATTAGACATATATTGTTTGATTTCTAATCCTATACTGCTCCACTGCCCAGATTCCAATTTTCCTCTTAATAGACATTAATAGCACAAAATAACAAAAAGAGAAGTTCAATGTCAAATAACACACATGAATAAAATGCCTTGGTGAAAACTTACTGTTTTAGTGTACTGGGGAATGGAAGAACCAACTTACAAACTAAGTTCAATCTGAGGCAAAACAGTAAATCTTCTTGAGGCTGAGTTATTTCATCTGAATCAAAAGAGTCTAAAACATTAGTCAGTAATGAGATGGTAAAGAGAAAGGTTTAGGAGAAAGACGTAAAAGTCCTGGGTTCATAACCCTCTCTCAGTTTCAAATCCTTTTTTCCAGAAGGCTTTATGAATAAAGAGAAGTAGTAAGTACGGGACCTTCTAGATTTGCTTTACCTAGAGTCTCTCGGATCCCCATCAATGTCTCATCCCAATTCTTTAACCTTGTATGGCTCTAAATCTGTGCACAGGCATATGCCTGTAACTAAGACTATTAACTTGCTATTAATGGTAGTTTGTATTGCTTTACTCAGTCATTGTTCTAATTTTGACTTTGACTCATTGAAGCTCATCAATTGTTGACACTAATGAATGCATTATAAATCTTTCAGAGAAAAGTATAGATTGCACATATACCAAGATACTAACTATTAAAGTGAGTTTATCTATGGAATCCACTCTTTTTTAAAAGAAAAAAACTATGAAGTGATTTACAACAAAACCCATAAGGGGTTTAACCTAACAGTTAATTTTAAATGGCTGTTTATCATTCTACCTAAATCCATGGCCAGCCTTCATTCTTGATGAACTAAGGAGAAAACAGCCAGCAGAGGTTGGTCGTATCTCTGCCCTTGGATTCAGTCTCTTTTTCCCAGTCCTTATCTTGCTTCTTGATCTGATATCAGTCCTTTCTTTACTTCAGCCTTGTCAGTTAACCTCCATCTTGATGCTGACCCGATAACCTTAGAGTGGTCTCAGTCATTCTAGCTGAAATCGTTCAACATTAAAGCACGTTTTCCCCTTCTCTGGACAATACAGTTACTAATTATAATTCATTGCTATTTCTGTTCTACTTTAGTCTAATGAGTCTGTGCAGGGCAAGAACTACAAAAGCTTCACTTCACCCTGTGACTACTTCAATATGAATGCATATAAATGGCCCCCAAAATCCCTTTCACTTTGATGTAGCTGAGGCGAGAAAATCTAGGGAGCTCTATGGGATAAGTACGTAAGGAATCATAGCAGAGGCTCTCCTCCTATGCTCATGGTCTCCACCTACTACCACCTGCATCCTCTTTCATTACAGCCATCCCCCTGCCCCTGTAGCTTTTAATGAGCTGACCATTTCTGAAGGTTCCCTCAATCTGGCCTAAAACCAGGTGAATCATGCCTTTAAAATGGACTGAACTATGTAGAAATTTTATGTGGTGGAATTTTGAAGTAGACCTGTGATAGTCTTCAGTCTTAGCTGATTCCTCTTCCACTGTCTCTATATGATTTACATTTAGAGAACCACCACCTATGGCACCAGGCATAGATCTAGCAGATAATAAGTAGGCCGTGAAATCATCATGTTTATATGGCAGTTAGAAGCAATTTCTTTTGATCAATCTAATATTTTTCATTCAAAAGTCTTGAGAAGTTGACATAAATAATCAGCACCACTTAGAGATAAGGAAAACTGAAATCCTAATTGATAATTAAAGACTCTAAAGCCAAATACCAGTGTCATTGGTGATATCCACTATAACTCTATACCTCAATACTATAAAGTACAGAGTAGCTCCTCTGGTCCCCAACAGTGTCTAATCCCCATCCTTTAAGCTCCTGTATGGCTCTAAGTCTGTGCCCAGGCATATCCCTGTAACTAAAATTATTAATTTGCTATTCATGAGAGTATGTGTTGCTTTACTCAGTCACTGTTCTAATTCTTGACTTTGACTCATTGAAACACATCAATTGTTGCCATAGTGGGATGCCTCTGCACCCTGTACCCACAAAGATAAATCTCGGGGAGGGGGGGGGCGTTTATAGTTAAGGAAGTGTAGTATGTGGTTTTTGGCCCAGACTTTTAAGCCTAGCCTCAAGGTTTAGGCCCGTAGATCTACAGACTGGCAGAAACACACAGATGCTTGCAATAGCTTTAGGCTGATTGATCTAAGGTCCAGGCATATAACTTGCTAACTTTTTATCTCTAATTTAATCCATGACTCTTGTCCTGTTCAGCCATGTGGGCTCGGTACCTTTTTTTAGAGCAGTATAGTTATCTTTTGTTTTTTTCTGGCTTCTCTCAGGCATTCTGTTCTGTTCTGTCTGTTCCTAGAGTCTTCTTAGTCTGGTAGCCCTGCCCATACTTCCTGTCTGCCTTTGGCCAATCAGCAATTTTTATTAAACTCATAGGCAGGGACAATTATTTACAATAAACTAACATAATCCCCCTACAAGGAAGAATCTGTGAGCATTACTATAGATAAAGAATATAAACTAAGATTCCACACGTTTATCATCATCTACAAATAATAACTAAACAAATTTTAGAAACTGAAACTTCTATTAATGGAGCCCTCTCTTTATCAAAGGCAAGACTGAAGAAAAAAAAACAGGCAAAATTAGCTTAAAATAAAGAAAAAGTATCTTAGAAATCTAATTTTTAGATGTAGAAAAAGCTCCCCTACAAAATGGGCTGATTTAAGCCCATTGTTTTGTTGTTGTTTCCTTTTGTTTTTAAATTTTATTTTCTGAGATTGGGTTTTGCAAGAGATTGCAGAGTTACCTCAGAACAGGGATTCTTCTGCTGTAGACTCCTGAGCTCTTGGATTACAGTCACATGCTACCACTGTTCACCTCTTTCTAAATGGATAATAACAAGAGCCCTAAATAAAAATAACCAGCAACGAGTAAGGAAACGTTACTAGGTTGTCTTCCTAGCATAACACATAAGATCTCAGAGTGTGTAAATGTCCACAGCCTGGGAACCAGCTGGCATTGCTGAATGGCTGCTCTGATTCTGACTTGTTATCCATTCTTAGTTTGGGTTTTTATTTCTTTTTTAAAAAATGGCTTGCACTTCCACATTGTTGTTCATCACAGAAGGAAGTCAGGGCAGGAACTCAAAGAAGGCAGAAGCTGATGCAGGGGTCATGGAGAGATGCTGTTTAATGGCTTACCCCACATTGCTTGCTCAACCTGTTTTCTTATAGAACCCAGAGCCACCATCCCAAGGGTAGCACCACCCACAATGGGCTGGGCCCTCCCCATCAATCACTAATTAAGAAAATGCCCTACAACCAGATCTTACGAGAAATTTTCACAACTGAGGTTCCTTCCTTTCAATAACCTTGCCTTATATTCAGGTGACATACACTACCACAGCATCTATTGAAAGAAAAAAAAAAAAAAACAAAAAACCCTATGCTGCACGGTGAAGCAGGGGTTGGAGCAAAGGACTGAATAACTTATTTCTCCCATAATGGAGAATCAGAAATAGAGCTATCAAGGCTAGAATGTGTGAAAGACTCATACTTACTAAGATTAGTAAATTAGTAATACTGTGTAAGTCTTAAGTCAGTAGAATGCAGGGCCAGTGTTCAGCAAGATAAGAGTAGAACATTCGACCCACTCAACGGAGTGATGGAGAACATGGGGCTCTTTCTCTCATGGCTACATGACCCACCATTAAGATAGACTACCCATACACACACCTATCCTAAGAAACTAGTTTCGGTTTGACCACTAACTGGGTTTCCCCTCTTTCGAAGGTCATATTGGGTAAGTTAGATATACATTAAAATCAGCCATGAGCATTTCAAAATTAATAATAACATTTCTAATCTAAAACACTACATTTTAAACTTCTTTAGAAGATGTAGCTCTGTAATTCTCATTCCATACTTTTATACTTTCAAGTCATGAGCATATTTTCATGTTTACAATTATCACCAAATTTAATCATCTGCAGAACTTTCAAGCTAGAAGATGGATTTATTCTGAATATTAAACTGAACAATTGATATATTTTGTTTTTTTCTTTAGTTGAACTCTGAATTCCAAAAAAGAAATTGATAGCAGACTTTAATTGCTTCTACCTGCTAGCATACATCGACCCTTATGCAGAAAACTTGAGGAACAGTGCCCTCCTCCTTTCCAGAATACCAGCTTACCAGCTCTTTAGTCCATGCTCAGACAAGATCCACCCTTGAGTGGGAGCTGAACAGTAACTGTACTAAAGAGTCTGAGTAGGCAAAGGAAGTCTTCCACCGTTAGTCACTCCTGTGAGCTGTGGTCTTGTGAAAGGCTATTACATCCCCTGTATGTCAAGCTAGTAGATTACAGCATTGAATTCACACCACAGGCAAGGGCCTAGCTGGAATTTTAAATAAGAGAAAAGACCAAAGTTTGGACAGGGATTTGGGACAGTACGAGATTAAACAAACAAACAATTTCTTCAAATACCTGGGTCAATGGTGCTAGAGTTTTCAAATATTTGAACCCACAAATCTCCTTTGAGATGTACCCAATTTAAGTTAACCTTCTATATGAAATATTTATGAAAACAGACATGATAGAAAAAAGAAGAGACATCTATCTACACATACAAACATAGGCATATATGCCAACTTTCTATGCTAACATATATATTTCACCCAGAAATAAACTATGATAAAATGCTGAAGACTTTAACTTATAAGATGGAATTATGTCATCATGAGGTTAATTCAACAACTAGAAATGGCCTACATAGTTATCTGGGTTCCAAAGGATGATGCAAACTCAACCATGCTACAGCTGTTCATTGTTGCCTGTGGGTACAAAGCTGTCCACTTGCCGTCCATATCTGTAAGGACAGTTAATGACTATGTCAGTTTATTACAAACCCCAGGATAAGCTACAGCCTTGGCGACCCTGCTGTCTAATTAGAAACATCTTGAAAATAATAATTTATTTTACTTTTGAAATTATAATTATAAAATTTTCCCCATCTTTCTATCTCCCAATTCTTTCCATGCATCATCCCCTCTTGCCTTTTCTCTTTAATTGTGTATGTGTGTGTTCCTAAATATGTATTTAGAATCTCCTCTCTGTAGTAGAAGGTTTCTGGCCCGGACTTTTGGGCCTAGCCTCAAGGTTAGGCCAGCAGACCCACAGACCCACAGAGACACACAGATGCTTTCATTAATTTGAGGCTGATTGGCCTCAGGCCCAGGCATATCACTTGTTAGCTCTCTAGCCTTCATCTAACCCATGTCTCTTGTTCAGCCATGGGGCTCAGTACCTTTTCTTAGAGCAGCAAAGTTGTCCTCTGCTTCTTCCGGCTTCTCTCTGGCATTCTGCTCTGTGCTTCCTGTTCTCAAGAGTTTTCTTAGTCTGGTAGCCCCACCCACACTTCCTGCCTGCCTTTGGCCAATCAACACTTTTTATTAAACCAGTGGGTGGGATAATTATTTACAATGAAACAACACAATCTCCCACATATCCCCTTTTCTCTTCTTAAAACAAAAAGAATTCCAAATTAATATTCTTTTCCCCCATTGTGTATAACAACTTATAAACAACACTGTAAATAAACACAAACATCCATAATCCATGTTGTGGGAATTTCGGCGTTGTTCTCTAGGCTACTTCCTGTTGAACGGGGGCATTGGCAATCCCATGGAATCCAAAGAAAAATTTAGGATTATGGACACATCTTTAGTGGAGTAGTCTGTAAGGCTGGGTCATCTCAGCCAGTCTCCTTGAAATTGTTCTGGATACAGAGCTCAGGAAACTTCAACAGAGGTGCTCTGAAATGCTGAATCATCTGGTCCATCCATTTTCATTAGCGATTTTTCAGGGGGTCTTCCTCTATCAAACGTTATGTTCTTTATCCAGCAAGAAATCCACAGTCTTTCATTTTCTGTGAAAATAAAGCGAAAACCTCTTCTCCAAAGTATCATATCTTTGCATTTCAATTTTAAAGTAAACTCATTTACAAAATATATAGGTTGAATTATTCCAACAGCATTTATAATCAACTGTCTTTTAGCAGCTTTTACTAAATCATTATCAGTCAAGAAACTTAAAGATAAGACAGTAATATACAGTATCCAGACATTCTTTGTATCTTCCATCTTTAATGGCTTGCTTGCTTGCTTGCTTGCTTATTTATTTATTTATTTATTTATTTATTTATTTATTTATTTATTTATTTATTTATTTATTTTACTCTATTTTTTAAAGGGCTTTCTCTACCTTTTTTCTTTCTCTAAGCCTATGTATATGTATTTTCAACACACTCTAAATCACTTAGACTTTTTTTTTTTTAACTGTCTTTACTGTAATTTATTTCTTAAATTTTTCTGTCTCTGACCACACCTTTGCTTGGCTAGGGTGATTGACTGTACCCAGATTCTTCTATTTCTTTCTGTTTCTGACCACACCTTTAATCTGCCAGTATTCAAGGCTGGTATGATAGGTGGATGGCTTCACCCAGCTCCTAGTCTAATTTCATAGAATTTATTTTTTTAACCCAGGTACTCTGGGGAATTTCAGGGTCCATATAATTACCAAGTAAAGCTTTGCCATCTGCTGCTCATTAACTCTATTTAAGTATTAGACAGCAGGACCTAAAACTCACAAGTGTTTTGCCTCTAAGGCTGAATCAGGAAGCCTCCCTTAAAAAAGCCAAGCCTCTGCTTGCCTCTGGCAAACAGAGCTGATCCATGAAAACATCAACACTAAGAAGCCATCTTTGATTCTGTTCCCTTTTTGTCCTTATGAACAGAAACCTTAAATACATCATTTATAACTTTTTCTTATATCTTGGCTCCTGTGAGACTTCAGGAACAAGCCATTTTACACCTTAAACTGCACTCCAAAAGCCCGCCATTGTAGCTCAAGCCCATGTGCCTCACCAGGGTGTCTCTGTACCACAGCTCACGTGGAGACACAATTCAGAGGCTGCTTTGGGCTCTAGACCATTTTTTAAGCTTTGTATGGCTTTATGTGGGTATATATCATGTATATGCCCATAAGTTGTTATAGATGGGGGGGGGGGGATAATATAAGGACAAAAAGGGAACAGAAGCCTCATACGACACCTCTCTCTGTATAATTACTTGTATGTATATGATCTTAGGACTGACCACTTGGTATTAGATATCTAGTCGGGAGCCCTTCCCTGTGGAAGAGTATTTTTTCACTCTCAGTCGATCTTATGCTCAGGGAAGCCCTTTTACAAACCTTTCTGAGAATTATTTTCTTCCCCTGGCCCCTCCCCTTGAAGAAAATTATCACTTTTATTATTCTTTATAGGTACTGAGGATCAAACCCAGGTCTTTGAATATACTAAGCATGTTCTACACTGAGTTCAAGAAAAGCATGGTCCAATGAGCTCTGTTCTGGAGTTTGACAGGTATGAGTTTGTGAGCTCTCACTCACACACAGAATGCTTTTAAAATGCGTATGGAGAGAAGAGAGATGGCTCCATGCTTATGACCACTTCTTGTTCTTCCAGGGGACCCAGGTTCAATTCCCAGCACTCATATGACCATTTACAACATCTGTGACTCTAGTTACAGGGATCTAATGCCCACTTCTGACCTCCATGGGCACTGGAAACACATGTGGTACACAGACATCAATGCAGGCAAGACACACAAACATTAAAAAAAAATTAAATGTATACTTAAAATGTTTTACACATAATACATAAATATACATATAATTTGAATTTGTCTTGTGCCTATACTCTATGAGGCAAGCCCTATAGGTATGGCCATTTTTATAGGTGAGTCATCTACCCAAGATCTATGTATACGATCCTGGGTGCTCCATTTTAAACTCTTAATTTTATATGTGAAGACCATGAGTGGTCAGAGCTGGACCAACTATGTCCAGCAAATCAGCGACGTGTCTGGAGCTTCCCTCACATCCTTGGACTTCTCCATTTCTTCTTCCCTCAGATACACCTTAGTTTTGATTTTCATACTCACAGCACTTAAGAACGCCTACCAAATCCTAAGAAAACTACCTTTTGTGATCAGAAACAAGCTGGTACCAACTGGAAGGAAATTGATGGAGTCAGTGAATCAGTCATTTCGGGGCCTGGTAAATGGCAAATGAGAGGATATGTAGATAGTGTTACATTGGACAAGGAAAAGAGGACATTGGACCCACAGCTTTATTTTGACCATTTTATTTCCAATCATTGATTTATAGGTATGTGAAAGACAGAGCCTTGGTGGGAAATATCTGTGGGGGGAAAATTAGGATTTGGTTAGAAATTAAAATCATAATCATTTATTCTTGTTATTTAAACAAATGGTAAAAATAAATAATAAGAGTCCAGCTTTTCCTGTTTATTAAATAATATTGCAGTATCAGTGTTGCGAGGTACAAATTCTAAAAGTCTGAACAGAAAAGTGGTCAATAATATACTGATGTAATTAAGGCCAGTTAAGCTGAAGTCTGTAAAGCTGTTGCTTGAAGTATTGTTGATGGCCAGCCACTGGGGTCACTCTGCGTGTTCCCCTATGTGGGGTTATTTTCAAATACAATAAAAACATTTGGAGATATCAGAGGACAGATCCACCTCTTCCAGTCTTTGTTTCTTTGGTTCTTTTTTGTTTGTTTTTTTCCAGACAGAGTTTTCTGTGTAACAGTCCTGGCTATCCTGGAAGTTGCTTTGAAGACCAGGCTGGCTTTGAACTCACAGAGATTCTCTTGCATCTGCTTCCCAAGTTCTGGGACTAACAGTGTGAGCCATGGCTTCTTCATATCCCCACACCTCTATTCATCTCACCCAAAAGAAAAGCATCAAGAGAAGCAATGGCCAGGCTCTCATCCATCTTGATGTATGACAAAGATCAAATCCAAGCACAAATCTCCTGTAAAGAGTTTGGATGAGCACCACGGGGTGTCAAGAAAAAGTGACTGGAGGAACCCTGAGGTGGCTTATTTAATTGACTAATTGTTAACTGGTAGGAGGTAGGTGATTGCAGGCAGTAGAATTGGACTCACCTTCTGCATGAATGAAGCCCGCACATGGAAGTCATATTCATATTTACATTTATAATGTACAGAATTTCTGTATCATTGACCCCAAGCTGATAAACAAAATTACAAAGTTCATTTTAACTCCTCGGTCTTGGCCAAGATCATCAGTCTTTCCATTGGATTTTCATATTAAAGAGAAAAAAATGTGAGAGCAAGTGTTTACGGCCAAGAATAAATATAACAATAATAAAGGAAATAGAAAAAAAAGGGAAAGTAACCTTGGCGCAGTTACTCACATTTTTCCACCTTTCTCACATGGCTGGTTTCCAGGTTCTTCCATTTCAAAGAAAACACCTCATTGAAGAACACGTAATTGCACGCTGTTTCCATTCCTTAAATGTGGGAAATGAAGCTTTTTCACATTCACATCATCAGCTGTGCCCCAGGAAACCTTCCATTCTTTCCAAATTAGTTTTTGTATCATTAAACCAATCAGCATTAGGTGCTTAGGATTATTTTCTGGAATAAACCCTGAATCATTACCTACATCACATAAGTAATAAAGTCAAATAATGACATCATTAGATAGCATCTGAGCACTGACCCCAAATGACCAGGACCAAAAGGAAATCAGGGCATTCCTAATAAGAATCAGGCAGAACGCCTAATGAAAATCAAACAGCAAGCCTAATAAGAAACAATGCATTTTGCCTCTCCTTCAAATTCACATTTGATTTACTTTTCATGTGCATCTTTGTTTGAAGCAGAGCCCCCGCTGGCTAAAATTTTCAGAGCTAGCTCTAAGATGAGTAACTCCCAGGTGGTTCTCTGGACCATTTGATCTGGGACAAGAACCACTCACTCATGTAGTTAGACATTTGTTAGACATTTACCATAACCACGTGTTCCAACTTAACTTTATTTATTTATTTATTGAGTACCTAGTACAAACAAATGACGGTGCTAAGCTGAGAAACTAAATGATACATAAGAAACATCATAGGGATATATTTATTATATTCCAAAGTTGATGTGCATGCACTAACTATCAACAGCATAACATTCCATGCAGCTCTGTGAGGAAGGGTACTTTTGCTGCATTTTATAAGTATGGAAAATAAGGCCCATACATATTAAGAAACTTACCCAAGGTCAAACCACTAAAAAGGGAAAGTGATGAAAAAAATCAACTTAATCTCCATTTCAAATAAAGCACCACATTCAATTTAGTTCATTTGCAACCACTGATAATCAATAGTTTTTTTAACCTACAAGATGACAATGACATCCCTGTCCCCCATCTCCAGAGGTGCACTAAGGCTGCTGGAGAAGATGAAACACAAAGCACAAAGGTCCACAATAAAGAATGATTTTCAGTAATGTAGTGCTTCACATTATCGTGTAGGTGTGCCCAGGCAAAGCTGGACACTCCTAATCACCACTTACTGGCTGTACGTACCTGTAAACCCAGTTCACCTCACCACCTTCTATATCAGCTTGAAACCTATCCACAGGCAAAATAAATAAGCGTGTAATGTGGTTTTTGGTCTGGAACTGTGACTCTAATCATTTCTGTTAAGACTCTCATAGGCCAAAAAAAAAAAAAAAAAAAAAAAGAAGAAGAAGAAGAAAGAAAGAAATATAGAAAAGCAAAAGCAATTTGGCAGTACTGGCCTTCCCACAAACAAATAGCCGGGACAGAGAGAGACAAGGTTGTAAGTCAAAGAAGGCCAAGGCCAAGTGTATACAGGCTGCCAGATCAACTGTGTCTGCTTGTTTTCTTGCTTGTTTGCATGGTTTTTGTTTGCAGGCTGAGGTTTGTTTTGATATTTTTGTCATTTGGTTGTTGTAACTTTGAGAGACAGTCTAATTACATATCCCTAGTTGCTCTAGAACTCTCTAATAGACTAGGTAGCTTTGAACTTGCAGTGATCTATCTGTCGTCGCCCCCTACCCCCCAATGCCAGGATTAAAGGTGTGTGCTATGACATCCAGCTTCAGATAGACCTTTTGCAATGTCCTTTATACAAATTATTTCAAAAATGCATCGTGTGATTTATGCTCTACAAAGTTCTTTACAGATCTAAAAACTAAAATTTGAGCATGTATATGCCTTGAAAATACATGTCTTATTTTTAAAAAAACAGGCTCTTTTCTATTGTCTGTTCCACACTGCAGGAACTCTAAGCTCTCGAAGCATTTCCCATCTATTCGGCACCCTCTGTATCCTGATAGTAACTCAACACGTGTGAACCTTGAGAAAGGTCAGACATGGATTTACCTCTGAATATGATTTCTTGCATATGGTAAATATGTTAAAGTTGATAGAACAGGCTGATTAACACCATTTGCTCAGAGAATTAATGTTTTGCTTCCAAGACTATCAGTTCCTTGAAAGCAAGGACCATAGCTTTGAATTCCAATTTTTTCACAACTAATGACACACAATAAAAATGAGGTTGCTTGGTCGCTTTATTTAGATTCCCCAATGGTATTTGTAACTACTAAGGAGATAAGCCCAGTGAGAAATTGTGTCTGTGGCCTTGATGCTTGTGATCACAAAAGGGCTGAGAGGCAGAGAAGGCTGTTTTATCAGTCACCCATTACAAATATTCTACATAGTATTAAGCTTTGGCGGGGCCCAAACTGACCAACGTGAAATACTTCATCTCCTTGGACAACACATCCCGTAAATTATGGAAAGAAAATGGTATTTTATGAGAGCCAAGCAACCTCATTTTCTAGGCAGCACACTTCATTCATATTGCTGTTATTAATAAGTCACTTACAGGATTCATAACTTGTGCCACTGTGTGAAGGTACCCATACATGGACAATCACCACAGTGAAAAGTAGTATATCTAGGTTCTTTCCAGAGTGGTAACTTTATCAAAACTGTGAGAGGTGTCCTTTGAACTCCACTCCTACATTGTGTAATTGATTTCTATGTTATGTTCACCGGAGTTCCCAGAAGACATTTTAACTTTAAGACTTCCAAAGCCTTCTTTACACTAATGAATTTCACTGACTAAAGTTAGCAATTCTTCCAAGACTTCTGCATGTAAAAGTGCCTAGCTATACTTTTGCAACTCTCAGACCAACTAGTCTCTTGTCTGAGCTAACATATTTGATCTTTTTAAAATTAGAAGTGGAAGAATACACAGGATAATATGTCACTCTAAAGTGAGGAAGGACAGATAATTAAGGATTAAAATCTAAATTATCACCTCTCTTGCAAGGTACAGCCAGAAGCACAGATGCCTTCTCATCTCCTTAGAGAAATACAGATGCAGTGTACCAGATAAGGCATTCTGTAGTTTTCATTATAAAGTTAATATTTATCTTACAGCATTGAGTTTATCTTACCAACATATCTCATTCAGAAAAAGAATTTCTTGATTTACCACATTAAAGTAAATATTGGTATGAGATACGTGTTAAATTTTTAATAAAATCTACCCTATCTTGTTTGGATCAGAGAAAGCTGGCTCAGCTGAGATACAAGCAACACCAAATAAAAATACCCAATTTCAAATAATGCAGAGCATCGGCATATATGTCAACCAGCCTATCCATGACAACTGCAGCTTTATACACCTGGATTCTGAAGCATGTCACAGCTTCAACTATGCTTTTTAGAGGCCATGTTCTTAGAGCTAAAATGCCAAATTACCTATACTTGTAATTCTCAACCACAGAATATCAGTTCAGAGCTACATAGTCCCTATCCCTGAATTGCACTTGCCAAAAGGCATGAAAGTTAAACTTAATTCGGTTGAGATTTACAAACACTGTCCTTTGCCTTGTGTGGGTGCATTTTTAATATGGAAGATTTATTAGCATGGTGTGTTTTCTCTATGCAAGATAGAGTTAGACATAAAAATCTAGTTTGTTCTCACTCATTCCCTATTCGTTAAGTTAGCAATAAAAAGCCCTCTTTCTAGAGAGCAAAACAAAGCTGATAGAGTGATCCTGATTCTCCTCCTTGCATTAAGGAGAGTGAGGAGTCAGCAAGCCAGAGGATGGATTGCCACATCTTTGCAAAGAGATTCTGTAGCAGTCTGTAGTTAAGTTCCCTGGCATCTGTTTTCCAGTTGGGAATGAGCTTGAGAGAAGCAAAGCCAATACATAAAGGAAAGAAGACTGCCCCAAACCTTCAGGTTCAGAAGGGATGATCATAGAAATCATATGGCTAATTGAAGGAATCATGGCCCATGACCTGGCCTTTATCCTGATGATAGAAAATCTTCATGGCTGAAGGTCAAAGGTTATAGACTCCTAGCAGTTGAATCCTAGGTATGACTCAGCAGGCTCACCTTGAGGATGCTGCTTAACCTTGCTTGTACCTGAGTTTCCCTATCTATAAAACAGTTAGTCATCAAGAGCTAACAGCTAGAGTTGATATTTGGATTCAATTAGTTAACAATTGTTGAGTTCTATGGCAGAGTGTAGAATAAAATACATGGTACTGTTGGTACTATGAATACAGCTGTTTTATATGATGAAATATTGGATGGTTTTGCCAGAATCTTATATTTATATGACCAAAGAACAAGAGATAGATTCAAGTCTTACTTTTCCCCCCCAAGTTCATAGTTTTTCTTTCCTCCTATGCTCAACACATTCCTTTCCATTATAATCAGGTATCTTTTCTTTCCCCTCAATAAACAGAAAAATCTAACATTTAGTAAACAGTCTGTATGCACCAGGCAATTATCTGTTAATTATCTCATTCCATTCTCATAAAAACCAGTGAACTGGGTGCTATTTTTATCTCCACTTGATAGGTGAAGAAATAAATGCATTAAAAGATTAAGTAAATTGTCCAAGTTAACATACCTATTAGGAAACAGTGTGGAGAGCCAGACATTGTTGAGATTTGTTTCTTTCAGGGAAAATATATCATACTCCAAAAATAGTGCTAATGAACTTACCTTTTAAAAATCTCATTCAAGTCTCCCTTCACTAGCATCTAAACACAAGTTAACAAACTAATGACCAGACAACAAGGTAGGCATCCATGAGAGTGGCTGATTGTCACTTTAAGTCAGAGACTGGAGATGGCTTCTTACAGACAAGTATGTAGTTAAAAGCTGATTGATATCGCGTTTGTATGTGCTACCAATAAAATCAAAATCAAATTTGAAAGTGCTTTAAATTATGCAATAAAACGTGGCAAAAGCCTGTGCATTGCTCTGAATATACCCTCATGTGAACATTCACATTGTGGATTTTAGGTTGCTTGTTAAAATAAAGCAACGTGAGAAAGACAAGACATGGAGCTACATGGCTGGAGAGGCAAGGTGGACCTGAAAGGAGACAAGGGAGAGAAAACCATGATCAGAATGTATTATACTTAAAAAGACAATCTACTTTCAAAATAATAAACAAGTAAAATGTAATATAAAGTTTTGCAAAGAAAATACTTCCCCCTTACTAATTAATTTAATATCTAATTTAATATCTAGTATTATATTTAAAGATAACAAGGTCTTACAATAAAGAATAAAAAAAATGAAATTGCAAATCTTACAAAATACTGGGGATTCCATGAAGTCAACAAAAGTATTGCTCAAATCCCACACGAAATCAATGACCAAAGGAGGGCTAAGCCAGTCAGCAACTGAAGGGACAAATCAGCAAGAACAATGACAACAGATTTTTCAAAAGTAGATTCAAATGTCCAGGAAATGTCCTTGCATGAATTATAACATCTGTGAATAACTTTACAACATTTTTTTTTGTCATGGCCATACCATCTCAAATAAGCCCAGGCAACAATCCCTTCTCTGGTGCCAGAGCTGAGCTACTGGACACAGGTTGGTTTCTGTGTAGGAGGCAGTGAGCTCCTTTATGAGCACATATTAGAAAATAAAATCTATGTTTGACAAATATAAGAGCAATCAAACATATCAGGGTGATTATTTTTTAAGATAAAGCTCCCAATCAAGCCTCCTTGGGAGAGGTGGAGAACAAATCCCATTTTGGCCAGCGTTTTGAAGTGAAGTCACTTAATAGTCCTTTTCCCCCCTGAACAAATTATGCTCAGATACCAAAGCAGGGCAGACTTCCTCTCCCACATTTCTCTAAGAGCTTCCAATGAACCTGTCCAAGTTATACAAATATTATAACAAGAGTAATTCTGCTATCTGGTGGCAAAACATGTAAACAACAGGAGAGAATAATTGAATTGAGAATCAAAGACAGGCTAAGTTCTTACTACATTTCTTGAAAATGGTTTCTTTACTAATTTTAACAGAAATAAATATTGTTGAAAAATTGCAGCTAATTATTAGGGAGAAAAACAGAAAGTGAACGGATGGGATATGACTGGTTATAGTGTGACAAGTACTGTTGGGATAGGACTGATCTTGTGTGTTCAGTACTGTTGGGCTTTTATTGATCATAGTGTGATCAGTACTGTTGGAGACTCTATTTTCTACTTGGAGAGTATACTGATGCCAATAGGCCTTCTACCACTAATAAAGTACCACCTCCAAACACAATCCAGTTGTCACAAGAATAAACTGAGGATTTGGCACTGTAATACGATTTCTCTGGGATAGGCTCATACACAATGAGTTCAGAGCACGAAGAAATCATAATGATCATCTAAACTCAGTTTTTATTTTTATAGGTGAAAAAGGTCAATTTGAGATTAGATGACTGGTCTAAGACCATTCTGCTTGTTAGAGTTAAACAAAACTTCTAGAGTCTGTGACTCCAATCGAAGACCAACTATGTTCCTTCCTTTCTCTTCGCTGAAGAAAATAATGGCAGCGTTATCAAAAAGAAGTTGCATCCAGGCTTGCTCCTCTTAGAAGTTCTGCTCCTGAAAAACAGTGAGTAGCTGTACCCAACAGTAAGGTGGCATTGTTCTCCAAACTCAGAAGCAATTTGGACCTTACGTCCAAGAGGAGCACCTGGGTGGGCTCTCAGGCAGTCAGCTTGTGGATGTCATTAATCCTTTCTTCCTGTGGCCAGGGAGCCACAGTACATAACCGGTCTCAAAGAAAGGATACAAGGCTAGAACCACCTTCACTTGGGAAATGTACATTCTTGAGTAGGAGCCCAGACCTATTGGATGAAAAGTTCTGAGAATAGAGCCCCAAACTAGTTGAACAGTCTGCTAAGGTGATTTGGATACACATTGTAACTTAAGAACCATTAGTCTATCTAATCAACTTACCAGCTAGCTATATTGTAGTATGTTGTTTCTGGCCTGGACTTTCTGGCTTACAGTCCCATAATCCCATTAAAACACACAGACTCTTATATTAAATGTATGCTGATTGATCTGGGGCCCAGGCATATAACTTGCTAACTCTTTACCCTTAAACTAACCCATGATTCTTATCCTGTTCAGCCATGTAGCTCAGTACCTTTTCTCAGAGCAGCATAGTTATCCCCTGCTTCTTCTGCCTTCTCAGTGGCATTTCTGCTTTGTTCTTCATGTTCCTAGAGTTTTCTTAGTCTGGTAGCCCCATCCACACTTCCTGTCTGCCTTCAGCCAATCAACATTTTTATTAAACTAGTAGGTGGGACAATGAATTATAATGTAACAACATATAGTCTCACTACACTAGATTATGAGAGGCTTTTTGTTTTTTGGTTTTTTTGGTTTTTTGCTATTTTTTAGAAATGAGAAATGTCGGTTGACTTGGAATGTACATTCTGTGAATGAATCTTAAAGGACCTGCACAAACCCTTTCTCACATGAATTATTTCTATGCGCTAGTGGCAATGCACTCAAAATTGAAGGTGTTTTTATGTTGTTTTGGTTTTTTTTGCTTGACTGTCCAATATAGTAAATTTTCCTACTGATAACAGAAATAAATTATCATGAAAGAGAAATGTTCCCAGAACACAAAGGTAAACACAGGGATCGTCTACATTTCCTTCTCTTTGTCCCCCTTTCTTCTTCTCCACCTATAATCCAATCGCAGCCAGGCCACAGCCATCTTATGAGCCTCTCTTGCTCTTAGTAAATGTTGGCTGCATGGCTCTTCTTCATCCTTATATTCCAACAATTACCACATTACCCCTCTTCCCTCCAGCTTTAACTGTCATCATCTACAAGTTTTTGGTAGCAAATTCAACTTTAATGGCCCCCACCACGTAGAGATTGATTGGTCATATTGTCTGCAAGAAACTTGAACTTAGGAACCATATGATATAGAAGAGGCAAACGTTAAGACTGGGGAAGTCAGGTATATTATCTGCTGCTATCTAGATCTCACAGTAAAATTGAAGTGATAATATTTTTCTCTTGTACACATTTCTGACTTGAATCCAGCAGTTTAGCCCTGTCAAATTTTGTTTTTATGGTTATACAGCTATTTTGACTCGATTAGGGTCACTAAAATATTTTCTTAGCCTGCCTTTTATATTTTCGGCCATGTATTGTTGAGAATAGCCAGAATCCTAAAACGCTTAGTATATCTGAACCTTCCTTCCTTGAGATTCTCTTTAAGATCCTGGTCCTCTGGTACAAACTAAACATCACTTATTACCATTTTCCCCGTGTTTCAATACCTTTGCAAAGTTATCTCTTCCTTTTTCACGTAGGGCACATCACATACTCAGGGGCAGGAAAGAAGTTTGTCTATCTGGTCCTTACATTCCAGAGGAAGAAAGAGTCGGAACACAAATAACAGCAAAAACTGAAGAGAACACAGCACACAGATGGAAGAGGCAGTGTAGAGGGAACAGTCATAGATGGATATTCAAAACGATGGATTTTAATATCTCTTGAAGCTCATTCATCTCACCTAAATGTCACACATTTGTCTCACAACATTAAGGTCGGTGTCCCAGCTGATCTCCAAGGGTCCTTAAAGCCAGTTGCTATTAGATGACTCAAAGCATATGCTTTTTTATACATCCTAGAATTTTCTAGAAGTTAACACTTGGGTTATAAGTTTGTCTTTTCATGAATCTGCTTTCCTTCCCTCAGAATCAGCAATTTCCTAGATACTGGCAAACAATAAGCAGAACCTACTGTGCAGATAAAACCAGGAGGAACGGGAACTGCCACACCTAAGCACTGTGTTTCCTAACAGAGGAAAATGCCATGAAAGTCACTATTAGAAAATTTGTTTTGCCCTTCTGTGCCCTTATCTGCTGGGAGAAAAATATTGGTGTTTATTATTATTATTATTACAGCTAGCTTCACAATCTAGTAAGAACTCAGCAATAAAATATAAAATGGCCACATGGGTAGAGGAGAAAAATTATGGGAGAAAAGCAGGATGACCCTTGAAAGCATCTTTTGCAAGGAGCAGTATTCACCTTTTTGTTCCAGCCTGAACCAGGAAAGACATAATTTATTTACCCAGAGCCCCTCGCGTCAGATATAATGTCTGCATTTTTCAGGGGACATCTTTTTAATGCCATTTTATGGCTTGGTTCACACAAAAACAGTGAGTTCAAGTAATTTGGCCAAGGTCACTTGCCAAGAAAATCTAGGTTTGTCTGCTTTAAAACTATAGAATTTATTGTTTTCTTTTCTTGTGATACTCACCAGAATCCATTGCTCCTGTCTTTATTTCTCTCACAGTTTTATAGACAAAACAAAACAAACAAATAATCCTCAACATTTAAGTACTGCTTTTACACTTTGATCGCTATACAAATTGCTTGACAGGTAATATAATTTTTCATTGTAAAATGCCCAGCAGAATGAGGCATTTTATCTGAAAAAGCAAACAATGAAATGTTGCACAAAATAGCAGAGGAAAAAAGCCAGCAACAACAGCATTGTACGGATTAAAAACTGTTATGTTTCAGTAAAACTTAGTATCCTCACAAGCAAAGCTCCAGGAGTTACTGAGCTTAGTTGAGAGAAAATATCTAGTAAGGAACCCAAAAACTGAGAAGCCACCTTGAAGTAGTTACTTTTCAACACTGTGACCAAAATACCTAAATAATCCAAGGGAAGAACTACTTATCTGGGCTCACGGTCGCACAGGGTTCTTCTCCGTCACGACAAAGAGAGCTTGTGATGGAGGCTGTTCACATCATGGCCAACCAAGGGGCAGAGAGGAGGCCAGGAAAACTCTTCAGAGGATCTATGACCTGCTTCCACCTTCTCATGAAGTTTCCATGGCACCAAGGCTGTAGAATAACCATGAAAATGTATCTACACATTTCAGACTCACTATAACAGTGGGTTTTAGATGATGGAAATCTTGGGTTTTTCCATATCCATTTAGCACTTTAAAAAAAAAAATGACTTCTGACTTCTGATTCTTTTATTATGCTAAAGCAGAGCTTCTGTTCTCCAAATAGAATTCTCTCCCTTAGCTTTTCTTCAACAAAAAAATTTTTCCCCTAAGATGATCAATACCCCTTAGTATAAAAATTTAACAGGCTATTTGTCAAAACAGAAAATAACAGTAAAAAGGTGTTTGGGACATCTCAGTCAGTGAAGTACCTGTCACACAAGCATGGTTCCTGAGTTCAGATCCCCAATTCCCATGTAAAGCCTAGTGTGGTGGCATGCACCTGTAATTCCAATACTGTCAGGTAAGAAGCAGGCATGTCCCCAGAATCCAATAGCTGACTGGTGAGCTCCAGCTTCAGGGAAAGACCTAGTCTCAGATGATTAGGTAGAACAGTGATGAAGAGGTTAGGTAGAACACTGATCTCTAGCCTCAACATGTACGTGCCCATACACTTAAACATACGCCCACATGAATACACGCACAGACCCAAATCACGCATCCACCCAAACACACAAACAAAAGTTTTAAAATAAAAATACAGATAAATAAGATGAAAAATTAAATTATACCCATTCATGAGAAACGAAGATAATTATAGATCAGCAGCTAGTATATGTTTCTAATCCTTTCGTCCAAAGTACAGGCAGAAGTTTCTTTCTTAAATTGACTCTTTTTTTAGGGCAATAGAGGAAGAAAAGGTACACAATGTAGAGTTGTTTTCACAAAGCAAACACGCCTGATGCCATGATTTTTCTATGTTCTTTTGGATTTAATGGTTCACTGGGACCTTTACAGCATGGCAGTGTTAGAGCTGGCTCTGCAGCCATGCTGAGGCCAAATAAACTGACGTTGAACTCTGACCTCCACCTTCGTACTGATGTGAGTTAGGACATGCTATTTAACCTTTCTGTTCTCGGTTTCTTCACCTAGTGAACAGATCAATTGAATTAACATAAATAATTTACTTATTCTATATATTACATAGACTAATTTGAGACAGGTAGAATAAGCTGTGATTCTCATTCTGGTTCTTGTGCAATATCTGAAGAACCCTTTTCCTAACAATCATTAAACTTTTCATAGTCTGCATTCTTTTTCCTGGAAGAATTTGTTTTGCGTCCTTAAAGTCTTCTGTGAGATTCTAATATGCAATTAGTTAAAAGGAAAGTAATCGCCACTCTCCGGGTGTTTTCCATTTGAGGTCAGGGTCTTCCTCATGGTACCAAGACTTCCAGGGTCCTCTCTCTATCTGTAGCCTTCTGCAGGCATCATTACCATTCTCCCCATCAGTAAGCACTCTTGTACTCAGCTATTTACAGTGCTTTATATTTATCTAGATTGGTTTGCTTTTCAGGCTTTTGTTGTTTTTTTCCACATTGTTTTTGTTTTGTTTCGCCCTCAGCTCTGGCTTTTGTCTTACATCTTCCTGATTTTTTCCCATCATACTTAGGATTTCCCACGTTCCCCTGGGAATGACTTTCTCTTGCCTCTGAATTCACCGTTGCTTTCAGGACCATCCACTGCAGTAACAAAGATGCCTTTGGAACCTTACAAACGCGGTCCCGCCTGCACAACAATCTGATGAGATACAGCTGTGAGTGTTCTCCCCATTTTACAACTGGGAAAGCGGACCTTCTGTCACAAAGCACAGCCCACCTCTGCTCGGAACGGAACTTCTCCAGAGTAAATACTATGCCTGTTTTCTTTTTAGGTTTCTTGGCCAGACACATAATTATTCTAATTCATCTACTATGCAAATTGTTGTCATAAAAAATAGAAAGGTTGGAAATGCCATCTATATATCTCTCAGTTAAACACATATGTCCTAGTTACTTCTTATTTAACAACATATTACATATTTGCTCTGTGCCAAGCACTGTGAGCCCAAAATTCAGGATATTAAGGGATATAGAAGAGCACTGAACTGCACTGTGGAGTCCCCATGGATTACATATGTATAGTTAGCTTACATATGTATAGTTAATTCATGATACCTAAACCCACATTTCTTCTCATCTGCTAACATGGAATTTCTGATTAAACCATTTGACAAGACTAATACACAAACCAGATAATGAATGCAAGTTCTTCCCGTGCTTTATGAGAACATTACAGTTATGAAATTGATAAGATGTGCATCCTCCACCCGTGATCCTCACTGAGAAGTAAATGCAATAAGACAAACCACAATGTAAGATCACATGTGCTAAGTCAGAAGGAGCAAATATGTACCAGCCTGGAGAGAATGCAGGAAGGTAATCCTGTTCTTTGAAATACAGATTAAAACTTTATTCTAAATCCCTGTTCGCTGCCTATTTATAAAGATTTAAGTTGTGAAGATATTCATTTTCCTTGTGGGAATTAATTTTTCAACCAGGAATTGGAGTAACTAATTTAGGTTCAAAGCTGTGTTTAATGCCCTGTAATAACCATAGCAGTACTTTACCCTGGTTCATTTTAGCCTCCCACACCTCTTTCAGTGGAATTGCAAGAGTTATTTTCCCCACTTCTGACGTAAAAGAACAGGAGAAAATGTAAAGAAGGCGCTCTTTGATCCCCAGGCACATCAATTACAGGTAATAAATCCCCCTGCGGTGGCACTCAGACAGGAATCTCAAAAACACATGGACTTTTCCCATTAGAAAATATAAACCAAATAGTGACTATTTGTTGTTTAGATTACTCTGTGAGTAATGCAACCTAAAAAACAAGCTAGCATTGAAGGATGTATCATTTTTAATCTCCGTGCTTTTAGCTGCTTTCCAACACCAGATAGAGTATCTTATTGCAATAATTCAAGGATTTCTCTATTAGTTTCTCTAAGCCCTTAAAGCAAACGAAGCTCTTATGATATAAAACACCTTCTTTCTCTATTTTTTTTCCCTCAGCTCTCAAGCCTAAATGCATTTCAGGGTAGAATTTTAAATGAACGAGATAAATGAAATCCTCTCTAACTGTATTAATTTTTGACACTCCTTTTATGATTCTTTTTTAAAAAGCACATAGAAATGGGTCATAGCTCTGGCCTCTGTACAGTCATGATGAATAGCAGGCTACAAATAATGCTTTCTTCAAACTTTTGAAAGAGCAATTTAGATTTTTAATCTCTTCAGTGGATTTACAAATACCCTGCACTGATAACTGACCAATGAGCTGGGAGATTTCTTAAACAAAGAAAATGAGTCTTATGTTGAAGGAAATGTTTTCATGTATTTCCCCCTTAGTGCGTAACCTTTTGTTCCCATCGCAAATATCTACGCATAGGTTTATCTCTGACCTTGAAGGATGGTATAGTTTATCGAGGTGTCTTCTAAGATCACAGATGACCTTCAGCTGATATCCCTGAGCTCTGACCTGCCTCGGTGATCTGCTCCCACAAAATACATATGCTGAACAGTGCTGGTGTGTGCAGTAGGGGTAAGTGAATTATTTACAAAAATTTGAGTTGACACCTTTTATCAAATGTGGAAAGATGAAGACAAAACAGCTGCTATTGCTGTCGTAAGCAATCTGCCGGTGATTGAATAAAAGTGTCAAGAAAATGGCTGCTTGATGGCCTTTTGTTCTCTCTCATCCAGCTTGATGTTAGTTTGAGCTGTCAGTTAGGAATCACGGCGCTGTGATTTATCAATAGACCGAGTGACCTTCTGTTTCGCTAGTTCTAGAACTAGAAGACAGAGCTCCCTCTACTGCGGAAACATGAGGCTTCTCACCTTGCCGTTTGGTGAGACTGGCTTTGGTTTGCCAAAAGCAACTGGCGCGGAGGATAACTGCGGCTTTTCACATTTTGTCTTGTTTTAATGGCCTCCACCCACTTGCTGACAGCACATAACTAAGAGGAAAATGTTAAGAGTATTTCTATACCTTCCAGCAAAGTACTTTAAAAAAAAAAATCAGTATTTGAGATGAAATGTTTCCTCTTCCTCACTAACTAAACTGCAGAATACGGAAACATTATCTGGGCTAGCAAATGGAATCTTTAAACAGTGTTTGACTTGTATTGACATGATTAGCCCATCTGCATTAACTCAAATTATTTTATAATCTCTATAGAAAGAAAGATTAGAAGTTATTCTTCTGTCATAATGTTGGAACCTCCTCAGGGAAAGATAACACTATCAGTCAAGGTTTAGGGAGCCATAGGGAGCACGGTTTTACAAATGGGTACTCCTGCCTTTATTCTATAGGATATTGTGGGTGCACATATTAGAAGTTGGGCTTTTAATTTAATAGCTATCTGTTCGATTGGAAATACAAATAATGTAAGTGTATGTTATAAAATGATATTCTATTGTTATTGAACAGGAAACACTAAAAATTAAGAGAATTCAAGTAGCATAATCTGATTTCCAGTAGCACCTAATCGGAGTGTGCAGATCTAGCTTGTAATATGATTCAAATTTCCATTCTTTTGAAAACTGCTATGTGTGCACAATTTCAAATACTTAAAAAAATCTGGTGCTTTTGTTTCCCAGCAAGTTTTCACTTTTGACTTCTTATCTTAAATGTTTAAATCAGGCATAAAAAAAATCATTGTATTTATTGTTTAGTTGGCTGTACCAGATTCAATTTCCTAAAGCTGCTCGGTGGTTGTTCATTCTCTCTTAAGTGTACTTTTCATTACCCTGTACTAAAGGTAAACTCGATGGGAATCCCTGGAAAGGTGTGCCTCATGAATCCATGACATGCCCACTGTACCAAGTGTCCCCTAAACAATCACACATCTTCCCTGCTCTAAGTCACAGAAGCCCCCTTGCCCATCCCCACACACACACATGCAAGCTAGGGCTCTAGTCTTCAGCTCTTGCCTAAGCCTTTTTTCTTCTCTGTCCGGACACACACACACACACCAGAACTGGTTCATAAGAGCTCTGCAACAAAGTTGAATAATATGTAAATTTTATGTTGTAATGAATTAGGTCCTAAGATCTTTAAAGGTCAGACACCTGGTATAATACATCACATTTTTTAATATCAACTACAAAATAACTGTAATAAATTTTTCCAGCACCACATCCTCACACGCTGTTACCCACAAGGAAGCACCAAAGGAAATGTGTCATTTGTCAAAACATGCAGGAAAACTGGCATATGTACAGGGCACTTTAAAAGTAAGTCAGATTAGAAATAGCTTTCCACATATTTTTGTGTTTAAACAAAGAAAACAGGCGGGTGCTTACTAGAATCTTCCTCCAATATATTTTTGTAAACAAGATAAAAAATAATTAGTATTCTAGGATATATGGAAAAATGACTTTAGACAATGATATTGTGGAATTTATAGGCAGAAAGCTTTGATTCTCTTTAGGGAAAACTTCAACTCAACAGAAATGATAATTCATCTCAGCTTAGATAAGTAAGTCAGATACTAAAAAAAAATAATAATACAGTTACCTGAGTTGTAGAAATTTGATAGTTGCTATTAAAAAGGTATTTATTTTTTTTTAGAATGCTTTTTGCAAGCTTCAATTACAAGTCTATATTATAATAAATGCCTATTAACATCAGAAGGAAAATAGATTTGCCTACAAATAAAACAGACTATGGGGATTTTTTAAAAATAAAAACCCACATCAATATTACCTCTCATTAATGTCTAGCGGCATATCCCTATTCTCTGGCGATGTTTTGTTGTAGCTTTAGACAGGAGTGAAATGAGTGTGTTAGGCATTCTAGACTTTCCAGTGTGGTCAGGGAATCTCTGCTGTTATCTTTAATGCTACTGAAGATTTGCCTTGAAAATACCATTTTACATTATATATATATATATATAATTTTTGCTCGGCAATACATTTTCTGATACAAATTCATTTAAATAATATTTGTGTTTTAAATCTGTGCATATTTATGAAAGGCTGTGATCACTTAAACAGCAATTTCACTTTTCCAACATATTCAAAGATGGCTTTATTACCACATCCACATGTGGCATCAGTCAGTAGTCACAGGTGAAGCAGGATTATTGTCCAGGTCATTAGGAGGCACCCTGTGAGTAAAACAATTGAAGTCAACATAGTTTTAGTGTTTGATGGTTCTGGAAATTTTCCAAAATCCCGTGATCCCAGAATATTCATAACCTTTACAGCCAGACCTAAAATAGACTTCCTAAACTGGGAGTAATGTGTCTGCGTAAATGTCTCCTCCACCAAGCAAGCTGAACATCCATGTTCTTTAAAAAATTATAATAATATTTTAATTAATAATATAATTCCTTTACATACCCTTCATTGTTTCCCCCTCCCTCTCCTCCTGATCTCCCTCACCTTCCCACCCCGACTCCCCACCCTCTATCCACTACTCAAAGGGGGTAAGGTCTCCCTTGAGCAGTCAACACAGGATAAGATAGGAAGTTGAGACAGGACCTACCTTCTCCCTGTATCAGGACTGATCAAGGCTTCCCACAATAGGAAGTAGGATCCAAATAGTCAGTTTATGTAACCAGGATATTTCCTGGTCCCACAGCCAGGGGGCCCATCAACAGCTTGATTAAAGCAACTGTCTCCCTCATTCAGAGGGCCTAGTTCAGACCCGTGCAGATTCTCCAGCTGTCAGTCCAGAGTCTATGAGCTCCCATTAGCTCGGGTCAGCTAGCCCTGTGGTTCTTGTCATTGTGCTCTTGACCCTCCCCAGCTATGTTCTTGATCCCAACAAACCTAATATAGAACTCACTAGACAAACCTAAGGAAGTAGAGAGGTGGACAATGAACATTTTGGTGTTTAATTAACTTTTCAGAATGGCCAAAGGACAGAGAACCCATTTAAAGAAAGACAATACATAGTAATCAAAGGAAAGACATGCAAATACATGTTTTAAACCATAAAGCACAGTGGCTTAGAGTGTAATCGGAACTACAAAGCATGCTCCTCCAGAGGAGCTTTCTTTACTGTTTTGGAAAGTACTGTGGAAGTATGGCTCGCTCGTTCTCTCATTTAACAAAGACCTATTTAGTGCTTAATTTGCACCTCCCCCTAGACAGATAGCTCAGCCCACAGTGACACCCCCATGAGTGTAGCCTGCCTCTCTCAATCTAGCCCAGCCCCAGTCCTCTGAGAGAACTAATATTGACACTCCTTCTCTCTCTTAGCTGATTGAATTTCATATGAGAAATGCCCCTTGAAAACTTATATATTTGAACACTCATTCCTGAGATAGTGTTTTGGAAGTTTTCAAAACCTTTAGAAGATGGATGCTTGCTGGAGGAGATATGTCATTTGCGGTGGTGGGTTTTGAGGTTTTATAGGCTGGCCTATTTGCTGTTCTGTCTCTACTTCCTGCTGTTGGGGCCTGTTGCCTGAGTCTACTTCTATTCCTTTTCATGATGCACTGTATCCCTTTGTGGGATAAACCTAAAGGATTTATCAATAAACCCTTCATTTCTGAAATAGTTTTTGTATTCTATCACAGCAACAGAAAAAAAATTAATACACTATGGGATCTGATAGAAATAAAAACAATTATCAAGAAAAGATATACTCAGTTTGGCAGCATATATACTAAAATTGGAATGATACAGAGAAGATTAGAAAGGCCCCTGCACAAGTAAGAAATGCAAATTCAGAAAGAAGCTGGACAGTTATGGCACATGTCTTTAATCCCAGCATTTGGGAGACAGAGGCAGGTGGATCTTTGAGTTCAAAGCGAGCCTGGTCTTCAGAGTGCATTTCAAGATAACCAGGGATACACAGAGAAACCCTGTCTCAAAAACAAACAAACTAACTCAAAAGTTAAATTTATGTTAGTCATAGTTATTACCAAAAACTATCAGTTGTAACCAATCAAAACATATATAGGAAAAATGGTCAGCACCACCAATCTGTCACCATTACAGAAATGTAATATAAAGACACATTATCAGCCTTTTCACTCCAATAAAAATGCCTGTTATACAAAGGAACAATGATAGCAAGTGCTGCTAAGGAGTGGACGAAAAAAAAATCTTGATCGACATATAAGTTAGCACACCCATTAGGAACAACAGTTTTGAGATTCCCCAAAAATAATAAAAGTTCCATATGATCTATCAACTCCCTCACATAGTTGTAGTATGAGGTTTCCGGCCTAGACTTTCAGGCCTATCCTCAAGCTTTGGGCCCACAGACCCACAGACCCACAGAGACACACAAATGTTTACAATAGTTTTAGGCTGATTGGCCTAAGGCCCAGGAATATAACTTGCTAACTCTTTACCTTTAAACTAACCCATGACTCTTATCCTGTTCAGTTATGCGGCTCGGTACCTTTTCTCAGAGCAGCATAGTTGTCTTTTTCTGGCTTCTCTCTGGCATTCTGTTCTGTCCTGCCTGTTCCTAGAGTCTTCTTAGTCTGGTAGCCCTGCTCACACTTCCTGTCTGCCTTTGGCTATAGTGCGAGGTTTCTGGCTCGAACTTTCGGGCCTATCCTCAAGGTTTAGGCCCACAGACCCGCAGATTCGCAGACCCGCAGAGACACACACAAATGTTTACAATTAGTTTTAGGCTGATCGACCTAAGGCCAGGCATGTAACTTGCTAACTCTTTACCCTTAATCTAACCCATGACTTCTGTCCTGTTCAGCCATGTGTCTCAGTACCTTTTCTTAGAGCATCATAGTTGTCCTCTCCTTCTTCCAGCTTCTCTCTGGCATTCTGCTCTGTGCTTCCTGTTCTCAAGAGTTTTCTTAGTCTGATAGCCCCGCCCACACTTCCTGCCTGCCTTTGGCCAATCAGCGCTTTTTATTAAACCAGTGGGTGGGACAATTATTTACCATGAAATAACACAATACCCCTACATTTGGCCAATCAGCACTTTTTATTAAACTCATAGGCGGGACAATTATTTACAATAGAACAACTTAATCTCCCTACACATAGTAGGTATCCAAAAGAAATGAAATCAGTATTCAAAAAATATATGCATTCTTCATTCACTTCATCCATATTCACAATAGCCAGGATATGGGATAGACTTAAATGTCCACCAACAGATTAACAGACAAAGAAATATGTCACACAACCATGGAAGAGTACTAGCCCTGAAAAGGATAAAATCAGGCTGAGGAATGGCTCAATAGTTAAAGTATTTGCCCTGCAAGGATGAGAACTTGAGTTCAGAATCTCAGAAACACACATAAATTCTGGATGAGCATGGAGACTCCCTTGTAAGTCTAGCTTCAAAAGATAGAATCAGAGGATCTTCAGAAGATGCTGGCTAGAGAGTATAGTCATATATATACTCTGGGCTTGATTGAAAGAACCTGCCTCAGTGAAGTCAGAAGAAGAATGATGAGGGGGATTCCTGACATTAACCTCAGCCTCCACACACACACACACACACACACACAAGAATGAATACATTTATAACATGTACCCAAAATGGAGGGGGGGGGGGAGAAAAGAAACAAGATGAAATCAGATGATGCTCATAATATAAAGAGAGAGAGATAAAAAATAGCCCCAAACAGAATGACAAATGATGCATGATTGAATTCATTTGTGTACTTTAAAAGGGCTGATTACATAGAAGAATCAGATAGTAGTTAGCAGAGTCTATGAAGGATAAATGATAGATAGGGCTTGATAAAGGTGATTCTAATGCAAAATTATAGTTACAAGAAACATACCCTAGTGCTCTACTGAATGTTGTTGGCAATATTATGTTGTATATTGTACAAGTAACTAGAAAACAGATTTTCTATTCTTCTTATGATAAAAAATAATAAATAGTCAAGGCAATGGATGTATTTAATATTACAATTTAACCATTCTATAGCATGCCTGTGTATCAAACATCTCACTGTGTCACATAAATATAAACAAGTACTATGTGTCAATTGAAGATTTCTATATTTGTGTAGCTGTTTTGATATTACCATAGGCTTGATTATTACAGAGACTGGTTGCCTTATAAAGTCAAAACATTAACTTCTACAACATGGCAGATTTTTTTTTATTGTTGATTTTAGATTACAGAAAATTTAATTTTGGCCTTGTAATTATGTATTTTTCATCTCCAGAAGAGATGATAGGTATAGCCAGAAAAATGTAAATAACTTTACTCTTTTCCAGTGTTTGGAGAATGTACTATAAGATGAGTGGTTATAATCTAATCAAATATAGGTTAATTTTCAGCTGTGGAGAAACAGTTTTGAATGGGAACTATGAAAGTATTACTTAGGTCACAAACATTTATTTTTAGCACTGAAGTTTTATCTAGTGTTCCACAAGCTTTTAAACCATAAGCCCACCCAGTCCTCACCACAGTCCTGAGATATAAAGAATTCTTCTCGCTTTTGACCCACAAGGAAACTGAAGCACAAAGCTGCTAGATAGCTGAGCCAGATCAAACACAAAATTCAAATCCATGTCCTCTGGGATCTTCCCATGGGAGATCGCAAATGACTCCTTGCGACTCTCATGTTACCTTCTTTCAAAGAAAATGGTCTTGGTCTATGACAGAGGAATTAGTTTTTCAAACTAAATTGCTAGACAAAAGACTTCTGTAGAGCCAGAAAGAAGCAAGAGGTGGGTAGGAGAGAGGAACAAGATATAGGAGGGTGAATCCCAATCCCAATAGTCCAGACTGTATTATAGAGAAAGGTGATGGGAAGGAGTCTGATGAATGCATTGGATTCACCAAAGGAGAGTGAAATGACAAAATCTCTCTCTCTCTCTCTCTCTCTCTCTCTCTCTCTCTCTCTCTCTCTCTCTCTCTCTGTGTGTGTGTGTGTGTGTGTGTGTGTGTGTGTGTGTGTGTGTGTGTCCATGTCCATCCAGAGAAATTACTTTAAGTAGCTGACTCACACAATTTTAGAACTGATGACTCTAAACCCTGCAATGCAGATCTTCAGGTTGTAAACTTAGGAAAGAATAGTTTGGGGGCAGATGTCTCTCACTCTCACAGAAGCTCGGGGTTTTTTGATTAAGGCTTACAATTGATTAAACAAAGCATGATGATGAAGGACAGCCTGCATTTAAGTCATAAACTCAAAGCCCACTGTTTTAAATGTTTGTCTCATCTAAAAGTACATTTAGAGACATTTAGAGCAACTCCTAGACTGGTTTTAACCAAGCATAACTGTCATGCCCAAGCAAAAATCTCCAAATATTAAAATTTACTGTCAAAATGGGATTAATAGATGAGGAAGAACTAAAGAATACAGACACAAGAGGCTATGGCATCCAGGAGAGTGAGTTTACAGTCTAGTGGGAAATCCAGATTAAGAGCAGAGTGCTGGGATGCTGCAGTGGTCTCCTGCAGTAGCATAGCTCAAGCATTAGAACCCATCCAGGCATAGGTGATCAGTGGGGAAAATGGCACCCTGAAGGATTACTTAGAAACATTGAGAGGCTTGGTCAAGTGAGATGGTATTAAGGAAGCAAAACAGCTTGATATGTGATCCCTGATACTGTCCTACCAGAAGAAACTGAAGAACTTGTTCTCATATCTGGTTGTGTTGGTACAGATATATAATCCCAGGGTCTCGGGAGCCTGAGGCATGTACATGGCAAATTTGAACTGAGTAAACTAGGGGAGTTTGTTTATAAAACTCAAGAAAGATTTTTAAAATTTTCTTCATAAGGGATTTGGTTCTCCTCTTTCTCATCAGTCATGCTGTTGTGCCCTGGTCATGAGACACCCCTCCCCCCTACTCCATCCTCCCATAAGAGACCACCAGAGATGCGAATTCTCCAATATGCAAAAGCAATGTTTAGTGAAAGGATGTATGATCATACATTGACAACTGGAGACCCATAAACCTCCCTCTGGGTCCACAGCTGAATAAGAGGTAAGTGGCACCCCACCCTCAGGTCAAGTGGAGACCATGGTCTCTGAACCCTGGCCTAGAGACACAGACCCTGGGAACCTAACCCCACACAATTCCACACAAAACCAAAGAGAGCTGGAAGAGCCCCCCCCCCAGCCCAATACCCAGCAAAACACAGCTGGAGGGACACCCCACAGACTAATCACCACCCAAACCACAATCTGTACCATCACTAGAGACATCATATCAACAACTAGAGACCCCAAAGTCTCCTGGTCCATAGCTGACTAAGAGCCAATTAGGACCCTACAAAGACCATGTGACAACAAGAGACACAGAGCTCCTTGTTCTACAGCCAACTAAGAGCCAAATAAGACATCACACCAAAAACTAGAGACTCCAAAGTCTCTTGGTCCATAGCTGACTAAGAGCCAACTAAGATCTTACTAAGACCCTGTGACAACTGGAGACACAGAGCTCCTTGGTCTGCAGCCAACTAAGAGCCAAATAAGAGCAGCCCATGCAAATACTGGAGACACTCAGCCCCCAGGTTCACAAATAAGAGCTGACCAAGAGCTGACTAAGAGTGATCCAAAGAAGCAATAGACAGAATACATATAACAAAATAAGGAACAAGACACCACCAGAAGAAGCTGCTGATTCTAAAACATCAAGATCTGAGCATAACCATGAAGAGGAAACAGAAGTAAACCACCTTAAAAACAACTTTATGAAGACAATAGAAGCTTTAAAAGAGGATATAAAAAAATTCCCTTAAAGTAATAAAAGAAAATACAAATAAAAAATTGGAAGAGATTAACAAATCCCTGAAAGAAGAAAAAGAAAACAGGAGAAAGAAACATTCAAAGAATTAAAAACTGAAATAGAAGCAAAAAAGAAACCATAGACAAAGGCAAGGCTGGAAATAGAAAACCTGAAGAAACAAACCGAACTACAGATGCAAGCATAACCAACAGAATATAAGAGATGGAAGAGACAATCTCTGGAGTGGAAGATTCGACAATGGAAATAGATATGTCAGTTAAAGAAAACACTAAAACCAAAAAAGTTATAACACAAAACATCCGGGAAACCTAGGACACCATGAAAAGACCAAGCCTGAGAATAATTAGAATCAAAGAAGGAAAAGAATACCAGCTCAAAGGCACAGAAAATATATTCAACAAAATCATAGAAGAAAATTTCTCCAACCTAAAGAAAGAATTTCTATAAAAATACAAGAAGCTTATAGAACACCAGATAGACTAGACACCCAAATGTCTGCTCACCACATAATAATCAAGCCACTAAACAAAGAAAAAATACTAAGAACTGCAAAAGAAAAAGGCCAAATTTTCTATAATGGCAGACCCATCAGAACAATACTCAACTATTCAATGGGAAAAAAATGAAAGCAAGAAGGCACTGGTCAGATGTTATGCAGACACTAAAAGAGCAGGGCTGCCAACTCAGACTACTATACCCAGCAAAACTATCAATCATCATAGATGGAGTAAACAAGATATTTCAGGACAAAATCAGATTTAAACATTGCCTATCTACAAGTCCAACCCTACAGAAAGCACTAGAAGGAAAACTCCAACCTAAGGAAACCATCCATGAAACCACAAACAATAGTTAATCCCACAGAAGACAAACCAAAAGAAGGAAAACAACACAAGCTACCACCCAAAATAATAGGAAATGACAATCATTGGCCATTAATATCCCTTAATATCCATGAACTCAATTCACCTATAAAAAGACACATCCTAACATGATGGATGCAAAACCAGAAGCCATTCCTCTGCCACATATAAGAAACACACCTCAACTTCAAAAACAGACACAGGTTCAGAGTCAAGAGCTGGGGAAAGACTTTCCAATCAAATGGTCCTAAGGAACAAGAAAGGGTAGCCATCCTAATAGCTAACAGAATAGACTTCAAACTAAAATCAATCAAAAGAGACCAGGATGGAAATTTTTCATCTCAGGAAAAACGTACTAAGGTGAAGTCTCAATCCTAAAGATTTGTGTCTCCAATACAAAGTTCACCTACATATGTAAAAGAAACACTACTAAAGCTTAAGCCTCACATCAAACCCCACACACTAATAGTGGGACACTTCAATACCACACTTTCACCCTTCAATAGGTCAAGCAGAAAGAAACTCACAGAGAAATAAGGGATCTAACAGATGTTATGACCCAAATAGACTTAATAGATAAATATAGAACCTTCCACCTAAACACAAAGGTATAAACAATTTCTCAGAACCCCATGGAACTTTCTCTAAAATTGACCACATACTCTATCATAAAGCAAATTTCAATAGATAAAAAAAAAAGGGAATAACTTCTTGTAGCATATCAGATCACCATGGACTAAAGCTAGACTTCAACAACAACAAAAATCACAAAAAGCATACAAACATGGAAACTGAACATCTACCAATCGACCACCTCTGGGTCAAGGAAGAAAATAAGAGAGAAATCAAAGACATCCTAAAATTTCATGAAAATGAATCTACATACCCAAACTTAGAGGACACAATGAAAGCAGTGCTAAGCGGAAAACTCATAGCACTAGATGTCTATATAAAAGGCCTAGATAAATCTCACACAAGAGACCTAAAGCATAGCTGAAGGCTTTAGAACAATTAGAAGCAAACTCACATAGGAGTAGACAGCAGGAAATAATGAAATTTAGGACTGAAATCAATATAATAGAAACAAAGAGAACAATACAAAGCATTAATGAATCAAAGAGTTGGTTCTGTGAGAAAGTCAACAAGATAGATAAGCCCTTATCTAAACTAACCAAGAAGCAGAGAGAGAGAGAGAGAATCCAAATTAACAGAATCAGAAATGAAAAGGGGTACATAACAACAGACACCCAGGAAATCCAGAGAATTATCAGGTCATACCTTGAAAATCTATACTCCATTAAAATGGAAAACCTAAAAAATAAAACAGGTACTACTTACCAAATTAAATCAAGAACAGATTAAAGACCTAAACTTCTTGTAAACCCAAAGGAAATTGAAGCTGCTATTAAGTCTCCCATTTAAAAAAAAAAAAGCCCAGGACCAGACATATTCAGTGCAGAATTCTACCAGACATTCAAATGAGAACTAGTACCAATACTCCTCAAACTGTTCCATAAGGTAGAAACTGAAGGAACATTGCCAAACTCTTTTTATGAGGTCACAATCACCCTGATTCCCAAGCCACTCAAAGATGCAACAAAGAAAGAGAGTTACAGACCAATCTCTCTCAAGAACTTTGATGCAAAAAATACTCAATAAAATTCTGAAACAAACTGAAAGAAAAAAAATCACATGGCCATTTTATTAGATGCTGAAAAGCCTTTGACAAACTCTAATACTCCTGGATAAAAGTCCTGGGGAGATCAGGAATACAGGGAAAGTACCTAAATATAATAAAGGCGATATACAACAAGCTGGCAGCCAACATCAAACTAAATGGAGAAACAAAGTAATCCCACTAAAACAAGGAACAAGACAAGGCTGTCCCCTCTCTCCTTATCTATTCAATATAGTTCTCAAAGTTTTAGCTAAAGCAATTAGAAAACAGAAGGAGATTAAGGGAATACAAATTGGAAAGGAAGAAGCCAAACTATCTCTATTTGTAGATTATATGATCGTATACATAACTCCCAAAATTCTACCAAGGAACTCCTACAGCTGATAAACACCTTCAGCAAGGTATCAGGGTACAAGATTAACTCAAAAAAAAAAAAATCAATAGCCCTCCTATACCCTAAGTATAGAAGGGCTGAAAAAGAAATAAGGGAAACATCACCCTTTATAATAACTGCAAATAACATTAAATATCTTGGTGTAACTCTAACCAAAAAAGTAGCAGACCTGTTTGAAATAACTTTAAGTCACTGAAGAAAGAAATTGAAGAGGATATGAGAAAATGGAAAGATCTCCCATGCTCCAGGATAGGTAGGATAAACATAGTAAAATGGAAATTTTACCAAAAGCAAAATATACAGACTCAATGCTATTCCCATTAAAACCCCAACACAAATTTTTGCAAACCTTGAAAGAACAATATCCAACTTCATATGGAATAACAGGAAACCTATGATGGCCAAAACAAGCCTGCTCAATAAAAGAACTTCAGGAGGAATCACCATCCCTGCCTTCAGCTATACTATAGAGCTAAAGTAATAAAAAACAGCCTAGTACTAGCATACAAACTTGTGGATCAATGGAATTGATTGGAAGACCCCAACATTAACTAACATATCTATGAACACCTGATTTTTGACAAAGAGGCCAAAATATTCAATGGGAAAAAGATAGCATCTTCAACAAATGGTGTTGGCATAACTGGATGTTAGTATGTAGAAGAATGCAAATAGATCCATACCCATCACCCTGCACAAAACTCAAATCCAAGTGCATCAAAGACCTCAACATAAACACAGCTACACTGAACTTGACAGAAAAAAAAGTGGGAAATACCTTCCAACGCATTGGCACAGGTGATCACTTCCTAAATATAACACCAGTAACACAGACACTAAGAACAACAATCAATAAGTAGGACCTCCTGAAACTGAGAAGTTTCTGTAAGGCAAAGGACACAGTCAATAAGACAAAATGACAGCCTACAGAATGGGAAAATATCATCACCAACCCTACATCTGGCAGAGGACTGTTCTCTAAAATATAGAGAAAACTCAAGAAACTAGAGCCCCCAAACCTAAGTAACCCAATTAAAAAATGGGGTTCAGAGTTAAAAGGGAATTCTCATCAGAAAAATCACAAATGGCTGAAAATCACTTTAAAAATTGCTCAACATCTTTAGCCATTAGAGAAATGCAAATCAAAAACAACTTTGAGATACCACCTTACACCTGTCAGAATGGCTAAATTCAAAAACACAGATGACAGCCTATGCTGGTGAAGATGCAGGGCAAGGGGAACACTCCTCCATTGTTGGTGGGAGTGTAAACTCTCAAATGCAGTATGGTGATTCCTCAGAAAACTGGGAATCAATCTCTCCAAGGATCCAGCCATTCCACTATTGGGCATATACCCAAAGGATGCACATTCATACTTCAAAGGCATTGTCTCAACTATGTTCATAGCAGCATTATTTGTGATAGAAAGAACCTGGAAACAACCTTGATCCCTCAACTGAAGAATGGATTAACAAACTGTGGTTCATCTGTACAATGGAGTACTACTTAGCAGAAAAAAACGACTTCCAAAGCTTGCAGGCAAATGGAAAGATTTGGAGAATATCCTCTTGAGATGTATCACAAGCTCAGAAAGAGAGGCATGGGATCTACTCACTCATAAGTAGATTTTAAACAAACAAATAAAAAAAAAAAAACCAAAGAATACCCAAGCTACAAACCACAACCCCTGAACAGCTTAGGATCAGAAGGAACTTAAGAGAGACATCCAGAGATTCCCCTAGGAAGAAAAAATAGAGAAGATCACCTTAGCAAATTGGGGTCATAACGGGTTGCAACCAAGAGGAGGTGGGAACAAATCATGAGAAAAGGAGATGGTTGAGTGAGAGGACAAAGAGGGAGATAGAAAGAGATGGATATCTCAATAGAGGAAGCTAATGTGGGGTTGGTAAGAGACTGGGTGCTACGGAAACCTCCATGAACTCACAGGATGTCCCTGGCTAGGTCTCCAACCAATAGTGCAGGGGGTGCCTAAACAGGACTTTCCCTATAATCAAATGAATAACTACCCTAAGTGTCATCACAGAACCTACAGCCAGCAATGACTAGAGGTGAAGGCAGAGATCCATGGTTGAGCACTGGGCTGAGAGCCTAGTCCAACTGAGAGCAGGGAAGGACAGTCTGTATGAGCAAGGGGATAGGGATTATGATGAAAATTCCCATAGAGATGCCTGGCTGGAGCTCTGGGGGGCTCATTGGATCAAGAACAGCCACTGGGGAACCATGTGGAAAAGGAGCTAGGCCCTCCAAGGGTAGGCAACTGTCAATTGTCATGGATAGCATGAGGAGCCTCGAGGGCTGGAATCACACTGTGTTCCTGTGCATGAGGTGGCACCTTGGAGCCCATTCCCTGCAGAGGAACACCTAACCCAGTCTTGACTTTGGGATGGGGAAATTGTACTTTCTTGGAGTGGATGTGCCATGCTGAGCTGAACCACCTAGGACTTCTTGCCCTTTTGGAGGAAGGGAATGATGGGTGGATGGGGAGGGGCGGGAGAGGCTGAAGACTAACTGGGATGAATTGGGAAGGAGAGAAGGGAGGGGTATCAGAGGGATACATGGTTTAAAAAAAGACAGTTTTTATTTAAAAAATATAAATAAAATGAAGAAGAAGAAAAAAAGAAGTGATATACAAGCAGGAACCCTGTCAAGTACACACCGTTGTAGTGAAGGCTGGTGGAGGTACCTGTCCTTCTGCAAGCAGAGCTTTTAAAGGCAAAAACTACAAAGTTGTGTATCAATTAGGGGTCTCAGTATGGATAAAATTCTGATTAGCTCATTTTTAGGGACTTTCCAGAATTCCTCTGTTACCTTAGACAGCTGTTTGTCAAATCATTTTTTAGAGACTATCTCCTGTGCTGGGACATTCTGTGATCAATCAGTTCCTATCAGATGGCCCTAGGCTATCTCCTATATTGGGACATTCTGACTTTGTACTTTGTACTCAGTAGTTCTGAGAATTCGAAACTCAGGCCTGTTTCAAGCTGGGGTTAGAGGCTTGCTTAAAATGGAGTTGCTTCCCTGGTTGTTCAATGCTCCTGGGTAAGCAGTGTAGGGGGATTATGTTGTTCCATTGTAAATAATTGTCCCCACCTATGAGTTTAATACAAAGTGCTGATTGGCCAAAGGCAGACAGGAAGTGTGGGCAGGGCTACCAGACTGAGAAGACTCTAGGAATAGGCAGAACAGAGCAGAATGCTAGAGAGAAGCCAGAAGAAGCAGAGGACAACTATGCTGCTCTGAGAGAAGGTACCGAGCCACATGGCTGAACAAGATAAGAGTCATAGGTTAGATTAAAGGTAAAGAGTTAGCAAGTTATATGCCTGGGCCTTAGGCTGGTCAGCTTAAAACTATTGTAAACATGTGTCTGTCTCTGCGGGTCTGTGGGTCTGCCGGCCTAAACCTTGAGGCAAGGCCCATAAGTCTGGGCCAGAAACCTCTTACTGTAATGCAGTAGCCACATGATTCAGAGAGAAGGCAGGGAAGCTGCCTTCATGGGGAGAAAATGAAATTCTGGCCCAGTTTTAGACCTTTAGGGTTTGCTGTTTGGGCAAGTCCAGAGAAGAGTATGCATTGCATTATGCAATGCCAAGTAAGTGTAGAGTAACGGCCCTGGGTGCCAGGTGAGAGGTCACTGAACAGAAGAAACCTGGCAAGCACAGATAGAGGATCCTCACAGTAATTTGTACATAGTTTAATAAGGATTTACGGTTGGGTTAATATGCTGAAGAAAATAGTAACACAGTTCTTGGAGGCCCTGTTTTGATGAGCAGAAACCCAGTGGAGCAAAGGCTGAGGGAGGGCCCAGAGACCACTCTGGCATTTGGGCAGCTCCATGCTATCTTGGGCAGCTGGAGTATGGAATACACATGAAGGTGAAATTCAAAAGTGAGTCACAGTTTCTCTGACCTCATGGGCCTTTTCAGGTTGAATGTTTTCCAAACTGACTAAATCAGTGGTTCTCACCCTATGGATAATGACTCCCTTTGGGGCTATATATTATATATTTGCGTTATGATGCATAGCAGTAGCAAAATTACAGTTATTTCAAAGTAGAAATGAAATAATTTTATGGTTAGTGACCACCATAATATGAAGGTATTAAAGGGTCTCAGCATTAGGAAGCTTGAGAACCACTAGACTAAATGAATTCTAAGGATCCCATCTTCCATCACTCTACAGCCACTCTGCACCATCCCTGCATCATGAGGGTTTTTGGTTGTTTGGTTGGTTGTTTGTTTGGTTGGTTGGTTGGATTTTTTGTTGTTGTTGTTTCATTTTGCTTTGTTCTTACTGTATATCCTTCTACTCAAAGAATCCATGAAGAATAGTAACTACTAGAGCCATTTGGGAACAAAAGTAGAACACAAGCTGTAGGGATTTTTTTGTTGGTGTTGTTTTGTTCAGAGCTTTCTTCCTGACTCTTGGCAGAAAAAGACAAGATACATTGCTAAGAAAAAAGATACTAGAAATCAACTCCATTTCTTTTATGGGGTGGGACAGAAGTAATAAACACAGTAAAGCCAGAAAGCTGTAAAATCCCTTAGCCCAATGTCTGCCACATGGTAGCATAGGGCAGCTATTATTATTTGTATAAAGAAAAATTAAGAGAAATTAAAATGGACTTTACAGAAAATATAGACATGTGGTTGCCAGATTATATGGATATCTCTGTGTCATGCAGAGATATCTAAACTTTTTCTAAAGACAAGATGAAACTTCTGGAAAATTTTAAGCAATGGAAAAATGGTATGGACTACATCTTAAGATCTTCCCATTGTATGAAAAGCAAATTGGATTGGAATTATTAAAATTCAGAGCAAGAAAGAGTAGTTGCCCTTGGACTGAATAGATGGTTCCAAGACTAAAAGCACTGGCTGCTCTTCCAGAGGACCCAAGTTCAGTTCCCAGCACTTACATGGCTACTCACAGCCATTGGTAACTGCAGTCCCAGGGGATCTGATACCTTTGGGCCTTCTTGGGCTCTGTTCTCATATGGCACAGACAAACACATGCAGGCAAAACACATACACACATAAAATAAACAAAGCAAACCTTAATGGTAAGTATCAGTATTTGAAAGATGAAAGCTACAAGAAATAGCTGAGCAGGTCAAGAGAAAAAGCCAGAAGGAAAGAAAGGAAAATGGAGCATTCTAGAAAAACTCTACTGATATATTTTCAGATAGTTTGTTTACCAAAAAAGCTCATTAAACCTCCTTTTTTAGTAGTTCTTAAAATAAGATGAAATCATCTTTGTCTGGTCAGTCAAGACCTGGCCTTGAATTTATGATCTCAAAAGAAAAAAAATATAATATGTATAAACTTTTAATTGTGTATATATTTTATCTTATATTTATATACTGTTGTATAGACTTCTTTCTGATCTCCTTTAAATATACTATGATTCTCTGCCCAGGATCTTTTCCAATCATGTCCTCATTATGTCCCATCAGTTTGTGACATGACATTGCTGCATAGTGACTCCATGACTGCAAGGAAACAATATGAGTTTACAGCTGAAATAAAAGTATAATTACAAGCATAAATTGTGGCTGCTGTCAAGACAACAGACATTAACACAGATGCCTCACAGATATTACAGAAATAGGTTAGGTCTATGCTACCTGAAATCATTGTGAACTTAGAGTGTTTTCTCCACAAATAATCCATCCAAAACTTAGTTCATCTTCTTAAACAAATAAACTAGATGAATCACCTTGTTTCACCCTTTTCTAGGTCTTTTCTTCTCTGACATATACCCCACTACTACTAAAAGGTGCTGTGAGAGTGTACTAAAAACTATTGGAAAAACTATTAGTGTAAGCTAAATTGCATTTAATAACACAAAAATACAAAAAATATATTTTTAATAGAAGTCTTTAATCTTGTATAGAGTCTGAGGAGAATTATCTAGCACCTACAAAATGTGATGAATCATCTACCATCTGCTTACTAAAATCTCAGCATTATCATTTTTTAATTACTAGAAGATTAGTCATGGGCATTTTATTTAGACATTGCCTATAATGATGGGTCCCATACACAGAAATCCACAACAGAGAGCTGTGTTCAGCTGCAATTGGCCATTGTGTTAGAAGGAGATGCAGTAGAGACCCATGCTTATTTGCTGAACAAGTATAGACAAAATCTAAGGTTATCTATCACATAGAGGCTTTCATATCTATAGAACTCATGTGCACATCTTGAAAACATTGTCACTGGAAAAAAACCTGACTCTAAAAATCATCAAAATTTTCTCTTATGTGTGTGTATACTAATATCTATATGTCTAAAAATAAGTCAATGTAGAGGTATGTTTCAACATATGTATGCACATGATATGTTGATTCTTCTGAATTTATTAGAAAGGATTTGTACATATAAAAATAAATTTATGACTTATCAGTGTTCTAGAGGTATATATTACCCTGTAAAAACAGTGTAAAGAAAATATATTTAGAAGCCAAAATTTCTAAACAAGTTAAAAAAATCCTTCCCTGCTATCAAGACTAGAACAATTGCTCTGGTGGGTTCTAATATACGGAAATACTCATTTACAATTTGATATTTTCAAAAATATTTTCTATTCATATAAACTCTAGTATGTATTTCATAATTATTAAAGATGTTTGCAAACCAGAGCCTAAGTGGATTAGTCTCATCAAACACAAGGAAATACTTTCCTAGTGTTGAGGAGCAGACTTATCCCTATCTTCCTTCCCTTCACCACTACAGAATCTGCATATGTGATAAACAAGCACACTCTTTGAAGAGTGATTTGTCATGTGAGGTCTAATTTCTGTTAAAATATTTTTCAATATTTTTAATGAATTTTAATAAAGGTTTATCAGGCATTTGTTATGGTGCAGAACTTTTATTAAATTCTGTGATCCATAAAAGGTTTTTTTTTTTTTTTTGAATGACACATAGTTTAGTTTTTCATTTAGAGGCTATAAAAGTGTTCACAAAAGTTATGTTGGGAAAAAAAGTGATTGAAAGTGCTAAAACACTGTACAGAATATAAAATCCTTTCATAGACTTTTTATGACACATGAAACATGAGTCTTAAAGGTTTAATGTTACTGACTTTTATACAAGGCTTTTTAATTCTTGATTCCAGTTATGGTTCTGCAAATGAACTGTGACATTAAAAGGAATCCGGCTGGAACTGCCTGGGCTTTCTTTCTAGATGAGTCCCGACTGGCCATCAGAGGTTTGCCCTGAGACCCACCCCACCCACAGCTGATTAACACTCCCTTGCTTTTGTGGAACAGAGGAGTGAGCCTGCCTGACAGATTCCCTCCTACCTAAACCTGGTATTAATGCTGAGGAGGTCAGCGGATTATATGAGCAGACATGAACTGCGAAGGATTGCTAAACCCTTGTTTCCTTAATGCTTTATACCATTTACGGCTGTAATTGCAATGCTGCCTTGGTGAACTACAGAACCAGTGTTGCTGTCTGTCCCATTAAAATAGTGGATAGAAATTCTCTCTGACTCTACCTTTGGGGGTTTTGAGTTAGCATGCTGATTTGAATCTTGTGTGGAAGACAAATTAATGGTATTTATTAAAGTATCAGATTAAGCCAAATGAAGTAGCCATTTTTTGTAAGTTAAGACAATAAAAACTTTCAACTAATTGGGGCTCATCTTAATTTTCCAAAATGATCTAAAAAGGGATGTATTTTTTAAGTGGTGGATTATTTTAAGAGGGAAAGAGGGCAATTGATGATGAATAGGGTCAATACAATGATCCAGTATCATTTTAGATTAGACTTTAGAACAACTTGCTCAGTTTTAATTATGTTGAGTAGTATGCGAACATTTCACATCATTTGCTATGCGCAGACTGCATTCTCACTGTTTCTTTTCCTAGAAGAACCACACTGTGCTCAATTTCTACCTGCTGATACCATGCTATGACATTTACCCAGGAAAACAGCTCTTACAGAAGAAAGCAAGCCCATATACTTCATAGAAAAGAATACAAATTGTACAATATATTTTAAAAAGGCATATGCCTTACAAACTCCAGAAAGCAATATTTGTTCTGCAGCTCACCAAGAGAGCATTCATGGTTATAGCAATAAATGATGTGTATTCAGTGTTTAAAAAATATAGGTTAAGAATCAATAATTCTTGAAATTTCACATGTACAACTAGTCATCCATGTATACCTTTCCAAGATTAATCACCAGTGCTATACTTAAAATGTTGAAATGAAATGCCTGTATCATAGCTGGTAGTTGTGGCTTACCTATCCATTTTAAGAAAAAAAAATCTTTTTCTTACTTTAAAATCTTTTTAATGTGAAAAGGGCTAGCCTGTGATTTCTCAAAATGAATCACGATTTAATATCCTTTATGTAACCAAAACAATGGCCCAATACAGTAAATCCTATTTTCCTGTAATCTTTGACCTTCTAATGTGAATCATGTGATTCTAATTTAGCAAAAATAATAAAATAGTTTCCTTGTGCATGTTAGCAGTTGCTATTTTAAACTAAAGGGAATAAATTTTATGGTTCTTTAAAATGTACTTCCCAAGTTATTGAAAGATATATTTTGGTGCATTACTATATAGTACATTAAAGACCTATTTTCATGAACTTACATGATTGTATATGATCTATTTGTAGCTTAGTTTATTATAAGCACTGTCTGTGAGGCATTAAGACTGCACTTCAGCCAGAAGCTTCTGTAGGAATGATATTCATGAAGACAGATTTGCTGTTCTCTTATGTATTCTAAATTAATAAACTTTTACTCAGTTGCTAAGTGATGTCTATACTATATGATCTTTGAATATTACTTCTCTAACTATTACCCAGGAAATTAGCAATACAAAATTTGGAGTACTAAGTTTTCTAAAGCCAAGATCTAACAAGCAAAATTCCTCCCTAACACTCAAGAAACCATGAGAAATCTGCCCAAAGGGAGAAGAATTGGAATTTATACATAGAAATCTCTGCAAGCCAGTGGGTAGAGAAGAACCATTACTAGTTATAGAAATATTAAAGACATTCTCACAACCATCAACCATTGCTAATTTAGAAAGAAGAAAAAATTAAGCTAAGACATTTAAAAAGCTATCTTAAAAGGCTACTTTTGAACAGCTGATATTTTCAAAAATTTATACTTTAATCCTCTGGTAGTTGCACAGTCTTCTTCTTTGGGATTATTTTTATGTGTCTACTTCTTACTCTTTGTCTTTATTTTAAAATTAGGAGGAGAAGAATGGTTCCAAGATGAGTGTTACTCACATTCCAGGTAGTACAGGGAGTACAGTGATCTCCGTATTCTGTCCCCAAGCATAGCTGAAATGGAGGCTCCACAGACCAGAAGAGATCAGGTTCACTGGGACACTGCATGGAGAAGATGTGCACAGAGGAGAGTCGTAATCTGCTTTGGAATCTGCGTGAAGTGCATCACATCACCTGATGTTTCTTTATGTCTGTGTGCCTGCTGGCTTATCTTGGTGACACTGCAGATAAGCCTTGATAACTTAGTACCATTCTCAGTTTTTCCCTCCCAAGGACTCACCACCTAAAGTCAGTCCAACTGTGCCTTTTGCTTGGCTGTTCTTCATTCAACTCTTCAGTTGCTATGGTAGTACTAGGCTAGTAATATAGATTAGGGATGGTATCCCTTTCCACCTTCTGCTCTCAATATTAGTTTCACCAAATGTAGAGGAGATTGTCTGTAGTGGAGAGCAGGCACTATCACCTTGACCTAGAGGCATGGCCTTTTGGACCTAAAGCCACAGTATTTGGGGCATGGCCAGGCCAGTTTAAGAGTGAGCACATATATGCCCCTCTCTCTTCCTGTTTACTCTCTCATGCTCTTAAATAGAGGATCTGACCTATGAGCTTCTGTCTTGTGGACCAGTCTAGCATTCCAGAAATCACACAACTGTTTGATCTCTTGTACCAGTGAGTGTTTCCCTATAAACCCCTTAAAAATACTGACTTTTTTTAGTCAGTTGCCAGAGATTATTATACCCACTGTAATCATCCTCCTATACCTCGAGTCTAACTGTGCCATTTACCTGTTTGGAAGTGTCACACAGCAAGTGTTCTACTGTCATTTCTTCTAAAACCTCCTGAGTATTTACCATGGAAACCACATATTCCTTGAACGCCTCAAATTGTTCACACCTCTACCTTTGTGTCTCCCACAAAGAACTCTAACTTGACAGTCCACTTCTTTTTATTAGCTTGGCAAGCCCTTGTGATAACCTGGTCTAAACCTAATGAAATGAACCATAACTACTACTCGCCCTCTGCTGTAACAATAGCAATGACTACTGTCAGTTGGGGGCTTATTTTATTTTCAGGCATGTAAATATTTTCTACATAGATTATTCATTTATCACACACACACACACACACACACACACACACACACACACACACACACACACACACACACACAAAGTCTATTAAATGGCCACCAAGGCTGCATCCACTTATAAATAGGGAAGTAAAGCCTTTGGGTGAACTGGTTTTAAGTAGCGAATATATAATGGAATAAAGACTTAAAACTGTTGGATAGTTTGATTTATGATTTGTGCTTATAATCACTTGTGATATATTATGTATATAATGAAGTTTGCCTGAAGATCAGAGGACAGAAGCACCCACAGAGTTAACCATAGAGATCAGAGAGTGGTGACCCATATCTTTAACCCTAGCACTTAGGAAGCAGAGGCAGTAAGTTCAAGGCCAAACAGAACCAAGCAGTTGTGGCACACACTTTTAATCCCAGCACTTGGGATCCCATGCCTCTGTTCTCAGTATTTGGAAAATACATGCCTCTAATCCCAGCACTAGGAAGTTTGAACCAGGAAGTAAACTGGCTGGCAGAGAAAGTGATATAGGACATGAGAATACATGAGTTCAGCCCTTCCCTTTTGTCTGAGGACTCAGGGTCATTCAGTCTGAGGATTCAAGGAGACAGGCCTGAGAAGCTGGCTGGGTGAGAAGTGGCTGTAGCTTGTTCTTTTTTCTCTCTGATCTTTCAGCTTTTCCCTGGCCACAAGTTTCTATTATAAGACCCAGTAAAATGTGTGCAATATGTGACGCCCAACTTTGGGGGCATAAATTCATGAAAAAGCCACTGCTTGTCTGTGGTTTTGCAGCAATCAGCAAAGGCTGGAGCTACACATGGCCAGAATCACTACTCGGCTGGATCAGCTTTTCTTTAGGAGTTAGCCTTTTACCAGCAGCCAGATCTGCCTTTTATGTAGCTCCTGATGCTCATGTTTCTCCACCACAATCCTCTGGGTGAATTTTTTCAGACAGTGGATCCCCTCTTTCAATGGGTTGAGACTTTACCTAGACTCCTCCTTGGGTTGCTGCCACACTATGTAGCTGCCTCACTTCACAATCATCTGAATGTCATTGTCAGCAGATTTGTGAGCCAATTGGGATTTCTTAAAATGGGGAATTAGTTTAAGACACAGAGAGAGTGTTTTTTTTTTTAATCACATTTTTTAAAATGGGAAACATTGTTGCAATGGAAGAAATTTGATCTTTATTTGATAATCTTCTAGATGACTTGAAAATTAAGCCATTAATGGAGAGGATAATTAATGTAGATGGAATATAAATGTTATACATTATAAATATTACTTGTTTGATCATTTTGTTTTAGTCCTAAAGAAAGTTGGCTTATATGAATGGAAAGTTTGTTGATATGAGTGCCAAGATACAAGTATTAGAAAACCTTGTTAAAACAGATTATAGAGATATTCAGACCCAAACAGAGGAATTTAAAACAGAACCAATCTTGACATTGCCTTATAAGTTTACAGAGAGATAGCCTAAGGCTTTCAAACAGCCAACCTTAACATATCCAGCAATCTTATAGGAAATGCCAAATGATAGAAGTTTCTTAGACTGTGTAAGAACTGAATATGCAAATATTAGATTTGAGAAGATTCAAGGAAGCAATAGTCTCATATGGCATGTACTCACCCTTTGTAAAACAGATGTGAAACTCGTGGTCAACTTGTAATACAATTTTTTCTAAACACTGGACAGATATGGTTACAGTGGTTTTGAAGGCTGATCCCAAATATAGTGGAGGACCTGATAGAGTGATGAAGCTAAGACCATTGAACAACAAAGTAGGGCTAGAGGTATTAAAATCTCCCAAGACCAACTTCTTGGGGAGATTATGCTAATGTAGAAAGGCAAGCTTTATATGATGACCATATCTTAGCTTCATGCCCAATGGCAGCCTTGAATGCATAGAATAGAATTGAAAATTGGGCAGGAAAGAAAATTGAGAATCATATGCTATTCTTATGGTATTAATGTATTTTATTGAGCCAATTAACATGGTCACTGACTCTCAGTATGCAGAAAGAGTTGTTTTACACATTAAAACTGCTGACTTTATTCCTGATGAGTCAGAACCTTGTTATTTATTCTGTCACAAGAAATAATCAGAGGCAGGAATTGTCCCTTTTAATATAACACATGTCTGATCCCATATGGGTCTGCCAGGCCCTTTAGCACAAAATAATAATGAAATTGGTCAATTACTAATAGAAAATGTGCTAGAGGCCTTAGGGTTTCATAAAAACCATCATGTCAATAGCAAAGGTTTAGAAAGTATTTCTCTGTTACTTGGCAAAAAACCAAAGACATTGTTAAAAGAAAGAAACAAACAAACAAACAAAGAAACAAGAAGTCTTTCTTGTTCCTTTTTTCTCTTTTAAAATTGTATTTATTGATTTATTTTTAGAATGTCATTTTACCTATGTATCCCCCTGACCCCTCACTTTCCTTCTCCCAAACCCTCCCAGTCAGCCTTCAGCCTCATCCCGCCCCATCCACCTATCCCCTCCCTGAGAAGGACAAGAAGTCCCAAGGCGAGTCAGCTCAGCGTGGTCTTGTTCCTTCTATAACCAAACTCTATTACTGGCAGAAAGTAATCCTAAAGGTATATATAGAAGTAAAATTTGGCAGATGGATATGTTTTATTTACAGAATTTTAAAGATTAAAATATGTACACCATAGATACATTTTCAAGATTTCAATAAGCAGCTAATTTGAGCTGGGAAAAGGCTGCTTCTGAAATCACATGTTTGCTATAAGTTATGGCCATCATAAGAATATCTGTACAAATTAAGACTAGCAATGCCTCAGCATCTGTCTCTAGTAAAATAAAACAGATTTTTGCTTATTATAGTATAAAGCATACTATAGATATACTACATAATCCTACAAGGCAAACAGTCATAGAACAATCAAATCAAACTCTAAAGGATATGCTGAGTAAACAGAAAGGGGTAACAAAGACTCCCTACAAACATATTGCATAATGCTTTATTAATTTTGAATTTTCCCAATGCTAATGAGCAAGAAACAATAGCTGTGGAAAAACATTTAACTATAGAAAAATTGACTGAGCTAAATAAGCCTGTCTACTTCAAAGATGTGTTGACCTCAGAATGGAAACCAAGATATGTGCTATGTTGGGGAAGGGGTTTCACTTTTGTTTCACACATAAAGAAAAGCTATGGATACTACCAAAATTAATAAAGACTCAATTTGAACAGGAGAAACCTCTTGATAAAGTGAAATGATGGCTCATTCACCAATGTTACAATTCCATAAGTTGTAAGAAAAATTCACGAGACAAGGATCAGGGTACAATTCTGGTTTTGTCTTTACAGAAAGAGAGAAATAACCATATTCAAGAAGCCAAAAGACCTTGTACATCTAGACATCTAAAACATAAGGAAAAGCTATCCAGAAAAAATTTACAAGCAAAAAAAAAAAAAAATCAAGCCTATTGGTACCAATATACTCGACATGGTCTTACAGGGTAAAAATTCCACTGCCTAACATCTTTTTACTTCCAAAAAATATTGAAGTCCCAGTTCAACATTTCAAAACTAAAGCTGGCTTTGGCATTGGAGTGTGGCTTTCTCCTTTTCTAAACTCAAGCATGCTTGTTAAAGAAAAATGAAAAATTTCTGTATCATATCAAAAAGCCATGTGAGATGAGATAGAAGAAAAACAAAAATTGAGGGACTATTCTATTGCTACTAATCTCTTTTGTTTTATTTTGACTCTTTAAAATTTTTATTAAAGTATGACTTTTATACCAAAATTTAAAGGATAATATATATTTTTAAACTTTCTGTCATGATATTAATGGTCATATAGAGCACTAACTACCTGTAGAAAAAAGGCTTCATCTAGCTTCCTATACATTGTTTTGGGTTTGAGTGTCTCAGTTTTCTGCAGTGAACCATGACAATGCCTAATTGCAACATTTGAAGTCTCCAAAAGGATGATGGGACCCCACAACAATAATTTCACATGGACTATGATGATGTCATTAAGCAGACAAATACCACCTGAAGATTAGTTTTGGACTACAAACTTCTCAGGACAATTTTGAGGTGGCAAGATGAGATGGTCAACTTCACAGAATACTCTAGCCAGGACCTGAGACAAATCCTGCACTTTCCCATTGTGCAGAGACTAGACAACAAATGATACAGCTACCTCTCCCAGGACTTGACAATTAACCCAAATTTTTTCTTTTCAGGATCCCCTCAAAGATGATTATACCCCCAGACAGCAGGAAGTAAATTTAAGAACATCATACCCACATTTCCAGGAGGTAGGGTGGGTGACTTTTGGTTGTTCAGTGGGTTATAGATAATTGTCATTGTTTAGGGTGATTTATTACAAATTGTATTTGGCAATGGTCAGGAAAAAAAGCTAAAAACGGAAATTATGTTCAGGGTTCTTATTTGATAATAAGAAAAAGAAAAAAAGGGTATACAGAAATGATAGGATAAAAGCATAGATCATTGAATCCACTTTGAGAAAAAAGGAAATATGGATATGATGGAATAAAAAGGTAGAATATTGGATCTACTTTTTAAAAGCAATCACTGGCTTTAAATAATTTACATTGGATTGGATTTTTGTATATTATATGTAAATTATGTATATTGATACTAATTTGAGATGAATTTTTGTTACTACATGTTTCTATTCTTGTTCAAAGTGTTATACCTATACAGCTCATCTAACAATATAATGGAAATTGCTTGTCCTTGAAAATTATTATTACCAAATAATTAGGATATAAGGAAACGCAAGTTAGTAATTAATCATTACAAACTCATAGTGATGTTAAATATATTTCCAAAGTCAAACATATATATTGATAGATAGGACATCTTCAAACGCCTCAGAGATCTATAGAATATGGCACTTTAGCTATTTTAACAACGTAAGTTCTTGATATTTTTATAACAGTGAGACATGTCTGCTCTTGGCTGCACCAATCTACTTCAGAGAAGATGATGGGTATTGAAGAAATGTGATATGGAGTTTACTTTCTTTGTGGCAAAAGCTAACCACTGGGCAAGAAAGTGCTCTTGTCTCAGCCGATGACAGTATGATGTCCAAAATGGACAAGCAAGACATACAAGGAAGAATTCCTGACCCTTGCCAAGACAAGGTATGAGTATCTTTAAGAAAATATCTCTTCACAGGTAAATTTATCAGATATTCTAGGCCTGAAAGCCTAAGATGGATACCCTAATGTTAAAACTTGGGTGAGTGACAGGCAGCCAGCTGTTTCTGTCATTTCTCACATTGTTTTGGCAGTCGCTTGCTTGCACTCCCTGTTTGGTAAGTTAATATTATTTCCTTCTCAGGTCTCTGAGGGAGTTAAAGACTAGATAGTTATAGTTTACTTAGTTTAAAAATTCATAAAAGAGTCTCACTAAGAGGTGTAAAGTGCTTAGTTTGATTCAGGAAGCCAGGCTTAAGGAGTTGGCTGGGTGAGAAGTGGCTGTGGCTTATTCTTCTGTCTCTCTGATCTTTCAGCTTTTCCCCAATATCTGCCTCCATGTTTTTATTGTAAGATCAAGCAAAATTTGTGCAATACCCACAGTTCTTAATCCCCATTCAGGTGAAAAATTCCTTGGTCAACAATACTATCTTACCTTCCAGCTCCCTTTCCTATTCTTCTCTTATATGCCCAATAACTAGCTAAATTAGGCATAATTATCATGCTTCTCCCTCTTTGGGAAGACCCTTTCTTATTTGTCTAGTTCACTTTCGCCTGTACTTTGGTCATGTCAGACCTTTTCTTAACCATCAAATTGAATGAATGCCTCCTTCACAGCTTCCCGCATACATTTACTTGTGATGTGGGTTACCCTGTTCACTAACCATCAGTGAACTGTCTTTCTTAACAATAAAGGGCTACTTGAATGTTGGTGTTTATGTCAGTCTCTACCTAAGGTTTGTCATACAGCAAATGTTCAACAAATGTGTTTCAATGAGTAAATAAGTGCATAGCACTTATTACTAACAGTTTATCAATGTTAAAAAGTTGGTATTCTGTACTGGAGATATAGCTCAGTGGTTAAGAATGCTGGCTGTTCATCCTTAAGACTTTGGTTCTATTTCCAGCACCCACATGATAGCTTGCAACTGTCTGTAACTTCAAGATTTGACACCCTCACACAGACACTCATGCAGGTAAAACATCTCTGAACATAAGATAAAAATAAATTATTTTACAAGAGGGGAGGAAGATTGGCGAAATAGCTCAGCAGTTAAAAGCACTGGATGTTCTTCCAGAAGACTTGGGTTCAATTCTCAGCACCTTCATGGCAGCTTACAACTGTCTGTAACGCTAGTTCCAGAGGACACAGCACTCTCACGTAGACATACATGCAGGCAAAACCCCAATGCAGATAAAATAAAAATAAATTCTTAAAAAGTTGGTATTTTAAAATAATAAATAAAGATCATTTTGTTCCTTACTAACTTTTTTTTTAAAAAAATTCAATTTGTGAGCTATATGAGTCTATTCAACATTATACTTCTTAATTATTTATTTCACTCATATATGAATGGGTATATATATATATATTTATATTTATATATTTTATATATTTATATATATATATTTCATATATATATATATATAAAACTCTTATGTGAATTAGCAGATGTAACAGAAAAATTAAAATCTCTAAAACCACAATGACATTTGCTGCTAAACTTTTTATTTTTAAACTTAAAATATAACATCTCCAATCTTAGCATTTCTCTTATAGTTTCTTAAAGACATTCAATAGTTACATTAAAAATGTAATAATAATAACAACAATAATAAAATGGTTAAATAATATCACTCATTATATAGCCAAATCTCATTTTATTTATTACTTTAAGAAGTTTATGCATTTCCTACTCAAACCCCACAGAATAGATGTAATTATTATTCTTTTTACAGATTAGAAAAGTTTTGAGATTAAGAAATTTACATAAATCCATGTAGCTAGTAAAAATAAAGCACTAAAGTTTACAAATTCCAAGACATATCCATTTTAAAGTACTCCGAAATAACTTTAATGTACTTTTATGTCCCAGGTTGATTTCCTGCCTAGGGAATAGTTCACAATAAGCTGGACTTTCTACATCAACTAATAAACAATGCCTAAAGACATGCCCACTGGCCAACTCTGTGTAGATAATCCCTCACTGAAACTCTTCCCAGTTGATTCTAGATTATGTCAAGTTGACAACTAATCATACTGCATTTGTAAACACCTACCCCAACAAGGCTACACTTTCTTATAGTACCACCCTCTATGGGTCTATGGAGTCTATTTTCATTAAAAGCACCATACAAGGTATTGACTACATTGTAAGCTAGACCAAGCAGTAGTGAAACCACCAAAATAGACCACTTCTTGCATGAAAAGAACAGTTAATTGAGAAAACAAACTGCTGGGCTGCCTCATAAAGTAGAAGACAGCAACCTGAGGGGGGAAAAACCTTGCCAAGATTATTACAAAGGTGAAAAGTAGCAGCAGGACAGGGTACAACATGGAATAGCCTTGGGCTTAGGCTTATTGTGAGGACTTTGATCTGTTTCAGGATACTTGGGTTAATTGGAGACAAGATGCCCTTGCTTGGGATAGTTGACTGTTGCGGTTGGATAAAGGACATTGTGGCTGTCCTGGTGAACAGAAACCCACCTTATAATATTCCTAAGGAATGCTGAGTTTAGGTTTCTGCTTACTCAATAACAATACTGTTTACTAGGTCAGAGACTGCCTGGGTTGGGCATAGGCTGTCTTTTAGCACATTGTCAGAAGCACTGCTATTTGGGGGTTCCACTCTGAATTAACATATATGACACAGAAAGAAACACAAAGTCTGATGCTTCTGTGGGAAGATGAGATATGAGTCACCTTGGTCACAAATGGAAGAGTTACAAGATGTTCACTCAGCAAAAATAAGTTAAACACAATATTTCTTGACAGGACTCACTTTCCAAATTCTCTTACAGTCTTGATTCCACATCTCTGAAAGAAAGCAAAGATACTGTAAATTACATAAACACTAAGAGAATGATATGCACTGGTTAAAAAAATAAACATTTTCTTTTTATCAAGAACTTTTTGAGAAACCATTATATGTCGTACTGATAATGACACAAATTAGAATAAGAAATGATCTCTGCCCTTGGAGAACTTAATATTCTATTAAATGAATTATGTTTATAAGATTGGGGCAAGGATTGGTGGTAGAAGATGTGCTTTATATACTCAAGGCTCTGGGTTCAATGTCTAGGACCAAAGAAGGAGCGAAGAGATAAAGTGAGAAGAAAAGGGAGGGGAGAATGTTGGGAGAAGCTTCTCTCCTATAAGCCACTACCAAGTAGCCACACAGGCTTAATATCAATTGTAAATGCTTGGCCGATAGCTCAGGCTGGTTACTAACTAACTCTTACATTTAAGTTAACCAGTATTTTTTTTAATCTAGCCTCAGCCACAAGGCTCATGGCTTGTTACATCATTTACTACATATTCTGCTTCCGTGTCTGCTGGTGTCTCCTAACTCCACCATTCTTTCCAACATCTTCCGAGTCTGGCTCTCCCACCCAATCTGTTCCTGCTAATCTATAAGCCAGTCAGTTCTTTATTAACTAATGATAATAATATATATATTCACAATATATAGAAGGATTATTCCACAGCAGGAGAGGAAGGAGGGAAAGAAAGAAAGGAAAAAAGGAAAGAGGGAGGAAGGAGAGATGGAGAGAAGAAAGATAGGAAGGAAGAAAGGGAATGTTCACAGTGGGACATTTGATAGGATCTTAAATAAGATTCAGAAACATATTGGTAAAAAATTAAATCAAAGAAAAATAAAATTTCTCATCTAAGTGCAAGTGACATCAACATGTGAGAAGATGGCATACAACCCTTTGAAAGAGTAAAGGGAAGCTGGAGCCAGAGAGATGAGACACAAAGGGACTTTAAAGGGTGTGTATGCTACATTAGCTTAAATTAACACATTCCCTCATTTTCATCATTAACAGCAAAATAGTAGCATGGGTACCTACTGTCATGAGAGTGCTTGATGTCTGTGACATAGGAACAAATCAATTAATTGAACATTACGTTGAATAGAACCATTAAACCCAAAGTATGATTTGGGAGTTTCCAGATCTCTCTGCTTAATGTACAATCCTCTGCAAATGAGTTAAATAGCCTATAAGCCGGCAGTGACTGTCCATATCACACAACTCACTAGGTTTTAAAATGTAACCTTGGTTACATAAGGAGTTCATGAATTCACTGGAGGTAAAAAGTAATAACTTAATAACTCCCTAATTAATAGAGACCCACAAGGGAAAGAAAATGATGAAATTAAAATAGATCAAGTCAGCAAAAATACTTGACATTTTTAGACTTCCTTTGTCAAAAAAGTGAACAAATGTATTATATGGTTAGTAAATGTGTCTAGGATGCAATGCAGCAATGCAAATAGCAACCCATTGCTTGTAATTAAAGCTCAGCTAAATTATCTTTGGGCACAGTGATAATTTTTTTTTTTTATACAACAATAAATACCAACAGGGGATTCACTGAGAAAAATTGCCTAGCAGCAATTTTTAAAGAATTAATGCATATTCAATATTGATCTTGATTTCTGCATGTTAAATAAACTGTGCCTCTTCAAGTAAAAATACTCTTGAGGAAGTCAATAACATGCCATAATTTCATATGACACTAATAAAATAAGTAAAAATGACAATTCATTTTTGTTCACATGTCTATGACTCTAATAGATGGATAAATGTTGTTAAAAGAGGAAGTGGCCACTTGGTACATAGTAGGCATATTTGTAAAAAGATTGTGATTGATTTTTTTTTTCTTGGTCACTTTCTTACATGAGAGAGTAAAGCAATCAATCCCTTGGAATTCTTTCCAGAAAAGTGTTTTTATAGTTGTTGAATTATGTTATGAATTCCAGAGGACCGACGCCACATGTATTAGTGCTTTGTCTTATTCCCTGAGATATAATAATGAATGGTACTACCAGTAAAGCCCAAAAAACCTAAAACTGTGCAAAAAATTACCATTATAATGACCTTATATGTAACACAACTAATTCTATGTACTCAAAGCTACTGAAAAGAGTAACATTATCCCTGCTTTCCTGGACTCAAAGGATGTTAATAAGGAGGAAAAAATGGCCAAGCAGTAACATAGCTATGAAAAGTCTTAAATTTCAGGGAAAATATACAGCAATTACAAACCACGTTCCTTCTAGTCCAATGTTGCTGCTCATTCTTTATAAGACAATGAATTAAGAACTTAATGTTTGATCCCTGATATTTACAGTAGCTGCTTTGTGTAAAATAAAATAAAATAAAAAATAAACCACAACAGTGAATCTAAGGAAAGCTGAACCTGACCTTAAATGCCTTTTTCTCTACTTTTCATTCAAATTCTACATTTACTAAGAGGTTCACTCTTTTACAATGCTAACAACCCATGAAGGCTACGTAAACAAGTTAATTTAAGGAGATCTAGCTAAACTCCAGCACTTACATAATATAGAAGCTCCTTGGGTAGTGAGTTCTTCCCTTTGAGGCACACATTCTGGGAAAATGCTATGTGCTGCTGTGGAGGTCTGGCCATGACCTGGACAGAGCTGGCAGAAGCAGGGAGGTAGATAATCAATTGTCAAGATCTATTTTTACAATTGTTTGCCTGTGTCACAATAGAAGTTAAAAACAATAAAAGAAGGGTTATCCACTTCTTGTTTTATTGTGGGTTTCTAGAAGGGTATCTAAGCTGGCTAGCTATCCATAGTAGTAAACATTTTTGTCACCAAAAGAAAACATCTAATTTTAAATAGACAAGAAACCTAAACATGAAAACCAGACATTTTACAACATTTTTAATAAAATTTAGATTAAAAAAGTCTTTGTAACATTAGCTGGGCATAGTGATGCACAACTTTAATCTCAGCTTTCAGGACGCAGACAGGTGGATCTCTGTGAGTTCAAGGCGAGCCTGATCTACATAGCAAATGCCAGGACAGCTAAAGATGCACAGTGACATATACAGTTCCCTGGATCTCCCACAGAAACAGATCATGGCTGAATAGGGTTGGCCCAAGGCCTACAAGCGACTCCTAGCATGCAGCTGCAACCTGTGCTGCTTGGCCTGCTGGGAAATGGAGAACATGAGGCAGCAGTTGCTTCACAAAAGGTACAAGCACAGAGGTTGAGCCTGACAAGACCTGAGGTCACAAACACAGAAGACAGGGAGGTTCTCAACAGCCAGGAGCTCACATGGAACCTAGCCCTGAACATCCCGCCTAGCTGCAACATCACCCTTACTCTGAGCAGCAGCAGAACGTCCAAGGCAAATATAGTGATGGTCCAGTATGTATGAGGCTCCAGAAACCAATGACTGGTTGCAATGAATATTTGTATGAAAAGCTATCTGGGCAAAGAAGTGTGTGTGTGTGTGTGTGTGTGTGTGTGTGTGTGTGTGTGTGTGTGTGTGTGTGTGTGTGTGTGTGTGTGTAACACATTGTACTTCCCAAGGCCACTATGACAAATATTCAATGGAGAAGTGGGAAAGATAGAGAAATGGAGTGGTAGGTGAGCAGCAGAGAGCAGCAGGACATGTCATTACCAAGTAGGCCAACAGGGTGATGTGCAGCAGCCTGTAGCTTGTGTTCCAACTCAGCCCTGAACACACTGCCCAGCAGCACAAATGCCCTGGTTTTGAGTAATGACCAACTGTTTAAGATGCAGAATGGTTCATTTTCTGAATCGGACCTTCTCAAAAGACCACTATGGCCCATGCTACCCCTGGAGGCTACATTGTCCTCTGCCACAAGCTGGGTTGAAACCAAAGGTTTCATGATCCTACAGCAGCCAGAAGCCATGTTAATGTGTCTAGCCAAAGGTAATACCAAAGGCCATATGGATGCCCTTAATCTGGGTCAGTCTAGTTCATGGCCCATGCTGTCACTGAGGGCTCTGTCTAGGACTGTAGTCCTACTGAAGCTGAGGTCTGAATTGATGTTCAGGACCCATGTTACCACCAAAGGCCATGTGAATGTCTGTAGTTTGTGCTGAAGCTTGAAACAATGTTGGTGTCTGTGGGCTGTGTTGCTTTGAAGGCCATATTGATGTGAATGGCCTTCACTGCCACCCGAGGCTATGTTGATATCCATCGTCCGTTCAGCCACCAGAGACGATGCTGAGGTCCCTGACACCTGCTGATGTAGGATACCATGTGCATGTCTGTGGTCCATGCTCCTGCTGACTATAAGGGGCACAGAAGCTACTTTCACCATGGTATTGATGACTGCAGGCTCACAGTTGAGAAAGAGGGCATAGAAGGCTTCTGGGGCAACCCCTACCCCAACTCCCCACAAAAAAAGTAACAGCCTAGACAAAAAGCCATTAAAGAGAATTCTTTAAAATAGTGATAAGGATATTGAAGTGTATTTCTCCATAATTGATGGCTTCTGGCAGGGGTGGGGAAGGACGCATTTTTCTTTAAGGGGCTAACCACCATGATCTGACCATGCTTCAGAGTGTATATGAGCAACAAAAATTGGACTTGCTCTCTTATTTCGCCTCCTCCTCCTTCTTTCTTCTTCTTTACTTCTGCTTCTGCTTCTTTTTCTTCTTCCTTGGGGTGGGGGAGACCTGGGAAGAGTGGAAAGTGAGAGTCCTTGGGGTTCATGGTGTCAAATTCCCAAATAATCAATAAAAAATATTATGGATAAAAAGAGAAGAATGGATCAACTGAATCTACTTTAGATGAATTCTCTCTGTGAAGGGCACGGGCTGTCACGGGCTGTGTACTCTCCTATCAGAGCCTACTGTGGCGTCCAGAACGTAGAAAGCAGTCCATAAATATTTGTTTAATGAATAAATATGTCTTGGCTGAAAATTTAAAAATACAATCATTTTTCTTCTTATAAATCAACAGAGAAATCTTCGTGGCTTGAAGTCAGACTGTATTTAACACTAAAATATGGATGAGGCAAGAAAAAAAATTGGACTTCATCAAAATTATAATTGTTTATTCTTTGAAAGGTACTGTTAAGTGACAGAGAAGACAAATCATGTTCCTAAAGAAAATATTTGGAAAGCATACCTTTGATAAAGGATTTGCATCTTGTTCTCACCCTTGCTAATGCCGTGACCCTTCTATACAGTTTCTCATGTTGTGGTGACCCCGCCCCCATGTTGGGATTTTGTGTGATCCGGCATAGTACGAAACAAATCACGGGGCTAGCTGGCAGTGGGTGTGTACTAAAGGAGAGGCTTCAAGCCCTGTGCAGGGGAGGCAGGTGGGCAGCAGGAGACACTTAGAAGCTGTTTCTGTGTAAAAGGACTGTATTATGATAATATAAGGAAATAGTTATGATAAAAGAGAAGGGAAGAGGAGAGAGAGGGAGGGGAGGGGGAGATGGGAGGGGGGGAAGAGGAGTGCTCATCCCGAGAGAGAGGGCAGAATTCTTCTTAAATTGAGCTTGACTTCAGAACTCAGGGGAGGGTGTGGCTTCAGAGACTAAAACCCCAACCATAAAAGTATTTTGTTGATTCTTCCTAACTGTAATTTGCTACTATTATAAATAATAATGTAAATATATGATATGCAGGATATTTAATATGTAAGCCCCAAAGGGGTCACCACCCACAAGTTAAGAACTGCTGCTCTCAAGTGATAAGGATTCTGAAAACAATAAGGCATTTGATTTTTAAATAAAATCTTAAACAAATTCTCTAAAAAACTATGCTTTCATCCCAAATAAGTATATGAAAGACATCAAGTATTATTAGTCATGAAGGAAACACAAGCTAAAACCACAATGAGATAGCACTGTACATATACCAGAATGATTGAAATGTAAAAGACTGCCCAGGGCTAGGCATTGTGGTGTGCATGTGTCGTCCTAGCACTTGGGTGATGAAGATAGAAGAGTCACTTCAAGAGTAGCTTGAGCTACATGACACTGTCTTCAAGAACCAAATGAGTAATAAGTAAACAAGCAAATTAACAGTTGCCATACCAACTGTTGACAAGCATGAGAAGTAAATGGAATTATCTGACACCGATGGTAGATGTGGAAAATGGCTCAACCACTTCAGAAAACAGGCAGTTTCTTACCAAGTTAGATGCTTGTCATATTTCTTGAGACATGGTCTCACTATGTAGACCAGACTGGCCTCAGACTCAGAGATCTGCCTGCCACTGCCTCCCAAGTGCTGGGATTAAAGACATGTGCCACCATGGCTGGCTCAGTAGTTGCATTTCTTGATATCAAGCCAAAAAGAAATAAAAACCTGTGTCTATAGAAAACCTGACACATGAGTTTGCCATAGTTTAACTTGTAGAAAATGTAACTTAATCTTCAGTGACAGATCAATGGTAGTTTGGTGAGACAAAGTGGGCACAGGATGACAGTCTGAGATGGGGAAAATGAGGCTAGATTTGGAAAAAGGAAGGAATATAACCAGGCATGACCACTTAGCAGTGGTGACGCCCCAGGCCAGACCTTTTTCAAGCAGTGTGCATTAAATATAGTTTGTTGTTATGTCAATCACGCTCCAATAAAACTGTAGTTTTAAAAATAAAAGTTTTATGGCTTGAATATGAGGTTCCCCTCCCAGAAAGACTATGAGATAAAAGTGTGACTCTCAGCAGGTGGTACTGTTGAGAGTGACCGGTGTGAGGACACTGATAATCCATCGATGAATTCATTTCTAGGTGCTAATAAAGATGTGGGTATACGAATTCCTAGCACATAGCAGCCACATGGTAAACCCAGCATGACCCGGCAGAACATGTTGCATATGGAGGGCATGCCCCTAGGTGCGCCTCCGTAAATCTGTGCCCACCTGTTCTCTTATAAGGAGACAAAGCCTAGTGAAAGCTGGTCTCTTTTCTGTTCTGCTTCTCTTCCCTCATACCTGCTTGGAAACTTTCCTGAATAAAGTCTAGTGTGTGGTGAGATTCAGGTGTCAGCTCATAAGGTCCGAAGACACTTATTCAGGGTCCCGGGCTCCTGAAGGGGAAGTGGCCAACCCCATTTATAAAAGACTACTGGGATCTTAGGATCCCTGTTTCTCTCTCTCTCTCTCTCTCTCTCTCTCTCTCTCTCTCTCTCTCTCTCTTCCCTGACCGGGAATCAAACCGGGCCATGGCAGTGAGAGCGCTGAATCCTAACCACTAGACTGAGCCAGCCTCCCTTTCTCTCTTTCTCTCAAAAATAAAAACATACATAAGAAAAGCAAGGCAGAGTCAGACAGACTAAGCAGCCACCAAAAAAAAAAAAAAAAAAAAAATATGTAAAGAACACAGGTGAGCCACAGGCTACATGACAGACAGATTAATAAAAATAAGTTGAGTTAAGATGTAACAGCAAGCTAACAATGTGTCTCAGCCATAGGCCAAACAGCATAAACTTAATATAAGCATCTAAATCATTTCTAAGAGGCTGAACCGCTGAGGGCGGCTAAGAAGTCTAAAGCTACAGGTCTATGAGTCTGGACCTCTAGCTGCCCGAGATCATAAAAACCTCATTGTTACACTAGTGTGGCACTGTTGTGTGTGTCTGTTCTCACATGCAAAATCAACAGTGGGGCTTTGGAGGAAGTAAGTCACTAGGAGAAAGATTTTGAAAAGTGTATCTTGTCCCTGGATTCTCTGCCTCTACATTTCTCTGCTCCCAGATACCATCTAGTGGGCAGTTTTTTTCCCCCACCACATACTTCCTACTGACATGTTCTTCAACACAGAGGCACAATGATGGGACCAAGAGATGACTGATAAAACCTCTAGAACTGTGAGACAACAGTCTATGGTATAGAGCTTTACCAACTTAAAACTCTGGTTTTCTGTAGTGTTCTGGTCCTCAGAGATTAGCAGGTGACCTACTTGTACATGCAGGGACTTCCCTTATTCATTCTGTACATGTTGACAGAGTCCTTTATGATAGCCTAGGACTAGTTCCAACTTCTGTGAATAGATTTGAAATAGGAAAAAGGCAAGAAAATTCTCTAGGTACAGTAGTGAAATGGATTTAAACAGAGATTTATATAGAAGTCTTAGAATCAGAAAGACGTGATGCTCAGCAATTGTTCTTAACCAAGAAAAGAGGCTAATTAATATGCTGACTCAGGCTTGCAATCTGAGCATCCAGGAAGTTAAGAAGCCCAGACTGGGCTAAATGGTGAGTTCAAGACCTGTCTGAGCTACATATATGACAAGACCATTGTCTCAAAAGAAGCGAGAGAGAGCAAGAAAATGAAATGGATGATGGAGGAAGAAGGAAGCACAGAGAGCTTACCAAATAAAACTTTGAGAAGACACTTCAAAATGTTCAACAAGCCCAAAATGAACACCTTGTTTGCCTTTCATGCCTACTCCTTCATTAGACTTCCCAGATCAGCACACAACAACTACAATTTTCGAGTTTCTCAGAGAAGAGTTCTTGGGGTCATTCTTGACTCTTGACTTTCTCTCACACCTCTATGTTCCCCTCAAGAAACACCATTGTTGCTCCCTTCAAAGTCAGCCACCGACTAGCATTTTTTTTTCTTTTTTAGCAACACTGGCTCTAAACGACCTGCTATGTCACACAAGAGATACTCCCACTTCAATTGGCGGCTTTTAGTTTTGCTATCTCTATATTGCAGTATCAACCATCATTTAAGCCATAAAACAGATCAGGCTAGGCCCCTGCTCTCTACTGCAAATATAGACAACATTCAAAACATCCAGGGTCCAAAGGCTTTTGAGATGAGCTTTTGTCATCCATCTCCGTGACATCATCATTTCTGGGGATCCTTTGCCCTGCTAAATGATCTATGGTCATGCTGGCCCTCCCTGCTCTGCTTGGAACTAGACAAACATATCTTCATGTCTGAATCTTTGCAATGGCTGTTCTCTCTGCTGAAACTTTTCCTCAGTCTGCATGGTGTTGTGGAATATCACTCTGACTAGACAAAGATGTGTTACATTTGTTTATGTTGTGGAATATCACTTTAGATATGTGAAATATTTTGCGTTTGTTTACGTTGCACTTGTTTAATTCTGTGAAGATGTGTTACTGTTTCACCTTGCCTGCCCAAGACACCTGACTCGTCTAATAAAGAGCTGAACGGCCAATAGCTCGGCTGAGGAGAGATAGGCAGGGCTGGTGGGCAGAGAGAATAAGTAGAAAGAGAGAAGAGAGACTAAAAGAGAAAGAGAACGAGATGCCAAGGACCACTCGGGCATCTGACAGCTAGCAGATACACACACTAGGACATAAAGAAAGGTAAAAAGCCCTGAGGCAAAACATAAAGAGAAACAATTGAAAACAAGAGCTAAGATAAGGCCAAGCATTCATAACTAATAATAGGTCTTCGTATCACGATTTGGGAGCTGGTTGGTAGTTCAAAAGGAAGCCTGTTATATTTGCCATTCCGTTGTGGGACCAGATTTCCAAAGGGCCTGAGAAAGCTGAAGAAAAAAATGGGTACATCTTCTTTAATAAGTTCTGCCAAACAGTGAGCAGTTGAGTAGCACATTAAGTAAAAACAAAAAGCTAAGTAAAAACGTCTACCGCAGTGCAAATTCCACATTCCTAGAGCTGGAGTGGTTGAATGCAGCTCATGGTTAGATGTATTTCCCAGTTGAATGTAGCAAGGTCTCAGCCAGGCTTGCCCGACCTAAAGCTGAGTTTTCACAGACCCAAGTAGGGCAGAGCCAACTGCCAGCACAAAGCCACTTAGCAATTTAAGGTATGGGTATAGAAAGTTATGTTTCCTGTGGAAACAAAAGGCGGTGAATTCATTCAAGATTAATAGAGTCAGGTTAGCTGGGAAAGATCTCCTGAAAATCTTTGGTAAAGACATAAAGAAATAAACCGAGAAAAACTAGAAGACAGGTGGTATGTATGTATGCTAATCCCTTGACACAGAAAGAGTTCTGAGACTGGACAAAAAAAGCATGAATTATAATTGGTATTTAATGAAAACTCAGAGCCAGATACTAGGGAAAAGCTAGAATATCAGAGAGAAGAAACAGACCACAGTTAGTTCTCACCCAGCCAACTTCTCTGGGTAAAAGCTATCTTCCAGAGTCCTCAAACTGGCTCGTAACTTCTACAGAACAAATCTATGTCTTCCAATGCCAGCCCTAAATATCTTTTTTTGCCAGGTTGTCTCACTTCTGGGTTCATCTCTGCATCATAATCCTAGAGTTAGGATTAAAGGTGTGAGCTAATACTGTTTGGTAGTTAGGCCTTGAACTCACAGAAACATAAAAAGATCTCTGCCTCTGAAGTTATGGGATTAAAGGTATGAGTTACCACTCTCTGACCCTCCTAGCTTGACTGTGGGTGGATCTGTTCTCTGATATTCCAGGTTTATTTTATTAAATGCAAAATATATCACCACAGACAACAAATGTTACAACTAGTTTTCCCAGGATTTGACCATTATCTCAACTTTCTCAGGATTTCCTAAAGATGTCATTATCTCCAGACAACAGGAAACAGTCTAAAAAAACACACTCTCAAGAGGGAGAGTGGGTGGTTTTTAGTCATTAGGTGGTTATGGATGTTTGTCATCATTTGAGGGAGATAGTGGAATATAGGAGAAAAAGACAGCTATTAACCTCAAATGTTTTACATTGGTATTGGATTCTGGAATATTGATATAAAATTAAAGTTATTTTGTAATATTTTATGTTTGTTTTTACTCTTGTTTGGGGTATTGTTCTTATGCAGCTCATTTAAAGATGTAATGTATAATTTAAAATGCAGTTTAGTAGTTAGTCATCCATAATAATTAAACTTTTAGTCATGGCAGGTATGTTCTCAAGGTTAAACAGATATAGTTGAGATAGATCAATGCTCTTCAAACACCTTAGAGACTCGCAGAATGTGACATTTAAGATACTTAGTAACCAAAAACTTTTCATGACAGTGAGAAACATCTGCTACCAGCAGCACCAACCTACTTCATTAAAAGATGATTGGTGCTTAAGAACCTCCAAATGGTATTAGCTTTCAATGTGGCAAAACTTTCCATTTGAGCAATAAACGTACTTGCCTTGACTGCAGACAGTATGCTGTACAAACTGGACAATCAGGACACAAATGAAAAAGACTGATAAACTTTGTTAAAACAAGGTAGGACATTCCTTCAAAATTCCTGCTTTCTAGAAAACTCTGCCAGATATTCTGGTCCTGGAGACTGAAGATGGATGCCACAACAATGCAGAGAAACTTTTGGTGATTCTTCAAACAGCCAGATGTCTCTGTCATTTCTGTAATTTTGAAAGCTACTTGCTCTGCACTTCCTGTTTACTCAGACAATATATCTTTCTGGGGTCTTTGGTGAAGTTGAAGACCAGATAGGTATGTTAGGTTTCCTTAATTTTGACAAAAAGTAAATTATGTACAAAACTTTGAACTCATCAAGATGAGATAAATAATATTTACTCTAAATTTGCCAAATACAAATGTATTGAATATTGTACATGAAATTCTTACTTGATGATTGTTCTTATTGTATATGGTCTTACTATATTAAATCTAAAGCCATTTTTATTTAGACAAAAGAGGGAAATGTTGTGGAATATTACTTTATGTTAGGTTTCCGTTCTAGCCTCTGAAGCCACGCCCTGCCCTGAGTTCTCATGTCAAACCCCATTTAAGAAGAATTTCTGCCACCAAATTCTTCCTTGCTTTCTTCCTCCTGGGACCCCCCCCTCTTCCCTCTCTCTCTGTGTTGTTATAACAATAAAGTCCTTCTATGTAGAAATAGCCTGTCTCCTGCTCACTGTCCATATTCCCACATCTATGAGGCATGTGGTCTCTTCATTCACAAATATCCACTTCCAGCCAAATGGGTAAAGTATTATCGTATCATGCCAGATCAAATACTTTAACTATGTAAAGATGTGTTACATTTTTTTTAATGCTGCATTTGTTTAATTCTGTAAATATGTGCTGTCTTACCTTGCCTGCTTTAGCTAGACAATAGAAGGATAGGTAGGGTTGTCAGGCAGAGAGAATAAGTGAAAGAAGGAGATGAGAAGAAAATGAGGAAGAAAGAGAGGGAAACACTCTGGGCCAGAGGCCAGGCAGCCACTAGCCAGCTAGACACAAAGGAAACATGTAAGATATACAGAATGAAAAAAGGTAAAAAGCCCTAAGGTAAATGTAGATAAAGAGAAGCAGATTAAAACAAGAGCTAAGATAGGCCAAGTATTTGTAACTAATAACAAGTCTCTGAATCACGATTTGGGACCAGGTTAGTGACCTAAAAGAAAGGCAGCTACAACATGGCGAATTCCTTCATTGTCATTAGGTCACATTCAAGCATCACCTATTCCCTAAACACTCCATACGAAACTTCCTCTTAACCTTTTCCCAAACACAGTCACTTTGCATCCTCAGTTCTCTTTACCCCACCCTTTCTTCACATTATTTATCAACTTCAAACAAACTCCGAATTACTCATCAGTGACGGTCATTGTCAGCCACCTTTTGCTACCAACGTGCAAGTTTTAAGAGGGTAGAAATTTCTTTCTTCCATGATATACCCCTACATAAATTGACTGTTACATCATAAAAATTTACTATTCTTTAGTGAAGAAAAACCTCATTGATGTGAGGGAAAAAGAAGGAACTATGTTAATCGTAAATACAAAATTTGATTATCACAGGAGCACCCAGAGTATGAAGAGTAGTGCTAAGGTAGGATTGGTCTTGAAGAGGCCCTTCCATGCTCTGTGAATGAACGGCAGCAAGTCATGAACCACCAATAAGATTTACATCTGAAGTAGATGTGATTGTGTCCACATCAGGTCCCTCTCATATCTACACCAACAATCCCCAACTTTCAGTGTTCACCAAAATAAAAAATTCTTGAATCTTTTATATCACCACAAATCCAATCCTTCCTGAGGCCAGTAGAAAATGGAATTGCTTAGAACAAAGGCCCAATTGCCTGAATCTAAATCCATTTCTACAGACAGTCAAAAGATCTTGAGCAAACTACTTAGTCTTTTTTTTTGGAAAGGGAGAAGAACTCCTCTGTAATTAAATAAATCATTTTCCGGTTTAAAGAATCAAATAAGCAAAATTCCCAAAGTAAGTACTATATAACTATTTGATAGTGTTATTTGTTAGGTAGTGATCATCAGCAAAGGTTTTGTTTTCTCAATTTTTCTTCAATGAGTAGCATTTAAGTTAATCACGTCTACAATTCTCTCATAAGTCACAGAAAAACTTTAATGCAGAAAAATCTAAATATTTCAAAGATATTGAATTTAAAAAGTATAATTTCATATTTTCCAAATAGTTTTAAACTTTATATAGTGAGCAAAGTTCTATTCCTAAAGTATTTGTGGAAATTTTCATTTATTTTAAACTAGAAAAACTTAAAAGCATTATCATAAGAATGGACACTTCAAATAAGTGTTCAATTGTATTTTGTCTTCAAACGTCTGTCTCAGGTTTCTACAAATTCCAATCTAGATGAGTAATATTCATTAAAGTACTCACTGCTTGTTTTATTATTTATAGTTTAGATGTCTTCATTCAAACAAAGAGGCAGATTGTCTTCAAGCTAAGACACCTGGAGAGTATGTGAAGTACAAAGACCGTGATTCAAAAGTTTGCAATTCAGTCAACAAGCAATTACTTTTACATGTGATAGGAGACTGTCAGCTTCAAACACAGGACATTCTTTGAGAAGATTAGTCCAAATTACCTTTTATTACCTTGGCCCACTTGAATGCCCTAAACTTCATCTACTTCTTATTGTAATGGAAGTCCAACTGGGACATTAATATATTGTTTATGACATATTTGGAGTTCTTGTGCTATCTGCATACATTCAGGAGAAAGCTTCAAACGGTATCAGATAACAATGAGCTGGATGTTGGATGTTGTACAGCACAAGGGATTTTATCATCTTGTTGAACCAGTGGCAGTGATTAAACTAAACTGTCTGAACTGTTGAATGGCAAAGGAAAGATTGACACACTTCAAAGATCAGAGGAAGAGAAAGAGGGCTACCTAACTTACTACAGCATTTAAAAAGAAAAGCAATAGTTACAAACAATCTCTATTTCAGCTTGAAACTTTTTAGTATTATATTTTCTACCTTTCATGTACAGTTTCTCACCACTGGCTGAATGCAGAAGTAACTGGAAGGCGTTTATACTCTTATGTTTCTTTGTGTGACAAAGCTTTTAAAATTTGCTTAATTTTAATTTTCACTATGTTCAAAAGAGATATTTTAAAAATCTCCTAAAGAAATTAATATGTTTCTATAACTGACAAGTTTAACTTTTATGTGGAGATAAAACAAATTTTTTTGTTTGTTTTTTACTTCAAGAAAAAACAAAAACTTTTTGTGGTTTGATGGAACTAAAATTATTTTTATAAATTGAAATATTGTTCATATTTGAATTCTCTCAACTCTACTGAAAGTAGAAAACTTACTGGAAATGTACCCAAATGCATCAGCGACACAAAGTGATCTTTATTAGGGTCCATATGTTTCCCATCCATAAGATCTTTAAAGCAATAAACTGTTCCAACAAGTATTTATTATTATTTTTGCTAGTGAAAAAACAAATGGTTTTGTTAGTATTAGGAAAAATGTTACTTCCTCTCAAACAAAATAAAACTGGGAAAATTTCCAGAAAAAGCAAATTGAGTTGTGGTGCTATTTCCATTACAAAGTCCACTTAGCTCCATTCCACGTTATTAGTTATGGTTCACATTCTACTCACAACCCCAGCCAACTGTTCAGAAAGGTTTTTAAAACTTTGATCTGTCATGGCAGTTAAAAAAGGTAAACCTTCAACTGCCATTGTTCTTTGAAAATTCACGTTTCTGTTTTTAACTTCAAATTTGATTGGTAGAAATTTTGAGAGTTATAAATAATTCACACTTTAAAATAAATGCTGACTTAATAATGCAGCTTCATAATTTAGTTTTGGCATTGCACTTTATCATGAAAAATGAGGGACTTTATGAAAGATTCAGTACTCAGTGACAACCACTATATTTTTTTTTCTTACAAAATGCTTTTGCTGGCTGTGATGGGCCATGTCTCTAATGCCAAAACATAGGAAATAGAGACAAAAGAATCAAAAATTCAAGGCCAGGCATTTCAGATGACATGCAAATTCAAGGCCATCCTATACCTAGACCTTTTCTCAAATAAATAAATAAATAAATAAATAAATAAATAAATAGATAGATAGATAGATAGATAGATAGATAGATAGATAAATAAATGAATGAATGAATGAATGAATGAATAAATAAATAGCAAAGGGTTGAGCATGTAGAACATTTCTGTCACCCAAAGTTCAGAATAGAGAGACAGGAGAAACAAAGCAAGTTCAGGACAAACCTGTTCTATATAATGAGTTCTAGTTCTTCAAAGTTAGAGAGTAAGACTTCATTAAAATGTCAGACCATTTCTTTAGAAAGCTCTTCACTCCTATGAGGGATGGGGAGGTAGACTACCACTGGAGTCTAGCAATTTCCCAATTTTCTCTAACACAAAATATTTCTTCTTGTGGGGAAGCACATTAAAACCTAGAAGGTTCTAAGTGGAGACAAAATGTTCCACTCAGAAAAAAAAATTCAAAAGTTTCAGGAAACCCTTGAAACTGACCAGATGCACCAGGCTCCTCACTCTAGAAATGTATATAAACAGTAAGAACTACTGAGAGATGTTCTCAGAAGAGCTGAACTCAGAGGCTCAAATCAACTGTGCTAAGTGAAAGAAACACAGCCAAGCTTCCTGCAAGGTGTGTAGGAAGCTCTAGGTTTCTAGCTAATGAGTTATCGCCCATGCTAGGACAGGCTTTTGGTGATGCAACCTTTTTGGAGGCATTTCTGTTCTGTCATTCCTCACCCACAGTCGTGGGAGTAACCCTAATAAATCTCACCAGTTCACTAAGTTGGATTTCGGTGGTATCCTTACTTCAGTCTGTCGTCAGTTCCCTACCTGGGGTGAATAGGCATCTGTTCATGTCTTCCTAGGAACTCAAGGGATACTTTTGTAATTAAAGTGATTGTCTTGCAAGCAGGAAGACCCGATCAAGGAAAAACTGCAGTGTGCATCCACAGCACTGTAATACAATACTGAGGAGAAAGAGGCAGGAGGACCCCTGGGGCTTACAGCACAGCCATATTAGTTTATGTGTCAAGTTCTCTCACTTCCTCCCTAAGTAAGAGTCCTTGTCAAAAAAAAAAAAAAAAAAAAAAAAAAAAAAAAAAAAAAAAAAAAAACCACATTGCAGCGTCTGAAGAGTAGTACACCAAAGTTGTCCTCTGGCCTCCAAATTCATGTATACACACACACACTTATACACACATACACACACACATACACACAGTACCCTGTGTGAACAACCATATAAACATATAAAGAAATGTGTTCTTTACAAAGTTATTTAATTCTTCTTTTTAAAAAAAAAAAAATCAGATTCTGAGACACTCTAAGTGTGACATATGAAACAAAACTTAAACAAACGAGGGCCTCTGGGTTCTGTGCTCACAGCAAGCACTAGACTTTCAGCTAATGACACAGACTGACTATATTCATTTTCAAAGCGCTCTCATCTAGAAACATGTAAACAGTCTGGGCGGTGGTGCACACATCTTTAATCTCAGCTCTCTGGAGAGAGAGAGAGGCAGATCTCTGTGAGTTCAAGGACAGCCTGCCACTCCAAAGAGTTTTAGGACAGCCAGAGCTGTTATATATGGAGAAACCGTGACAAAAAAAGCAAGTGAATATATATATATATGCAGAGCATAAAATATTTTTCAATCTACATTATATACATTTTTTTCAGTTTATTTGATGAACTGTATCTTCATAGTATTTATTTCTGATTACACAATTGAGTTATTTTTGGCATTGTCAATTATAAAGAATGTTAAGGAGTATGCTTATCAAAGGTGAATTTCTATAAAGTTCTATGCTTCTTATAATAAAAAAGCCAACCAAAAATATATGTAGAATTTAAGCAACATAAGAAATGAGTTACATAATTGTAAATACTCATATTTCTAAACACAATAAAGTTTTCCATTCTTCTCTGTACTTTATAAAAACTATTCATGAATTACACAGTGAATCAAATTTCAATGAAGCCACAAAGGCATAAAATTTAATATTTATTAATTGTTTGGCTATAAATAAAATAAAATTTTAAATAAATGCCTAAATTTATATGAACATTTGTTAATCAGGAAAAATCAAGATGAACTCACAATAAATCCTGTCTCAAATAAAATTAAGAGTACAATGTGATTTAACAAAGAGGATATGTTTTTTTAAATCTAAGAAAAATAATGGCAATGGGATTGAAGTCAAAATAAAAAAAATCTCAACAAAGAAAAGCCCAACAGATGTATTAACTACAACATTTCACCAAACTTTAAAAAAAAAAATTAATACTCCTCAAATTATTCCACAAAGATATCAAGGGAATAAATCCTTCAAAACTTATTCTAGCAACTAAATATCAACTCAAATATAAGAGCCTCATAAGAATACAACAAAAAGAAAACTATTTGATGAGCATAGACTTAATCTTCAGTGAAATATCTGCCAACTGAATTCAGCAACACATTCAAAATACCATACATGCAGCTCAATGGTTAAAAACTCTACTGTTCTAGAAGGTTCTAGTCTGGTTCCTAGCACCAAATTAGGTGGGTTACAACTGCCTAAGTACCTACAACTCTAGCTCCATGGTATCTGACACCCTCTTCTGGACTCCATGGGTACTTGAACATACATGGCAACAGATAAGTAAAAATAATTTTAAACTACAATTATTTTAAAAGACTTTACACCATGGTCAAATTGATTTCATTCAATGACTAGAAACATGGATCAACACACAAAAACGTCAATGTGATACAGCACAAAAATAGAATCAATGAAAATCTCACATGATCATATCAGTAAATTTGATTAAAAGTCTGTGTTAAAAATCAACATTGAAAAACTGCTGGGTTCTTCTAGGCCTGGTAGACTACAGAGGACAAGCCCAGCTAGGCCCCAGGTCTCTAGACTTGAGGCAGGAAGAAGTTCACCTAGGAGCCGGCTCAGCACCTCTGACATGAAGCAGTCAGACACTATTATGAGAGAGTACAGGATGGTGAAATGGGAGGGAGGGAGAGAGGCAGAATGATTCATATGCTGGGGAGAAAGGAAAACCTGAAGAGATAAGGACAATCAGGAATGGGTTGAGGTGTAAGGGGATTGTGTTGTCCCATTATAAATAATTGTCCCATCTACTGGTTTAATAAAAATGCTGATTAGCCAAAGGCAGACAGGAAGTGTGGGCAGGGCTATCAGACTAAGAAAACTATGAACAGAAATAGTAGGGCAGAAATGCCACAGAGAAACCAGAAGATACAGAGGACACCTATGCTGGTCTGAGAAAAATACTGAGCCACAAGGCTGAACAGGATAAGAATCATGGGTTAGATTAAGAGCAAGAGTTAGCAAGTTATAAGCCTGGGCCCCAAGTCAATCAGAGTACAATTAATATAAGCATCTGTGTGTCTCTGTGGGACTGTGGGACTATGGGACTGCCAATCTGTGGGTCTGTGGGTCTGTAAATCCAAACCTTGAGGCTAGGCCCGAAAGTCTGGGTCACAAGGTTAGGACCAAAAATCCTGGCCACCACGCTAGACCAGAAAGTCCAGGCCAGAAACCTCATACAATAGTTGAGGTATCTTAATTATCACACAGGGCATGGAGATATCTGGGTCTAGGGTACTGTCAAGATTCATGACTTAGTCTGTCACCCTGATGCAGTTATGGAGGTTCCATGTTGATGTCTGTGGCTACTGTTAGCATCGAAGGTCCTGTGGGTACCCAGAGTCTGAACCACTACCTGTGACCAAGTTGATGTCCAGGGGTCATGCCTGCTTATCCAGGATTCCTATGACATCACCCAGGACTGTGGTGATGTCCAGTCCAGATCTGTGTTGTCTGTGGACTATGTTACCACCAATGGCCACAAATGCCCATATTCTGGGCCTCCCCTGCAGCCTTATTGGTACCCAAGGACCACATTGCTGACAAGTCTATACAGACCTGAGCAATATATGCTGCCATTGTTTGGCCTGAGCTTCAGCTTGGACCATGTCTAGGTCTGTGGCCATACTGCAGCCATGGTCTGTGTTGATGTCTATGGTTCCTATTACCACTGAAAGCTGTGAGGATATGGCTCCACAGAGTTAATCCTGCCCCTCACTGGCTGCAGCACTAGGGAGAACTGACCCTGTGCCCCACCAACTGTACCATTCTGGAGACCAGCCCTGTACCTCCCCAAAGCAGCACAGTAGAACTTTCCCTGATGATGCAGGTGAGCTGGCCTTGAATACACAAGAGAGTGGAAGAGTTAGTCACACAGTGACACAGGCAAGGGAGAAAATTCCCCCTTCCCACCTACTGCAGGTGGGAAAAGCTGGTTCTGTGGTCATGAGAATGTGAGATCTGACTTTCCCCCTCACTGGCTGCAGCACTCAGCCTGGTGTTGTACAAATAAAGGAAACTCAAGGACAGATCTCTGGGAAAGTCAGAGATATTAGAGAAAGTAAACACCACAGTCAGATCTCACCCAGATGTCTTCCAGCTTCCTCAGCCTGGCTTCTCCTGGCCTCTTCTGCCCCTCTGTCTTTCTACATCTGCCTTAAATACTCTCTTTGCTCAGTTAAGGAGTAGCCCCACCACTGCCTGCCTGGGAGTTTGGAACTCCTTCTGTAAACCAAGATGACCTTGAACTCAGTTTGGATTAAGGACGTAGGTCACCACTCCTGGGATATTTCCTATGCTGGGATTAAAGGTGTGAATCCTCTGATCCTCCTAGATTGACTGTGGGTAGATCTCTCTAATATCTCCAAAACTTTTGGATCTTTTATTAAATCCCCACAGCCTGGGCAGCATAGTAGATTTGATCTAGTTGACTGAGGTGAAGGTGATCCTGTGCCTAGAAAGTTTACAGGATATCTGACCCTACCCTTCATCTACCAATAGTGGAGTGAGGGAGGGAGAGATGACCTCCCCAGCCTCTCACTACCTATGGCAGGCAAGAAAGTTGGCTTGGAGACCATGTGGGTGGGAGAACTGGCCCTGCCCTCCACCAGCTGCAGTACACAAGAGAGCAAGCATAGAACCTCACCTAGGCAGCACACTAGAGCTGATCCTATTGGCAGGGGTATAGGTGAACCTGACCTATGGGTGTGAGAGCAGAAGAGCTGCTCCCAACCGACCACTTTCCCTCATATGTCATGGATAGTCAAGGGTAACAGAAATATGCCTTCCCCCCTTTCCCCTTGTCACCTGTGACAGGTGGGAAAGCCAACCTTGGAAACATAAGAACAGAAGAGTTGGTCCTATCCCTCACCAAGTGCAGCAATCCAGAAGGGTGACCTGTACCTTGCCTGGGCAAAACATTAGAGCTGGCCCTTCTGGCATAATTACAGGTGGGCTGGCTCTGAGGGTATGAGATCAAGAGAACTGGCCCTGCTCCTTGATGTCTGACACATTGTGTGAGCTAGCTGATGGAGAACTTGCCTGGATGTTACAATATGGTTTCTTGGTCCCCAGTGGCCAGAGGTCCAGACCCACAGATGATGTGGGAATGCGTTTATGTATGCTGTGAATCTCAATCTTTAAATAAAGGAGCTGTTTTGGGCCATGGCAGGCACCATAGAAGAAGTAGGAGGAGAAATCAGAGCATAGGTAGGAGAAGCAGGGCAGAGTCAGGCAGATCAAGCCAGCCGCCCAAGAAGAAACATGTAAGGAGCACAGGTGAGCCACGGGCCACGTGGCCGACAGATTAATAGAAATGGGTTGATTTAAGATGTAAGAGCTAGCTAGCAATGTGCCTGAGCCATAGGCCAAACAGCATGAAGTTAATATAAGCGTCTGAGTCATTTCTGGGGGTCTGAGCGGGCAGGCGGCTAAGGGGTCTCGGGCAGCAGGTCTGTGGGTCTCTGGGCCTCTAGCCTCCCGGGACCGAGAAACCCCACTACTACACACAGACCTGCTGCCCCCAAAGACCCCTTAGCCACCGGCCGCTGCTTAGGTTCCCTCCAAAATGACTCAGAAGCTTATATTAACTTCATGCTGTTTGGCCTATGGCTCAAGCACATTGCTAGCTAGCTCTTTTATCTTAACTCAACCCATTTTCATTAATCTGTCTGTCATGTGGCCCATGGTTCACCTGTGTTCCTTACATGTTTCTTCATTGGGTGGCTGACTCCATCTGTCTCTGACTCTCCCCTTCTTTTCCTACCTATTCTGAATCCCCACCTACTTCTTCTATGATGCCTATCTTGGGCCAAAATAGTCCTTTATTTAAAGATTGATATGAACAGCATACAGTATGACATTCCCACATCACCTGGATGGTGACAATGAGAGAAATCTGGTAGGCTGACCAACCCAGCTACCACCCAGGCCCAGAACTATGACTATGAGGTAGCCCACCCCAGCACCCACCTCATTTATGAACTATGTAGGGAACAAATCTACAAACCCAAAACCACAGGATCTTCATGATACAAGGCAACATTAGGATATTCAAGAGGAATCCCAATGAGGGCCTACTATTGAAAGGGTAACAGAAATAAGAGGCAACAAACCAGACCAATGACTCACTGCAAAGAACACAAGTAAAGATACGTGGACTAAAGGGTATATAATCTAACTCAATGAGCCACACTACAGCCTCCACACTTCGTTTGTTTTGGGTTTGGCTGTTTGGATTTACTTTTAAATTTTGTTTTGCAAGGGAGGTTGCAAGTCCAGGGCAAGAAAATGGGAAGATGAGTGGGATTTGGATACATGATATAAAAGCCACAAAGAATCAATAAAAAACTAAAACAGAAAGAAAATGAAAAAAAAAAAAAACCTGTTGTGGGATTCAGGTGTCAGCTGATAAGGTCAAAAGACACTTATACAGGGCACCGGGCCCCTGAAGGGGGCGGGGAAAGCCCATTGAAAAGGGGCTTCTGAAACACGAGACGCTCTCTTCCTGGTTCCTGGATGATTGGGGATAGGATCGGATTCCATCGCCTGTCCATCACTCGTCCACCATTCCAGACTTCCAGTCCCTGTTCAGGTGTTACTGTAATCTGTTAACTGTACCGTGAGTTTTGATTTATATTTTAATAAATATCTATCTGGTACTGGTGCCTTCTAAGTAAACTCCGCCTACAAAAACCCACATTGGAACTGGTTATGGTGGTGCATGTATTTGGATTGCTGAGCTCAAAACCAGCCTGACCTAAACAGTGAGTTCCAGGAAAGGCAGAAGCCTTGTCACAAAAACAGAAAAGTCTTGTCTCAAGAAAGAAAGAAAAAAAAGGAAAAAGGGTCAATACCGGCTTATAATAAAAGCCTTAAAGAGAGTAGATGCATAATTCAGCCAAGGAAGCAGTTATAGCTCCAGCTCTTCACCCCTCTTTTCTCTCCTATAAATCTCCAATCTCATCTCCAGCTCTATAGCAGACCACCAGCTGTGGTCTTGCTTCTGTCCCTGCCCCCATTTCCAGCGAATTACACGGATCTTCCCTTCTGACCTTCCTTTCTCCCACTCATTGCTTTTTCCAAGCTACTACTCCAGTAGGCATTCCCTGGGAACCTGCCAGCCAAGCCTGCCAGAGAAGCACATAGGTCACCAAACGGGTAGGCTAGCTTCACATTGTCACTCTCCTCTCCAAGTCTAATCCCCTACCCTCATACGCTCTGTAGCAGACCACCTATTGTGACCTGTCCTCACTGTCTACCTCAGTTCTCAGGTGACTAAGCAGATACTGGAAGAACATCTGCTTTCCCTGCTCCTATGGACTCCCTCAATCCCCCTGACCCTCGACTTCTAGTCCATCTCCATTACTGAGTACTAGTTCCCATCTGGATCTCAGAAACATTCATACCAGGCAATCCATAACTACTACATTCCCCTAAGAACCAGAAAGGGCAACAGAAACCAAGGAACAGAACACCCACCCAACAAAGACATGACCAGGTATCAGTACCTAGAATTATACTCTTCACAAACCTAGGAGCCTAGATATCAGAGTAAAAAACATAATAACAACCAGGAAAATATGTCTTCACCAAAGCACAGCAACCCACCACAGCAAGAACCTGAGAGGTGCAAGGTACACTTGGTGTACAAAGGACATCAAAATAGCCAGTATGAATATGTTAGGAAACCTTAAAGAGGAAATAAATAAATCCCCCAAAAAATTAGAAAAAAAAAAACCCAGATGGTATGTTGTAGAATAATCCTCTTGTAGACTATAAAGATGTCGCTCAAATTGGTTTAAGAAAACACTGATTAGTCAGTAGCTGGGTAGGAAATATAGGCAAGGCAATCAAACTAAGGATTATGGGAAGAAGACTAGAACCAGGAGTTTCCAGCAGAGGGAGCAGGAGATAAATATGTCCTGCTAATAAAGGTATCTCCATGTGGCAGAGGATAAATAAAGAAAAAGCTAGAAAGTAATAACCCTGAGCTATTGGCTGAGTTGTTACATTTAATATAAACTTCAGAGTGGTTATTTAGGAACAGGCAGTTGGGACAGGAAGCATCCATTTAGAAATGGCACCCAAATGTTTGGCACTTAATTTTAAATTTCCACTTAAAACTTAAGAAAGCTTAAAAAACAGATTCTAAACACACAAAAGAATAGATTCAAGCATGGCTTCTTGGTAGTAGCACTTTCTTAGGTTGGTTTAGCAAACACAAGTGACAGATAATACTGAACAGTATGGAGGAAGGGGAACACTTCCCCATTAATAGTGGGAGTACAAATATATATAGCTACTATGGAAGTCAATATGGAGGTATTGTATTTAGGGTTTCTATTGCTGTGAAGAGACACCATGACCATGTTAACTTTTATACAGGAAAACATTTCATTGAAGTATCAGGTTACAGTTTAAGATTTAGTCCAATAGCATCATAGTGGGGAGCAGGCAGATATAGTGCTGGAGAAGAACCTGATACATGTTGATATGCAGGCAATAGAAAGTAGCCTGAATGTCATGCTGAGTAAAGCTTGAGAGAAAGAGATCTCAAAGTTGGCCCTGACAGTATCACACTTCTTCCAACAAGGCCACAATTTACTTCAGCAAGTCCATACATCCAATTAGTGACACTGCCTTTGGGATTCATTTTCTTTCTAATCATACAGGGGATTCCTCAGAAAATTGGGACTCCATGTACCTTAACACCTAGCTGTACCACTCTTGATTATATACTCAAAGGACAGTCCATCCCACTTGCCCAACTATATTCATTATGGCATTATTTATAATAGCCCAAAACTAAAAACAGCCTACATGTTCCTTAGTATAAAGTATGTGTCTGAATCAGCCAATGTACATATAATGATAAACTTATCATTATAGTGAGGAAACTGTTTACAAATTATTTCTAGCACCTGTTGTACAAAATATTGACACAAGATGGGGCTGTTTAATATTCCTTCTAGAAGAACTTTCCACTGATAACTTTTAACAGGTTGAGCACTGTGAATGCAAATTTTTCTTTATCTTGTTTTTGTAAAGGTGTAGTTAAAAAAAAAAAGTCATTCAAATCAGTCACTATAATATATGATCCCTTGGATAATAAAGAAGGCAAGAGAATTCCAGGCTATAAAAAGCCTATTGACTGAATAACCTATTCATGTTTCTAAAAGCTGTTAACTTTCTCTTACAAAAGCCTGTCAGAGTAGCATCATGAACATAAGATCCAATACCAGCTGTATTCCTAAGGCTTCAACATACTTTGGCATTCTAAATTAGCATTTACAAAAGCCCAAGGTTTGTTTAATATTTCTCTGACTTTTGGATCTGACATTATTTTATTTACAACTAAAATCAATCTTTGCAAAAAAAAAAACTGGAGAAGGCTTCTTTTGGGCCTTGTATAATTTTAGTAAATGACTTATGCCTCTTTTCTAATTCTTCAAATGACATAGTGCCAAAGTATGGTCATCAAATGCAAGCTGCCTTTGTAACTCAGCATATTGACCTTCATTTAACATTTTGTCTTGGGAAATATTAATACCTCTAGCCCTATTATGTTGTTCTATGGCTCATGCTTTCTCTTTCTACCATGTTCACTATTGTAACTGAAGCCTATCATTCAATGTCGCTGCTGCCAGATCTTTCTAGTCTCAGGGAATAATTCTGTTTTGAATTACTCATGAATTTAATATGTTTCACATAGGGTGAATACATATCATATAAGACAACCAATGCCTTAAATCTTCTGAAGTCTAATATTTCTAGAAAATTCTGTTTAACTTCTGTATAACTTTGGGGGCTGGTAGTTCTTGTGTAGTAACTGAAATAAACTAAGTTTAATTTTCTAACAACCTTGGGCCATCCTTCCTCAGTTTCATTGTTGAATGGTGCAGTAGATTCTTATCTAAATTGCTTTGTCTGTTTCTTATTGTTTTTCTTATTTTCATTTGTAAGACCTTCTATGGCTTGTATATTATCAATTTGATTTTCATATTTGGCACAAAACCCACTATGACTATTAAGGATAAACTATGAATTACCTGACTGATAGTAATTGAAACTGATATTATGTCAATCTCAGTTAATCATTTGTCTTTTCAGTTTCTGCTTCTCTGTTTAAACTTTATAAAGTAGCATTATACAGAGTCCTAAAGCCCTGTGCTATATTTCCCATCTTTAATGTAGGAAAGATTTCCCTTTTAATACTATTTAACTCTCTCCTTGACGACTTCCCAGTTCTCTTTCTTACCAAATATAATTTCTTGTTAGTTTGTTTACAGCTGGCATAGTTCCTCTGTCCATGTGCCTTACCACATGCTGTAACTTCAATTGTTGTCTTAACAAAATTTCGATTGTTCAGTTTTTACCAATAAAGACTCAGGAGCCAGATTCTGGGGTGAAAGCCTGCTATCTCAAAGAGGCAGAGCAAGCACCCTGCTGACCTTATTAGCTGCTAAGTCAATAATAACCAAATTGCAGTCTGTATAACCACAGAAGTTAAGTATAAAGTAAAAGACTTTGGGTGATTGATGTGGGAATGCCTTTCTGTATGCTGTGAATATCAATCTTTAAATAAAGGAGCTGTTTTGGCCCATGACAGGCACCATAGAAAAAGTAGGAGGAGAAATCAGAGCATAGGTAGGAGAAGCAGGATGGAGTCAGACAGACCAAGCCTGAAGCCCAAAGGAACAACAACACAGGTGAACCACGGGCCATGTGGCAGACAGTTAATGAAAATGGGTTGAGTTAAGGTGAAAAAGCTAGCTAGCAATGAGCCTGAGCCATAGGCCAAACAGCATGAAGTTAATATAAGTGTCTGAGTCATTTCTGGGGGCCTGAGCAACAGTGGTGGGTGGCTAAGGGGTCTGGCACGGCAGGTCTGTGGGTCTGGGCCTCTGGCTGCACGGGACCAAGAAACCACACTACTACAAGTGATAGATTTTCCTAGAAAGGAAAGTAGAGTAGATAGTATAGATGATGATAGAAACTGAAATTGAAGGTTCAAGTGGAAATAGGGAGAAAAGAATGATGGTGGAAATAAAGGGAGAGACATCTGAAATTAAGAGCCATTTTAGATTAGTATATAATAATATCTCGATACAGTAGAAGCTTTCTAAAAATATATACATATATTAAGGAGATCTAAATGAAATTGCCAAATTATGGGGGAGGCAGAGCCCACCTGGACATACCTTGCACTGAGCTATATCTGTTGAATTGTTGGTCCAATGGGCCCACAGGGATCCCTAAACAGCCCAGGCTGTTGTCAAAACTAAGGCTTGTTCTTCACAAACTGATAGCAATGCACCATTGCTAAAGACACCTACACAACTCATCGAACATAGAAAAGTTGATATGCCTACATAGAGCATTTACCCCTACATGATAGTGTCTTTGAGTTACAGTGGGTTTCCATCCTATCCGGCCAGAGGTTCAGACCCACAGACCTACACTCCCAGAGTACCTAACTGCCTGCCTCTGCTTAGGCCCCTCCAAATGACTCAGACACTTATATTAACTTCATTCTGTTTGGCCTATGGCTCAGGCACATCACTAGCTCACTCCTTCATCTTAACTCAACCCATTTCCATTAATCTGTTCTGCCATGTGGCCCATGGCTCACCTGTGTTCCTTACATGCTTCTTCTTTGGGTGTTTGGCTCGATCTGTCTCTGACTCTGCCCTCCTCCTCCTCCTACCTATTCCTGTCTCTGGCTATGGTATTCGCCAAGGGGTGAAAACAGCTCCTTTATTTAAATACTGATATTCATAGCATACAGAAAGGTATTCCCACATCCTCTTTGCTACTGGAAGATATTCTGCAGCTACCAAGGGAAAAATATAATCACCAAGTCAACCACAAATGCTTTCATCTTTAATGGTGTTCTGACTGAAAGATACACTAACACAATGGTAGCACAAACTTCATGAAAGTAGCCAACAAACATTCGATTTGACTTAAAGTAGACTCATCGAGTTGTAACCCATAACTGACATTGGGTGATCAAAAACCTGAGACTATATAGCCCAGAGACATCTAGCAAAACCAAATACTACTGATCCAAACAGAAAAACAAAAACAAACAAAAAGAACACAGTAGTAAAATGACTTCTAATGTCATACTGCTATACTCATAGGTCAGTGCCTTGCTCAACTATCATCAGGAAAACTTCTTATAGATCAGTGCCTTGCTCAACTATCATCAGGAAAACTTCTTATAGATCAGTGCCTTGCTCAACTATCATCAGGAAAACTTCTTTCTGCAGCAAATGGGAACAAATACGGATGCTCACAGCCAGACAGTATGTAAATAGTGAAAGAACTTCGATCATGCAACCCTAAATGGGATGTCTCTGTCAAATCCCGCCTCTCAGGGATCAGACAACCCTACAGAAGAGGAGACATAAAGAGTATAAGAGCTGGAGGAGTTGAAGGGTACCAAGGAACCAAGGCTCTCTAAATTACCATGAACAAAGCTCATATGAACTCACAGACTAAAGTGGAATGGCCTGGGTCTGCCTGAGTCTGCCCAAAAGGTCCTAGAACTGAAAGAAGTTGACCCAAGCTCCCATCCCTAACCCAAAAATTATCTCTAGTTGAAATACACCTGAAAAAGAAAATTTATTTTCCTTCAACATGCCAGGAGCCAGAAAAACCTTAGCAGTGGCAATGCCATTTTGGGGACCAGCGTATTAAGCTTCCTTTTCCCTAGAAGAATCCCTCCCCAGAAACCAGGTGGCCTCTCCCACTGTTAGCCTGCTGTTAAATGAATCCCCTCCCAGGAATTAGGTAAGAGTCCTAGGGTTAAACAATAGCTGAGATTAAATAGGTCTCCATGATAACACATCCTTCTGGCAGAAGAGCCTGCAGCTGTGAATTCCTTGCCTGCTTAACCTTGCTTACCCTTCCCCCAAAGGACTCTATGTACTGCTGAGAAGAATAAAGTTTCAGAGCTTGATCAAAATACTGTCTTGTCCTCATTATTCATGTTTCTTGTCCCTTTATTTGTAGGTCCCTGTCTTTAGGTCCACATTGTAGACCCTGAGGGCCGGGGCATCAACAGAGTCTCACTAGGGAAACAAAGTAATGTTAAAGGTAGCCTGGATGCCCAGCCTTATATGAACATTAGCAAATGAACTCCACTGCATCTCTGGATGTCCCTGTCTCATGATTCATAAAGCCTATCAAGACTTTACATTTTTCTTTTTAATTTTATCTTATATCCTTATTTTTATTTTAAGTTATATTTTTCTTTTACCCTATAGGTTCTTTGTATATATTATGCCTTCCAATTCAGTGTTTTTATGAGTGTTCAAACAAGTGAGACTCTGAGTCTATATCTTGTTTCTGTGCCTTTTATGAGCTCTTCTCTTTCGTTTGTTTGTGCTATTCTGATGTGTTAATTTTTGTCCTATCTTGTTTTATTTTACTTCACTTTATTATTATCCCTTAGAAACCTTTCTTGTTTTCTAATAGGATACAAAAAAGGGGTTGATGGGAATAGAAGTGGGGAGGAGCTGCAAGAAGAATAGGAAGGGGAAGCCATAATCAGAATTATATATATGAGCCTATATAAACATATATATATGTTTGTATATATATATTTGATAGATCATATATAAACAGTATATTATATATAAAGTATATGTAAATAATATATATAAAGAAAACTACAGTTAAAAAAGAAGATAGTAGATATAGAAAGAACACAAAGGGTTTATGCCTATCAGAAAGATCAGGCAAAAAAAATTAAAAGAAATGCTATTCACAAATGATATGATCTTATAAAGAAAAAAATCCCTAAAGAATGATCCAGAATGCTTCAATATATGAAAAATTAAACAAAGAAACAAGATAAAAATCAACAGACAAAAATTAACATCATGTCATTACTAATGAACTTGCTTAAAAAAAGATTTCGAGACATCAACCCATTTACAATAGCCTCATACTAAGAAAAAATACATGGGGATAAGCTAACCAAAAAATAAAAAGTCTCTATGATAGAATTTATGAAATAATAACAAAAGAGAAAAAGACACTAAAAAGCAGAAATACCATCATCTTCATGAATTAAGAAAATTAAATATGGTGAAAATGATCATATTTCTAAAATTAATCTACTAATTCAAGGCAATTCCAATCAAAATACTAGTGCCCCTATGCACAGAAAAAAAATTAGTTAATATTGAAACATAAAAGATCCCAAATATTCAAAGTAATGCTAGAGGCATCACAATATCTGATTCCAAATTATACTACAGAGCCATAGTAAGTAAGACAGTATCAGATAGTGCCATGATAACAGATGCTAATACTGATAGATTAGAGTAAAAGACCCATACAAAATCCTACACAGCTATAGCAAACTGATTCTAGCCAGAGGGCCCAAACCATGTGTTTAGTTTAAATGGCCACTTTAACAAAAGGTGCTGAGGAAGAAGATCTCCACCTAAAGCTTTATCCTGTTCATAATCTGTTCACAACAGGATAAAGACTTTAATGTAAAAACCTCAACTTTGAAACTATGAGAAAGAAAACACACATTTATACATATATAATCTATACACATGGGCAATGACTACTTGAATAAAATACCAATAGCTCAAGAAACAGTAACAAAAGTGAACAAATGTATTGCATCAAACCAAAATGACTCTGCATGGCAAAGGAAACAACAGAATGAAGAGATATACTATAAAGTGGGATAAAAATCTATCTCAGTAATTCTTCCAACAGAGGCTCAATATGCAGAGTGTATAAAATAAAACATTCACACAAATTATCCAGCTAAGTGGTAAGTTAACTAAGCAGCCACTTCTCAGAAGAAGCCCAAATAGGCAATAACTATGCAGAAAGAAAAATGTTTGACATCTTTAGCTTCCAGGAAAATGAAAATCAAATCTATACTTTAGCTCACAGCAGTTGGGATAGCTATCAAGAATACAAAGGCAGAGCTGGAACATGTCTTAGTTATTAAGGTGCTTGCTGCACAAAGATATAGACTTGAGTTTAGATCCCCAACACCTACATAAAAGCTGAGCACAGCAGCCTGCATCTGTAACTCCAGTGCTAGGGGTCTAGGGGTCTAGAGCAGAGACAGACAGATCCCAGGAACCCACTGTTCAGGCCAAATGATAAACTTCAGGTACAATGAGAGAACTGTCCTTAAAAAAGTATATATATATAGAGGGGGGGGGGCGGTGTATAAAAGGTTGAGAGAGACACCTGACCTTGACTTCTGGCCTTTACACATACATGAATAGGCATGAGCTTCATACAAGTTCACACAAGCATGTATTCCCTTCACCCCACATCTTACAAAAATAAAATACATGCAGGTAATGATGTGAGTGGAAACAAACCCTTACACAATGTTGGTCAAATGTAATTTAGTACACTAACTATGGAAATCAGCATGGAGGTCTCTCAAAAGACTAAGTTAGAGCTTCCATATGACCCAACTATTCTATCCCTCAGAGTCTACTGAAGGAACCAAAGTCAGTCAGTTCCCACATACCCATGCTTATAGTACCATTAGATGCCCATCAAGAAACTAATGGATAAAGAAATGTAGAATATATATATATATATATATATATATATATATATATATATATGTGTGTGTGTGTGTGTGTGTGTGTGTGTATGTGTGTGTATACTATAAAACATTACTCCGCCATATAAAAAAAAAGCATGCATATTCAGAAAACTGATTGAACCTGGAGATCTCTGTTATCAGAAATAAGCCAGACTCAAACAAACAATAAAAACAAAACAAAACCAAATGTCGAGTTTTTTGGGGGGGGGGATAAAAAGAGGAATGACACAGAAGTAGAAGGGGTCTGAAAATGGGAATGGGACAAGGAGAGTGATAAGAGACTGGTGATAATCCATGTATGTCATATGCATGTGTGAAAATGTCACCATGAAGCCTATGGTGTAATTAGTAGACAGTAATAACAATAATGAAGAAAGGTCTCATGTGTCAGAACGCATGAGACACTCAAAAGCGTGACTTTGTAAACAAAGCCACAGGGAGGGTTTGCAACATTCAAGAAAGTAAAGTAAAAAGGAACCATTCAAATGAGTGCTCAGCTAAAGAACTCATGAAAAATCCCAAAAGATCTATAAAAGAGCAAAGTAATTTGTGAGCATAAATTCAGAAGTTTCACAAAATAAAATCAGAAACTTTAGGCAAACACCAGTTTGTAGTATGAAGTTTCTGGCCTGGCCTTTCCATTCTAGCCCTGAGGTTCTGACTGGCAGACCCAAAGTCCCACAGACTCACAAAGACACTTATATTAATTACACTCTGCTTGCTGATTGACCTGGGGCCCAGGCATACAACTTGCTAACTCTTTACTCTTAATCTAACCCTTGATTCTTGTCTTGTTCAGTCATGTGGGTCGGTACCTTTTCTCAGAGCAGCATTTCAACTTCTTTCCTCTGTGTCTCACTGACATCTCTGTTCTGCTCTTCCTGTTCCCAGAGTGTTCCCAGTCTGGTAGTTCTGCCCACACTTCCTGTCTGCCTTCAGCCAATCAGTGTTGTTGACAGGACAATTATTTACAATGTAATAACATAACCCCACTATACCAGTTGTTTAAAACTAGGCAATTTCTTACCAAGTTTCTATTTTTAAGAATGGGGAGAGAAAATGCTAAAATGTTTAAAAATCAGAAAGAATTGTAGTATGAGGATTCTGGCCCAGATTTTCGGGTCTAACCTCAAGGTCTAGGCCCACGGTCCCGCAGACCCCCAGACCCGCAGACCCGCAGAGACACACAGACGCTTTCATTAGTTTTTGGCTGATCAGCCTCAGGCCCAGGCATATCACTTGCTAGCTCTGTACCCTTCACCTAACCCATGTCTCTTGTTCAGCCAAGTGGCTCGGTACCTTTCTTTAGAGCAGCATAGTTGTCCTCGGCTTCCTGTGGCTTCTCTCTGGTGGTCTCTCTGGCATTCTGCTCTCAGACTTTTCCTAGTCTGATAGCCCCACCCATACTTCCTGCCTGCCTTTGGCCAATCAGCTCTTTTTATTAAACCAGTGGGTGGCACAATTATTTACCATGAAACAGCACAATTCCCTACAAAGAATCTACAGCCACTGGTTAAAATTTCAAATTATAAAGAAATATTCTCAAGAGAAAAATGTATAAGCTACTGAAGAAAAGAAATGGGAGAGAAGGGAGGGAAGAGGGAAGGAGGGAGAGAGAGAAGAGAGCTTTTGCTAAGTAAAGATATTTTTTGACAATTTTAGAAAATAAACTACAATCTGGGGAAATAGTCATAGTATATATGAAGAAAATAAGTTAAACAAATCTGAGAAGAAATATAGTCACATGGCTTTAAATACTTAATCTCTCTTTGGCTTAGCAGTTCCAATTTTAGTAATTCACCCAATGAATTTTTGTAAGTATAGTTAGATGGCTATTGCAGTTAATTTATAATATACAGAAATAAGAAACAAAGTATGTTCCTGGGTGAAAGAAAAATCATAATTTTAATATAATTAGAAATAATTTATAATAATTAAGAGTTTAAAACTCAAATAAGAAAAATGTATTGTCCAATGGGGATTGAACAAGAAATAGATTACAAGACAGTGTGGAGAGCATGGTCAGAATTATGGCTTTGCAGGTACCTTATTTGTCTACAGAAGAGCTGATGGTATATTGCCACTTCTGTGACAATTGGTGTCTCTGGGGACATGGGGTATGACCAGGAAGCTTCAGTTTCTTTCAACCCAGAACAGGGTTCTGTATTTCTATGACTGCCGCTACCTCATAGAATGTCCCACCTCTGGGTCATTTAGTTGTTGGTGGTGAATAACGAATTCCTCTATCCCCCAGGTTTTCTGTAAATGAATGTTAAATCTTGATTAGACATTCAGATGAGACATTTTTGGTAAAATATTAGCAGTTTTCTCCAGAGGACAGGAGTGTGGTTAGGGAGAAGATGCTGAAATTTACATTCTGTGATGCAAGTTTCAATATTATTTGGACTTTTATTATAAACATCTACATGCAAAATCTTTAAAAAAGAAATAAACATTTGCACTGTTATAGTGGCAATTTAGTTGCAGACAATTATGTAACTTTGGAGAAAAAGAAATGCAAAGTCATTAAGATTTTTATTTAAAAAGGACTATTTAGGTACGTATGTGTACACATGTGCACATGTGTATCTATGTAGACATTTGTTAAGAAAGATGACAAATGTTAGCCAGAGATACCTTGGAGGGTAAGAATATTGATTCTCCACACTGTCTTAGTTTTTGTTTGGTTTAATTTCTGGACTTTTCCCATGAGTCCCTGAAGCTTTGTAAAGAAATGGAATTCGTGGCTATATCACGAAACTAATTATTAGATGCTGAAGTGGTAGAATTCTTCCCATGAAGAAAATGAATAGAAAAAACTGCAAAATCAGCAGTGTGAAAGTAAGATTCTCCAAGAAAACACCAAGTTCTCTTTGGTGTACATAAAACCTATCTTCAAAACTATGCATTCCTAGGGAGTATCTCTCCAAACGTGGTCTCATTAAGCAAACAATATTTCCCCAGGTTTCTCTGCAGTTGCACTTAAGGACAGCACGCAGGGAAGAAAGTCAGTCTCACAGAATTTCACTAAAGAAACAAATCATAACTATGACTACATTTTCTTAAAATCAAAGCCACAATCATTACCTCCTACAATAACTTAATACAGAAAATTATGTTCTTAGAAGCCAGGTGTGATGGCACATGCTTTGAATGCCAGCACTCAGGAGGCAGAGGCAGAAAGGATCTTTGTGAGGCCAAGGCCAGTCTAGTGTACATAGCAAGTTCCAGGGCAACCAGGGCTACATAGCAAGACTCTGCCTCAGGAAAAAAAAAAAAAGTATTCTTAGGATACTTTTATAGTGTATACTTTTGTACACAAGATCCATGAAAATAATATACATGAAGGCATGCTAATATGTCAGGCATATATAAATTTTATCCTTTTATCTTTACTTTGTAGTTTTTTATTTAAAAAAAGAATTTTTTAAATAAGCATTCCTATGTTAGACAGAGATAGCCAAATCATTCCTATTAGGACACAGTCTTTGCATTGAAGAATTAAAGCAATAGTCAATATAACTTCTGTGCATTTTCTTTTTAAATTTCGAGGGCTAAAGTCTTAGAAAGGAATACATGAATTTTTTTCTTTTTCTTCTTCTCTTTAACTTCCTTTAACAATAGTGCAAGCTTACCTGTGAAACTTCCACACAGTTCTCAATGTGGGGAAAGTCATGGAATCTTGTTTATTATTAAAGTTCAGAGTTAGTGGGATTGGTGATATCAGCTGCTTGTGTCCATGTGGGCTCTAGGACAGCCATGCCCAACTCTATCTCTCTACTTTCTTTAGAACCACTTTCTAGGTGACATGGTAAGCAAGACACAAGAGTTTGTAAAGTCATCATCTAAAAAACAAATTTTTGTTGTCATTATTAGAGATGGAAGCAGAGCCCCGCTCCTATTAGTCATGTATTCCCCAGGAGCTGCATCCAACCCTATAAAGGAAATTCTTCCCTGTCAATTCAGATTTAACAATAGACTTTAAAGAAAAAATTTACATACCAATGGTTTAAATTCATTTTATTAAATCCTAGGAAATCAAGCACACAGCACATCCACCCTTTCAAGTATTTGTCTCCCACAGGGAAGTTGGTAAACACACATAAAGGTATGTGCTGCCTCCATTTTCTCCCTGCCTTCTGCAGTTCTACAGCACAATGCATATCACAATCTCCCAGCCGATTGGTTGATTGATAATCGACTTTGGGGTGAAAATGCCTAAGCAGTTTATCATTTAACATAAAAAGAAATGAACAAGTAATTCTTGAAAATCTAATGCTAAGGAAATAAGCCAGATACAACATAACAAATGTCATGAGACTCCACTTCTATGAAATATGTACAGTAGGCAAATTCAAAGAGACTAGAAGTTACCAGGAACTGGGGGTAAGAAAAACTAGTAGCTTATTTCTGGCTATAGAAAGTACTTTGAGATGATAATTTGGGAATTATAGTAAAAAGTGTATACCATTGTGATCACAATTAATATTAGTATCAACAAGCTACAAAACAAATGGATAAATGGTGGGGCTGGGGTGGAACTCAGTTGGTAGGGTACTTTTCTAACGTTCATGAAGCCCAGGATTCAGCCATCAGCACTGCATAAACACGGTATAACAGCACACACTTGTAAACCCAGTATAGTGAAAAAGAAGTTTGAAGTCATCCTTGGCTAAATAGTGAGTTTAATACCAGTCTGGGCTCCCCAAGATTCTGCCTCAAAAACATTTTTTAGAGGTTAAATGAAGTAAGTGTTATTTAATGTCTAAATTTTTTATTAAAAATACATACAATTTAAGACACAAGTCATTATCCACAATTTCCAAATCTAAAAATTTGTTATATAGTTGCCATTTGTTATATAGTTCATTTGATAACACAATCTGACTTGATCTGAACCCATTTGTCAGAAAAATGTGATTGAAGTTGAGTCAGTCTTCTTTGGGTAGATTCAAAGGAGGAAGACGGCTGGATTGTATTGTTTGTTGGTTTTGTAAGAAACTACCATATTGATTTTCAATGTGTTTGTAATGTGTCACATTCTCAGGATTTTAAAAATTGGAATATATTTGATGCAAATACTTTGCATAATTCCCAAACATAATGATAATGTGTTTAGTATGCAGTTTGCATAACTCTAAAACAATTGAGATGTATGAACATCTAGGAAGCAATGAATATGATGCATAAATCAATTCGGAAGAAACTTTGTAATCATTTTAATTTCAATGAGAAAGCTATAATATCATTAGTGATTATTATGTGAGATGTAACAACACACAAAGACAAATATCTCAACTGAGAATTTGGGAATATTTAATATCTAATTTTACCTGTGTCTACTGGAGCTTATTCTTTTTACTTTATTTTTAATTAATATATTATTATATCAAGATCATATTCTTTCATATAAGTACCACCTACTAGCTCATTGTGACACCAAAACTCTAAGACACTATTATTTCAAAAAGCCTGTAATGGTCTCGATAAAAAAGACTGTCTAATACAATACTTATGAGCACAAACTCCTCAACTTGAATTGCCTGGATTTTAATTCCCGTTCAGTATTTACAATATTCAAATTACTTAAACTTGTACACATCATTTGTGTCTTTCATAAGAAAAGTGTTGTTATAATAAATTATGTTACTCTAAGATTTATGAAGATTACATGACCTACCATTCATAAAACTCTTAGCATAGTACCTTGCACATAATAATCATCATTATTGCCACTCATTATATTCTATTTATTCTTCCTAATCTATATGAAAGTTTAACATAAGCAGACTTAACCTTGATAGTACTTTACTTACAAATTATCATATATCATCCCAGAAAAAAAGAGTACTTTCAGTAGCAGATAGGGAACCAGGGAAGGCTGCAAATGCATTTTTACTTGTGGTATGGGTGAAATAATACTGATTATTCCTCTAATCCCTGAATTCTCTGAATTCTCTAAGTTTTTAATAACAAGAAACAAAGTGGATGGAGAGGTTATGCATGTCACTAGTAGTATCAGGGACATCCAGGAAGTCAAGGAGAAAATCTAGTGGGAATTGAGAGAAGCCCTACATTTAAGATCCAAGCCTCCAAAAATATCAGCTGCAAGGAAAGAGTTCATGCTGTAATGACTGCCTGATACTAACTACCAATTACTTTACTAGACTCTGTATTATAAGTTTATAGAAAAGTATGAAATAGTGTATTAGGAGGTTTCTGGCCCTGACTTTTGGACCTAACCTCAAGGTTTAGGCCCACAGACCCACAGACTCGCAGAGACACACAGATGCTTACAATTAATTTTAGGCTGATCGGCCTAAGGCCCAGGCATATAGCTTGCTAGCTCTCTACCCTTCATCTAACCCATGTCTCTTATCTTGTTCAGCCATGGGGCTCAGTACCTTTTCTCACAGCAGCATAGTTGTCCTCTGCTTCTTCCTGCTTCTCTCTGGTGTTCTCTCTGTGCTTCCTGTTCTCAGAGGTCTATTAGTCTGGTAGCCCCGCCCACACTTCCTGCCTGCCTTTGGCCAATCAGCGCTTTTTATTAAACCAGTGGGTGGGACATAATTTCCCACAAAATAGTCCATTGGGAATTATTGTCCATTAGGATAAAAGACAGATCTGCGTGAATAATGTGGGAGGAAATAATCTGGTGTTCACAAATACTTGAGCCATTGTTATGAACTGGAAAAAAGTAAGAAAGGGGGCAAACCCAATATGCTTCTATGTTTGACATTCAGTCTTCTCAGGTTATAGGTCTAGATGGGTGTTCTGGGCATTTATCTTCTCCACTACTTTTCCTGAATACTTACAGAAAGGAACATGGCAGGCCAAAGGGACATAAAATGCAATGTGGAGATGAAAGAAATTCTGAGTCTTTGCACATGCTTTTTTCCTCTGCCTGTTTCCTATGCACTATTTAAAAATAATACTTTTGACAGTGCCTTGTGTAATATATTATGGTTATATTTACCCACACTCCCAATTGCCCTTTCTTGCCTCTGATCCACATTATTCTTCCCACCTAGAGGCTACACCATTAGAGAAAATAGTCACCCTTCCTCTAGGAACCACTAGAAAGTAGTAGCTCCTCAAGAATGGCTGAGGTGTCATAGACCTCCCCTCTCCCATGAGGGGAAGTTGGAGGGTCTGTCTAGTGCAGGTATCCCATAGAGGCTGTGTGTTCATGTGTTCATGAACAGCGTCATAGCTGGACAACGATATTTCATGACACACTTCCTTATCCTCTGGCTCTTGAATATTTTCTGTCCTCTCTCTTCTACAATGTCCCGTAGGCCTTCTGGGGGTGGATATTAGTGATATGAATATTCCATTAAGGCTGAGAACCCAACAGTCACTAATTCTCAGCATTTCGACCAAATACGAATCTCTTGTAAATGGTAACCCTCTATACTAAGGAGCTTCAGTGCCCCAAGCAATGAGCAATGTAAGAAAGCTCACAGCTTACAGGTATAAACATACATATTTAGAAGGCAGTTCAACAATATGTCCATTTTAAAAAGCAATGGTAATGTGTTTCCTCCCCACGCATTCCCCAGCTATAGGTTTTGGACCATGATAGTTCAAGGTACACACTGCCTTCCTTGGGGTGAGCCTCAAATTCAACCACAAAGCAACTAGTTATCGCCAATGCAATCATACTATTATTGCACTAGTCTTAAAGCTCAAATGACTATTTCCAAATGGATCTCCAGGTCTTATTTAGAAGGCATTGGCTCCAAAAAGCTTTCTAGATCCATGTGGACCAAGAAGGCACTCTCCCCATTGTGGCAGTTCTACACTGGTTTGGAATGACTTGTTAGCTTCTGTTATTTTCTGAGCTCATCAAGGACAAAGGAAACATCCGCTCACCTTTGCATTCACAGTGTAATGTGCACTTCGTAAATATTGGTTAAGTCAACACATGCAGGAAAGAGGATGAAACAATGATTCACCAGTTCTTTCTGACCCTCTTCCTTGTGACTCCTGGTCCCTTGTCCTTTTGGAATAAAGGAGTTCATGTGAGGTTCCGAGGAAAAACACTCAAGGAGAAAAAAGTCTTCTAAAAGTCAGGTCTGGTCCAGTCTATGAAGAGAACCTTGAGTTTCTACTCAGTTTGGGTAAGTGACAGAATCAAAAGACGAGTGTTTTCCATGAAAAATTTCTAATGAGGAAAAGAGCCAAAGAAGTTTCAATATCTGTGTTCTGTCTTTAAGTCATACATGCGGAGAGCTACATAGATGCGATAGACTGAATGTTTTATATGTTGAATCCTTAACCCAGTGTAATGGAGCTGGGGGATTTGGGACATGATTAAATCTTAAGAGTGAACCTTCCTAAACAGAATAAGTGTCCTTGTAAATGTCCCTGTGTGTTGCCTCGCCCGTGCTACAAGAGGAAGCACAGAATAAGTCAGCTGTGTGCAGACCAGAAAAGAACCTTGCCAAAACTCAGTGGTGCCGCCAATCATCCTGATCCCAGGCATCCAGCCTCCAGAACTGGGAGAAATAAATGTCTAGGAGAAATAAATATCTAAGAGAAATCAATGTCCGTGTAAAATAAATACCAGCAAGGCTATAGCCTTCTGTTATAGCAGAGAACGTACAGAAATGAAAGCTGGAACGTTCAATTAAAGCTCACATTGACTGAGGGCAGAGCTGTCCTTTCTCGCTACACTGCGCAGGTGTGAACTGGGAATAACGGAGGATAGAGCTGTTGAGAGGAAGCTGGGAGCTCTGGGTTAAGTCCTCTCCTTGCCTGCTAAGCGAGCCATCTGTGAGACCCGTCTGTGGAAATGTGTGCATGAAATGGCAGGGAAGCTGTCCTCCCTCGTTATCACTGGCACTGTTGTTAAAAATAGCTTTAGGTCAGCTAGCATATTTATGGAAGGAGATGGTCTCAGATTAGAGATAAGCAAATACCACCATATTCCATTTATGGAAATCAGAGCTCAGCAGTTAAATGCCACTAAAAGAGATGATTTTCTAGCTCGATAGAACTAAGGAATTCTGAGCTTTTAAACTTCCTTTTTATCAGATGGACGGAAGTAATGTTGGAGAATGGGGAGATTAAATAGCAAGACTAAGGCGGTATCTACACAGAGCAATCAAATCTGTCTAAGTGAAGTGAGTCCGGCCTATTGTGTAGCCACCATCGTGGAGCTGAGCGGTGATCAATGATGTCAAAGGACATATGATCTGACGCAGTCTCCCAGAAATAAGAGAGCTAACCCTACAGCAATACACTAACTTTTGTTTTGATCTCAAATTGTCTTCAGTATTTTCTTCCTGAAGATATGCAATTCTATTAAAACAGATGAATCTCTGAAAAATTAAAATTTTAGATAAAATATAGTATTTATACATATTCTAGATGCTATCAATGACTGCTTAAACATATTCATTATGATGCACATTTTTGTTTTAATGACTGCCTTTTCCTATGTTGTGCATTTTTCTTCAAGTATAGAGTTTTAGCATGTTTGCCAAATTGCCTAATAAACAAGATGTTGGCTTTGGCTGAATCTGTTCATCATTTTATAGTACGATGTGCATATAATTTACAACATAGCCTAACAGTAGGAGCAAATGTCTGACAACTAATAATAACATGTGGGACCATAATTACACACTGACTACTTAATAGAATAAACTATCCCTCCTGAATGGGCTCCACCCCCTTTTCGGAGACAGAGTCCCGTTACATAGCACAGGGTGGCTTTAAATTTTCAGTTTCCCCTCCCCTTCCTCCTGAGTGCTGGCATTAAACACCACAAAGCCTGGCTTCTTCTCACACCCTTTATATGAGTTTGGAAGTTAAATTAATCTTACTACTTCTATGTTGATCGTTAATTTCTTCTCATGTCCACATCATCTTTTTGTTCTGTTTTCTCACTTGCCTTCGTGCTTGCAATAGAAATTCCTACTAAAAACTGGCATTTTTCAAAGTCTTTGCCCTTGAGGAATTGTGCCATTTTCTTTATAGATCATGTCCGTCCACCTCCCTCAAACCCTTAAGAAAGCTGCTTGCTGTTAGTACCAGTTCTATTTAAGATGAGAACATTGATGCTGACTGAAATTTAGCTCTATATTCAAGTTCAGATAGCCAAGGTATTCAGATGATCATTCAGGAAATACTTTCTTTCCTTCCCATTGTCCAAAACAAACTAATCTTACCTCTTGATATTGAACTTGGCCAAAGGATCTACTGGCTTTATGGAATGTTAGCATCTATTATGAACAGCAATCTCAAATACAGTTTGGCTTGTTTCTTCTACTTTGGTGATCTGTCATGAGAAGAATATATTTCAAGAGGATACTAACCCTCCAACCCAGGCCAAATACCAAAATCCATGGGGCTAAGCATGGAAATCACTGAACCCACAAGTATAAATACAGAGAATAAATGTAGATTAAACTTTTAACTTAGAATCTGGAGTATCACCAAGACAAGCTGCTACCAACATGTAGACCTGTGAACAAAAGCCATGATTATTTTTGGCACTAAATTTGAGGGTGTGTTGTTGCTATGGATTGAAGGCATGTGCTCGCCCAGACCCCATCTTGATATGTTGATGACTTAATCCCCAATATGATGCCTTTGAGAGGTAGATAAGCCATCAGCATGGGGCCATTATGAATAGCATTAGTGCACTTATAAGAAGAGATACAAGGATTCTTGTTTACACACCTCTTTCTGTATACATCCAGAAAGCATCCACTTGCTAACCAAGAAAGCCACTAAACAGGAACATTATTGTCTTAAACTTTGAAATTATACTTCCTAGCCTTCAATATTATAATAAATTTCTGAGTTTTACATTGCCCCGTCACTGGTTTCTTATTATAGCAGCCTAAGATGACCAAAACATTTTGGTGCATCCTTATTGTGAATATTATTGCAACACATAACATAGTACTATAAAAGTGGAATTCAAACCCATGTCTATTGGATATCAGAACAGGAGTGTTTAATTTTGTTTTAATCTGTTTTGGTTTGGTTTTTGAGGCAGGGTTTCTCTTCATAGCCCTGGCACCCCTGAAACCCACTCTGTAGACTACTAGCTTGGCCTCGAATTCAGAGATCCACCTGACTCTGCCTTCCAAGTTCTTAACTAAAGGATGTGCACTAACACACCCAGCTAGAAATGTTTAATTCTTAATGCTGCCTGACTACGAAATAGTAAAAAGTGGAATAGCTCCAAAGTCTGAAGATGTTAGGCTAACTTATTTCAAAGGCCAAGAGAAGGACAATTAAAACAGTATGGAGGGAAGCCTGGTCCTCGGGCCCATTTGGAGAAAGGACCTGAGGCAGTGGCCTCCTCCCGCTCCTCCCCCATCCACTCCTTCCTCTTTCTTAGCTACACAGCACACCTTTCAGTCAGCAAGGAGAAGGTAGAGAACCCATACATGGTCTGGTCCTAGGGAAATATATTCTATTTAAAAAAATGCCAGAGTACCTGCTTTCCATGTATTTTCCTCGTCTTTCACTTGAAAGATAGCTCTGCATGCATTTCCACTGCTTGCAAGGATCTAGAAAACACTTAGGAGTCTATGTGTTAGTGTTTAACATATGCTTAAATGCAAGTGGATTCCTTTCGATGGCAACATCACTGATGGAAGGGAGTCAGAAATTCACAATGGTAGATTTCATTAAAGAACATTCTTGGCTCTTTTTATGGAAAAAGTTATTAACATCTGTCTTTTGGCAAAATTCCAAGGCAAGCAATTAACTCATACGTGTTCCTGCTCCTCCCATGATTTCAAATGTCATTCTTCTTGCTTTCTTCCTTCAAACAATGTGAGGTTACTGTGAAAGCCTAATTCAATTCCAAAAGTCAGTGAGCCATGGGCTCCCTTTTCTTAACACTAGAGCTTTCAGAGTTTAATTAACCAATCATTATAAGGCAATTGTATGAAAGGAAATACAATATTTGTAACATTGGCATCAGCTGATACCATAAAAAGTCCACAAGATCATTGAAGAAGGTAAACTGGAGTTGTCGATCATCATTCAGATGGTGTTTTGGAGACTCTTTCTAAGCAGCTCTTAGGGCTCAAGTTTCTGGTTCATTCGCTGAAAACCACTTTAGGGCAAGGATGAATATGGCCAGTTTTAGTGTATTTGGTTATTTTTAGTGTATTTCAAATTACCATGTTAGATTTATTAGAATATCTTAAGTCGTGGCCTCCTTCAGGGTGGAAGTACTTCTGTAATTCATTTTATTAGACAAGATTCACCAGAAAAACAGAGATGAGGGTTTGGGAGGGAGAAGCAGGAATTGGTGCTGGATTCTTGAGTCTGATGACCATCCCAAAGCTCTTCACTTCACCTTTGTGGGGCCTGCAATCTTTTCTCTTAAGGTCATTTGCTGTTTAGATGAGGATCACTTACATAAAGGGTAATCACCGCTATCTAGAAGCCTCTTTGGGGAAGTAAAACCCAGTGGAACAATTCCTAAACTTCTGTTTGATAACATATCTGGATGCTAATCCAGACTAATTAAGTGATGCCATCAACCTCATGATCACCAGAACAAGAACACTGCAGTCAAAAGACCTGCGGAAACACAAAGAATCTACCCTTAAAAACATTTATTTAGACTTAAGACAGCCAGGACAGCATTTGATCTGGGCAGCCAACCACTGAGTCAAGTTGATGCATAAAACCACTACACATCTGGCAAAAATAGTGTTCATGTGTGATAAAGTGAAGGAGCTTTGACAGCTGGAAAAGAGTAGTGTTGACTTTAACCCGGGGAGATCTGTATTTGCAAAAGCAATCTATTAAAAGTCTAAAAATGAGAATACCTTATTAAATTTTAATAAAAATCTCTGCACCATTTTAGTGGGATTTAAAAGAATCTAATCAGAGTTTTCCATAAGCATTGCATGTCTGCAATTGCAAGTTAGTATCTTTGTAGTTATTTCACTTACGGCAGCCCGCTCAACCACACTGAAAATAAAACACCTTAGAACCATCTCTTTGGAATATTTAGCTACAAAAGGAAGAAGAGTCTATATTTCTAAAAATAACGGCATATATATCATATACTATATTCAGTTATAGAGAAAAGTTGAGATGTCACAAAATAACGACTGATCACCCTGGTTTTAGCTACCACATATCTCCTCTGGTTGGGGAGTCATTAGGAAAGACAAGTCCCCAGAGATCCAGCAGCCATGAAAATACAAAATGGGAATTGTTTTTCCACTGGCACAGTGGCTAAACCTGAGTCTACTGGTTTTTCTGCCAGTAACTGAGCCTCTGCAGTTACCGGGCCACTTCTCAGGTGGCCTATATGGACTTGTACATCCTGCTGGATCCACCTCCTGCCACTGCCCCAAATGTAGTTTTAAACTAAATCCCTATTGTTCTATTTGCTGATAAAGATGAGGAGTCAGAGGATCCGATGAAAATCTGCTAGCTCAGAGAGGTTGAGGAGCAATTAGCTGACCTTCCCTCTTTGCTGGCATCTCAGAAAGAGAGCGTCTCTTCCGTCTTCACTCCAAACCAAAAAGGACTGCCACACTCGAAGTCCCTCCCTACTACTTCCCTCTGACTCTCTATGATTACTTTATCAAGTAGTTGCTGGCTCCACCTCTTGCTTTTATTTAATTAACACAGATGCAAACTCGGGGTTCACAGTGTGATCATATATCCCCAAACAGGGTGTTGCACAAATCCTAATTGGTCTTAGAATAAAAACTTGGAGCCAGATAATGGGCTAAAGCTGAAAGGTCAGATAGAGGAACAAGCCACACCCACTTCTCACCTTGCCAACTCCTCAGCCTAAAAAAGTAGATCCTTCTTCCTTATCCTCCGACTGAGCTGTCTGGTCCTTGGATGAAAGGGTAGGGAAAGGGGGCAGAACTCCTGTCCCCTCCCACCTTATATTCCTTTCCCTGCCTGTCTCAACCTTCCTAGTGCTGGAGTTAAAAGCATAAGTCCTTTCCAAGTACTGAAAGAAAAGACCTGAGACCCCCGTGCTAGGATTAAAAGTGTGTGCCACCATTGCCTGACCTCTATGGCTAACCCTGTCGCTGGCTCTGCCCTCCAATCTTCAGGCAAGCTTTATTAGCTAGATTACTAACAATATACCACCACAACAGGAAATAATGAGGAGGGAATGCCCAAAGCCAAGTTTCTATTAAATGTCCAGATTACTGGTCCTAGGCACATGTGCTGACGTCTCTGCTTGGGGTAAGGATTTCTTGAGCTCGTGGTACAGCTCCATAGAGAATGTTTGCCTAGCATGCCCAAGGTTCTGGGTTCCATCCTCAAAACAAAAGAGAAAGAGGAAGGAAGAGAAAGCAGGAAGAGCTGGAAAAGGAAGGAAAATGAAGCCTGTTGGGTAATGTGGTACAGGTTTGTAATCCCAGCACTGGGAAGGCAGAGGCACGGGGATTGTGAATTTGAAATCAGCCTAGAGAGACCACCTAGAGAAATCTTTTCAAAACAAGATCTTGGATTTCCTGGTGCAAGTTGGTGTCCAGGAAAGGATGTTTGTGCTTCCTCAAAAGCATATAATTAATTCCTACCTGGGACAAAGTGATGGCATTAAGAGGTAGGGTTTTTAGAGATTTGGTTACAATAGGAGAGCTCCACCCCTAAGGGTGGAGACACCCAAGGAAGCTGTTCTGCCCCTTCCACTACTATGTGAGGACGCAGACAAAAGAATTACAGTCTCCACTTTTATCTCAAAATTCTGATTTGGTGAATATGAATGGAGTCTGTAGTTTCCACAAGTTCTTTGCTGCCTTCAGAACTAGACTCTGCTCAGGAAAGAGTTTGTGGTTTGATCTGTGCGCCTCTCCTTAGCTTCTTCTTAAGATGGAGACAGGCTGGCTTGCTTTATATTAGCACTCCAAACTGGTTCCACTTTTAAATGTCCTAAGCACATGGGTTCAGAAACTTCCTTCCAACTTTGTTCCTATCCCAGTTCGTCTTGACTTAGTAATCCTTTTTTTGCCAATTTATATAGGCTCAAAACTCCAAAAGCCGGTCACAAGTGAATGCTCATGACGGTCTCTTCCTTTGCAGTCACAGGAAAGCTGATTTCCTCTTGGCCTCATCAGCATCCTACTTCTTTCTGGGCCTCTCTTCTCCCCTCTCAACAGTGCTTCCCGATGAGCCTTCCTTACAAGCAGCTCTGATTCGCAGCTCTGATTCTAGAAAACATGGATGACTTTTTCAGCAAAGTTCATTCAAACACATTAATTCCTCTGAGACTCTAAAAGTCTTTCCTAATTTTCACAGATAAAGATCTTACCAAATGTCCGAGAGGCGGGCTACCAAACTTCTGTCCACCACACAAGTGGCAAGTGTGTTTTCTGTTTTTGTGTATTCATAAACTCAAAGACTTTATATTGCTCAACATGTCATTATTTGTTAATTTGAACTTAAGCTTTTAATTTGCTTCCTTATGGTTTTGGGGGTCATTTGGGGGTACATTATTTTGCTTGATATTGTTCGTGTATGTATTTTCTTATCCCTCACATGCAAATTCCTTATGACAATGCTGTCTTTTTTGCAGATGTAATGAGTATTTTAACGCATACTCACTATAAACTATTATTAAACTTGTTTTATCCCTCTGAGGGTGGTCCTACTGCCATTGGATCCCTTAAATTGACATAAAAGCTAATTTGTCTCAGGTTACAAGACAGGTCACCCACCAAGGTCACACCACTCATTAATTAGTCATCCTGATGTTCCCAGGGTTAAAAGTCAGACAATTTCACTTCAGAGAACTAGCTCAAGGGCACTACCATATTGTGTGTCTAAGTGGTTCTGTTGCTGTGATGAAATACCCAAACCAAAAATAATTTAGGGGTGTATTTTACTTATATTTCCACATAATGGTTCATCATCAAAGGCAATTAGAGCAGAAACTCAAACAGGACAAGAACCTTGGAAGCAGGCATTGATGCCAGAGGCTATGGACCCGCTTCTTCTCACAGTTTGCCCAGCCTGCTTCTACAGAATGCAGGACCCAACCATGGCAGGCTTTGTCTTCCCTTATCACTAATTAAGAGATGCCTCAGGTAACTCCAGGTTGTGTCAAGTTGGCATAAGACTGGCCAGCACATTGTATTATCTTATGGTCAGAAAATAACAAACACCCTCCAAGTACTTCTTGAATAAATAGAATTTAGGATACAGGCTAACTGTGCTGGTATTCCTGCTCCATGCATACATTCTTGGAATGCCATGGAAGCGTGAAAGGCCGGCTAAACACAGACTGCACAAGCCAAACAATCCAAATTGAGAGCACTGTTAAGCTCCTAGAAGGCACAAGTCCTCATTTACCTGGCTAGCTAAGGGGAAACCTCCGATGATGAATGACGGGGTAGGGCGGAGTGGAATCCAAACCGGCCGGCAGTTTTCCACGTCATTATAGCAGTATTTTGTAACAATTTCTTTGGCAACTGACAGCAGGCATTTAAATCAGCTATTTCCTCCTCAGAATTCCTCTCCAAAGAATAATAATGGCCTCTGCTAGTCTGAAGGAAATGTAGCCCTGATTCGGATACAATCTTATCTGGGAAATTGCCATGGTATTCGTCACAGCTGTCATCGAGCTGGGCCCATTATAGGTGTGCTGAGTGTAGAGCCACGGGGTTCTGTGCTCTGAGGCCCCACTACACTTCTTCCTGCGCGGAGCAGGAAGACCAAAACCATTCATGCAGGTGGGGACCGAGTATCAGCGCGAGATCAGCAGAAGAGAATCACCCATTCATGAGGCCAAAAGAAGCCACTCAGGTTGTAGATGTATAAAGACACCTGCAGCGCCACCACGGGGAGGGCAGGACATAGGACTGTTTATGCAGACCACCGAGATACTTAATCTTTAATTAAAGTTCAGGCGGCAAGCTGATGTGAGCAGACAGTGCTAGAGGATAGAGCCCAGGGGTGGTGTGCCTGCCGGGTGTGCAGGAAGCCTTGGGTTCTACTCCAGCTCTGAAATTGAAATAGAAAAGGAGAGAGAAGACCTAGCAAGTGACAGTGTCACTTCAACTGAGAAGTGGTTCACGGAGAACACTAACTCTGGAAATCTAACCTCTTCATGACAAGACATCTCAAAAACTGGAGCCCAGAAACATAAAGTGACTAACCAGAGTCCCGTGTTTCATAGGCAACAGGACTTGGAGCTCTCTCTAAAATGTGAGTCTACAAGGGATGTTCCAGCAAACCCAATGTAATGTTCCTGGAAGGTTTCATTTTTATGAAACCGACAGTTTTCTATGCAAACCACAACAAAAAAGAAAATGTAGAGACAAAACCAGTCTTTTGCCAGTATACAAGAGAGGGGAAACTTGTTTACTACACTACTTGACTGGATTTTTCCCTGAAAATTGTTGACTCACCTTGATTCCTAAAAAGACGAAATGGCTTTGCCATGTATACATAGCACAAAGCTTTCTAAGCTATAAGCCGTGAGAGTGGATATAACCTCCTTACTTCATACAACTAGCAAGTCACTAGAGGTCATGGCAGATGTGACTGTCCCTTCCCGTAGCATCAGAAAACATTTTCTATGCCCCTGAATGCTGAGACTTACTAGCATCCTCTAGAGTTTTGTTTTTGTTTTGTTGGGCATGAAGTAGCCAGGCAAGGCTAGGAAGGATGTCACCGAAGCAACATAATCTCATGGCCAACACAAGGCAGCTGTATCACCATCTGCTTATCCCAGTCTTGCATACTCTCAGTCTGCAAAAGGAAATCACACCCCAGCTCCCAGGACTATTGCGGGAATTGGGGCAAATACCCAAATACTACACAAGTGATTGGCTGCACTTTATCACTTCCCATGTTCTTGCTTGCTTGTTGTTTTTTTCTCTTTTTCTGCAAGCAGCATACTTTTTAACTTTTGAAAGCCAATTCTAAGACAAACAGTAACAAAAACAAAAAGAAAGGTCTGGGTACTTGAGGTGGTTTGGTTGGCCCTTGCTGCAAGCCTAGTAACCCAATTTCAATCTCCAGAATCTTCCTAAAGGCAGAAGAGCACCAACACACGACAAAATTCTGTTTTTCTTTCTGTCACCGTGACACAAACTTGAGTTACAGGAAAGAAGAACCTCAGTCGAAGAATTCCCACCATCCAACGGGCATGAAGCAAGCCTGGGGGAGGGGGGGGGCATTTTCTTTTTCTCTTTTTTTAATTATTAAAAAAATGTCATTTTTTAAATCTGTGTATCCCCCTGCTCCCCCTCCCTCCCCTCCTCCCAATCCCTCTCAGTCAGCCTTGACCCTCCTCATCTACCCATCCCCTCCCCACTCCCTGCAAAGAGCAAGAAATTCCAAGGTCGGTCAGCTCAGCGTGGCTCTAGGAAAGTCAGATTTCCCCATTCCAAAATCAAGACTGGGTTAGGTGTTCCTCTGCAGGAAATGGGCTCCAAGGTACCAGCCCACAAACAGGAACACAGTCTGATCCCATCCCACGAGGCTCCTCATACTGCTCATGCCAGTCTACAGTTGCCTACCCTTGGAGGACCTAGCTCCTTTCCCGGATGGATCTCCAGTGGCTGTTCTTGATTCAGGGAGTTCCCCAGAGCTCCAGAAGAGAAAATAGAGATGATCACATTAGCAAATTAGGGTTATAATGGGTAGCAACCAAGAAGAGTTAGGAACAAATCTTGAAGGAAGGAGATGGTTGAGTGAGAGGAGCAAAGAAGGATATCTTGATAGAGGAAGCCAATGTGGGGTTGGAAAGAGACTGGGTGCTAGGGAAACTTCCAATAGCTCACAGGATGTCCCTGGCCAAGTCTCCAACCAATAGTGGAGGGGGTCCCTAAACAGGACTTCCCCTATGATTAAATGAATAGCCACCCTAAGTGTCATCACAGAACCTACATCCAACATAGAGGTGGAGGTAGAGATCCACGGCTGAGCACTGGGCAGAGCTCCTGGTCCAGCTGAGAGCAGGGGAGGAGAATCTGTATTAGCAGGGGGATAGGGATTATGAGGAAAATTTCCACAGTGATGGTGAGCTGGGGCATTTTCTTAATTGCCGGTTGACACAGGAGGGCTGAGTCCATTGTACACAACCCAGCACGTAGCATCCTCCACAGTCCCTATTTCACTGATTCTTGCCTTGGGTTTTTGCCTTGGCTTCCTTTGATGGTACACTGTAACCTGTAAACCAAAATAAAACTATTTCCTCCTTCCTGAAATTGACTTTGCTAATGATGTTTATCATAGTAATAAAACCAAACTAGAACATCCTCTAGTTTCCATGTACACCTTCCCTCCACAGACACACCACACCATACCACACCACACCACACCACACCACACCACACCACACCACAAAACATCACACCACACACGGTATGCATGAACACAACAATAAGTAAACAGAATTTTGAAATTAAAGAAAGACGGAACCTTTGAAGTAGATTATATTTCATAACCTGATTGTAGGTCACCAAGTTATGTTGATACTCTCTAAGTCTCTTCGGTGTATTTCACTTTTAAGCAATTTTACTCTTTGTAGGTCATGCAATGAAAGTTTGTCTTTAGCTGTATGAAAATCACAAGAGTAACATTTCTGTGTAACTCAAGGGTTTGGGTAGTGTTCTAAATTCAAAACTTCCTTTAAAATTATTTTTGAGAAACATGGGCCTACCCAGTGCCATTAAGACTGAATGGGAGAAGACCCACACGCTCACCTGGAGCTACCCACGCTGAGTGGGGAAGAGAAAACACTGGCACTGCACTATCATGGTGAGCAAAAAATACATGATGGGGCGTGGAAGAGAGAGAACGACAAACTGGTGTGTGGCCTGTGGAGAGAGGCAGTGAGCAGCGAGATGAGGTATGTGGCCTGCTTGCCACCCGGAACTATGCTGAAGTCCGGACCAAGGCTGCTGCTAAGGGCCATGTCTGGGTCCTTGGCCGTGTCTCAGCCGCAGTGTGAGTTGATGCCCATGGCTCCTGTTACCAGAGGCTGAGAGGATAGGCCTGCACAGATTTGGTCCTGCCCCCTCACTGGCTGCAGCAGAACTGGTCCTGTCCCTCACTGGCTGTGACACTTGAGAGAGAGAGTTCTCGCCTGGGTAGCACAATATACCTGATCTTGTTTGTGGAGGTGAGCTGGCCCTGAGGGCATGAGAGTAGGAGGGGTTGTCCCACCCTCCTTGTCTGCCATGTGGTGGTGTGGGTGAGGGAAAGATGCCTACCTCAACCCTGTGTGGCAGGCTGGAGAACTGACCCAGCTCCACATCAACTGCAGCACTCAGGAAAACAGGCCCTGCACTTTGCATGGGCAACACAGAGGAGCTGGCCCTGGTAGTGTGGGTGTGGATGGGCTGGCCCCAAAGGAGTGAGAGCAGGAGCTGGCCCTGTCGCTTGCTGCTTACTGTATAGTGTGAGCTAGGTAGGGGCTTTGCTCAAGAGCTCACCCTGGTGGTGAGGACGAGGGAGGGGAGGTGGCAGGCTGACCAATCCGGCAACCACCACCCAGGTCCAGAACCAGAACTATGAATTGATTCACCCCATTTATGATCTGCTGAAGAACATGAAGGGGGCCGGTCCTGCGGACCCAAAGCTGCAGGATCTTCATGACATAATAGGTTACCCAAGAAGAGTCCCTGCGAAGGCTCAGTATTGACAGTACCGCGAAAACCAAAGGCCTCGACCAGAACAATGATTCATTGTAATGGACAGTTACAAATAAAGCTGTATGGACTAAAGGGCATTTTGTGAGATTCACTGTATCATGCTACAGCTTCCACAGTGAGATTTTCTTCTTTTATTTCAAATATTATTTTATTTTATCTTGGAGGGAGGTAGCAAGGGCAGAGGGTAGATATGAAGAGACTGGGAGATGAATGGGATCGAGATACATGATGTGAAATTCACAAAGAATAAAAAGTAATTAAATTAGGTAAGAGTTATTATTGATAAGTTATAATGATGCAAATGTGCAGGATTTAAAAATTAGTATTATTAATACAGTAAGAAAAAAGCTGTATGCTGTATTTAATTTTTGTGTTGCATTTGCCAGCAGACCAAGTTCTTACCGTATTTTTTAAAATTAAAAAAAAATCTCATTTTGAGGTTTAACCAGCTTTATCTTTGCTCTTTTAAAATCATGCTATTGTTGCCTGTATATATATCAATGCAGTTGCTTATATAATTATATATCACAATTAAGGGTATTTTAACTGTGAATGTAATTCTATGCATGTATAATATAAAAACATCTCAAAATTCATTGAAACTCCCATTTAATTATTACCTTTTATTTATGTTGAAGAGAATATGACACTTTGTCTAAGGCCAATGCTATTCCTTCACTTACATCTCAATTGAGGTGAGTAGATACACAGATGCTTAAATAAACACAGACTAATTTAAAGTTTTTCTTTTTAATTTTAAGCTTTAATGTGATTAAGTTGGTTATAGAATAATCAGTTGTCTTATAATCATATTCTACTGTTCAAACTGAAATGAAATATACCTTCCTTTATTAAAAAAAAAAAAAGGTCTGCAGAGTTGATTAGAGGGCAAAGTAGTCTCTATTACAAGAGCCTTTTCTGCCATCTAGTGGAAAAATAAAATCTAAGAGTATGCGTAATTTACATTTAAAAATCTATTGTGTTTAGGAAAGGCTTGTTTGAAATGTCAAGAAAGCCAAACAGTGTGCTGTCTCCCAGATTTGTTCTGTGAGTAGACCACACGTGGGTAAACTTAACCATCCCTGAACTATAAAAAGGATGGGTTCAAGAAAAATATTCAGGTTGCCTCTGCTTTCTCTAAAATTCCACCCAAGCTCATGACTCCATGGAAGATATTAGTATCTATTGTTTTAAGTGATTGGTTGTCACTTATCAAAATAACCAGAGCCCCAGGTCTCTCCTACTCCTTGGGGTGCTCTGTAAACAGTGGCATGAGTGGTTCAGAGGGAGGTGACTAGAGGCATTCTGTCTCAAATGGTGGCTTCTGAACTTTGAACTTTAAAACTTAAATCACAGAGAAGTCTGGTGGTGCTGGGCAGTACTTATAAGTACTCGGGAGGGAGAGACAAAAATGTTGAAACTTCCAGGTTACAGAGTACATACAAAACACCCTGGACAGCTTAGTGAGACTCTGCACCCAAAGAGAAACATACGGCAGTGCAGGGGATATAGCTCAGGGAGAAGATGCTTGCTTACCATTTAGAAAGCTGTAACATAAATCCATAGTCCAAAAGGGGTAGCTGTGGGAGGGGGAAAAAGAGAAGAGAAATAGAGATAAAGGAGAAGAAAAACCTGTAACTCATATTAAAGCATATATTTAATATAGCAGCCTATCTACACAGATATTTGTACATGTGTGAATATGTGTATTAAAATACAGAGTTCCAAAGCAATTCATAACCTGGCGAAAAGGCTTAGAGGGTAAAGGTTCTTGCTGTCAAGCCTCATGTTCTGAATTCAATTTCTAGAACCAACATGGGAGAAAGCAAGAACTAACTCAGTGAAAGTTGTCCTCTGACTTATAAACCCATGCCATAGGAAGTGTGTGCATATGCATGTACACATTGTACACACACACACATGCGTGCATACACACACATGCATATACACTAAATCAATTAATAAATAAAGAAAAAAATCTACTCTAAGAAGCCATAGACTATCAAAAAAAATGTTGAGAGAGGGATAACTCCCTTTAAGCTGTTGGTAATGAGGAGTTGAAGACACCCCAAAATAACATAGATTCTTACAATTGTTCTTGGTTGTTTGCAAGAATATAATAGCAAGACCTTATTGCTGAAGATACCAACCATTTTTTCAAAAGACTTACAGAAGTCAAGTTGCTGCTGATATGGAATCTTCATCCCTAATAGTTCTTGTGAGTCAAATGTGCTAAAACAAAACAAAATAAACAACAACAACAAAAAACACCAGAGGAGAAAAGCTGTCAAAAGTCTTACCCATCCTACCCAGCTCTAAATCCTGTAGACCTCAATAATGACCAATAACAGGATTTGCCCAATGGTACAGTGGTGACATAACCAACATAACCAACAGCTGTCTGGTTGGACTTAAGTACTGCTCAGTCAGACTTGTAGTGCCTTATCACCATCTGCTTATGCCTGATACTATAAAATTTTTCAAAAATTGTAGCTGTAGAGGAAATAGACCCAAGAGAAGAATCCACTACCACTGTTTCACTAAATCGATATACTACCTAACTGTGATGATATATTTAATAAAACCAGCCTGCAATATCAGAGAATAGATCTACCCACAGTCAAACCAGGAGGGTTAAAGGTAGTAATTCATGCCTTTAATCCCATCAGGGGAAAGACCTATACCTTTAATCCCATAACTCCAGAGACAGAGATATTTCTGTTTCTGTGAGTTCAAGGCCTAACTACCAAATAGTAGTAGCACAGGCCTTTAATCTTAACTTTGGAATATGATGCAGAGTTGAACCTGGAAGTGAAACTACTAGGTGAAGAAGGTATTTAAAGAGGCATATGAAGACATTGAGGTATTCTGCAGAAGTGACGAGGGCCGAGGCTGAGGAAGCTGGAAGCTAGCTTTTACCTTGAGAGGTTGGCTGGGTGAGATTGGATTGTAATCTGTTTTTTCTCTCTGATATTCCAGCTTTTCCCCAATATCTGGCTCTGAATTTTCATTTAATAACAACTAGAATTCATACTACCACCTAGCTGCCTTCTCAATATTTATCCCTGGGGCTGGAGTGATGATTTACTGGTTAAGAGTATCCCCCGCTCTTCCAGGGATCCAAGTTTGGATTCTAGCACCCATGTCAGGCAGCTCACTGGTAATTCCAACTCTAAGGGATCTGATACCTTCTTCTGCCTTTTCTGAACCCCCCTACACACACACACACACACACACACACACACACACACACACACACACACACACACGAAATACACTCACATACACAGACAGTAACTTATTTCAGAGGTCTTCAACTGGCCAAAAGCACAGTGAATAAGTGACGTTGAAGTGACTATATTCTCAAATCTGACATCTATAATACAACTGCTACATACTAGCTCTCATTGAGAAAGAGGGGACAGAAAGATTGTAAGAATCAAGAACCAGGAGGACTCCTTAAAAATAGTGAGTTTTGGACATGCAAGCATGTTGTACCCATGAACTGTCAACAATATGGTTGCCTGCATAAAACCTGCAAAAGACCACCAGTCAACTTCCCAACAGAAATGATGCTTTACCCCTAGTTGCAGAGCTATAAGTAGTTGATAGAAACAGAGGGAGTGTCAGTATTCCCAAGGTATGAGCTCTCTGATCAGCTTCTTATGCCCTAGTGGTCAGTCCTATACCTATGTGCACATGTGCAACATTAATTGGTCTGAGTATATAAAACAAAATACATTCCCAGACAGCCTGGTTTACATATCAAGTTCCTGGCCATTCATACATAGTAAGACTCTGTCTCAGAAATATACATATACATAAATGACATATAACAATAATTATAGAAAAAAGAGAATATAATTTGAGAGGGGAAAGTGAGAGAGATGGCTGTAAGAATTAGAGAAAGAAAGCAAAACCACAAATTTAAAATTAGGTAACTACTCACTATGGTATTTTACATGGTATTCTGGGCTTTCTTCTATTACACTTATTTCGTATAACTTTCATTATTTTAGATTAATTTCACAATCCACTAATGTCCCTACAACCTGGAAATCACTAAGAAAGTTTCTTGAGCAGCCCTAAGTCCTTGCCCTCAAAATCTCTATCTTAGAAAGCCCCACTCCTAAGAAATCCTATATAAGCTCTGTACCTATTCAATTTGGAGCTGTCCCCTTTCTACCTTGGCAGAAGCATCCACTCTCCTGGATTCCTCCCTCCCAATAAATCTCTTGAGTAAAGTTTGTTGTAATTACTTCCTTTCACCAGAGTGGAACAGAGCAGAGATGTAACACTTTGGCTGCGGAAACTTTCCCTTGCTGGAGAAGAATTGTTACACTCTGGAGAAGCTAGCAGAGCTGTAACATTCTCCAGAGCAGAGCTGTGACAACCTTTCTGAGGAAACCCTCTTATTTTGTTCCTTTTTTAATGTTTGTAGCCCAGATTTTCAGGTCCAAGTCAAATCTGTTCTTTATCAATTTTGAAGGAATCCATAGCTTTTTGTTTTCTGTGGAAATAAAAGTACAACCTCTCCCCCAATGAAACATATTTTTGACTTCCTTTCAGAAGCCAAGACGTCTCTAAACTATATAGGCTGGCTTAGTTCAGCAGTTCCTTCCATATACAATGTTCTCTGTAGCTGCCTCTCATGCATCAGTATTTAAAAATTTCAAAGTCAACAAAACAACATATAGGATCCAGGCATGCTGTTTTCCCTGTCCATATGTGACTTCTTAAAACTATTATTCTTTCTTTAAAGACTTCATCATTTTAAGCTATTTATTTAGCTTTTTATGACTGTCTTTATCTATTTTTTTCTTTCATTAGCACCTAAGAACATTTTTCAAGCACACTGTAATCTGTTCAGATGTTTTCTTGGCCTAGATTTGACTGCTTCCTCTCCTCCTCCTCCTCCTCCTCCTCCTCCTCCTCCTCCTCCTCCTCCTCCTCCTTCTTTCCTTTTGAATCTGAAACATTCTTTGCATGCAATAAATCTTAAACTGCTATGTCAGCCACTGCATGGCTCAGCTTAGTGCATATCATTGGCGTGTGGCACTGGTAGATGGCTCTAGCCTGAAGGCAGTGGCCAGTAGCTGCATCTCCGTATGCCAAGCCTACTCAAGAAACTGCAGTCATCAAGAAGATGCTTTAGACTACATGTTATAAACTTACAAAGTTGACAGATGTCTTTTACCTGCTCAAAAATAGAGCTGAGAACTATCTTGAGCTGACTTGTATACACAATTTTGTACTTGTATTAATGCAGATATGTAGGCTGTCTTTAAAAGTTTGTGTGTTTCTAGAACACTAATGAAGACAAGACAAATAGCCCAGGTGATCCAGTATATTGAATGCCTCATAATGTTGCAGTTTCAAAAAAAAAAAAAAAAAAAAAAAAGCAACCAACAACAACAAAAACCCTGCATCTACCCAACTTCAAAGTAGCTAGCTCATAGACTTCTGATAAGCCCTACATTTTCCCATCACATAGAAATTGGACAACAAATGACATGGCTACTTCTTCCAAGACTTTACCATTATTCCAATTTTCTCAGGGTTCCTTAAAGATGCTGTTGCCCCAAACAATAGAAAGTAAATTTTAAGAACATAATACCCACATTCCCAGAAACTGGGGTAGGTAAGTTTTGTCTATTTAGTTATGGATGTTTGCCATGATTTAGAGGCATTGATTGCAAGTTGTTATTGATCATGGGCAGAGAAAAAAAACTAAGCAAAGGAGGTTAGATTGAGGGATTTCTTCCTAAAAAGAAAAAGTGGGTGTTATAGGAATAATAGAATAAAAGGGTAGATTATTGAACATTCTTTAAATTTACTTTAAATTTAGTTTGCATTAAAACTAAAAAGCAATTGTTTTACATTGGTATGGATTTTTGTATTTAATACAAACTTAAGGTTATTTTTGTCATAACACACCATATATATGTTTCTACTTTAGTTTAAGGTATTGTACCCATGTAGCTCATTTAAAAATGTGAAAGTTCTAGTTCTTAAAAACTTATTATTACATTTTTAACTGCTGTGTGGTACTCCATTATGTAAATATATCACATTTTTAAAATCCATTCTTCAGTTGAGGGACATATAGGTTGTTTCCAGGTTCTGGCTATTACAAATAATGCTGCTATGAACATAGCTGAGCAAATGTCCTTGGTGTAAGAATGTACATCCTTTGGGTATATGTTCAAGAGTGGTATTGCTGGATCACTGGGTAGATAGATTCCCAGTTTTCTGAGAAATCACCATACTGATTACCAAAGTGGCTGTACTACTTTACATTCCCACCAGCAAGGGAGGAGTGTACTCCTTACTCCACATCCCCTCCAGCATAGGCTGTCATCTGTGTTTTGATTGTTGCCATTTTGACAGCTACAAGGTGGTATCTCAGAGCTGTTTTGATTTGCATTTCTCTTTTGGCAAAGGATGTTATAAACAATTCTTTGTCTTTTTGAGACATTTGAGTTCTTCTGTTGAGAATTCTTTATTTATCTCTGTACCCCATTTTTAATTGGATTATTTGGTTTTTTATCTCTAGTTTCTTGCATTATTTATATAGTTTAGACATCAACCTTTAGTCAGATATAGGGTTGGTGAAGATCTTTTTCCATTCTGTAGGCTTTCATTTTGTCTTATTGACTGTGTCCTTTGCCTTCCAAAAGCTTCTCAGTTTCAGTAGGTCCCATTTATTATTTGTTGCTTTCAGTGTCTGTGCTGCTGATGTTATATTTAGGAAGTGGTCTCCTGTGCCAATGTGTTCAAGGCTATTTCTCACTTTGTTTTCTATCAGGTTCAGTGTAACTGGGTTTATGTTGAGGTATTTGATCCATCTGTACTTGAGCTTTCTGCAAGGTGATAGACATGGATGTATTTGCATTTTTCTATGTGCCACCATCCAATTATGTCAACACCACTTGTTGAGCAAGTGGTGATTGATTGATTGATTGATTGATTTAATCTTGTATCCTGCCATATTACGGAAGCTGTAGGAGTTCCCTGGTAGAATTTGGGGGTCACTTATGCATACTATCATATCATCTGCAAATAGGAGAAGTTTGCCTTCCTCTTTTCCAAGTTGTATGCCCTTGATCTCCTATTGTCTTACTGCTCTTACTAGAACTTTAAGTACTATATTAAATAGATATATGGAGAGTGGACAGCCTTATCTTTAAAAAAATGACATCCTGAAATTTGCAGGCAAATGGGTGGATTTAGAAAAAAAAAAAATCACCCTGAGGAAGATAACACAGACCCAGAAAGACAAACATGGTATGTACTCACTCAAAAGTGGATCTTTAGAAGCAAAGCAAAAAATTGCATTAGATACCAATTAGTCATGCAAGCTGTGAGAAATTCTCCCATTAGGGTATTTTATAGTATCTGGGGACTGTTTGCTGTTATTATGAGCATCCCCTCTCAAGAACAGAAGGTTCAGTCATCCTCACAAACATCCCCCAACCGTGTTAACCAGAGCCGTCTATTCTCTTCCAGCCACATCTCCCATCCATTCCTGTTCTCCTTTTTCATCTCCATCTCTTCTGTCCCTGGCCATCCTTTTCCTCCTGGAAGATTACGGTAGCCTCCAGTGTGCTCTCTCCGAATCTATTTTTTTTCCTTTTGGTGTGTCCTTCCCACAGCTGCCAAGAATCCTTCTCCTTCTCACAGGTCTGATTGCATCATTCATCACAGCCTCTGTCCAATGAATAGAGTTCATGTTGTTAAGTTAGCATTCAAGATACTATTTTGTTTTTCATTAGACTTACTGTTTAAAATTAAATTTTAGTGCTTGGGAGGTGAGCCTGGTTTATATGGTTAATAGAAGGCCAGCCGGAGCTACACAGTGAAACGCTGTCTCAAATAACGATGGTGGTAAATTAGAGGATCTTGGCCTTGTGAGATGGATTAGCATATAAAGACACTTGTTACTCAATCCTGACAACCTGAGCATTATTCATGGGACCCATATGGTGGAAGGATTCACATCAAACTGTTCTGTGACCTTGACATGTAATTTTATCATGTACATGCACACACACACACACACACATCACACATACATACCCCCGAGAGGGAGAGAATATAAATACATTATTTTAGAGGTTCTCACTTTTAGAACAAAGAAATATAATTGTCTTCTCTTCACTTTTCTCATTTTTTTTCTTGTAATATATTTGCCCCAGCCAATGTTTAATATTTTGTCACCAAAGCAATCATCTTCCTACCTTTCTTCTTTCTTCCTGTGTACATTCTCTGAAATCCAGCTCAAATACAATTGCCTTGCAAGATGCCCTTTGATCCCTAGTGGCATAAATTCTTAGCTTATTAACTGTTACAGTGAGGTATTTTGGTCCTGGGCAGCGAGAGGTCCAGACCCACAGACCTGTGGTCCCAGACCCCTTAGCTGCCTGCAGCTGATCAGGCCCCCAGGAATGATTCAGACACTTATATTAACTTCATGATGTTGGCCTATGGCTCAGGCACATTGCTAGCTAGCTCTTACATCTTAACTCAACCCATTCTCATTAATCTGTCTGCCACGTGGCCCGTGGCTCATCTGTGTTCCTTACATGCTTCTTCTTGGATAGCTGGCTCGATCTGTCTCTGACTCTGCCCTTCCTTTCCTACCTATTCTGATTCCCCACCTACTTTTTCTATGGTGCCTGACATGGGCCAAAAAGCTCCTTTATTTAAAGATTGATATTCACAGCATACATAAAGACATCCCCACATCTATTAACTAAAACTCATTTTTCTTTTTACCCAATGCTTATACCAACTCGCACATTTTGAAATTTTCCAACACATTTATCTTACTTGACTGTATGCACCATTAGCATAGTGACATGTATTGAACATATTTTTATTTAAGCATGTATGCATACAGGTATATATCCAGCATGTAAAGGTTAATGTTAAATATCTTCCTTTATGGATTTCCATCTTATTTTTTGAGATTGGGTCTCTCACTGAACCTGGAGCTCACCAGTTTAGTTGTCTGGCCAGGGAACCCCCAAATCCTCTTAACTCAGCCTCATCAGCTCTAGGATTTACAGACTCCAGCTGTCATGCTCAGTTTTCTAATGTTAATGTTGGATGTCAAACTCTGGTCCTCATATTTTGCACAGCAAGTGTTTTACCCACTGAGCCATCTCCCGAACCCCTCCCCCCCATATTGGGCATATTTCTAGTCGGTGCTGTGATGCTAATAATATGTTCTTTTGCTTGGACACACTTGTTGAGCATATTTTTAAATACACAGAATCAGACATTTATTTCTTATACAGAAAATATAGTGAAGTCTTAGATGTCTATCTTGAACCATATGCATGAGTTTCGGAGCTAGGATCCAACAAATTTTCTAATTTAAATTATCAGCCTACCCTTATCATTTTTTATACGGTGTGTTATGTGATGCTGAAAATACCAAAAATTAAAAAAAAAAAAAAACCTGTGCAATGAGGGCCCTGACAATGACCGCTCTCCATGTATCTATATGGTCCTATCTTACTCTCCCTCTCAGACTTCACGGATCTCTCTTTATGAGCTCCCTTGGAGTATGAAGTCCCTCTTATTCATTTGTATATTCAGCAATTAACATACCATCTGCACATAGCAGATGTAAATAAGTATTTGTGGACTTGCCCAGAGAAACAATTATAGAGGATAAAACAAAAGTATTAGATAATATACCCATGCTTAAGGATCATACACAGCATTTAAGGAAGTAATTACATGAATATTCTGATTATGTTTCATACTTAATGGACAATGAATATATTTTTGCTGAATTAATAAGATTAGAGCCAATTTCTATTTCCAGAAAAAAAATGTTAAATGTTTTTAAAGAAATGCAAATATTTTTTTATCTCTTGGGGCCATATAATCAAGTGTGAAGCAATAAAAACAAAAACAAAAACCTTACAAATCCATAACATTACTCATGGAGCTGTGTTTTCTGCCAAAGGTCTTAGACATACCATGGTAAAGTATGCTTCCCAAAGGTAGAGGGTTTTTCAGGAACTGTGAACAGTCTAAGATTTCCCCTTCTTGGAAGCTGATCATTAAGAAGCCACATTTCCATAAAGACTGATGAAAACTGAGACTCGTGCATCTGAGACAAATTACAGGACAGCCATTGTCGTGAGCTTCTTGGCTACACTTTCCTCTTCATCTTCCAGTCTAATAGCAGTGTTTAAAGCTAGTCCAGAGATTCTGTACCTGTTCAGAGTTATCTAAAAGCTGGCCAACTAGGGATACCTCAATTCCCCAAGGGAAGCTGTGCTGGATAGTTTTATGTCTACTTGACAAAAGCTAACACATTGAACATTTTTTTTTCTAAAAATGGAAATTGGCTCTAACTTCATTAGTTCAGCAAAAAAAAAAATCCAATGTCGATAAATGTAAAACATTATAATCAGAATATTCATCTGAGAGGATAGAACCTCAATTTAAAAAATGTCTCCATAAGATCTGGCTGTAGGCAAGCCTGTAGATATTTTCTTAGTGATTCCCAAGGTAAGGCCCAGCCCATTGTGGTTAGGGCCATCCCTGGACTGGTTGGTGGTCTTGGGTTCTCTGAAAAAGCAGGTTGAGCAAGCCATAGGGTGCAAGTCAGTAAGCAGCACCCTCCCATGGCTTCTGTATCACCCTCTGCCCTGACTTTCTTCAGTGATGAACACACAGATGGTACTAGGTGTGGGGTATTACTGCAACACCCCTGACCATGTTTCTTTTTAGAGGATTGTGGTAGGACTTTAGAATTTTTGGCAAGAAAACCCATTGAAGGTTGAGGGCTCAGCTGAGTTGTTTTGTGGAGCTTGGACCATAAGACTGTTGAGGGCAGTGCAGATGATGGAGGCCTGGATTGTGAAGTTTCAGAGAAGTTTAAAAAGTCTACCAGGGCCATTTGTTATTTTAAATTAGAATGCTGTGGTTCTAGTCAGCTGGAGATGAAGAGTTGGCCATGATGAACACAAGACCAGCACCACAGAAGGGAAGCCTTTGCTTTACTGGGGCAACTACGCTGGTCAGCTGTAGCTGAGAAGTTAGCAGTGATTAAAAGACCAGCATCACGGAGGTGAAATCTTCTGGGAAGAATTTTTTGAGAGTCAGCACACAACGCTCTGTGTTTCAGAGGTGGCTAAAGTTGTACCTCTCGCTGCCAGCAGAATTTGGTAGGCTAAGAGTCACCCAAGTAGTCCTGGTTTTTAAGGCATGAGGAGGTCATGGAGAGCTGCTGAGGCTTGGCACTGTGAGAGGCCAGGAGAGGTACAGCTTTACTGGTTAAGGTACAGCTTTAGTAGCAGTTGAAGGCCCAGGACTGAAGGGGTCACAAAGAGAAGTAGAAGCCTGGCACCGTGAAGAGATCCTATTGGTGAAAGTGCTGCCCAGCTGCCACAGAAGAGCCCAGCATTCTGGAGATGCCACACCATGAGATGACCACCAGTACCACAGCAGTGGTGGAGTGGAGCCTCCCAGACCTAAGCCCTTTAGAGGAGCCCAGAAGATTATGAGTAGATCCCAGAAACTGGATATTGCATGATTCTTCCCTCTTGAAATAAAGTATTTAACTTAATTTTGAATTTCACAGGAGACCATGGGTGAGATTTTTGAACTTTTTTTTTTTAACAGTCTTCCCAGAAACAGACTAGCTCTGTGGAATAGTGGGAGACTGTTTCCTGGATGCGTGCTACACACACATTAAAATGCCTTCCCCAAACAAATCCATACTAGTGGCAATCTTCAGAAGTCCAGAGATGCCAGTCCAACAGTGTGACTCCAGCTGAGTGTGACTTGCTTTTCTGTTTCTGAACAAGAGATATTCCAAAAAAATAAAAGAACTTGTGCATGCATTTTATACCATGACACATCTCTTGAAGACTTAGTTTATCTTTAAAATTGAATTAGTATTTCACAGGATATGAAAACTATGCTATTAATAGGCTCTGGCATTCACCTTGGTACCTAGTATGTAGCAGGTACTAAAGTGTTGCTTATGGAATGTCCTGAATCAAAAGGGAAGGACATGTAACCCATATAGACTCACACACTGAGAATTTAGCATGGGGCGGTCACTAGGCTAAACACCAGTCCTGCCTGGGTAAAGCTTATAATGGGCAGTGCAGAGGGAAAAAATCATCTTGTATCCACCACATAAATGTTTTCAGGGGTACTAGGGAATAACAGCAACATGAAGGAGCAAAAACCTAAAATAAAAAAGGTAAAGATCAGCAGATAATGTGTTTTTCCAGGTCAGACTGAAAATATAGTATCCATAACAGCAGCAGGAATATTTCATGTGAACATTATTGCCTCATTTATTATTAACCATGAATGTGATATTATGGTATTATTGAACATTAATACATATTACGCATATGACACATGTAACAATTTTGAGAATCAAGATCAAAAATTCCCTTGAGGATAGGTCAGCTTCAAGAGACAAGGACTAATTTTTCAGAAGCCAGTGATTACTTTGATCTACCTAAGATTGGAGTGATGTCAAGTAGCCTAGGCTGCTCCTGAACATCTGATCCTTCTGACTCCACCTTTCAAATGTTGGGGTTGCAAATGTATTTCACCATGCACAGCTCAATTTTTCTTTTAGCCCATGAAAGCTATACATAATCACATTTGCTTTATTATGCTTTAGATCTTATAGAAATAAAATGGTAACTTACCTGAGAGACAAAGTTATAATAATCATCCCTGCTCTGGAGATGGGACCTGATAATTTAACCACTCTATTAAATTAGATGCATTAGGATAATATTGGAACGGACCACTCCAGTTGATTTCCTGGAAATCATTATGGTAATAGTGTGTGTCTCCACCTATCTTATTTCCTATACAGGGTATTTGTCTAGAATCTACTTAGCTGGCTAGCTTGTGAGGAATGAGCATCGGTGGGTGTAAGAACTGCATGAAGTGGGCTAGCCAGGAAGGGACAGGAAATGCATCTCAAGCAGAGAGAACAAGGGAATGCAACCAAAGCCAAAAACAGTGCTCTACCTAGTTTGTATTATTTGTGGACTATAAGTCAGGCTGACATGAAGACCTGACCCTAGACTAGATGGCTTAGAAGGCTGGGTCCAGAGGTCCAATGATACAACCGACCTAAAGGCACCTTCCATTCAGCAGCCTTCCTCTCTTCCATCAGCCTATGCTGCCTCAATGGCCGAGTTCAGTGGAATCCCTTTTCCCTAGTAAGGAGAAATGTCTGACGGTAGGACCTTAGTATAGACTGTTGTGTGCTCTGCATCTGTAAACAAGAAAGCACGGTGCAAAAACCAAGTTCAATAAGGCATGACTTGAGAAATCCCTGACAAGACAGCATCGTCCTCCACATGTTCTCTCGCCTTAGGCTACCGAGATACACCCAGGTTAGCGCTAAAAATCCCACATGGATTCTCAAAGCTCTCCAAACTGACCAAAGTGACAGGTGACAATCATAAGCTCGGCTCAACCCTTCTGTCCTGAAGTCATGCTAATGGTTCATACCTTGCTTGGCCAGCTCCAGGGCAGGTTTGCCTAAGAGGCTGAGCCTGAGGTCCTAGTGCAAGCAGTTCAGGGTAAAGCAGCTCTGTCCTGAGTCACCTGGGAACTCTAAAGCACTCTTGTGTATGTGCCAAGTCTCTCCCTACCTCTTCTTGCTTCCTGAACTTTGCCTTGGTTGGCAACTCTTCCCATTTCTATTAGGTAAAGCAGATGAAAGCAGAGATGATGTGTATCCAAGAGCCCAGATGAAACCTTATAGCACTCCCCCTGGCCGCCCTCCTCCCATCTATCACCAGGCTTCCAAGGAAGCTTTCATTCAGCAGCTGTTTGCTCCTCTTTTACATGATGGTTCTCCGTGTTCAACAAGAACAAAGATCACTGATATTCCCGTTGGGTCCATCAGAGGCAACTGAGAACAATGGACTCTTTTTATGTGCAAAAGAGACTTAAAATTTATTCATAATCGTTATTTTTTCTCTCAACACATTCTCATCCCCACGGGCCCTTCCTCTAATTAGCTATGCAAGCTTCGACACTAAAATTTAGCTACATATTAATCTCCCATTTTTATTAGTATGGTGTCTTGATCGTCACTGTATAAACACAGCATGTGCTTATATTTAAATATGTTTTGTTTGTTTCTGAAAAAGATTCCATAAAATTGGAGCTCCTAAAAACAGGTCTGCTAGCACAAAGGAAAATGTGCACTGGATATGCTTCTAAATCACTAGGCCACTCCTGAAATCAAGTTGCTACAACACATCCATTCACATGAGACCTACAATTTCCCACTAACTTAGTTCCTAAAATGTGCCTGGTGGCATATATGTATTTAATATTCACTTATCTCCATTTAATTGTCTTAATACTGTGAGCTACGTTACCTTCATCCTCCAGATTTTGCAATGCCCAGAATCCACTTTCTGTGACTTCAAAAACAGACCTGTCTAAATGAGACCATCCGTGTGGCTTACAAACACGTAGAAGGGGCATCAGAGATGGCAACACGGGAATGCTACATTTAAAATGTAAAAAATATCCATAATGAAATTCCTTCCTGTGTATTCCTCTTTTCATTGTTCTGATATCAAATTAAGACTTGGTTCTGTATTGTTCATGTTTTTGAGCATGTGTGTACACTTGCCTATGCACATTTATTTGAAGCCAGAAGATGACGTTATGTATCTTCCTCTATTGTACATTATCAGATGTGGTCTCTCAATGAACCTGGGGATTGCCCTTAAGGCTAGACTGGCTGGCCAGCAAGCTTGACTCAACCCTGGTTCTGGCCACCTCCACCTTTTTTAGTAATGAGGTTACAGGTGTGTATCATCAACCTGACTTTTTCATGAGGGCTATGGATCTCGGTTGTGAATCTCTACCTTTCAAAATGTCCTATGATCTCTTTAGAAACAAGATAGTTAACACTGCTCTATTGATTAACAAATGCAGATTACAGGGCTGGAGAGATGGCTCAGTGTTTAAGAGCACTGGCTGCAGGTTCATATTCCAGTACCCCCATGGCAACTCACAACTCTAACTCCAAGATCTGACACCCTCACACAGACACATGTAGGCAAAACACCAATGCACATAAAATAAAAACAAACTAAAACAAAAAAACAAATACAGATTAGAATTAAAGAAATCTGAAAATATGTCCCATTGCAGGGCAGTCACAGCTGTTTCTTGATGAACACTCAAGTGAGTGTTAACTAGTTTGGGTATTTAGATTAAGTCAGATTAATTTAAATATTACATTTTATATGTTACCATTACTTGGATACCACCAATGTATCATGTTCAGCAAATTCAAGTAAAAGTCATAATGGTAACAATAAAAAGGCCATTTGCTGGTAGATTAGGAAGACAGGCCTCTACCTAACAGATGAAAGTTTTCAAGTATTCTGAAAGTATAATTATTAGAAAAACTCCCCATAAAGGCTTTCCGATGTAACCCTGCATGGTACATCTAATTTATTGCTTTTGGTGGTTATACATGATAATGCACTGCTTTCAACACCTGCATTCCACACTTCCATTCCCCAAATACCTCAATATTCTGCTCTGTTCTAATGGACATTGTCTTTTAATAGACAGGCTGCCATCTGAGGTTGAGTTGCACCTTGCACAAGTTAATACTTTAAATACTTAATTTGCACATGTAAACTCAACACTGAATTTCAGTTTGTTTTTATTTTGTTATCAGAGGTCAATCACCTACACTTCTGGCAAGCAAATGTTTTAGGCTGTCTTCCTCCGTACTCCCTCCCCCCCCTTTTTTTTTGCTGTTGGTCAACACTGGTGATGGAATCTAGGGCTTGACACAAATACTCCCAATGCCTCTTTTATTTTTAAAATTTGAGAAAGGGTGGGCCTTGCTAAATTGCTCAGGCAAGCTGGAACTTGCCTCCCCCTGCCTCAGTCTTCCAAGTGGTAGGATACAGGCAGTAGAGTGATCTTCTGAGATGCTACAGAAATGCATGAGATCATCATCCTTAGCAGGCTTATTAAGAGAGGTAAGCATGTCTGTTACAGTGACCATCTACTTCAAGGTCATTGACAACAGCTATGGGCACCTGATTCCAGTCTCTTACCCTTTAAGAGGCTGTTCAATGAGAGCACTAATCTCTGTGGTTGCTCCACAAAGCTTATCTGTCTTTTCATTTTGGCTCTCTTCTGTATTTTAGCTCCCCACTAAGCTACATCTTGTCTTGAGTTGACTAATGGCTCTGTACATTATGGTTTTCAACCACATGGTGTGGATAGATCAGTTTTATCTATTCAGTCTGACATGTATTTATTGAGCATTTATTGTGTTAGGCGCTTCTCAAAATGTAAGTGCTACATCAATGAACAAAATGCCTGTGTGACTTTTTCAGATCAAGGTGGACGAGAATTAACAACCACTAAACTCTATATTTGGAAATGGCCGTAAGTGTTGTACAATGAAAACCACACACAGTTGAGGGTTCTCTCAGGGGTTGGCAAGGATGCAATTGATTTCCATTTGGTTTCCTATATTCAGAAACCTAGTCACGTTAGTGTATTTCCCTATAACTCTCCATTACATTCCATGTCTTTTTTCCTAATGTCTCTGGGATTTAGCCTGATTTGAGCACTTAAGATGCTATCATAACACCCTGTCTAGTCTCTCCTTACTTTAACCCATCCTTCCATTTGTGGAGTATATGCTCAAAGTGCTAAGAAGCAAGAGAATGACTGGATACTTACATACTACGTTCACATCATCACTCAAAACAGCCCTAGTGACCAGTGAATAAACAAGAAAAACATAGCATATGCATTAATTACAATGAACAGATATTATGCAATTCAACTTATCGGAGATGCCTAGAATTAAGTTCATGGGCAGAATGCAGAAAATGGTTTGGCTGGGTTAGTGAAAGGAATGGGGATGGGGAAGCAGTAACTAGCATGTTGTTTCAGCCTGAGAGGATGACAAAGTTTTAAAGATGGTAAGGATTACAAAACAATGGCAGGTTCTTCATGTCACTCAGCTACTCAATTTAAATCACTAAGCCCCATGAAATTTATGTTATCTTTCACTACAATAAAGAATGGTCAATGAGGCCAGGAATCAAGTTCTTAATGTTCACATATATTGGAACATACAAATAATTTTTATAACAATCTCCACATAAGGATTATCTTATTTGAAGAATAAAAAACATATTACATTTAACTGGATTGTCAATTTAGTTTTAAAACCAAACCAGTATTAATGATTATCTCCTCTTACTATCACGAAAAAAATAATTCTACTTCTACCCAAAGCTTAATTTAAGATGTAATTATATAATGTAAATATATATAACCTATGACTCTTATTCATAGTAATATATATATATATATGTATATATAGACTACCTTCAGAAGCAGAACTGAATTCATAGAAGCATATATATTGAAGGCCATGCCAATACCAAATCATTTTATCACTAACATGCATAATACTGCCACTATATAACTGGTTTGTTTCTTAAATATTACTTATGAGCTCATTAAAAATGTATATTTACACTTAAAAACATAACACAATAAAATTCTCTGTAAACAATAAAGCATGTTTTCTATAAACATAATCCTTTTCTCAATATATTTTACTACTTTGTTTCACACATAAATAACTTACTCTACAAAATCATAAATAAAACTACCAATTGTGGAGTGTGAGAAAGTACTTTTTGATTTTATAAATAACATACAATATGTACCTCAGCAATCACACAATTCTTACAAGTTCTTATTATCTCCCAACTTGGGAGAGTTGTCTATAACAGACTTTTCAATTTACTTAGTAAAGATGGCATTCATTTAAAAAGTCAAAATAGCTACAAGCCTTTGCTGCCTATATAGTCCATGGTAGCCTGCGATGCACAATTCCTGTCTCTGTCTTCTGACTGCAGGAAATACCCATCAACAGTTGAGATTAGTTTAAGGGCAAGCAGAGAGGGCAAATTCATTACTAAATTAAAAAAAAAAATCTGCTTGTCTAAACCACAAAAAAGGTGGCAGAAGAATGAATGCTTGTACATCATGTAATGTCAGAGAACTAAAATGAAAATTTAAGAAACAAAAAATTCAGATTAAATTCATATTAAACTTATGAAAATATTCCACTGAGATTCTGTGATAGGAACAGAACCAATATCATCAAAAGCTTTTCTGAATTTATTTTTGAACTATTATTTTCATGAGTTTAAGCTTTAATGGTAAAAATAACACACAAGACTTTTCTGCAAACAAGTGGAAATCTTAGTTCTTTAAAAAATATTATGAATCAATTTGTTGAAATACACCACCTATGTACTGATTGAATAGCCACTCAAGACTAAACAGAAATTATTTCTATTATTTTTATGCAATAAAATAAAATAATTTGCATGCTTGCTGATTTCACTTTATACATTATTTTGTAGTCCTTTATTTGAGCACAAAATTTAGAAAGGGAAGCATTCTCAGCTACTCACTAGATTTAAATGGTTCCAGACTACAAATAATAGTTAAGCCAAGCCCTGTCATTACATGCTTTTGACCCTCTTATAAAAAGAAAGATGTAAAACCAAAAAAGCAAAATTCACAAGTGGCAGCTGAAATCACATCAACTTCCAGCCCAATATAGCCACAGTTATGCATAAACAATTCAAAATTAAGGTTTATAACGGAATGTCAACAAGTCAAAACTACTATTCATCACTTCTGATGTGTTCTACTAACTTCAATCAGGCACAGCAGCTGTGTACATCTGACAGACACTGTTTAGAAAATGACCACTCATATTCTTTATGATATAAATAAGGAATACATAAAGGGTACAGCGGCCATGGAATTGGGGTCATTCACAACGAGATGGCTGTGATGTAAACATGCCTGCTGGCTTCCTTAAGCCACTTCCACTGACTTACACAAGCATGATTTTGTAATTCTTTCAAAAAAACAAAACTATTTTCTACACAGCAAGCAGTAATATCATTGTCCATCTTGACAATGCAATCTTCAAAGTATCTTGCAGAGCTTGACATATCTGTTCAGAACTTCCCCCGAAGTCAGCTTGTATTTTCTGCAGCCTAGAACAAGAGAGCAAGACTTGTAATTTCAGGAGACACACCATGGAGCTGTGAGTCTTATACCATATTGAACAAACAGCTAGCTATTCCCAAACATAACTGAATTACTTTTACTGGAAAAATACAGTGATTTTTACTTTTGTTGTATTACCAAACTTATCTTTTGCCAGGTGGTGCACACTTTTAATCCCTGTACTTGGGAGGCAGAGGCAGGCTCTGTGAATTCTAGGCCAGCAGTCTACAGGGCAAGTTCCAGGATAGCCAGTACTGTTATATATAGAGACCTTGTCTCAGAAAACAAACAAAAACAAAAACCCCAAAACATTTATTTACTGCTAGATTACAAACAGAAAGTTATTTCTATCATTTTAAATAATGAAGAGAACATGTAAAACTGGATTACTTAAAAGTTAACATAACAATCTTTTCCAAGGTCTTCACTAGTTTATTTTATTGCAAAGAGAGAATTAAAAATGAGAAAGATTTATGAAGCTACAAAGTAGGCAAAACACCAGCAAGAGAAGAATAGCGAACACATTTTTCATCTCTCCTTCTTCATTTTTTACTTGTGGTATTATTTACTTAAAAAAATAAAAATCATTTTATTGTAATGAACTGATAAAAAAAAGACATATTTGCATTCAGTCACAAACTCCATACATCTCAATGATACAGTTAGAATGTCCTTTCTTAGGGTATTACATTTTATGTACACACACACACAGGCGGACGGGGAGAAAATACCATGACAGAGTTAAAACTAGAAAACAATTAGCTTTTCATCTTTCATGCTCATCTGTCCCTTTGCCTGCAGTTCTGTCCTTCCACACCACCTAGTATTATCCTTTCTTGGTCTCCTTTCTTAAGGGCTCTTACAGTAGCCCTTTCAGCTGTTACACATGTACATATTGTAGGCTAGGATCTGCGTATGAGGAATAATGTTTAGGTTCCTCCTCCTCCCCTTTGGAGTGATAACTTTGCCCCCTCTCCCAGGTGTGTCACCTGATACGGATTTCAATGAATTGAAGGGATAAGCATTTGTCGGTAACCCCACATTGAAAGGCTAAGCCAGGAAGTACTGGAGCTGCAGGTCAGTCAGCTTGAGCTCCACAGGGGAGGAAACCCGGTGTCAAAAACCAGGGACAAAACCCCCCAAAGACTTAATACACTTTCTTAATACCAATATGAAAATGATGAACTTTGTTTCTTTGCTTTTTGAGACAGGTTTCCTTGTGTAGCCCTGGTTGTCCTGGAACTCACTCTACAGACTAGCCTGGCCTTGAACTCACAGAAATCTGCCTCGCTCTGCCTTGAATGCTGACATAGACGGTGTGTGGCACCGCCACTCAGTTCTGAAAATGATGAATTTAATCTTAGAAAAATACATAATGTGTTTCTATTTCTACTTACTAATTAAAATTTCCTTTTTAGCTATTTCAAGAAAATATGGTAAAATGTTGGGAAATTATAATAATGCAACAATATAAAAGGCCTAACTAACCTTCTGCTTTATAGGCAAAAGAACTGACCTTGTTTTCCTTAGAATGGTGGATGTGCAAATATAGTGAGTTAGTTTTGTCTCCTCAGGCCTTACTACACACAAGTTAGAACAGGTTTAAGAATGCTTGCCGGGTATGGAGGCAGAGACAGGATGATCTCCACGAGTCTGGGGCCAGACACAGATACATAATGGGATTTTGTTTCAAAAAAAGAAAAGATTTAAAAAGTTGGCTTACATGTTCTTTGTCAGACAGTGCAAATTAAAACTCCAGGTCGAAGAGTAATAAAATAAAAAAAACTCTGGGTTGCTTTGAAAAATAAAAATCTGAAAAATAAACAACTTGCATTGCATACTTTATATAGCTCTATTATCTCAGGAAAAAAAAAAAGGAAGCACTATTGCTGTTGGACAAGTGTAACTGTAATCACTTCAAGTTTCAATATTCACGGTTGGTAGGATGCCTGACTACCATACAGCCTTCTCTCCTGCGGTCTTCACATACATATGTTGTTTCTGTTTATTTGTATTCAAGTATCTAATAATGACACCAATCGCTGCATTAGAAGCCACCCTAATTCACTATGAACATATAAGTGACATACACATAGATACTATTTTTAAATATGGTTAGATTTGTCGGTACCAGGGATTAGGACTTGGGTTAGGACTTGAAGTTTCTGTGAATGCTCAATTCCACTCAACACAGAAAAATCCTAAAAATAGTGAGAGTCCTAGGAAAAGATAACATGGTTTGTCAGAATGTCTGTGATCTGAACTTAGCTTCTCTGGTCTTGAGACCTTCTCCTGATGGTGTCAACAGTTAGCTAAACAGGTTTAACTAGGACGCTGGTTTCTTAGTCATTTTTAGCTTCTGGGATGGCCAATCCTGCAACTTCCCAGGCCCAGAACCAGAGTTATGAGTTGGTTCACCCCTAAATCCACCCCATCTGTGATATGCTGAGCATGGGGGTGGGGGTGTCCTGCGGACCCAGGACTGCAGGATCTTCACAACACAGGACAGCAATGGGATGTCCAGGAAGAGTCCCAGTGAGGGCCCAGAGTAATGACTCTGCCATAAACGCCTGCATGTAAAAATGTCTGGACAAAGGGGGTCACTGTGTCACACCGCAGCTTCCATGATGAGACTTTCCCTCTCTTGTTCTTTTTTTTCCTCTTAGATTTTATTTTGCTTAAATTTGGGGGATGGAGGTTGCAGGGCAGAGTGTGGATGTGAGAGGATGGGAGAAGGATGGGGTCTCGATGCATGATGTGTAGGACATAATAATAAAAATGTATTAAAAGAAAACAACAAAACAAGAAACCTAACATGTGAATCTAACCTTTAGTGCTTCAGCGCCCTTGCGGAGTTCCTTGATAACAGATGATAGAGCTTCTGGGTTGATCCCTTGTTCACAAAGCCGTACACAGATAGACAGCGTTTCCATATCTAAACCGGTATTCAAAATCCTTGAAATCTCAAGCAAAACTGAAAAAGATATAGAAACAATTTTTAAAAAATGTGTAACGCCGAAAATTATATACAAACAGGGCTTCTTTTCTTCTTCTTAATGGACTGAACAGGTGTTATTTAGGCATGTTTATATATATATTTATACACATGCAATAACAATTAGTTAAAAAAAAAAGAGACCATAAATTTGAATGACAGCAGGAGGGTACGGTAGGGTATATAGGAAAGAAAGGAAGAGAGAAATTTTACTTTCAAAAGTTAAAAATAAGAGTTAAAAGAATTTGTGGAAAAGCACTTTGACATATCTATCACTTGAAAATCAATTTTCATTTACATACTTTAAATTTTTGATATTCTTTTCTCACATAATATATTCTGATTACAGTCCCTCCTCTTTCCTCCCTCCAGTTCCTGTCCACCTTCCCTCCCATCTGGATCCCACTCCCTTTCCATTCTCATTAGAAAACAAACAAGCTTCTAAGGGATAATCTAACATATATAGTATAAACACATCAGAGCTGGGCAAAATAAACAGAAGGGAAAGAGCCCAAGAAAAGGCCCAAGAATCAGAGACCCACTTGTCTGCACACTCAGGAATCCCATAACAAGTGCTAAACGGAAAGCCATGGTATGTATATGCAGAGGAGCAGGTGCAGACCCAGGCAGGCCCTGTGCATGCTGCTTCAGTCTCTGAGTTCATGAGCTTTGCTCACGTTCATTTAGAGGGCCTTGTTTTCTTGGTGCCCTCTATCCCCTCTGGCTCCTAATCTAAGACTCTTTCTGTCTTTTTCTTCAGCAGGGTTCTCCGAGCTTGGAGGGGAGGGATTTTGAGATATCCCATTTAGGGCTGAGCACTCCAAGGTCTCTCACTCTTTGAATAATGTCTGGCTTTGTGTGTCTCTACTTGTTCCCATCTTTGATAATGGCTGAGCAGGGCATTGAGATACTAAGGAATCAATACTTCAGGATTCAGAAACCAGCATATGCTTCTCAGCTTGTTTTTTTTTTTTAAATTTATTGGTTGGTTGACTAATGCATGTGTGCATATGTGTGGGTTCTCATAGGCTACAGTGTAGAAGCAGAGATCTGATGGACAACTTATAGAATTAGTTTCAATCATGTAGGTAGGTCCTGGAAATCAAACTCAGGTCATCAGGCTTGCCAGCATGGTACTCTTACCTATTAAACCATAATGATCTTGCAGCCCAGTGTTTCAGCTTTAAAAACTTAAAAATAGTTCCTCAACATGCCTTTTCACAGAAATGCCAACTTCTTAACCTTCTAGCTATCTTAAGAATTAAGCTGCTCTTGCACTTCCCCCCATAATACAATATTGTGCTAAAGCTATGATACATCTGTATATTCTAAATTTTATTTCAAGGCAAATTCTAAAAGAACTATTCAGCAACAAAGGCATTTAAAGCTTTAGAACCTTTCATAATAATTTGACAGAGTAATAGCACCTGTTGACTTTATTAATAAAAACTTGTACACTTTAACTTCACTTTTAAACTTTTATTTTATGTGCATGAGTGTTTTGCCTATAGGGACATATGAGCACCACATACTTAACTTATGGCCTTAACTTCATTTTCTACAGCACTGCACTACATGGTAGTTCATTAAGTATCTTTTTGACATTAATAGCAGTCCCACTGAGAACCTTTCAGGAATCCAGGGCATACAGACAACAGTTCCATTGACTTTAAGTGGCGATTGTTTCTCACACTGAGTTTAGAATTCAAGTCAACTGATAACATATTACCTGTTGTATACTTTTCCTTTGCATTATGCTTAGGACAGTGCAGAGTAAATTTACCACTACTCTCACCCAGTACTTGAGAGCTGATGTCTTCTTTCCATATCATTTAAATACTCCATTCCTGGAGTGTAGGGAGAAGAGAGCCTTTCCTCAAAAATAAGGCAGTTCCCACAATATAGTTTACTGAATAACATGTCCCTTTGTCCCAATACTGTAATTGCTACTTTTACTACATAAGTTCTCAGTGATCTATACAGCATGGCTGTGTCATAGCCCTATCAACAATTACTAATGTTATACTGCACACAGTAGGTTAAATATTCATCTTCTACTTTTGTTATCAGCCAAAACAAAGAAGACCCCAGACCCAGATTTCTTGCAAGATAAAAAAAAAAAAATTATTATATTTGCGAATGGGCTCAGGGCAAGAAGATAGCCAAGAGCCCTCAATGTTCTCAGGGTAGAATTTTTATACAGCACTTTAGGTAGGGGAGGGGGATACAGCAATCTGGTAAGGGGAGGGGGAGTTCTCATGGTTACTCAGGGTGGTCTCACCTGAGTTACTACATATAGATCAGGCCTACCAGGCAACGTGTCTCAAGAGTGCAGGAAGCAAGCTTTGTTTAGACTGGACATCCTACATGCAGCTGAGAAATCCTGTAAACAAATCTCTTGAGTCCTTGAGCAGAAAGTCACTGAAACTCTGCCAACCCCAGTCAGCTTCAGGGGCCTCAGGGAGGGGCGAGGGGCGTTTTGGTTTGGTGGGCAAACAGCTATCATGACACTAGAAAGTTAAGTAAAACAGGATTCTTCTATCATTTCATTCTTTCACTTTCAGAAAAGAAAAAAAAGCCTTTTAATCTCAAGTTGAAGTCAAACATTTACATCAATTTCCAAAACAAATTTACTGGGATTCTTCCTTGAACTACATGAAACCATGCATGGATTATTTTGGGAAAATGGACAAGTTAACAATACTTAGTCATGTGCTGGAAAGATGGCTCAGAGGTTAAGAGCACTGACCCCTCTCTTCTAGAGGTTGTGAATTCAATTCCTACAGCTCACATGTGGCTCACAAGCATCTGCAGTGGGATATAATGCCCTCTTCTGGCATAAAGGCGTACATGTAGAACCAAAGCACAACAGCTGATACACTACTAATGTACTTTCAAGTACTCTATAATTGTTTCACATACTGGGTTTTCCATTCTGGCTTATAAAATGGCACTGTCTGTGGTGATATATATTTAATAATATTAGTCTGGAATATCAGAGGAGAATCAACCACTGAGCCAATCCATGAAGGTCAGGGAGTGGCAACCCACACCTTTAATCCTAGCTTTAGGAATGTTGAAAGAGGAATTTAAGATAGCCAGATTGAGGGAGAAAAGAGGTTTTCAGCTTTCCTGGACACTTCCTTGTTGTGCTAAGGAGAGAGGTTTAGAATCAGAACATTTCGTAGAAAAAGGCCCGAGGAGTTGGTGGGTGAGAAGTGTGTTGTTAACACGCTCAGGAATGAACCACAATACCAGTAACCCATGCTAGAGTTTAGTTAGGAAGCTTGTGGGAAGAATATGAAGATGGATTATAAGGGTGCAGGTGGCATACAGCACTTATATGACCATGCCTGGTCATACATATGGATGAAAGGGACACAGGCTAACACGGTGGTTGTGGTTTGTTTCCTGTCTCTGATATTCCAGGTTTTATTATAATACTAAACAGAATTCGTGCACTAACTGTCCTTAGCCCTGTGGGAGAATCATGTTGTGTTTCTCTATATACCAGTAGTTCTGTTCCCCAGTTTTCTGTTATCTAGCCAAATGCTCTGTGACTTATGCTACTGGCTCCCAGAGTTCCCTGCAGCTCTCAAGGGTCCTCTCCATCCCGCTTTCCGTTTGTGATGATTCTCCCTGTATCCCTCTCTTCCATCTTCCAAGCTCCATAGCTCAACCCAGTTGTACACAGGCCACACCTGCTTTAATCTGTGTTGCACAGGCCTAGAAGACAATGAGCTGGGGTGACAGAAGTATCACTTCGTGTACGCCCTGTCTCTCACACATCTTTGTGTGTCACATAGATTTTTGTTTTGTACAAGTAGGGTGTATGCTCAGTATGTTAGTCCATTTTGACCAGATGTGGTGGGACTCAGGTGTCAGCTGATAAGGTCCTGAAGGGGGTGTGGCCAGCCCGGTCAAGAGGGGCTGCTGGGATCTTGAGTGCCTCCTTTTGTTCCTGCTTTCTTGACAGATTCGACCAACATCCATCACTTGAACCATCTGATGGCTCAAGTATCTTCCTAAAGTGTAACCTGTTTTCTTGAATGTCAAATTACTTTCTAATAAATATTAATCCTATATTTGGTATATTCCAAGTGAGATTTATTGCAATATCTGGAGCCCAACATGGGGACAGGCATTTAGTCTGCTGGCGTAGGGGCTGGGGATTCATCCATGCTTTAAGCACTGTAAGAAAGCAGAGGACAGGCAGAGTGTTCAGCTTTGGGAGCCTGCACTCCTGGGTGTGGGCCGAAAGCTCCCTCCCACACTGGCCTGTTGCTCGACCCCACTGGGCCACAGTTGAATCTCACTTCCCTGATGCGCCCTCCTAGCCCACAGCGCTGATCCTCGCTGCTGCCTCTGAGCCAGCCAGAGCTTTGGGGCTTCTCTGGGGCTTCTCTGGGGCTTAGATTCTGGGTATGAGCAGCACCCTGCGATCCCAGCCGCTGCCTCTGGCTGCACGGCAAGTACAGATTCTGTTATACCATTCTGTTTTAATCTGGTGAGACTTTGCCTTTCCTAAGGTTCATATTCAGCTTGTGCGCCTGCTGGGACATTTTAAGACCACATAGGGCCTGTAGGTAGCCTCGTGCTGAGAGTCCCTGCATCTGCCATATTGCTGGTGAGCGAAGCATTGAACACTACTGCGACACCTGCTGACCAAACATCATCACTGCAACTAAATTAAGGCAATGGCTGAAAATTAATTCTATTCATGACTTCAGATCATACTTTTCCATGGTGATTGAGAAATTCTAGAATTAATATCTTGAGGGCTTCAATGCCCCAGTTCTATTTTTTTGGCTTGTTTCTAAATGTTTCAATTTGTGAGCATAATGAAAGAGGTGAAATCTGGAAATCAACAAATGATGTCTAAAATATATGATATGGAAATTTCAAACACTAAAACAGCAGATAAGTTTAAAGAGGTATAATCTGGAAACCAACAATTGCTGTCTAGGATATATGATATGGAAATTCCAAACACTAAAATGGCGGATAAGGTTAATTTTCTGGACTGTGGTTACAACAAGTTTTCGGATAAGGCTTCCTCTTTGTATATAGATAAAACTATACAAGAAAAATACAGGTTTTACATAAATGATGAGAACAAGAAACTTGTTAATTACATTAATTATGAGGACAAAAAAGTCACTAATTATGTTAATAATGTGGATCGAAAAATTACTGATTCTATGAGGTCATTGGAAGGACTGCTTCATCAGGAAAATCAAGCTCTAGAAAAATCAGAAGTATCCAAGCTTCAGGAATGGGAGTCAGTAGTATCCAAGCTTCAGGAATGGGAGGACCATATTGCAGTACTGGAAAAGGGTGGTAATGCTTTTTCTGCTCAGAACAGTTCAGGTCAACCCCAATAAGATATTATGATAATGAAGACACTCTGTCTAAGGTGGTAAACATGACAGGGCTACCCCTTTCTCCACCAGTATTGTTTCCGGTTACTGTTCAGTCAAAGAAAGCATATGGGGAGTCCCCGGAATTTGTAGAGTATAATTATGGGCCGATACATATGAAAGATATCAAAGATTTTAAGGAGGCTATATTGCTTCATGGGATACACTCTAGTTATGTAAAACAGCTGTTATATTCATGGTCAACAAAAAAAAAAAAAAACAGATATTGCCTAATGATTGGATGTAGCTCACTGCTGCAGTATTGGACTATAGCCAAAATTTGCAATGGAGAAATTGGTTTAGGGAGGAGGCTAGGGCCTTAAAGCAACAAGGAAAAATTAGGGTCTTTTTCATTTCTCAGGACCAAATCCTTGGTGAGGCATGTTTGCTGATGTGAAGGCTCAGAGTACTTATAATGAACATATGTTGTTGCTGTGCTGTACTGCTGCACTGAACGCTCCAGAAAAGATTTTGGACCCTGATCAGAAAACTGAGCCTTATACCAAGGTCAAACAAGGCTTAAAAGAATCTTATACCGACTTTCTACAGAGGCTTACCAAGGCTGTACATGGAGCAGTATCAGATCCAGAAGTTAGGAAGTAGTTAATACTTTCTCTGGCCTTTGATCATGCTAATCTGGACTGTAAAAGAATGCTTATGCCTTTAAAGATCAGATCTGCACCAGTAGAAGAATGGACTCAGAACGCAATCAGTGCTGAATCTCTTCACTGCGATGAAGAGAACTGGGTAGGCCAAGCCATTGCTAATGTTAGGGTGAGGAATCAAGGCATCACTTGCTTTTAACTGTGGTAAATCAGGCCATATAAGACGGAACTGTACAAAAGGCACTTCTGGAAATAATATCCATTTTAGGTATGACTTGAACAGAAGGCCATTGCCTTCTGGGTTATGCAGAAGGTGTGGTAAAGGACACCAACGAATGTAGATCTACCAGGGACAAAGAAGGCAACCCTCTACCATCAGGAAATGCCTCTCAGAAGGCCCCAAAAATGAGATTTCAAAGCCAAGGAAGGTCCGATCATATCTAGTCACAGTGGAGGAGAAGAATTCTCAGGATGAATAGAAAATCCAATGCCTAATCTAGAATATCATATGGCCTTGAGGAGTAGAATAAATTCAAGAGAGAAATATCATAAACCCACAATCATGGCATCTAAGATGGCTTTTACAGGCAGTGGATATCCAATTTCTGGGTATTGGAACAATATCTTAAGTGAAGCAGAGTGTAAGATGGCTCGAATGCATAGAACCAGAAAGTCAGAAAGGATGGTTGGAGCCATATATGGCTGACACAGCAGTGAATCTAGAGGGTCATGACCTTCTACAACAATGGACTATCCAGATTAAAATCCCTCCAGGCTCAGATATCAACCAGAGACTCAATTATGTTTCTAAAAGCGATGTTTTAAGGTGCTATGAAGAAAATTCACTAGCCATTCAGGTTGTGCAAAAGAATTGCACAGAGAATTCTCCGATGAAACCAAGAAATAATTAGCATTGGTGGAAAAGAAACTACAAGCACAAGCACATGTGGATCATGTGGATCCAGACCTATATTGCATACTGGTTATTTTACCCTCTAGACAATCTCTGACGGGAATCTTAATGCAAAGAGAAAACATTATATTAGAATGAATATTTCTGCCGCATAGGCCAAGCAAGAAGCTGAAAACATATATCGAAAAAATTTCTGATCTGAATTTTTAAGTAAATTCCAGCTTTGCCAATTGACTGGAAAGGACCCTGCAGAAATTGTTGTGCCTTTGACTAATGAAGAAATTGATCAATCATGGGCAGACAGTGAACCTTGGCAAAAAGCTTGTAGTAATTATTTAGTACAGATTAATAACAAATATCCTTGAAGTAAGAGAATTCAACTTATAAAGGAAACTAATTGGATTTTTCCTCATGTGGTACAGGATAAACCCATTTCTGGAGCTCCTACATTTTATACTGATGTGAACAACTTAGGAAAGGCTGATTACAAATCGGAAAACTTAACTGAGGTGGCTCAAAGCCCTTATAACTTTGTTCAGAAGTCAAAACTATATGCAATTATTATGGTGTTGTTGGACTTTACAGAGCCTCTTAACGTAATAACTGACTCTCAGTATGCAGAAGGAGTTGTTTTACATATTGAAACTGCTAACTTCATTCCTTATGACAAAGATTTAACCTTACTGTTCATACAACTACAGGATATCATCAGAGATAGAATACATCCCATGTACATAACACATATCAGGGCACACACAGGTCTCCTGGGCCCTGTAGCTCAAGGTAATGATGAAATTGATTGGTTATAATAGGAAACGTGCTGGAGGCCACAGAAATTCATGAGAAACATCACATTAATAGTAAAGGATTAAAGAAGAGGTTTCCCATCATTTGGCATCAGGCAAAAGAAATACTACGGAATTGTAACATTTGCTCCTTCTATAACCAAACATCTTTACCTACTGGAAGTAATCCTAAGGGTACACAGAGAAATGAGATCTGGCAAATGGATGTATTTCACTATCCAGAATTCGGAAAGATGAAATATGTACATCATACCATTGATACTTACTCCGGAATGCAACTGCCTTGAGTTCTGAAAAAGCTCATGCTGTACTTACCTTTTGGAAGCCACGGTCATAATGGGAATTCCCACTCAGATTAAGACTGACAATGCTCCAGCTTACGTTTCCCAAAAAATGAAGCTGATTTTTGGATACTATAATATAAATCATATTACAGGGATACCACACAATCCTACAGGAAAGGCAGTTGTAGGGAGATCTCACCGCACTTTGAAAGAGCTGCTTTATAAACAGAAAAGAGGAAACCCAGGGAGAGGCTGCACAGTTCCTTACTGACTTTGAATTTTCTTAATGCTGATGAAAAGTGAACATCAGCTGCCGAGAGACATTGTGTAATGGAGAAATCTTCTGAGATAAATCAACCCATCTACTTCAAGAATGTGTTGACTTCAGAATGGAAGCTGGGATATGTGCTTCAATGGGGTATGGGTTTTTCTTTTGTTTCCACAGGAAAAGAAAAGATATGGGTACTGACAAAATTAATAAAAGTCCGCTTCAAAAAGGAGTCCCTTCCTGAGGAGAAGTAATTGCTCATCCCCAATGTAACAAATGGATACATGGTAAGGAAAACACATTTAACAAGACTGGGGCAGGGTCTCAATTTTGTCTTTAGGTCATTGACTGGATATTGAACGGTTAGTCACCTACAAAGGAAGGGAGAATGATGATGAAGGAATATAAACAAAGGACTATGAGAACAATTGATACAAATATGCACGACCAGGTAATTTCTCAATTCTCAATGCTTTACATCTTACATCTAAACCTCTTCAAAAAAAAATGTGGTCGGGGTTTGACTATAAATAAAGCCGGATTTGGAGTTGGAGTAAGTGGCTTTCTCCCTCTCTAAACCCAAGCATATTGGTAAAGAAAATGTGAGTGATTCTGTCTCATATCAGAATCTGTCCCCTGGTGTGGGACAGAAGACAGTTAGAATGTTTAGGGACCAATATTATCGTAACTTCATCTTTAATCGTATTTCTCTCTGTATCTGGACCTCCCAACCATCCTCTCTGCATACAATCTCCTGAAGTCATAAAGGATGTAAATATCCTCTTTGGGTATCAATAATGCTTAAGTTTTCCGTTGTAAACAACATTTTCTCCTATCAGCTATCTACGAAGCATCTGGAACTAAGATGGGGCTCCCACCACAATGATTCCCACTGGTGAAAAGGGGGTAAAAGAAAGAGAGTGAGAGAGAAAGAGACAGACAGATAGACAGACAGACAGACAGACAGACAGAGGCAGAAATAGAGAAATCAAGAACCTGGTGTACATCAATCAATGATTCAATGATTGCTTTTAGAAAATAGACCATTCAAAATGGTTATAAGATAGCCTCTATGATTGTCCTTCATATCACATCTCTGATAAGAATCCCAGATGGATTTACCCAGTACTCTGAGAGTGGTTATAGATGTGTAGAGTCAGTCCATTAGGATCTAACCATTGTTTTAGCTTTTACAGGATCCCAGAGAGATGCCAGGGCCCTTAAGTCAGCAGGAAGCAATCCTATGAAAAACTATGCCCCCTTTCCCGATAAGGTTTTTCCTCTGAAGGTTATGAGTAATTATTATTGTGATAGAATAGTTATAAGTTAAGATTGGGTTGAGGAGAGAACAATAATATAGTCTCAGGAATCTCTTTTAAAGAAGAGAAAGGGAAATAGATAGGATAGATAAAGGTACATTGTTATACCTACCTATAAACAACTTTCAGCCAAATATATGGGCTAAGCCAAAGACAATTTGCACTGGCATAGATATTTGTATATTGATACAAGTGAAATCATTTTATATGTTTGATTGAGATAATTTGTATATTGATACAAATTTAAATTATTTTATATGTCCAAAGCAACTTTTACATTGACATAAAATTGAATCTGTTAACTGCTGTATTTTACCTTTGTTTAAAATATCTGCATATTATTGTCATGTCCACTATACAATTGCTACCTCCATTTAACTATACTAGACATAACACATGATTGCACTAGTTATGATATATGCACAAGATGTTTTATATACCTGTTTGGATGATATATATGTATATATACATGTCTAGAATACTGTTACCATTTTGCACGGTATATATAACTCTGGTTAATGTTTGATAGTCATAGTAAAAGTCATTGTTCAGAGATTGTACACCCCTTTATAGGTAATCTAATTTTACAATATAGGTTTCAATCCTTAGGATGATAAGAACTGCAGCCAACATTACTTAAGTTGCTATGTCACAGTCATCCCAGATACATGTTAGAATACCATAGATAGACAGGAGTCTTGAACCATTTCATAGACCAAGAGAATATGGCATTTAACATTTGTTATTCAGAATTCAGCCGTGAGAAACATGACGACTCCTGGTGTCACTATTCCTTTTCTGAGATGGTGTTGAGCATCAAGGACACTCCCTTGGAGTTTGTCCTTTTGGCAGAGAATGGCCAGTTGGGTAAAGAACTGCTCTTGCCTCAATTGCTGATAGTACACACATGATGTCCAATCTGGATGTACAGGATGATGGATGGAGACTGACAAAACCTGCCTGGACAGTATAAGGCAGTCTCTCCAAAAATGCCCTGCTTGTGAAAAGATCTGTCAGATACCATAGGCCTGTAGCCAAAAGATGAACAGTTTGGAAGTAATTTATACACCCCACCATCTACCAATAGTCTAGAAATGTATGATGTACTTTATATGTGTTAGGTTTTAGTTGTAGTTTGCACCTTTTCCTCTCCCAGATATTACCTCATAATAATTCCTATTGTATATAGTCTTAGTTTAGAACCTTCTTAGTTAGACAAAAGGGGGAGATGTGGTGGGATTCAGGTGTCAGCTGATAAGGTCAGAAGACAGTTATCCAGGGTCCTGGGCTCCTGAAGGGAGTGTGGCCAGCCCCATTCAAGAGGGACTGCTGGGATCTTGGGCACCTCGTTTTGTTCCTGCCTTCTTGAGAGATTGGATCAGCATCCATCACTTGGACCATCCAATCGCTCAAGTATATTCCTCAATCAAGTATCTTCCTAAACTGTAACCAGTTTTTGTGAGAGTCAAATTATTTTCTAATAAATATTAATCCTGTATTTTGTATATTGCAAGTGAGATTTACTGAGATAACCAGAAGTACTCACTTTCACTTTCTCAGAGTCAATAAGTACTCTACAAATATTCTGTTCTTCAGTCATATAAGCTTGTTACTTATGTTACCTGCTGATTTCAGTAATTGTACTTTAAGACTTCAATTTCCACCAAAATCATCTGTTCTTGTTTTCTAATGGAATGCTTATCTAGTGATTTCAGTTTTGTCTGTAGTTCCTGCCTTCACATAATTTAGGCTCTATTTTCCAGTCTTCTTCTTAATTGGCAATTGTGCTGTGACTTCTGAAGCATAGCAAGCAGTAAAAGAGAGTAGTCAGGAATGTTCAAATTCTAGTTTTATTACTATAATGAGTTAATCTCACTTTGCTTTTACTTTTACATTCTATAAATAGCAGTCAATAGTATTTATTTTACAGAATTAGTATAAAGATTAAGAATACATTTAGGATGGTGCCCAATACATAGCTCAATAAAAGCTTAGCTATGACCTATTATGGCTTTCTCTTTTTTCATCTACATAAGGTACTTTGTGACTTTTGACTGAGAATTCATCTCCCTCCTATAGGACACTCATCCTGCTTTGCAAGCTCTCATTCCTCTCATCTGGGCCCACACTCTCTAGACAAAGTTTTATAGCATCTTGGCTCAAGATCGAGAGAAAACAGATGATGCTTCTCCATCTCTGCAATGGCACATCGTATATTTCTGCTTGGTCGGTTTGCAGGGCAACATACTTCCTCGTGCTCTAGCCTAAAACCCTGCTGTGGTTCCCTTCTGCTTTACAGGGGAAAAGCTCCAGTTTTAATCAATGGAGGCTTCCTTTTCTTATTTTTGAATATGGCTATATTTGATAATTATACCTCAACATTACTTTCTAATATTTATATACCCAAACATATGGAATTTCTTTAATTCGGACTGTTTTCCTAAGAGCCTACTTAACTTTGGAGATCCCAAGATTATTTTGATACATTGAGATAAGGAGACATGTAAATCCAGTAAGGCCCTATTAAAGAATTCAGAAGTTTGAGATGCTCCTGATGGATATAAAATGGGAGTATGTATATGGGTTTTTAAATATGGGCTTGACTTTGAATGGGTCATGTATGATATGCAATCAATTTGTATTGCTGCAAGTTCATTTAAAAAAAAAAAACTGGTAAATGGGATAGCCTGAAAAAAAAATAGTCGTCAAATATCAAATTAGTGGATGAATTTTGAGGCCTTTGTGAAGACTAGGAGGCAGGAGAGACAAAAGAAAATCAGAGTGACCCCAGGTTTCCTTCAAATGAGCAAAGGGATAGACGGCCTTACTGTCACTGACTAGCCTACTGGCTCTCAACACCTTTATTTAGTAAGCTTACTCTCTAATACATAAAGCTGCTTCTACACCAAAGCCTTTGGAAAGAAAAAAAAATATCAAAAATACAATTACTAGCAACAGAATTAAAATTTGAGGAGTTACACTGAAAGGCCAGAAAAGGGTTTTTGAAAGGTCTGGCTATTTTAAGAGGAAATGTTGGAAGTGAATGGTGAGTGTGTAACATGGATGTGAGCAGAGCATCTTATCCCACAACTCTTTTATTCTGTCAGGGTCGGGGTATTCAGGTCCCTTTCAAAGTGTAAAATTAAAAAGCCTACTTGCTTCTTCCCATGTGTAAACTAGCTTTAACAAAATATACTCATTTAACAACTGTAATAAAGACTGCAAACTGCTGACATCAAATGCTCCAGTCACTGTTGGATACATGGAAAGGAAGGAGAAGGTAAGGAGAACGAAATACGTTAGATCTTGAAGAAATCCTGCCATAGGGGGGAAAAGTAGGATCCAAAATGCTTGAAAATTTCATGCTGATTCTCATGCATTGACTTAAACTGGAAGGCTTCATCTTCAGATATTATTCAAATGCACACTGAAGCAAGGGGTGTGCGGTACTAGAGACCCAGCTCCAGAGGCAGAAACAGAAGGATCAGGAATTTGAGATCACTATACAACAAGATTCTGTGAGAACAGCACACAGCCAAACCCACAATGGCACCCAAGGCAAGATGGTAGTAATGCTATACAGACAAACTCCGTGGGTACATAAATCCACTTTACAAAACAGTAAGCCACTGGACACATAGGACAGAAAAACTGGCTGGATATGGTATTTAGAACAGAATTTTCGGAAAATGAACAATAACAAACACCAACTAGGTAGAAAAATAAATGTAAAGGTTCTAACTCTCATTCTTTAAAAATGAAAATATTGACCAGTGCAGGACATTCCAAGAATCTATCAGAAGATGCAAGGTAAGGTAGCAGGCATTGGGGGCTGGAGAGATGGTGAAAAGGTTAAGACCTTCCAGAGGGCCTGAGTTCAATTCCCAGCAACCACATGGTGGCTCACAACCATCTGTAACGAAATTAGGTGCCTTTTTCTGTCGTGCGGACGGACCTACATGCAGGCAGAACATTGTATACAGAGTAAATAAATAATAATTTAAAAAGATGGCAGGCATTTAGTGAAGCAGTAGAATTGACATCACTTAGTAGCAATAACGTTATCTTTTAAGAAAGACTGAGTTGGGGTAACCCCTGGAAATCACCTGGGCTACGGCCAATACAGACATAAAGCACCACACGTATATGGAAATGAGTAAAATGAAATGTCAGCTAACCCAAACAACAACAAAAAAGGATCATTTTGATACACGCTTGTCTAATTTTCTAATTTTAAAGGCCCACACCTGCCCTCCGAGTTACTGCTTTATTTTGCAAAGACAACTACGGTTTATAAAGCTAAGTGTTGGGTCCAAGAGGCATGAATCTGCAGAACCACAGCCAACAGACGGCAACTGCACGACACTTATTTTTGTACACGTGTGAGCGGACACGCCCACAACAGCGGCTACCGGTGTCACTCCGTCTAAGACAGGATTGGGGAAAGACGCCGGGAAGATCTGGAATTTCAGTCACCAGCTTCTCGGGCGGCACAAGCACGCGCCCGGGGACAGGGGCGGGTCGCCTGGCCCCGGGGCTGGGTGCACAACGGGCCGACGCGAGGCCAGGACGGCCAGCGCTCCAGAGAAAGGGCCACAAGCTTACGGTCGCGCCGGCTCCCCTTCCCCGACCCCTCGCAGGACAGCGGGGGCCTCGACGCGGGGCCTTCCAAGACGTCTCTATCTGGGGCTCGGCGCCGGGAAGCGCAGGCCGGGTAAAGCGAGAGCCAAGCGTACTCACCGTCCATGGTCTCCCTCACCGCGTTCAGGTTGGCCGAGGCCGCCGCGCCCCCGCCCCCGCCGCTCGCCATGGAGAAGAGAAACCCCAGGCCGGCTGCAGAGGCTCTGACCCGGAAACGGAGCACCCGCCTCTCGGCCCCGCGGTGGTTCTACCGCGCGGCCGCACTCCCGCCGACCGAGCCCCGCCCACGCCGGGCAAGCCCCGCCCTCTCGCGCAGGGCGCCGACGCAAGACGGCGTTGGTTTGAATTTGGAGCCTCGTTCCCTAGCGCGGAACTTAGAGCGAGGAGTTAGCGTTCGAATTCACTAGGCCGCCTCGACGCTATTGGCTGGTTCGCGGACGGCGGAGAGACCCCATTGGTCCGTCGCCTGTTCCCGCCCCGTGCCCTGGTTGGCCGGAGACAGCGCGGAGGGAGTTAAAGAGTCGGAGATTGTCTTGGGCTCTGCTGGGCGTGCTAGAACTCCCTCGTCACCCCCGTGTGTAGGGTTCCCCCTCCGTACCACCGAGCCCCGATCTCTGGAACCGGACACATCCGCTTCCCTGGCTGCAGACGTGCTCGCCTAGAGGTGAAGAAGGGGATCAGAGAGAGGGGCACCTGGAAACTGAATGGTTGCTGGAAGTGACGTCTCTGCTGTTTGAGAGGGGGCCGGCTCAACTTGAATCTTCCAGAAGTAAATTCTTTATTCTTTCTTCCCCCACCCTGGCTGTAACCCTCTTTGGGAGGAATGCAATGTGGTTTTGTGTCCTGGAGGGGTGGAGGTCTTCGGGAAAACTAGTTAAATCCCCACCTGGACCCTGTCAATCACCCTGCTCTAGTTTACGTGCCAGGAGTAATAATTGCAGTTTTATATAGAATTCCCAGAGTGTCCGGGGGATATTAATGCTACTCTTGAGATCATGAATAAAGAAGATTACAAAGAGAATTTGGTTAGTTGGAAAGGTTCTTGTGCTTAGTGTAATCTACTTGTCTCCAGTTGGACCAGAACTCATAGTTGACTCCTGTGTATGTAACTTCCCTGCTTGTGTTACTTCCTCTGAAAAATGATAGATAGCACCAGTGCTTTACCTCCCCAGCTTCCAAGGTTAGTTTCAGGATCATCTGAGGAAACGTACAGGATACTCTCTTGTAAACTATAAAATAACTCCAAAGGATTAGGTTTGGAATGAGCTCTTTGTAAAATGTTAGGTATATTTTTTTAGGATTAATATCCATGATACTCAATTTTAATATGTTTACTTCTGATTTTTTTAGCTTGCTTCCTGGGCTATGGGAGATGTCAGCGAACTAAAAATGCAAATAACACCAGAAACTCCAGGGAGGATCCCCATTTTAAATCCCTTTGAAAGCCCTAGTGATTACTCTAATCTCCATGAACAGACTCTTGCCAGTCCTTCTGTCTTTAAATCCACAAAACTACCAGTAAGTTTTTCTTTTCCTAATGTTTTCAAGGGATTTTATTTTTAATTTCTTTAGATGTATTTATTTATGTATACAATGCTCTGTCTGCATGTATGCCTGTATGCCATAAGAGGGCACCAGATCTCATTATATGATGGTTGTGAGACACCATGTGCTTGCTGGGAGTTGAACTCCAGACCTCTGAGCCATCTCTCCAACCCACTACAAGGGATTTCAAATTGAAGTAATTGCAAATGATTTTAAATGTAAATACCTGACAGAAGAAGCTGTCACCTAATTCTCTAATGGTTCTTTCAGCAAACATGATATGAATGCTTCTATTCTCCAGATAAGTAAGAGTGAGTGAGTTAGGAACACTTGGTACATACTCTCCAGGAAGTTCTACACCAATACCGAAGCAACTTACTTTTATTCAGAAACCAGACAGACTTTGCAAGCCACCTGGTCCCAGTCGAACTACTCCTATGTACCACAGATAAAAAGAAGCAGCCAAGGACAATGCAGGCACAAATATGGCCATGTTCTAATAAGGAATTATGGACACTGAAATTTGAAATTCCTGATACTTTTCTGCCATGAAATATCGAGACCTATGTTTTTCTCAGCCATTTAAAAACACCAAGCCAGCCCTATTAATGCTTGCAGGTTGTTATAAAAGGGAGCCGACTTCTGTGCTGTTGGATTAAATTCAACAAAATGAGTGGATTATTACTTCAAAATAGTGAAATAATGCTGTGATTAATATTTATCAGAAGGATGGTATAGAAAGAGTTGTGCTCTTTAGGAAATTAGAGAAGGCGTCTTCACACTATTTTTACTGTTGTTAAACTGGTGAAGTTCTTTTGATTTGTTAACCACACTTGTCTAGAAAAACTATAAAGCTAGGTGTGCTGGCTACTTTCATGTCATTTTGACACAAGCTGAGAGTCTCAGAGAGACCTGGTTGAGAAAATGCCTCCATAAGATTGGGCGGCAGCCAAGCCGGTTGGGCATTTTTAAAATCAATAAGTGATGTGGGAGGGCCCAGTCCATTGTGGATGATTCTAATCCTGGCCTGCTGGTCTTGGGTTCTCTAAGAAAACAGACTGAACAGGTAAGAGCAGCCCTCCACATCCTCTGCATCAGCTCCAGTCTCCGGGATTTTGCCCTGTTTGTGTTTCTGTCCTGACTTTGATAGTGAACAGTGATGTGGAAGTGTAAGCTGAATGAATAAATGTTTCCCTGCCCAGTTGCTTTTGGCTGTGGTGTTTCATCATGGCAGCAGTAACCCTAGCTAAGACACTAGGTGACTTCTCCTGCTGCATTTTATATCAGCTTGGATAGTGAGAAGGTATGCTGGAGCCCTATATGGTGTCATATCATTAGTTTGGCCTCTCAATATTAATTAATTCATGATAAAATTAGCTATCTTTTAGTCTAATCAAAGGTAAATAATAGAAGCTGAGAAGATCCTTAGTTGTGCTTGTCTTTTGCCATTTGCCATGCAAGCACAGGACATGAGTTAGATCCTGGAACCTATGTAAAAATGCCACTGGGTGATTTTTCTAGTCCTACTGTAGGGGAAGTAGATAAGGGAGATCCTTGGGGCTTACTTTCTAGCCAGCCTAGATTGTTAATTTGATATACCAAGGTCAATGACAGGCTGTCTCAAAAAAACTAGAGGGATACTGCCCAGATTGACCTCTGGCCTCTCTGTGTGTGTATACGTGGATATACACACAATAGTAGAATAATCCTTTCAATGCAATTTTTGTTTGTTTTTTATGATTTTGGCTTTTAGAGACAGGGTTTCACTGGGTAACAGCATTGCCTGTCCTAGAACTAGCTCTGTAAACAAGGCTGGCCTCGAACTCACAGAGATCTGCCTCCCAAGTGTTGGAATTAAAAGCATGCACCACCATTGCCCAGAATTAAACTTCAGAGCTAGAAGTATAGCAGCCCCTCCCCCAATATGCTTGTAATTACAGTGTTTGACTTGAACAGGTTTTGGAATCAACTGAGTAGTTAAGTGGGGGTGGGGGAGCCATGGATGTCATCTTAAATGTTTTGATGATCAGTTATTTTCTAAGCTATTGGAGCTTCTTCTGTAGCTAAGACTTGTAGTTTATTCATAGTGACAAAGGCTCTTTCAACCTTTGATAAGGTTTTTATTTACTCATGGGCCTGGTTTCTCCCTCATAAGTACTAACTGTGGTATTTCTATACCTTTGTTACTCTGATTTGTAGAGTATTTGCCTTTTTTAAAAAAAAATTACTCAGATTTTGATACTTTTAGGGACTTAGTGTAATTTGGTTACCATTTGTCATTTAATATAAAGTGATTAAGCTTACATTTAAAGCTTTTGGTTTAATGTATATATGTTTACTTTTATCAGACTCCAGGGGAATTTAGGTGGTCTATCGATCAACTGGCTATAATAAATCCTGTAGAAATAGACCCGGAGGAGATTCATCGTCAGGCCTCCTACTTAAGTCGTTCTCAGTAAGTTGCTGTGTTTTGTACTTAAGTATAACAGTCTGTTAAGTAAAGAGAAATAAGAACTTCTAAAAGCTGATTCCTTATACAAGTAAATATGCCCAGAAAGAAAAAAAGTAATGTGGCTATTTTCCTTTTCTAAGTGAGTGAGTTTAAAGGATTGTGTCTGGAAAGATACCTTGTCTTAAAATTCCAATCTGTTTAGGAATTTTTTTATAAGCTATATATGGATCCTTTTCTTGTACAACACACGCACACACACATACACACACACTCACAAAACCCCATGCCTCCCCTCCACTACTCTAAACAATTCTGTGTCCCCAGCATTTGCTTAGAAAAGCGCTTTAACATTCATGTGTTTCTCTATAGTTCTGGCTTCTGATGTATTTGTTGTCTTAGGATAACAAAATACTTTGCTCAGTTGCTGCCCATCTGGGGAAGTCTAAAATTCCCTAACAAAGATAAGATTTACCTAATGCAATAGCATTTATTGGCAACAGCCTTTTATAGACATTCAGTTTTAACAGAGTCCATCAAGGAATCTCAATTATGTTTTAAAGAATTATTATTTATTTACTACAATGTCTTATGCTTTTGGGGTGTGCACATGCCATGGAGTGAGTGTGTCGATCAGAGGGAAGCTTTGGGGAGTTGGTCTCCCATTCCACCTTGGAGTCCAGAGATAGATTTCAGGTGATGAGGTGTGCTATGGCAAGTACTTTACCCACAGACCTGTAAATTGCATTTCCTTTAATTCTTCATGTCACCTGCATAGTCCACACTTCTTGTGTAGTTTTCAAGCGCTAGTTTGTTATTGCTGTTGGTGATGCTCGATGTAGTGATAACATGCACTTTGCTGGTGGACCAGAGCTAGGTTTTTAGTTAACAGATTGCTAGGCAATATTACTTATGGTTTAAAGAACCTTTGTTTATAGTCTAATTTTGTTCTCATAGAATATATCCTGTCTCTCTCTCTCTCTCTCTCTCTCTCTCTCTCTCTCTCTCTCTCTCTCTCTCTCTCTCTGGGATAGATAGATAGAGATATAGATATATCCTGACTCCTCCCAGCCAGTTCCTGTCCACCTCCCCTCCCATCTGGATCCCACTCCCTTTCAATCCTCATTAGAAAACAGGCTTCTAAGGGATAATAATAAAACATAGTAAGGTGAAACAAAACCTAACACACAGGGGTTAGACAAAACAAACAGGAGAAGAACACAGCAAAAGGCACAAGGGTCAGACCCTCGCATCGACACACCTGGGAATCCCGTCAAAATACTAAACTAGAAGCCAGAATATAGTAAAGTCAGAAGACCTGATACAGACTGTGCATGCTGCTGCAGCCTCTAGGGTTCATGCTGCAAGCTTTGCTCATGTAGAGAGCCTTCCTTGTGTTTTTTCCTGTTCTCTATCCCCTCTTGTTCTTATATATCCCATCTCCTCTTCTGCAGGATTTCCTGGCTCTAAGGGGAGGGATTTGATGGAGATATCTCATTTAGGACTGATTGTTCCATGGTCTGTCTCTCTGCATAATTCTGACTATGGATCTCTGTATTTATTCCCATCTAATCCAGGAAGAAGCTTCTCAGATGATAGCTCAGCAGGCTTATAGTCTGATTTGTCTACTATTTGAAAAAGAATGAAATACATGGCTTGTCCAGTGTTTAATTTTCTGTCATAAGATAGCTATATTGTTAGTCCAGAGCAATGAGATCTTTTCCCCTTTGACTTTTGAATTCATTCACAGAAATGTATATATGGAGACATTCTTCCAAATATTTCTGCTCTTTCTGGTATTTTGATGACCATTTACTCATAGTTAATTCCCACCTGAATTCTTATACAAAGAAAATAAGTAAAAGATAAAACATTCAGGACTTTAAATTTTAATTCTGTTGAGAAAATAAAAATAAAAAAGAAATTCAAGTGAATTCTGAGTAACTATTTTGTTCCCTACAAACTGTATACTTTATTTTTTGCCTTATCTCTTCAATATATTGAATTACAGACAATTGTGGTATCATCAGTCAAAAGATACTTTCCCAGCTCTTTGAGGCACTGTATATATTCCTGTCCTGAAGAGCTAACTGGACAATTAGACCACGATTGCAATTTGTATTACAAGGGGTGTGTTACATAAAGGAAAATGGGAATATATTCTAATGTTAGTTTACTGATGTAATTCATTAAATGCATATGAGGCTTCTTCCAAAGAAAGTGAAAGCACCCTCAGCAGAGCATGTTGATTCATTTTAGGGAAAGCCTGTGATGGTCACTAACCAGAGCCATCTCAGGCCGTTCTTCCTTGTTATGCTGTAGCACACACCAGAATTCAAAGCACTTACCACCCGGGCATTATTGGTGTGAGGTCCTGTGCTAGTCAGGGTGCTTTGCCCTGTCTGTCATCTTAGGGTTTTCAATTGCAGCAATGAACTGCTCCCACATATCAGCTGACTATTTCAGGCTCAAGTTCCTCTGATGAAATAGCAGGGGATTTTGGAAAGGGATGAAGCTAGATTGGAACTTACTGTAAATTAACACATACATGTACAGTCATTTTGATATGGTTATGATATGCCATGATAGTGAAGGTAACTGAGTGAGACTCAAAATGCCTATCATCCAAGCCAGAACTTGTGAATGACCATGATAATTGTTTTCTCATAATTCTCTTACTTGAAAATGTCATTTATCTTAAACTTGTGAAAGCATATACCCTCATACAAACTTCTTTTTCTTTCCTGGAGTGTAGGAACAGATATGTACACGAATTGTTTCTGAGGACAATAATTTGAAATTGGTTTTGAAAGTTTATTTACCAATATTTTGTATGGATTGCAGTAATCCTTTCTTGGAACAAAATAAAGAAGTGGTCCTTATGAGGCTAATTGCCACATCGTTGGCAAGTGGTGCCTTCTGCTTGGGACCCGACATTTTGTATTTAACTTTATAGCAGAGAAATTTGTGTTGAAATTCTTTATTGTATTAGAATAGCAACAACAAAAAGCATTTATTTGGACAAAGTTTTATATTGTTACTGTATTTTGGAATTAATATTTTTAATTGTCTATTCAGTAGGTTGTTAATTTCCCCTTAAAATAAAAGCTTATTTTAAACTAACTACTATAATGAAATTGCTATAATTGAAAACAGATAATTTGGATAATTGTTAGTTTTCTATCAAATGGAACACTTCGTTCCTATTGCTTTAAACACTCTATTTAAACTGAGTTGTTGTAGTAACTTGTATGTCAACGTAAGCCTTTTAGAAGGAAGTTTTATTCCATTTAAACGTTGAGTGAGAGGAAAGAGAGCCTACTAGCCAGTGGCGAATTTCAGAATACTGCCATTAACTGATCAGGATAAGATGCCAGTTTTTCTTTGGAAATGAGCTTAACATTTGTCAGTTTTCAATGAAGAGAAATTATTTCTTTGAAAGGTTATTATTTTTAATGTTCAATAAGCTGAAGTAATGGCCTGGTTATTTTTCTTTATCTCTGTATAGAACAGATAAAGATGTGGAAGACAAAAGACAAAAAGCCATTGAAGAGGTAACAATACTGTTACAATCATTAAGCCAGCCAACAATGAATTCTGTATTGTGTGCTATCTCCTTTAGGAGGACTTTTGAAATTCTTCACTGTCAAAGCTCCCCTCTGATCTGAAGTGCTCCCCTCTGATCCTGAGTGCTCCCCTCTGGTCCTGAGTACTCCCCTTTGGTTCCGAGTGCTCCCCTCCCTATCTATTTACACACTATCTTGAGCTCTTTTATAGATTGTTAGTTATCGGCTCTCTCAATATTTCTCTTGGTGCTCATTTGTTCTCATAGTCCTTGGCTTAGTGCTTCTCTACCTATTCGAATCTGGTTTTGGCCAGTATTATTCTCTGTTCATCATTCTGTTCTCTGCTAGGCACAGTTTGTCTTCCTGGAGCGTTCAGGCTACTGATTAGCACAAACTTCAAATAAAGGAAGCTGAGTGTTTTCATCTTCCACATTCACAATGATTTTGTCTTTAGTTGTTACTACCTAAGAATTTTTAAGATTTAGAGTATAGTTCTTAAAATGGCTTGCTGCTAGTACAAAGCTAAGGCTTTTTTTGTTTTTTGCTTTGTCTTATTTTAGCAAAAACAGTAAAACCATTTTTGACTTTCTCACTAAATGCTTTCTAGAGTATAAGGATTACCTAGTTCTTTCTTCCGAAGGCTTTGTGTCACAGTGACGTTTTTAGAGCTTTCCTTTTTTTTCTGTCTAGTCTCCACTACATTTCTACTCCTCAGTTATACTTGGCTCCTTAATGGCCTGTTCTGGGGTCAGGTGACGGTCGGTCCCCTTGTCAGTTTTGCTAGCATAGGTATTGTCATTTTAGAAGATGGTGTGATGTCTAATCCTGACAGACATGTGTCCCTCTTTATCTCCACCTTTAATTCCCACTGTTAGGCTATCACTTAATTCTTTCCCATCTAAAGAACTCAGCTCCTTTCCAATTTTTCAACATTTTGAAAAATATCTTGTCTTTTTAGAATCCAGGAAGCTTTTTCAAGGAAAGCTCAGCAGGTAGAACAGAGAATATAATCAGCGAAGGTCAGGATTAGTACTATATCCAAGTATATTTTATATGCACATGTCAGAAGCAGACCTGTCAGCGTAAGGAGAAGACAAAATCTCTGAAAGGAAGTCCTGCAGCATCCCTGTGTAGTTGGGATTAATCTTATATCACAGTAGCATCCTTTAAGTATGTGAGATGTGTAGACTCATCCTCATTTGGCTTTACATCTTGTTTTTATTTATCTTTCTTCATCTTTTGAAAAATTTTAAAAATAATTACCCGCACAGGTTGTTGTACTTTAGTGAGAATGTATGAATGTGTCTTGTTGATAGATTTTAAGTTCTGTTCATTGTCTTTACATCACAATGTTGTTGTCTGTTCATGTGTTCTCTGTACTTGCAGTGGACTGGTAAGCTGGAGGCCTTGTTAATTTTCAGTTGGAGTGAGTTTAGCTATGTTGCCTTCCTAAGAGCCTGAACTGTTTATGCTCCTTTCAAGTGTCTGTGCTCTACTTATTTCTCTACATATTTGGGATCTAGCTAATGTTGAATGCTGCTATTTAAACATGTGTGACATTTGATAAGCTTATGGATCCTTTACAGTTCTTCTGCAACTTCCCTGTTGCATTGTATCTTTCCATTTCCTTCCAGTCCACATGTCTTCCATATAGACTCATCACTGCTTTGGTTAAGGAAATTAACTTTGTCCTATTTGTAGCAGAGTAAAGAGAAAATGTTTTACCCTGAAAATAAAGGGAAGGGAAAAATGTATTTTTGCAGTAGCATTAGGAGCAAAAGAGACAGACGATAGATAGATAGATAGATAGATAGACAGACAGACAGACAGACAGACAGACAGACAGACAGACAGATAGGTAGATAGGTCGATCGATGATAGATAGTTAGCAGTCATTGTTTTTGTTCATTTGAGTGGAATGGATGGTGACATAGACGTATGTGTAACAACTGGCTCTCTTTGTAGACCTAGTATGGTTTTTGTGATTGCTGCTACCCCTAATGTAAATGCTCCAATGATAGCCAACTCAGCTAATGTGGTATCTCTGGATGGGAAAAGTTCAGTTGTACATCCCAGTGAGACAAATTTCATCGTATAGATACACAAAGTGTAATAAATTTTAACACATAGATTCTGGCAAATGTAAAATAATTTATAAGTAATAGTTTTTGAATGATTCAGTATAATTTAATTAATTGTAAATTTATATAATTTTATTTTTAGTATTAGCTGTAACAAAGATTATCCAAATTCCTGAAAATTTGTTAATTAAATCTTGAGAGCCAGTACAGGCTAGATCTATCACACCATTTACTTAGATGTCTACCTTACCTCCATTTATTCCTTTTCATCTAATCTTACACTTGTTACCAACCCCAAAACAAATTGGCAGAGAAATGGAAAGTAATTTGCGGATGAATAACACCCTTAGCTTAGTTATGTTTCAAATGTAAATGGTTGATTTAAAATGTTAATACTTCTCTATATGTGTTCTTTATATTTCTGTGCCTTTATCTTTGGTCAGTTATGTTGAATATGAGCATTTTAAAATAAATGCAAGTTAGTATATATGGCACACTTGATGGTTATTTTAAGATTATGAAGGTTCTCTTCACCGTTTGTGGGGCGTTTACACCTAAATGTACAATTTGAATTTTCCTAGTTTTTCACTAAAGATGTCATTGTACCCTCCCCCTGGACCGAACATGATGGAAAACAGCCTTTAGAGCCTCATCCCCATAAATGTGAGTATTCAGCTTGCAGAAACCGGAGTACTAATTCTAAGGGTGCCTCTAGAGGCTTCATAGGTGTAGATGGTTGGTTTTAAATATAGAAACGAATTGGAGTGCCATTGCCAGTAATTTTGAAGGGATATGAAATCTTTAAGTTGTTTGGGTTTTTGATAAATTGCCCTTTCCTTGCAAGGATAGAGGAAGGGTGATGATAACTGACTTTTGGGCAGCATATTACAACTGTTAATCTGTAAAATATACAGAGAAATGAAAAGGCAAGTTACAATCCTTCCAAGTTGCCTTTCTCAGCAGGCAGTGGTGTTTTATATTTGCTTCCACAATCCTTTGTGTTTTGAATAGTATCTGTGTAGTGTAGGTATGCTCTTAATGTAAGAAAAGCATTCCTTATGAAACCACAGGAATAGTAGATACACAGGAAAGAGCACTTGTTCTATAAGGACAATACTAAATGTGTTCAGTAATTTCTCATAGCTAGGGGGTAGGACAATTGTTTGCCTCTGATACAGGTGAGAAGACACCATTTTAAGAAGGTTTGAGCAGTGACTCAGGGTTACTGAGATGGTAAAGTGATAAAGCCTGGATTAGGATCATACTGTATGTCATTAATCATTACAAACTGAGGTGGTGTGGAATATGAATGGAGACTGGGGTACTGTCAACCAGAAGAATAGGCTTGGCCATTTATTCTGTTTTGATTTTGGTTTTCTGTTGGGAAAATGAAAGAAGCTATAGAATTACCCTCAATAATGTTGAAATTCTGTGTTCATGCTGATACTTTGATGAGCACTAGTATCTCCTCCATTCCCCATTTTTCTTAAGATTAGATTTTTTACAGATGAATAAACCTCTGTATAATCTTGTTTTTTTTTTAAATATAATTTGTGTTCTGATAAACCTTTTTTTCGCCAAAGTGAGGCAGTGTCAGGAAAATGCAGGAAAGCATAATCCATAAAGGTGATCTACATCCGTGGTGGCATAATGCAGCGGTTAATAGATGCACCACAGAACTGCACTGTTCAAAGTGATGCTTACACAAGCTCCCGGGATTGTCATATTCCTGCACCTATTACAAGTTATATGGACAGATACTGTTTCAAAGTTCTCTTTTAGAGTTGTATTCATATATGTGCTTGTGCATAGGTGTGTGTTTGCACGTCTGTATCTTCAAAGATGTTGTAGGGTGCCCTTCCAGAGGCAGTAGTTATTTCATGCCCAGAATATTAAAGAGGAAGTTTCTCTCTGTAGCAGATTTGCTCTTAAGTCATTATAGAATGGGAGCTTTTCTTCCCTCCCTCCCTCCCTCCCTCCCTCCCTCCCTCCCTCCTACCTTCCTCTTTCTTCCTTTCTTCCTTCTTCCTCCTCTTTTTTCTTTCTATCTTTTTTTGGAATGAGGTCTTGTGATCTTTTCATCTTCTGCTTCTACTCTTTGAATGCTGGGGTTACTGTGGATAGACCATTATACTATGGGATGCCATGATGAGGATCAAATCCAGGCCCACACTTGCTAGGTTAACACAAGGGCTGTCATGCTCGAGACCAAACCAGGGCCGTATATGCTAGTTAAGCATAAGTGTTATTTTGGCACTCTTGGAGGTTTTGATCTCAGTTAGTTGATTGGGCTTTTTGCTTTGGGCCTGGAGCAGCACAGTGCATCATGGTAGGACTGCATGATGCAGGGAACCTGTCCTAGTCATGACCCTGCATCTAAGAGAGGAAAGAGGGGCTATGGTCCCATTAGCCCTTTCTAGGTATACCCTGTTGGCTGGTAAGTGAAGCCCTGTACCTTAAAATATATGCATTTCTGAATAGCACTAAGCTGAATAGAAAGCCCACGGGCCACTGGGAGATATTTTAGATCTCATAGGCAATATAGTCTACCAGTTAGAGTTTGGAAATTTTAGGAGATGGGGCCTAAGAGGAAGTAGGTCACTGGGACAGGTGTTCGGGAGTATTTTATCCCTCTCGTTCGCTCTCCCCTCTCTGCTCTGTGTCCTGCTGTAATGAAAGGTGCCCTAGATTAAATCTTTCCTTTTGCACATTGCTTCATTCCATGTTTGAGCACCAAAGTGTGAGCAGCAGTATGAAAACAGGACAGCGCTAGAAAAAGGACAGACATTCTGAGGGTTTTGGAAGCATTAGAGAGTATTTGGATACATCCTGAAACACTTGTGGGTCTTAGAGCAGAAAAGATCATCAGAATCCCAAACTGCATTTCTTTTATCCATTCTGACAGTATTTAACAGCAGACCTTCATTCAGTCTTTGGCCTTCTACACCCGTTCATTTACTATTGGTCAGCTTGCGAATTCTACACTAGATCTGGTGACTGTTAAGTTATAAGACAAAAGGTTTAAATACATGAATGTTCTTTTCAGACAGGGTCTCTCTGTGTAACCCTTCAGTCTTGGAACTCTCTATGTCTACCACCTAGGCCATGAACTCACACAGATCCTTTTTCCCTCTGCCTCCAAGTCTTAGGATTAAAGGTGTGCTCTGCCATGCCCTGCAGCATGAATCGTTGACTCTTGATAAAAACTGAGTAAATTATATTTATCACGTTTCAGATTTTATTTGATCAAAATAATCTAGCATTTTAATTGAATTTATCTAAACTCATTTTGGGAAAATTAAATGACAGAAACTGTTTGAAATATATTTGCATTATTTACTCATCCAACAATGTATATACATATTAGAACATCACATTGTGTATCAAAACCACATGGAATCATTTGTGATCAAAAACTAGTAATTACAAGGTACCTTATTTGTTATGGTAATCTTTTAGTTTTGTTATTTTTTTTCATCAAGAAATAATGCAACAGAAACATAACAAAATTATAAATGCAGATATTTATCCTTAAAATATGAAAGCCTCCAGTTTGTAGAGTTTTACTTGGAAAAATGTAACCTTAAATTAAATAAATATAAAATTTTAATTTTTTAATTTATGCTGTTTTATAGGCCTTACTAGCAACAGTGACTCTCCTGTGGGACAGAAACGGATGCTTCCCTCTGAGAGATGCAATGGTGAGTATGAATGGGGTCTGGAAAAATACAAGTCTCACGCTTTGATTCAAGCATAGTTCATATAGTATTTCTGCTTTACTTGCAAACTCAGACATTGCTTGCTTCGTGAGTGAGCTGTATGCCAAGAGAACTGACTTTTAAAAGCAGATGTTTTAGAAATAGCAATTGTGAGGCTAGGTGTAATGGTGCATACCTTTAATCCCAGCCCTTGGGAGTCAGAGGCAGCTGGATCTCTGTGAGTTCAAGGCCAAACTGGTCTACAGAGTGAGTTCCAGGACAGCCAAAGCTACACCGAGAAACCCTGTCGCATAAAACCAAAAAAAGAAAGAAAAAGAAATAGCAATTGCATGTGCTCTTCTGTTCAAAGTGTGTGTTTGTGAGTTGATTTCTGGTTTGGAAAAGATTTACACACACACACACACACATACATAAATGATTTGTTAGTCTGAGAAATGCCCTAGTATCTGCTTGTATTCTGTTCAGTTCTTAGTACCAGTCTCAGAGGCAGGAGCTAGCTTCTACCATTAGCAGGTTCCGATCAGGAAGGTGTCACGGGATGTAATAGGATGAAGCAACAGAATGACTGTTTCCTGGAGCATGCAGGGAGGTGGTGGTTGGCAGGCCCATGCTGAGCTGAATGTCACATGCCTTCACTGGTGTGTGCATACTTACATGTGTTTGCTTATTTCCAGCTGCTTGTCAGACTCTCCTGTCTCTTCCTGTGGATTTTAATTTGGAAGCCATTTTGGGTAAATACTGTGTGACTTGACCCTTTGATTACACAGATCAAAGCTTTTCACTTGGTTGACTGTTTGTAAATGGCAGTGCAAGCAGTGGCTTTCTTTGAAGAGGAAACTGCCCTATATTTTATGTTTCCTAAACACGGCCTGAGTTAATGCACTTTACTGTGGGTATCTCACTGCAAGTATACCACTAATGACCAGTCGGGTGTGGTGGCATACTCCTGGCAGTCAGGGGCTGAGAACAGAAGGATTGCCTTAAGTTCAAGTCCAGCTTGATCCATAGGAGGACCCTGACTCACAACACCAGTCACACCAAATAAATAAACTCCAAAATAAAGAATAACATTTCAAACATTACACATATGTGGATTGAAAAAAATTCAAATATGTTTCATGACTTTTTGGGTGTTACTTCTTACAGTGATCAGGTTTCTCTTTGTTATTGTTAAATTCAGGAGACTATTTTCGAGCTGTTGATTCTACGGACCAGTCTCCTGGGAACCTCAGTTCTTCATCACTCAGAAGAAAGCTCTTTTGGGATGTGAACGGGAGCATCTCTGACTCCTTACCTTCAGCTTCCCCCAGGAGTCCTAGCGATGCTCAAGAATCTCTTGAGGTGTCTGATCCTATTGGATTTGTCTCCATATAGCCTAAGAGCCCTGTGCAGACGGCGTGTACCATAGGAAGTATGCTAGCACGTGGCTGGGCAGCGTGCTGGAGATACAGCACGGATAGAGATACTCAGGTCACAATAGGAATGTCACCCTTGGGTATTATGGTTTGTGAGCATTTTCACAGTTCATAGATAGGATTTCAATAAGACTTCAGTTTTGTATTTAAGGTAGACAGGGTAAGTAAACTAGTCATTTTCTCAAGGAATCCCAGCCTGGGTTACTTACTGAATTATCCAAAGATTAGAGTGTAACAGCTGAGTTAGCATTGATGGAGTAGATAAATTAGTTCATAGATACTTTCAGACAGCTACTTGGTATGGAATATAATGAATGGTTTGTTTAAGCCAAATTCATTATACTTTGACATTTTATTTCAAGATTTTTCTAGTATTCTTAGTTTTTGTTGAAGATGCTTTTCATTGGTTGGTTCTTATGAATTCCTAGTTTGTAAGTATGTTGTAAAGAAGACATGCAATATTCTGTGACAAAGAGAAATTAAATATATTTACTGATTAGTGACTTTATTTTTTATTTATTTATTTATTTTTAATTACAGGGACAGTTTTCTTCTAGCCCCATTAAGAATAATGCAAGAAAATACAGTTTGGGAAGCGTAACTAGCCCTTCGGCTATTTCTCCACCTACTTTCTCACCAATTGTACTTCAAGTAGGACAGACACCACTCTCAGGTGTGTCTCCACACAATACTAGTTAAAATTTGTACTCTCCACCTTTATTTCTACAAAAGGCTCTTTTAGCAGTTAGGAATAATACTTTGACATTAATTTGTAGAAAGTTTCATTTTTTAATCAAAAGGACAATGTAACTGAAATGTGTAGTTTATGCTATACATTTGAAAGGTAAAGGTAGAAGGATCATAAATTCAAGGCCACCCTGGGAATATGTATATTCATAGCTAGCCTGAGCTAGCTAGTAAGGCTGTGGTGGTTTGGGTAGAACAGCCCCCGTAGGCTCATATATTTGAATACTTAGTTACCAATAAGTGGAATTATTTGAAAGGATTAGAAGGGTTAGGAGTTGTGGTCTTGATGGACTTTTAAAAAGCCCGTGTCAGGTCCTGTTTCTGTTTCTTCTTGAGCCTGTTGATCAGGATGTAGCTCTACTGCTTAGCACCACACATGCCACCATGATAATAACAGTGACCCTTTGAAACTAAGCAAGAATCGTGGTCATGGTGTTTCTTCACAGCAGTAAAACAAAGACCCTGTCTTAAAAAGGGTGGGGAGGGGTGACCAGAGGAATAGGGAGTTTGCTGTGGTGTGAGATTTTGTCTCTTAGAAATGTCAGAAGCTACACCCATGAAGTCTTATCAACATGACTTCCTAAACATGACCACATGACCTGAACAAGGACAATACCAGTAGACATGTTAATGTGGTGAGCCCCAAAATACATATATTTAAAAGTGACATAGATACTAAAGAGTTACCTTATGTATTTAGGAGCACAAATGAACGTAACACAAAGAAAAACTAGCCGTGAATTTGAATGAAGCAGTAGAGGGAGATACATAAGAGTATTTGTAAGAAGGAATGGAAAGGGGGAGATTATATATAATTATAATACTCAAAAATTTTACAACAAAGGATAGAACACAATGTTACATAAAATAAAATAGAATGTCAGAATCTTCACACATACTTCAGAATTTTTACTTAGCAAATAAAAATGCCATTTATTTTTTTTAAAACAAAAGGGTATATAGTTCAGTGTAACTTGTCTATGCTATGCAATATCTACATTCAATTCTTCCAAATACAAGAAAGGTTGGAGAGTGCAGAAGTACAGTAAAATACTTTGAGACCAAATTCTAGAATTCCCAGATAACTCTTCTAATCTAGTTATTTTAATATTCATTATTTACTTCACTTGATCAAAGAGATGGTGGTTTTAGAGAAGTGGATTTTTATATGCCTTTTTACTTACAATAATAGATTTTGACACTCAGATATTCAAATTCTGCAAAATAAAATAAGTTTGTTCAGAAATTCTTATGCTCTTTGAAAATATATTTACCAATTTTTGAAGTTGATATTTTTTTAGAAAATCAATTCATAGTGAAACTTTGGAAAATTAAAAACTTTGCATTTGTATAAATGGATATAGATATGTAGATAAACAAATTTGTACCTATTTATCCATGGTTCTATATATATATATTTTTTTTTGACAAAAGCATTTATTTCAGATATTTCCACAAGTCATATTTATTGTCATCTCAAAAGCATGCTTTTGGACCATTTCATACATGTATCATTCTATTTGCCTTACTTTTTATGGTCCTGGGGCTGAAACCCCGTAGGCTAATTTTCCAGACGTAAAATTCATCAGAAGTGGCAGGTATTTTGAAGGCTCTTTCCCTCTGTTGTACTGGGTATTGAACAGAGGCGTTACACACGCTAAGCAAGTGCTCTACTGCTCAGTTGTGTCCCTTACCCCAATTTTTAAGGCAAAATTTTGATGGTTTTTACTCAGTTTTGTCATAAAAGGTTGTATAAGTTGAATTTTTCATTGTAAACAATGAGCTAACGCATCCTTATCATTTTGATTATTGTCAGGCTCCTTAATATTACTAATACGATTTTCTAGTTGTTTGCCTTTTAATGTTGTTACAAGTGTGGTGCATAAAACCAACACTTGCCAAGCACAGTTGTTAACTGGTAGCTTCTAAAAGCTAACCTGTTGGGATCTCGTGGTATACTGCAGTATACCTATGAAGAAATAATTCCAAAGAAATAAAATATTTTAGTTAAAATTTGGAAAGAGCCATGGAAACAAGTTTTGAGGTTGAGTCTGCTGAGGCACACACATACTGGCTTTTCTTGTTATTTTGAACACTAAAATTATACTTTAGTGTACACAACTGTTACAGGATTTTTTTTTCCTGACATGAATGTGATTATCATTTTAAAATGACTTTTCCAGTTTTGGGCTTTTATGATGTGATTTTCCCTCCACTCCTTCAGAACAGAAGAAGTTTACATTTCATTCTCCTGAAGTTTCATCTTCTGGAGCAAGTTCTACTGGGATCACTAATCTGAGCATCAGGAGTCCGTACATCGATGGCTGCTCACCAATTAAAAATTGGTCTCCTCAGAGACTCAGAGCTGGTCCTCCATACTTGTCCTCACTGATTCGGATCCCTTTTACTCTTGAGACTCACAGCGAAGATGAAGAAGACAATGCTCCCTCCACAGATATGTCTCCACCAGGCACAAATGCGGCAGTGGCCCTTCAGCAGTTTAACTGTGAGACTGTGGTATGTGACGAGCCTTTAGGTGTCACTGCCATGTCTGTTACACAGAGTCAGTCTAGTGCTTCTGAGAAGGAACTAGCACTACTGGAGGAGGTTGAAAGTGAGAGGGAAAACGACACTGTGGATATGTTTGATCCGATAGACACAGAAGGTGAAAGCACTTGGATAAAAGAGCCAGTGGATAATGAAAATTCACCCATGGCTGACTTTGTCAGTGGAATTGCCTTCGGTATTGAGAACTCTCATATGTGCATGTGCCCTCTTGCAGAAAGCAGTGTTCTGCCCTGTGAAAACAGTAATATTCAGGTAAGGTTTTTTAATATTTTATAGCCTTTGACTCTGGGTGTTACAAAGTAAGAGAGGTTGGCTAATTAATGTGAGGTGTTCACATTGTTAGGACAATAAAAGGCTGAATGTGAGGACTGTAGCATTTGGTACTTTAAAAATTACCAAGAGCGCTGAGCATGATGGTGCACACCAATAAGCCTGTCACTTAGTAGTCAGATTGTTGTGAGTTCAAGGCCAGGTTGCTCTACAAAACCAGTTCCAGATATTTCCAGGCCAGCTAGGTCTCGATAGTACAAATTTTCCTTTAAAAAAAAATTACCAAAAGAAACCAGGAGGATTTAATATTCATATTTCATATTTCTATTAATCACTGTCTGCTTGAAATAGTATATGATGAACAGAAATCAGTCTGCTGTTTCCGCAGAGTGCTGTTCAGAAGACTTCTCAGGAGACAACCTGTCTCCTGGTATCTGCTGCCAAAAGAATGCAGTTTCTAGCATAGTATTTGCATTCTAAAAATGTAATTTAGGGGTGGGGGTGGGAGAAAGCTTACAGTGTAACTTTTTATATAGTTACAATGGTAAACTCAGGACCAGCGAACTGTGCTGAGAGGCTCGCTCAGGTCTCCCCCTCATGTTTTCTGGTTGGCTTTGGCTCATGCTGAAATAACTGAAAATGGTGTAGAACTTTGTGCTCATTTTTGTTTACATTGGTATACAAAGTAATTGGTTTCATCAGTGGGCATTTTCATGCATATTTGCTGATTTTTATGTTTGTAGTACCTATCCTGACTTCTGTATTCCTAGTTTTAGAAATTATTACAATTTCTTTTATATACTTTTACTTCTTAACTTGGTATCCTACGTCCATTAGTCAAGTTTACCTGTAAAGGTGTTGTTTACTTTTCTCTATGTTCATTTTCATTTTCTATGTTGGCAAAACATTTATAGAGGAATTACAAAATGTCTTGGATTTTTATATTCTCTTGATTTACTTCTCATTTCTACTGGAACACCTTTTTTGGTAGCTTTCTAAGGAAGAGTGTGTTTTTTAAAGCAGTGCCTGATGTGATGACTGTTTTGAGCTTAGATGTAATTTCTCTTTAGGACTGAAAGGCATTACTTCTTTCACTATTGTTCAGTTATTAGTTATAAGAAGGCTGAAACTTTTAATGCTTAATCTTCTGCAAACATTGCTTCTCACCTTTCTTGTTTAGTGGTAGCTTTTCCTGGTACACAGTGGTACTCAAATTTCAGATGGCTGTGGACTGTGGGTGCTGGGAAATCAAACCTAGGTTCCTGGAAAAGCAGCAAGTGCTTCTTAATGCTGAGAGAATTACTGTTTCTATTTTGACATTTCATCCTTCACTTCAAAATGCTGCTGATGTTGCCCTCCATGGTAGTAAAAGGAGTGACAAGATGATTTGTATTGTCTGGCTGGCATATCACAGTGATGTTGGTAGTGGTCTAAAGAAATCAGTGAGGTCAGCCGCTATCTGCGTAACATTATTAATCTTACTATAAAATAGGCAGGCTCCCTGTGTACCATGCTCTCTCCTGTACGACCGGGTTACTTTTGCCTTGATATAGTTATGGATTAGAACTGAGTCGAGTCAGTTATTTGGCAGTGAAATCAGCAGGAAAAAGTAATTCACAGACTCTTAGTAAGCAATCTTATATACTTTTGATCAAAAATTAGGGCTTTCCCTTGGGATGGGTTGTTTTACTTGTCATAAGCATTTTGCTTTAATGAAGTTTCACTCCTAGTAACCAGTAAATGGGCATATAGACACAAAAACTAAGAATATATTTCTTGTGATCATCAGTAATAGTATGGCTTTATACACTATTCTAGATGTTTATCAAGGGAGCAAAGAAGTATATACTTCCCCCTGCTCCCAATTCATAAGTAAAGGTAAAGGGCTAGGCTAGTGCTTTGCGTGTGTGTGTGTGTGTGTGTGTGTGTGTGTGTGTGTGTGTGTGTGTGTGTGTGTGTGTGTGTGTGTGTGTGTTGGGTGGGGGGGGGTGGAAGAATAAAATAAAAATGGCATTACAAAGGACCAAGCATTTTCATTCAGTAACTGCTTTTGCAATACTGTAGAAACCTGTAGCCCCAAATTGTTTAAATTTAGAAGTTTGCTTCAAAAATCCACATGCATCATGATGTCTTGAACTGTACCTCACCAGGATGTCAAACAACCCTTTGACTAATGACTGTCTATACTAATTACCCATTATTCACACAGCAGCCATTTCAGTTACTTGTATTCAAAGTTTTTTAAATTAAAAATATTTAAATTAAAGCTTAATATTGAGTAAATGCACTAACATCGTAATTCTGACCATTTACATATGTCAAAGAGGAGCCAGAGAATTTTTGAAAGTGCAAAAGTACAGTAAATTACTTTGAGACCATATTCTGTAACTTTTATAAATGAGGCATAGTGGCACATGCCTATAATCCTAGCACTTGAGTCTGAGACAAAATTGTGAATTTAAAGCCAAACTGGGTTAGACATTGTTACATTCCCCCTATTTTATTCTTGTTGTTGAATTTTTACTGTGCCTAATTTGTAAGCTAAATCTTATCACAGGTATGTGTAGGTAGGACATAGTACGCATAGGATTTGGTATTACCTGCAGTTTTATGCATTGCACGGAGTGTTTTGGAAGGTATCATCCATGATAAGACGAATATCTACCAACTTAAAATTGTGATTATTTTTCTTTTGGGGGACAAGCCAGTATGTTAGAATTTAACAGTTTTTCTTTCATATGTACAATTATGAACAACTGGGTATGAGGATTATGCAGGCTACCGTTATTTTTTGTACTTCAAAATTGTACAAGCCATTTAGAGACAAACTGGGAAAGCAAGCCAGAAAGGGAAACTGATTGTAATCTTTAATTTTGGATTTAATCCCAGAAGAGCAGGAAAGCACTTGGTGATTTGTCTACTGATGCTAAAGTTACATCATGAAAACAATCTCTTACAAAGTGTTAACAGTGAAAAGCAATTTTGTGTAGAGCTTTTATGGTTATGTATTAAATTTATTCATTGTGATCACTATTATATTGTCCAGATGTAGTGAGATATATATGCTCATTTGCCCTTACATTTCTTATAGTATTTCATGTAAATTAGAAAAATGAATGAGGCTGACATTTTGTGATGGTGTTTTGTGTTTTTCATTCCTACAAGATGGACAGTGGCTACAACACGCAGACTTGTGGAAGCAATATCACTGATATTGTGGGCACAGAAAGCTACTGCAAAGAAAATGGCATACAGTCCTTTGAAGTGGAAATGAAACCTCAAGTTTGCAATATAAAGGTATGGAGGAAAGAGCTTGGTAAGAATATAGATTGTAATATTTACTAAATGATTTTTTCAACCCATCTTCCCACCATCTGTATGTTTTACCCAGCTTAATGTTATTAAGGAGATGTTTTAAAACCAGACACTCCCAAGGTTTCTCACTTCTCCTGTGGGAGAGAATGAACTGGAGAAGGACTAGCCCTACTCGAAACATGTAAAGTTACAGCCATAAAGAGAAAGAGGGAAGGCAGAAACATTTGCCTCTAAAATTGATTTTTCTGTCTTTGAAACATTTTAAGCAGCTCAAACCGAAACATAAAAAATAATTACTAGCAGAGAGGAAAATAGTACAACTGATTACATACCAAGCTGGTTAAAAGCAGTTAAAGATTTGCATATGTATAGTCATACAAAATAATGGTCTCCAGATTATCACTGTTGGATCTTTATCATGAACTTGCAAAGTATTAATCCTCTCATATTCTTTCCTGAAGAATCCCTTAAAATTCAATAGCTGTTACATATTTTCATTGTTTTAAGAAAAATAAATGTGGATATTTTAGATATGTCAAGTATTTGCAATAATATAGTATACTTCTGAGGTAAACATTTTATGAACCTTAATATGGTAGTTTCAACTGCACATTAACATCTTAGTGTGGTGGTCTATATTTAATAAACTAGTCTGGAGTATTATCAGGACAGAGCCATCTCTCTAGCCTTTTCTTGTTTGCTTTTGATCACATCTTAGGAACTACACAGGATAGTCTCTTACTAGTTTATTATTATACAGTATAAGTAGTAACTGTATAACAAAACCTCTCACCAAATATAGACTTCAATAAGAAATCTACCATATTTTCCCGTTACATGTATCAAAATAAGTCTCTTCTAAGATTATTAATTTTAACAAAGTTTATTCTGATAATCAAATTCATTTCATTTATCCCTCAAAACCTAAGCAAAAGGAAGGATTATTTTGAAACAGGATATTAAAATACCATCTTTTGGGCTCTGGCTCAATAGAACACTTGACTAGCATGCCCATATCCTGGGAAGAGAGACACGGATGGAGGGAGGGAGCAAAAAAAAATAGAAAAACAAACCTACCCACTTACTAGCCCTTTCAAACAGGAAATCTACAGATTTTAAAAACAGTTCACATAATAGTTGTACTTTTGAATAGTCCTTAACTAACAAAGTATTTTCATCTTTTTCACAGAAGGACCACACAGTGCAGAGGTACTGTATGAAAATTGCAAGTCCATCTCAGTGCAGCAACCTATAGAGTCTCAAGACCAACAACTCACTCAGTAGCACTCAGTAGCCCCTTGTGTTTTATGTACATGGTATAACATGATGGTGCCTGGGCCAACTGCTTCAAGTAATATGCCTAGCTCCCTCTGTAATGTGAAAAATCAGGCTGCAAAGAAAATTAGTGGCAGGAACAGAAGCTCCAAAATATTAAATTACAAGTATTTTTTTTAAACCAATAAATATTTTTGTATTTGCTTTCAGTGGTTTCTTTAACAACAACAAAAAAAAATTGTGACAACTGACCTGGAATGATAGCCCTGAATTTAGCAATTCTTAGAACATGATAAAACTAAATGAACTATATTTTTACATGAAAATTGTGAAAGAAATCTTGAGATATAAAACTTACTAAAGAGATAGAAAGTAAAATGGACTCCCTAAAACTTCCTATTTGTGGGGAAAATACCATTTTTTTGGTATAACCACTCCAGTTAACACTAGTAAGTGTAAATGGTAGAAAAGTGCTATTGACTGGGCATCATTCTATACATTGCCCTCTGTGGGGTGAGTATGGGATGCCACAGTAGTATGTACCACCATTCCCAGGGATGAACGGAACATGGGAGAATCAAAATCATTGGGAAGCAGTGGATTTCCTCCTGGGCTTAGAATCATGAATAATTGGGAAAAGAGCTAAATAAAATACATTTTCAAAAATATGTATTAGAAAAAGATGGCTATAATTTGTTAAAATATCAAAAACTATTTTTGTATTTGCTTATTTCAAAAAAACTGACATACTCAAAATGATTCATCATTAGTCCTAGAAAATAAAGATGTGCTTAGTCATTACGTCATTTTCATCCCTGTTCTGTATGGTACACTCCAGCCTTAGTATTCCTATTTCTTACACGCTTGTATCTTTACCTGCTCCTACACTAACCAATGTTGTAAAGTTGACTGGCCAATTTAATGTTTATCTAAAGACAGCTGTTACCTATGAGCTCTGATGAACAGCCACCCTGGCTACCTTCCAGTTTTTTTTAAAGTAATAATCATTGACCCAAATAACTTGTATCACTATTTGATCTGGGCTTTATTTGTTTAATAGGGGCAGTCCTAAAGGGCTGTAGCCTAGGCTGGGACTGAACTTTCAGTCTTATTTCAGTCACTAGACTGTGAGGATTGAAGGTGTATTGGTTTTTGAATTTTGTCTGCAGTACAGTCATCCTTAGTATCCCAAGGGAACTAGTTCTAGGACCTTCCATGGATTAAAAAGAAAAAAAAATGCTAATGTCCCTTGTTAAATGACATAATCTTTGCACAAAAGGTATACACAACTTTTCATATACTTTATAACCTCAAATTATAACCTTGAAATATTACTACAGTGATTATAGTAGTTCTGTTATCTGAGGGAATACCAACTAATAAAATGTCTAAATACATTTAGGACAGATGCATTCCCCCCCCCCCCCAGGTGATTTTTATCCTTTCAGTCTGGAGATGCAAAGCTTGGACACCAGGAAGTTTACCATATTCTGTATGATCTGCTTAGTTTCATAACAGGCACTAGAGAAAACACATTTTAAAGCCTCAAAGGTCTTAGGGAATATAGGTTTTTAATCATAATTTGTTCAATTGAAATTAAAGCCTGTACTTATTAAAATCATTCTGGACAATTAGAATGCTAACAGACATGGAGGCTGCTTCATAGGTAAAGAAAGTGTTCACTGTACATGCATGAAAACCTAACCTACATGAGTGGTAAGGATGGTCACACATGGCTGTGACCCCAGATTGGGGGGTGAAAAGTGGTTGATTTTAGTCAGTGTAGTTGAAAAGGACAAGCTCTGAAGTTCAAAGAAAGAGAGACCCTGCTTTGAAAATTTAACGTGGACAAACAATGGAGGAAGATATTCAATGTCCAGCTTTGGCCTCAGCAGGTGTCCATAGGCGAGAACATGCATGTACAGAGATTACAAACATAACTTAGTTGGCTTTGTAGTACCAAGATGACCCCATTTTCCTCTACTGTGGGTACATATGGCAATTAGGTTTTTAACTTTGTTCTTGCCTGTATTCATATGTGTGTGCTTGAGTGCTGGAGGCCAGTATCAGATCCCCTGGAGTTGGAGTTACAGATGGCAAGAGCCATCATGTGGGCACAGAGAATCAAACCCAGGTTCTCTGGAAAAGCATCCAGTGCTTGCTCTTAACTGTTGAGCCATCTTCTCAGCTCCTGGCAGTCAGGGGCTGTGTCTTGTGTTTTGCAAGTCTGATCAAATTCAAGCCTTGTACATACTACGCAATACCAATGCCTAACTCAATAGCAAAAAAAAAGAAAAAAAACTGGATGACTGGTGGATAAAGCTCAAGAGAAATATCTGTAAAACATAGAACTGAAGCTTGTATCCTTGGAAAATGGATTCCCCCCCCCAAGTATATAACCATACCTGTTTACTCATTGTTTGGCTGCTTATAAGCTAGAGCTGTGCTACAGTTATATTTCAGCTAACAGTCTGAAATGCTGTGGCCTTTTGCAAACAAGGTCTGCTGTCTCTTGCTCTGAAAGTCACTGATCTATTTTATTTGGACAAACACTACTTAAGACCGTCTTCCTTCAACTAAATCAAGTTCTGCCTTAACATATGGATATTTTACACTGTAAGAGGAAATTGGAAAAAAAATCACTAATACCAAATGTCTGTGTGTTTGTAAAGCAAATAACTACACGTACATGTATACCTGGAGACTTGTCAGCCAGTTTCTACCATACAGAAGTAGTTTACTTGACTGGAAACTGAGTAAGCAAAGTTAAATGTTAAGATTCCTAATGCAATCATTAATTTGGGCTTGGCGAGACAAGCATTCAGTCCGGCACACCAAATGAGACTTCACTTGTTCTTTTTACTGTCTTTAACACAGTCCCTCCTCTCCTACATAATTGATATAACTAAAATTCAAAAGCCATTATCTGTTTTGGTAAAAGAGCAGACATTTCCCCTTCTAGTCTTCCTCTGAGCTGTAATGCCTTGTTTGAGGGAAACATTGGCAACAAAGTTTAAGGATAATGATGACTGAACTTACACCTGGTAACAACCAAAATCACAATGTTTCCAATCAGGTCAACTTTCTCGTTTCTTACAATCCCCAAACATTCTCAGTTGTGTGAGGACCACTAGTAAAGTACAGGAGGCTTCTCAAAATACATGTGAACACAATATTATAAGTACGCATATTAAAATGGTAAAGAGATCAAATGCCAAACACCAACAGTTCAAGATTTAGAAAAGCTTGTTCTTTGCTTCTAAAATATTTTCCGCAGAAATTGAGTTTTTTTCTGTATTATATAAGGTAGTCATATAAAATTAATCTGCTCTTCAATGAGCAGATGAGTACTCCATTTAAATGACCATCACAGATCCCTGAAGTTGCTATTCTGTCATCATTTAAGTGATGGATATTCAAATGAATTTTTCTGCATAATTTTTGTTGTTGCAAAAGCACAGTACAAGATAGATTCAGTCAGCAGCTCAATAAAAATGCAAATTTCTTAAAATTATTGAAATGTACTTAAAAGTAACTGTCATGCACATAAACTTGTAAGTATGCTTTCAATTTTGTTGTTGTCTAAGGCAACAAGTTTTTGACATCATCTGTTGCATGTAGCTACTTCTCAAGTTTCCTCTTCTTCCCCCCTGGCCCTTTGGGGTCCATGTCTGAAACATCAGGAGGGATATTTATTCCTGGAATCTAAAACAGTGAAAATGGGAAAAAATAAAGTGATTAAAAGCATCAGATAAATTTTTACCTCACCTTGCCCCTTTACCACTACCACTTTCAACAGATTTTCCAGCGGAGGGGATGGAGTTTGGAAGGCTCTACAAGGCACAGATATGCACACTTGGTAATGGGATTCAGAAGCCAGTAGGCTCAGTGAGAGGCTTTCCAGAGGTTCTGGAGGTACATACCCATAATCTCAGCATGTACCTGAAGTGGGACTATCACTGAAAATTCAAGGCTAGCTTTGTCTACATAGCAAGAAAACTGAGAAACTTCAACTCCTTCTCCTGTACAGTTTACCCTGGTGGCTTTATGTTGTAACAGATAGTTAGTATCAAAAGGTTAAAAACCAGGATTTCAGGTGAAGGACCTACATTTAACTTGTATATTATATAACTATACTAAAGGAATAGGCAAGAGGACGGAATGGTCTTAGATTAACAACTAGATATTAACTTTCCTACACCATCAAATTAAGTTTGGTCTCACCTGTGGTTCTACAAGGGCCATGCGGATTTTCTGATGTTGAAGATTTGATGAATCTAATGTGATTTTCACTTTAACTTTATCAAACACATGGAACACTGTACCTTCTATTCTGAGTGAAGGTATCTTGAAAAAGAAAACCATTTATCAACATTATTTCTTAAACTTGAATCTCAATTCTAGTTTACCTTCCATAGTAATTTAAAGGTTTAATTTGAACTACTCCCCAGTTGAGGAGACATGAAGATGGAAGGGAGATGTGGTGGGTTCTGGAGGGACTTGGAGGGGAGAGGTGAGTAGTAGATATGAGTAAGATATATTTTACTCATGTATAAAATTTTCAAAGAGTAAAATACCCACAATATTAGTAAAGCATCCAGGTATTAAATACAAAACCTCCACAATCTAATAGTCTCAAATATAGTCTATTTATGTGCACACTTTATGTCAGTAAGGCAGTCCTGATATACATCATTCATCTTAGTGAATCAGCTGTTTGTGGGAAAGGAGCACAGCATATCATTTAATTATTCTCAAGAAACGTTTAGTTGATAAAATATGGATTTTCTGGCATGGATTTTGAGATTTAGGATATAAATATGCTGTGGAATAATCCTCTGTACGCTGTAAATTATGCTGTGATCGGTTTAATAAAGAAGCTGATTGGCCAAGAGCTGCACAGGATAAGGTTAGATGGGGAAACCAGACTAAGGACACGGGAAGAAGAAGAGTGGAGTCAGAGGAGCTGTAAGCCAGAAGTAGAAAAAACAATGTGTAGAAATGAGGCGACAAGCCACGGGCCATATGGTAGAACTTAGATAAGAAATATGAGTTTAAGTTTTAAGAGCTAGTAACAAGCATAAGGTATAGGCTGAGCATTTATAATTAATAATAGGTATCTGAGTGATACTTATTTGGGAGCGACTGCTGAGACACTCTACCTATATAAGTACAGAAATGTTTTAACAATTTATAGCTATGATTTGCCAACTATCAGAGAAAATATTCCTCTCTTCCCCACAAAAACAAGGATCAGCAATACTATACCTCATCATCATAAGTAAGTTGTGGCTTTGGTTTATCTTTTTCTTCAAAAAAAACTGTACCTTCTAAGCCATACTTTGGAATTAATACCACAATTGCATTTTTTCTTACAAAGAGAATATAGGCTTCTTCGCTTACTATTCCTTTGCTTTTGAAAAACAACTGTAAAAAATACAATCTTGTTAGAAGTCTTATTTTAAAATTTACAGTAATAATTTTGAAAGTAACAAGTGAACAAAATTCCCCACTCCAAATACTACAGACAGAAGGCAAATACCTGGGTATGAAAAGCTACTGATGCACGCTGAGCATACTGGGCCATTTTATGGCGGAAATTGAGATTTTTACATATATCTGAAAGTTTGTGTTTATCTGTCAACTCCGGATAAGTGCTATCTGCCCCAATAGCCACAGCCAATAGCCGATGGACAATTATGTCTGCATATCTACATAGAAAGTGAAATAAGAATGGCGGCATATTAGTTTTAAATTTTTTAAATTAAAAGTTAACAATTTTCTATCTCCCTTACTTTTGTATGGAAAAACAGTACCTTCTGATGGGAGAAGTGAAATGTGTGTATATTGGGGAGGCTAAGCCGTAATGATGAAAGTCATTATCCATCCCAGAACAGAAGTAGACAGCTTGCATCATACAGCGAGTAGCCAATATCCTTAAAAGAGTGTTCAGGTACGGGAAATCTGGGGATTCAGCCCGATCCAAAGAATCAGCCAAAGACTTGGCTGTGTCAGTCTTAATTTCCAAATTCTGTCAATAACAGAGAAAGAAGCACCAAATGAAACGTTTCAAATTAGTAGGTATTGTCCTTCCTCCATCTCCCTATGTCTCTCCTTGACAGAGATCACACTGTGTAGCTGTGGATGGCCTACCTCCCAAACACTACGATTAAAGACATGCACTAGCATGTCCAGCCAGAATTAGTATCCTCTCTGTAAAACAGAAATAGAGCAAATAAACATGGTATTTGTATACAGAGAGAAAAGTTCATACACTTTATATGTGAACTAGACAGAGGCACTAAAAATAACTTAAATAATGGTTGGTTTGTGCAGTACTAAAGATTGAAAGGCCTCAAGTTCCAAGGGAGGGGACAATTGTGGCAATCATACCATCTCTTTCTTATAGTCCAGTTTATGCTTGTTAATCTCTATGGGGATAAAGAAAGTTTAGGCTTCTCTGCAGATCTGTCCCTTCCACTGAAAATAGAAAAGCCAGTATTAAGCTAGTCAATTAAAGTTCAGTAAGAACAATGTTCTAGTGCATCGAACTCAGCCGCTGAATTCTGCCTCAACAAGACAAATACTGCATCCTCCTTCCTCTACCATGTCTTGGTAAGAAGACAACCTCAGAAAATCCCTCAATACACAGTAATCCTTAGGGCTGGGACAGTTCTCATGAATAAAGACAGTGAGTGAGCTATAAAATCAGAAACTCACACCGTACCATTCCAACAGTGCTATTCCTTACCTATTCTTACGCTTGCAATAGGAAAAAAGGAGCCTACACATGATCCAAAGCAAATCAAAGTAGGCTAGAGTCACACCGAGCACAAGTATGAGGAAAGTAAAGCCTAGTGACCAAAAGGAAGGTCCCTTTGTTCGTGTATGTCATAAACAGCCTCCGTTTACATGCATATGGTACAGAGAGCTGAACTGTGCTGAACTACAGAGAAAACAAATTACTTGTAAATCTCTAAAAGCTATGTATTTCATAAAAGCCACATGTCTTAAGCTAAGATAAAATCCTGTGACCAAATACAGTTTGGGGAGGAAAGGGTTTATTTCAGCTTACAGTTCCATATCATAGCCTGTAATCTAGGGATATCAAGCCAGAAGCCCAAGACAGGAACCTAGAAGTAGGAACTTAAATCGAAGCCATGGAAGGATACTGCTTACTACCTGCTACCCATGGCTTGTGTGGCCTGTTACACCTGCCTAGGGGGAGTCAGAATGGGCTGAGAAGAATCATTAATCAAGAAAATGCCCCAAAGGCTTGACAATAGGAGAACTCATGGGGGTCATTCATCTCAGATGACTCTAGGTCATGTCTAATTGACAAAAAACTAGCCAGGGCACCATATACTAGAGAGATGGAGAGTATACTATGTCTAGGATACTGTAATATATGTAGGAAGAGATATGTCAATATCCCAAATCACATTTTTTTATATCAGAAAGAAATACTCATATATTTTACATCAACATAACTTTTTTAAAAAGATTTATTTATTATGTGCATGTCAGAAGAAGGCACTAGATCTCATTACAGATGGTTGTGAACCACCAAGTGGTTGCTGGGAATTAAACTCAGGACCCCTGGAAGAGCAGCCAGTGCTCTTAACCTCTGAGCCATTTATCCAGCCCTCAACTAAATTTTTATGAAAACATGAATAGTAATTTTTCAGCACAATGGATAGATTACAATACAAATATATGTGACTTTTTGATCGTTAAGACTTTACCTTGGACTTGGCTGCCTTAACAAGAATTTCATAATTGGAGGGAGGTGGAGCTGGATGTTTTCGAAGCAGAGCATGTTCAGAAAATTCTTCATGAATTCTTTTTGCAACAGAAATATTTGCCAGTAACATAAATTCTTCTACCATGGAATTTGTTTCTCTGCCAATTGGAAAAGCATTAAGTAAAGCAAGAGAAGCTGAGACAGCTGTCACACATTTACTCACAAGCTAACTTTTCTAGTGATAATGGGTATATTTCCCACATAAAAACATTCACCTGTGGCACATATCTATTTTGAATACCTCTTTAATGTTTCAGCTGCTATACTAATGGTTTTACCTGTGTTCCTCCTGGGCAAATCTAGTATGCTAGAATCATTTCAATTATTCAAGAGAAAAAAAATGGAAGCTTCCTTAACTTTAAATACAAATCAAACATTTTTACCTCCTCTTATAAGCACTGAGATATAAACTTTGCTGGAAGAATTAAAAGCTAGGTCATACATTATGATCTAAAATCCTCAAATTTTTACCAATAAACCACTAATACATTTTCAATAGCTAATGTGGGTGCTTATCTCAGGTGGGGCTTTCTGCTGTAAAGCTATACACACAGTAACACAACATATATGTCTGGTTTCTAGTTGACAGATATGCAATATTCTTCTCTTCATAAAGGTCATTTTTATCACTAGGGTCAAAACTTGAATTCACAGTTTGGCTTATCAACTAAAAAATCTTGACACACTTTTCCTTCTCCATAGTTATTCCTTCTAGGTTCTAAGCCAGGTTAATAAATGATCTGCATGCTGTATCTGTTTTCTTTCTCTGGAATCACTAAACATACATACTTTTCAATTTTATTTCAGTTATTCAAACAATCTTTCTTGACAGCAGTTCTGACTCATACTAACATAAGTATTAGGAGCACTCCATATGAGGAAGTCAAATGTCTGGTCAAAACTTCTGTACGTTGTATAAATGCTAACAGTAAGATCCAAAGTTAAGAAGTTAGCTTCAAAAACTATTTTTTATTAAAGATTTATTAATTTTTCAATTCTGTGCATGAGTGTATGTGTGTATGTGTGTGTGTGTGTGTGTGTGTGGTGTGTGGTGTGTGTGTGTGTACGTACACACAGGATTGTGGGCCTGCGGAAGCAGAACCATCGAATTCCCCTGGAGTTACAAGCAGAAGTGAGCCATCAGATGTGGGTCCTGGGAACCAACCTTGGGATCCCTCAAATGACAGCAATATCTCCAGATGGAAAGCCTGTGATCCATAGACCTCTGTGTGCTATATTAAGTACTTAAGAAGTGAATCAGTGCAATCTTCTTTTTCCTGTAACTATTACTACTCAAATTCTAACATACATTAAATCAAATCAAATCTTTCTACTACCTTATCCTAATTTTATATAAAAGTTAAAAGATCATATTTACTTTTCCAAATAGCTAATAAGACAAGAAATTTCATAGCTATTCTAATTGTAACAAGTGTTTTGGGTATAAGTACTATGATAATTAGTATATACACTAGATATCATACATTTAAAATTAATATTTAATATCAATTAAAAAAATCACATGCCTCAGCTCCTTGGTCTGTAGATCTATTGGATCATGAGTTTCACTGTCCATATGGAATCGAACTTCTGGAGAAGACAGAGTCAAAGCCCTGAGGAAAAAATGAGAAGAAATTAAGTCAGATGAGCCAAGGACAGAAAATATTCCACAAGCAATTCCTTTAAGACAGAAAATGAGTATACTAAAACGTAAGTGTTTTTCTTGGAAGGTTTTATGACCATCTCCTAAGTTTGATGTTCTACCTTCATATAAAGCCTAACTCTTAATTTTTATTACGCCACATAAATTTGCATTTTTTTAAGTGGCTAAAAGAAGAGGCAGACTGGTATTTCATTCTACATGGAAATCAATCTGTTGTGATGGGCAATGATGGAGAGGACAAGAGCGGCTCTTATATAGGTCAGTCAGAAAAGATGCACAGGCTACTGAGTGGAGACGGATGTATCATAAGGACTGATGGCTGTTCATATTAGACTGCTGTGAGTCTCAGTATATACTAAGGGCTTTTTATGTGTGGTTTTGATGAGCTGATTAGTTCTACTTCAAAAAGATTTCACAAGGTTTCATACAAAAATCTAAAGTGTTTTCAGATGTGATACTACTTTCATTAAGTTCCAAATCAACCAGAAAGTTTGTTTCTTGTATTTGTTTTTTGTTTTCTTCAGGGTTTTTGAGACAGGGTTTAGCTTTGGATAGACTCAGAATTGCTATTTAGACCAGGCTGGCCTAGGATAGTCATAGAGGCACTTTGCCCTGCCCCTCAGTACAGGGAATGAAAGGTGTGTGCCGCTATGCATGGCCTGGAAGTAATTTTAATGAGATCGGTCAATCTTGGGCAAGCATGGGGAAGTTAAAAAAAAAAAGAACAAAACCAACATTAGCCTTCTACTTAAATGACAAGCTTGAGCACCAGCCTTACTCAGGTTCAATATTTCTGTGTTTGTGTATATATCTAATCTTAAAGAGTTTTAAAGTTCATATTTTGCTATTCAAATATGGCAGTAACAGGCTGCTAAGCATAATTATTTGTGGCTGCTCACTTGCACTCAGGAACTTAAGTTAGGCACTCTGTATGAATAGTCCAGATATAGCATTTGAATCAGTAGCAAAAATATATTTTATAATTGCTTATAGCATTTTTCAAGATGTAGTGAGAACCCAGGGACCATCTTCTGGAAAGGCTTTTGTAATTGGTTTCCACTTAAGAGGTGCCTTTCAAAATGAAGCTACCTTTAAACTGCTTTCTTTCTAACAAGTTTGATCTGACTCCTTCTCTTATGTCTACTATGGTTAGGCAAATGCCCTGATATTTTTATATATATATTAAATATTGCCTATCAGCTAACTAATCACCATTCTAACAAGATACTCTAAAAAAGCCAAGTGTTATTTCAATGAATCAATAATTGACAATCATAACCATAAATTAAGCATGTCTTAGCAGATTTAAGAACTTACCCCTTTTCAATCCTTCCTCTTTTTAGAATTTTAGCTAGTTTATTTAGTCCACGGAGACTAGTAGTAATATCATCATTCATGGCTGCTGAATCAATTCTCATCTGTGCTTCAGCATACGTAAGAGAAGCCTAAGAAAGAAACCTTAGGTTAACATAATTCTTATGATCGATTCAAACATACTTACTATTTGAACCATACGTGTATGTGTATAACCATGTATTGGACCACACACGAAATCATGCGTGTGTGGTGGTCAGAGGTGCCAGTTCTTCCTCTTCCTCACTCTAGACAGGGTCTCTCTTTTATTTTATCTCACATTCTATGCCTTCAGGAAGCCTAAAATAAGTAGCAAGATAAAGCTACAGATTTTTAAATTTACACTATGATTTCTGTTTTAATTCAGGTATTCATTATATTACATAGGTAAAATTACATTAAAATAAAGGAAAATGGCAGTTTCCTTCATACTTTCATTTTTAGTATATTTCTAGGTAATGTCAGAATATTCCTTAACATTTTGATTTTAGTATATTTTTAGGTAATATTTGAATAAATTACAAAGGAGGTCCTGGCTATTCTCTGAAATCCTTTGCAAATGTCATTACTCCCCTATTCACTGACAAATAACAAAATGAACCCCAAAATGAGGTGAAAATGACAAGTTTAAAGCAATTTCTAGTAACAGATACTACAAACATGGAAATAGATGCTTCTGCTTCCATTTTTATCTAGATGGAAAATAAGTATAACTTTTCAGATTAAAAGACAAAAGTAACTTTATAATTAAAATTCAAAACCAGCATAAGGGATATTGGTTAAGTCAAGTTTCTGAGAGCACCTTTATCTACTATGGCTAAGACTTCCCTTTCTAGAAAAGTGTTTTATATGTTCACTAATTTTTAATTTCAATTTATAAAGTCTTGTTAAAACTATGTCTCAGAGGATCACTGCCTCAATGGACTCTAAAAATATGAATCTCTACAGGCTGAAATAATTCCCACACCACTATTTGCTTGTTAACAGTTCCTTATATTAGTCGTCAGAACCGAGTGATACTGACTTGGAAAAAAAACAAAAACAAAACAAAACTGGCTAACTTTCTGAAAACATCATTACCAAGAAAAAGGGTCTGGAATACTTCGGAGGACTATTAAGTACAAAAAGAGGATGAATGCAAGAGAATATGGGGAGAGGTACAAAAGTAAGAAAAATCTGGCTTCATTCTGCTTGAGCATAATTTCAGGTTTGGTCTACTGGAATCTAACTATAGTTTATGGTATCCATGATGCACAGGGTAATTTTCAAACACCAATATGGTTAAGTAGGAATAACCTCAATTACTGTGGCTGCTGCACTGCATAAATCCCTTTAGCTGAGGTAAGTAGGTTCTAAGTTTCTAAATCCAGGACAATTGCTAGATAAATTAATTTCTTAATAACATCAACAATTAAGTAAATTTTAAATTCTAAAATGAACTAGAGACCACTACAACACTGAACTTTACTTTTAAAAAGTATCTAAAAAAATTCAAATTGTCAAGAGATGAATCTTAATACTAACCTTTGAATTAATTACGCTTTTGGTAAATCTTGTTTTTAAGATTTCAGCATTATGATTCATTTCCCAAATACAAGAAAATGCTAACCTTCAGAGAAAAAGAGACAGTATTTGTTTATGGGAATCAATTAATATAGTTAACAAGACACTAATCAAAAAAAAAAAATCCAGAAATACCTGTCAACATTGGATCTTAAGGAACATAAGTTAGAGCTAAGCAATTCTGGAACCATGTCAATTCTCTGAAAAAGATGACAGCAGATCTAAGGTTATTCAATTATATTCAAACATTTTAATTCCACTTGCAAACAGCATCAAGTAAGCAGGAAACAGGTAGTATATTCTTGCCCCTTTGACTAGAGAATGAAACATGACAAAGTCTGTAGGTAAAACCACAAAATTCTTACAGAAGGCAATAGGGGCATTCCTGACAGAGATTGAGGATTCAGTCCTCTATATGAAGCACCTTCCTGTCCTCTCAAATTCTGAAATTTCTGGTCTTTGTAGTTAGTCCCTGATAACTTACCAGCCCTTACCAACTGAGTTTTTCCAGCTACACCAAACTCTATGGTGCTTTAAGTATGCTTAGAAATGAGAGAAAAAAGGTAAACTTTTGACCAAAAGCTTTATGGTATACTTTGAGCGTGAATCTCTAAGAGATTAACTTTTACCCTCTTTCCACCTCATCAATAACTATGGTCTATGTAAGTTTATGAAAACCATACTTGAAAGGGTTTTTAATTTTACGTATATGCAGGTTTTGGTTGCGTATCTATGCACCATGTGCATGTCCGATACCTAAAGAGTCCAGAGACACAGGATCCTCTGGGAATGAGGGTGCAGGCTGCTGTAGTCATGTGGGATCGACCCTAGGTCCTCTGGGAATGAGGGTGCAGGCTGCTGTAGTCATGTGGGATCGACCCTAGGTCCTCTGGGAATGAGGGTGCAGGCTGCTGTAGTCATGTGGGATCGACCCTAGGTCCTCTGGGAATGAGGGTGCAGGCTGCTGTAGTCATGTGGGATCGACCCTAGGTCCTCTGGGAATGAGGGTGCAGGCTGCTGTAGTCATGTAGGATCGACCCTAGGTCCTCTGGACTTTTCATCTCTTGACCTTCCCCTCGGTCCCCCCCCAATAAATCATACAGAATAAATGCCACATAACGTACATCAGCTAATTTCTAATCTCACGTTATTTGGATCACCGGATATCAAAACAAACCACATTAGTTTGTTTTGTAGTATGTACATGTTCATGTACAGAGGTCAGATGTTGACAAGAGGCATTTTCCTTGACCACACTCCATTGCCTTTTTTGTAACAATCTCTCATTGAACCTGGACCTCACTAATTTGGCTATACTGACTGGTCAACCATCTTAAGAAATTGGCTTGCCTCCGTGTACCAGGGTTAAGATTACAGATGTGGTAGTTTCTAATTGGCTCTCAGAAGCTGAACTCAGGCCCTCATGGTGTGTGCCAGATACTTTACCAACTGAGCCACTGTCCCAGGCCACAAAAGGCATGATTCTCTATGATTCAGGACACCTTCACCCATCTATGTCCTTTAAGCAAATATATCACGTATTTACTTCAAACTGTGACTGCTCATGAAACCAAAGGTTCCTGGCTCAGCCTTCATTTACCTTTTCACAAAGATAAACAGTTGTTCCTCTTCTGGCTGATTCTTGATCCAACGCATTTCCTGGCCTGATAAAATGGCTAACATCAGCAATATGGACACCAACCTTAAAAAAGATTAAAATGAAAGGATGTCAATCTGCATTATTAATAGCACAGACTTACAATGGAATTTAGATGAGAAAAAATGTAGCTAAACTGAAAATAAACTCAGTCACAGCTAAAAATTCAACCTTTGACATATTCCCATTAGTTTTGTACTCATAATTTTATATTGTCCTGGATTTAAAAAAAAAAAAAAGAAAAAAGAAAAAGAGGAATCCTAGAACTGAATCATATTTAGCTTAGAATATTGAAGATACCTCCAAATTTCCATTATTGAGTTCTCTACAATGCAGGGCATCATCTATATCAGTACATCCTGGAGGGTCTACACTGCAAACACACAGATGTCTCAGGTCTTCTCGGTTTTTCATGTCCTAGAAAGTACCATGTTAAAAAGAAGAAAAAAAAAAAAATAACTCAAGTCACACAACAGCAACATAGCTCTTAGGAAATAAATATCCCTATAAAAGTAAGTTAACTTTCATATTATGGAGAAACCTGACATATGCTACTAGTTCTACCACCTGGAAGACGTCATCTTTCAGTGAAAAAAAGCAAATGATCTGTGTGACATCTAACTGTTGGAACATGGTCCAAGAAAGGAGTTGGATTGTTCTTGGACTGTGCTTTCGTGCACAGTCCCCTCCCAGGTATTGAGGGAGTTTACTTTGATTATTTATTACTAATGGCTATTGTTACTTGCGTATAGTCCTCTACATTCAGTTTGTCCTTGTGATTGTAAACCTTACTTATGTAACTCTACTTAATACTCAGAGTATAAATTGTCTGATGCTTTGAATAAACTTGCCAACTGCATGAGAGTTTAGTCTGCCTCATTTTTAGGCTCCATTCCCCCAGATTCCATCAACGTCCAAGTGGTAAACACCTACTGATGCTGTAACTGACTAAATTTGAAGAGTGAGCCATGGTTCCTACAAAGATAAAAACACATACAGAAATTAACTACATGCTGGGGGTTGGGGAGGTCTAGTGGCTCAGTCCTGTAAGCCTAGATAATCAAGAGCCTGAGGAAGGAGAAAGTTCAAGGTCTACTTAGGATACAGGGGAAGATCCTGGACAACTTAGTAAGAGCCAAATGAGAAGGAAAACCAAAATGTCAAACAGGGCTGAGGATTCAGTCTAGTGGAGTGTTTGACTAACCTGCAAAAGCCCTACGTTCAATCACCAATACAAACAACATAGAAACAAAAACTCCCTAAGATAACGTAATCCATAAAGTCACTATAAATCCTGTTCAATTTACCTTCTCAGTAATGCTCCATGGCATCTCTGGCAGGAAGCTAAGAACAGCCTGGGAAAAGGGCTGATGAGGAACATCATGCTCAAGCAGCAAAACTTCTGTTTCCGTCTCTTTCTCACCAACATCACCTAAGTTTTTAACAAAGTGTCCCTGAAATCAAAAGGAATTATCAGAAAGACACACTCTGCAACTAATTAATATTTTATTATACTACATCTTCCAGTGTTTTATGTATTACTTCAGCATTTCTAAATTTTTCTCTAACAACATATTAAAAACAACCCTTAGGCCAGGCAGTGGTAGTGCACGTCTTGAATCCCAGCACTTGGGAGGCAGAGGCAGAGGCAGACAGATCTATGAATTCAAGGCTATCCTGGTTGATTCAGTGAATTCTAGGAGAGCCAGGGCTACTCAGAGGAACCCTTTTTTGAGAGGAAAAGAAAAAAACAAAACACCCTTTGGACCTGGAGAGATGGCTCAGTTACAAATACTTGTAGAGGATCCAGATTTGACTGTCAACAACCATATGATGACTTACAAGTATCTGTCACTGCAGTCCCAGCAGATCTAACTGACAGCCCCTGTTGGCCTTCCTGTGTGCACCAGGTCTGTACACAGACATACATGCAAGCAAAATGTCCATACGTGGAAAAGCAAAATAACAAAAATGGCTTTGGTAAATTAAAGGTGAAAATGACAAGATTTTTCAACTGCTTTTGAGAGCCTGGTTCTTAGACCACCATGTTTATGTCTAGTTCTGTTAACCTTCAGTGTAAAAAGTACTGTAAAAGCAATACCTGCAAAATTTGACTAAAATTTACTTAGGACACAAATGCTTCTTCCAAGTTTATCAGTAAAGGTTATTTGTCAATTTGAGTAAAATTAGTCATATGACTTACACTGGGTTTAGGCAAAATTCATCTATGCCACTTACTAGGTAACCATGAAATGTTTCACTAAAAAGCAACAATATTTGTCATAAAGTTTAGTTAAATACACAAAGGTAAAATTAACAATATAGCTTACATTTGGATATCTAGAATTTCTAGGCCAACCATCAATAGCGACAATAATTCTCCGTCCTTCTAATGCAGAAGCCTGTCTGGTTTCTATCCGAATTCGTGGAATTCTTTTATCAGCAGGTGTAAAGAGATGTCTTCTTGACTAGGGAAAATTAAAAAAAAAAATTAACTACAGTCCTAGGGATCAATCATAGTAGTCCTAGCACATGCTACACAAGTATATACCACCAAATTACACTTGTAACCCAATAACTGTATATATGCAATACAGAAAAGGGGCAAAGGGAAAGCTTTGAGTTCTACCAGTAATGGTAACAAGTGCTGTACTTACCTCCTTAATATCAGACTTGGAAAGCATGCCACAATATGGTCTCCAATTCCTTTTTATTATTCCTACAACCCTACCTGTAGGCCTTAACATTTTTTCACTTAAAGCAGTCTTAAGCTGAAACATAAAAACAAAAATTTTCAGTTATTTTTCTAAGTAAAATGAAGTAATTTTTCTTCCAAGTTAGAATATGCACATGGACACTAATACATTCAGTTAGCAAATAATGACATGAAATTCAGAACTTTTATGCCTCAAAGTTCTAGACATGAGCAACTGAACAATGCTTATTATTCCATAATATTGAAGCACTCCATAAGCATGTATCTGAGTAAATGAATCAGAACTCAGTGTTTTGCAATTTAATATTTAGATTTACAGACAAAAACACATGTAAGTCTAGGAATTATGACACTGAGATTTCATGACAGTTTAAATTAATAGATCTATGTAGCTACTAATTAGTTACTATGGAATTATTACAGTGAACATGCCATGTTGGATCTAATCCATTACAAAATAAATGTACCTTCAATAGTTCTATCTTAGCCCAAATTAAGAGTCAAATAAAGAATGTAAACCACTAGAGATAGAACCTATAGACTACCACCTCTAATAATCCCAGAGGAATGGATTCTCTGAGAACAGCACAGTAAGACTTCAGGAAATGAAATGTAAGTAATCAAAAGAGGAACTACACATGCTAATTTTAATACAAGTATGTTATCTCATAAATAAGTCTGTCATTTCTAATACACTTAATAACACACGGGAAATAACTCATTCTCTCTAATAAGTGTATTAGTAAAAATAGAATTAAGCATGTCCAAATGCAAAGATCCAGAAGCACATTTTCTAAAAAAAAAAAAATTCAGAAAATTTTAATTTTCATTTTTAAACCTCATTAATTCAGATTATATCTTGAACGTTAACAAACTTCCACTTTCATACTAAACAATTCTAAATACTTAAACCCATTTGACTAAAATATCACTAAAAAAACGTGAGTCTGTATTCTTAAAACATCTCTCAAATATGCACATAACTTGTATTATAAGTACAGAACTTGGATCTGAAGAGTTGGCACAGGTTAAGAGCACTGGCTGCTCTTCTAAAGGTTGTGAGTTCAATTCCCAGCAACCACTTGGTGGCTCACAGCCATCTGTAAGGAGATCTAATGCCCTCTTCTGGTCCACAGGCATACATGTTGGCAGAATACTGTATTCCTAATAGATAAATCTTAAAAAAACAAAAACAAACAAACAAACAAACAAACCAATCGAACAAAAAACTACAGAGCTTGAGGCTGGAGAGATGGCTCAGTAGTTCAGAGCACTGGTTGCTCTTCCAGAGGTCCTGGGTTTGATTCCCATGGCAGCTTACAACTGTCAGTAATTCCAGATCCAGGGGATCTGACATCCTTTCCTGGCTTCTGCAGTCAATCACACACATACTGCACAGACATTCATGCAGACAAAATACCCATACACATAGAATAAAAAGGAATAAACCTTAAAAAAAAATTCTGGACTGTGATTTCATTCAAAAAAAAACATGACATATTAAACAGTACAACAATTCAGATGGACGAAAACCAAAACTTTCTTTCATACCATGAGTTCCTTCTCCTCATCTTTCTCTATATCATCTTCATTTTGACCTTCATCGTGTAAAACCACAGAAGATGGGGCCACCCACTGACTCTTGGGCAGAAGCTCCACAGCCACAATGTCTTCATGAACAGCTCTGTTTAGATGTTTAAGTCCCTGTATAAGTATCTGTGTAAACCAACAAATAGCATGTGTTGGAACACATTTAGTGTCAATAATAAAAAGGTTACCTAATGAGGGCAATATTCTCTCTAACCATTGTATACAATATCTAATTCTCTTCATGGTTTTCCTAATTTAAAATAATAATCTGATTCAGGCTTATTGGGTAAAACTGCATTTTATATAAACTTAGTTCATCTGAATTATATCCCCAGAATCCATGGTGGATGAAAAAAGCTGTCTTCTGAAAATTGTCCTTAATTTCCCCATCATATTTTGGCAGTCTACCTCCAACTCACATATCCACATCATAAATACAGAATCTTAATCATTTTAAAAATTAAAAAAGCACTATTCTTCATTATATACTCTTAAAATTTTATGGAGGAAAGAAAGATCAGAAATTATGGGTTTTGTTTATGACTGCATCATAAACAACGGCAATTAAACATCTGGGCTCATCAAACTGCTTAAATCTCAAGATCTTGGCTGGTAAAATGAAAACACAGCGACTCTCCTGGACTGGGGTCGAAGACTAAGTGACATGTAAAAATATCTCATTTTACAGTACTTGATGATTCTCCTAAAAAATGAATTAGAAATTTTTAAATAATCAGTTTCATAAAAAAGTCATTCATTAGCTAAGCAGTGGTGGCGTATGCATTTAATCTAGCACTAGGGAGGCAAAAGCAAGCAGGATCCCTGAGTTCATGGCCAGCCTGGCCTACAGAGTGATTCAAGGACAGCATGGCTACACAAAGAAACCCTGTCTCAAAACCACCAAACCAAAGCACAACAAGCCAAACAAAACAAAAACAAGTCCCTTATTGTACTAATGCTTATTACTCTCTTACTAACTACAAAGAGAAGGTAAAGAAATGGCTCTGTCATAAGATGTCCACAGACCACAGAAAAATCCTGGACACAGTGACCCACGCCTGTCATCCAGCCCCAAACAGGTGGAGACAGAAGGATCTCTGGAACTTATTGGCCAGCCCATTGGCTGATGAGCTCTAGGTCAAAAGAAAGTCCATCTACAGGGAAATAGGCCACACTTCTAAGGTATCACCTGTGGCTGTCCTCTGGCCTCCATACTCACAGGTATATACCTGCACATGTTAACTAAAAATAAAGTGATACAAATTTAAATTCTCATACAAAAATTTTAGTGAGCTCAAGTATTGATGTGAGAATGCCTTTCTGTATGCTGTGAATATCAATCTTTAAATAAAGAAGCTGTTTTCAGCCATGACAGGCAACATAGAAGTAGGAGGAGAAATCAGAGCATAGGTAGAAGGGCGGAGTCAGGCAGATCTAGCAAGCCGCCCAAGGAGCAACATGTAGGAACACAGGTGAGCCACGGGCCATGTGGCAGACAGATTAATAGAAATGGGTTGATTAAGATGTAAGAGCAAGCTAGCAATGTGCCTGATCCATAGACGACAACATAAAGTTAATATAATATCATTTCTGGGGGCCACAGCGGCGGTGGCAGGTGGCTAAAGGGTCTGGCACGGCAGGGTCTGGGACCCTGGCCGCCTGGGACCAAGAAACGCCATTGCAACAAAGTATTTTAGTGTATAAAGAGTTTATATCAGGGCCAACAAGATGGCTCATCAGAAATCTTAGGCTTGCCACTATACCTAAAATTCTGAGTTCAAAACCTAAGACCCACTCTTTGTGAGGAGAGAACCAACTCTCCTCCACACATATTGCGAATGCACATATACATACACAAAAGCAAAACTGTAAAATTTTCAAAAGGCAAATTTACATACTATCTCAATTAGGATTTCTATTACTTCAATGAAACACCTGACCAAAAAACAAGTTGGGAGGGAAAAGGCTTATTTGGCTTATACTTCAGCATTGTTAACTCCTCAATGAAGGAAGTTAGGACAGGAACTCAAACAGGACAGGATCCCAGAGGCAAGAGATGATGTAGAGGCCATGGAGGATGCTGCTAATTGGCTTGCTTCCCATGCCTTGCCCAGTCCATCTTCTTACAGAACCCAGGACCACCTGCCCAGGGATAAATTACACTCCCCACCATGGGCTGTGCTGTCCTTTGATTACTACTTCAGAAAATCCCTCACAGCTAGATCTCATGGAGGCATTTCCTTAACTGAGGATCCTTCCTCTCTGATGACTCTAATGTGTGTCAAGTCGACACACAAACCAGATGGTATGCGAACTTACCTCTTTCTCGTCTTCTTGGTCTCCATGAATCCACACTGTAGCTTCTAAATAATTTTCCCTGCTAGCTCTAAATGTTCCTTGAAGATAAGAACCAGATTTTATGCCTTGTTGGAGCTTACTTAAGGGAAGGTGCTCTGAAAATATTATTTTTCCACTTTCTATTTCATTCTGTGAAATAAGCAAATCAAAAGTCTATTTAATGTACTATTTAAGAGTATCAATCATACAAGTTAAAAACCTACTTTATAGTAGTATATTTTTCCAGACCACTGCTATCTAAAACAATTTGCTATAATGAGTGTGATATACTTTTAATGTTCAAAATGATAGCCACTAAGTACAATTTTTCTTGAATAGCTAAAATATGTATAATACAGCTAAGAAATTGGATTTTAAAATTTAAATTACATTTAAGCAAATTGTACCTAGTAATTAGTTATTGCATAGAATACTCCAAAAAATGAATCCCAAAAGGCCAGTCCAGCTTGATCTTCTAATGAAATAGAAGAAAAATTGTTAAAGAAACAGAATGGCTATCTTGTTCTATTAGATACAGCTACTTTGGTAACAATAGTTATCATTGTTATCAGGCAATAAGCACTTGAGTCATAAAAAAGAATTCGAAGTGAACTGTTTTCCTTTTTGAAAGTGGTAGACTGAGCACTTAAAAATGTATCTGATAATCAAAGTATAAAATACAAGGTGAAGTTCCATAGCTTCAGAAGGGCTAACTAAACAGAAATCCATTGAGACTTTGGGTCTTATTAATAACACTGTATATTTTTTTAACAAAACAACAATAGCTGCCTTTTACATTTATCAAAGCTATGTACCAAGAATTGAAACAAGAATTACATGATGCTTCCAATTATACTTCATTCAGCTCTAAGATGGTATAGTTACTGTTATTTAGCAATGTCATCTCAATAAGCCGATCACAATTACCTCACTTATAACCAAACTGTTTCTATTCCAGCTTATTGGCATGGTCTAGTTTTTAAATATGGTAACCATAAGCCTAATATCCAAGACTGCTATTTCTATGTTTTCTTTTTTTTCAAAAACAGAAATTACTGAAACATACCATGTCTTCAGACAAACAAGCTAGACGATCTATAAGTTCAGGGTTAGCAGTCAGGCTCTTTACATATTCTTCACCTGAAAAATAAGTTAATGTTTTAAATTCAAGTGTCTAATTTTAACTGGATATGAGAATACAGTTGATCTTGTTTTGAGAGTACATTTGCTATTTTTTAGACATGAAACAAAACTAATCTGTTAATGTGATCAAGGCTAAAAGGAAGCAATTGGCGCAGCATACACAAGTTTACTATGTCAACTGCAAATATTGAGGAAAACACTAACAGCCACAATTTACAACTGTTTATTAGCTAACTACCTGAGAAATTTAAAATGTAAAATGAATCCGAGCAGTAACGGCACATGGTTTTAATCGAGCACTTAGGAGGCAATGGTAAGGGGATCTCTGTAGCCTGGTCTACAGAGTGAGCTCCAGGATAGGCAGGGCTGCTGGTATACAAAGAAACCATCCCCCTCTCCAAACCAAAAATAAATACGGTAAAAATAAATCTTTAAAAGAAAACAATATGTAAAAAGAAAACTGTTTCAGCAACTAAAAACACCTGCTGCTCTTGCAGAGGACCCAGGTTCAGTCTCTAGCACCAACATGGTGGATCATAACCATCCCTAATTGTAGTTCTGGGGTTTTCGACATCCATTTCTGACTTCCAGTCAATGCATGCATGTGATGCTCATACATACATGTGATGCATACGCATATATTCAGGCAAAAGAGTCACACATTAAAAACTGAAAAACATTTGTTTCAAATGTAAAAAGATCATATAAAATTACACAGGAAATAAGATCTAGAATCATGTTTCTGGTCTGACACTAATTTTTATATACAGTTGCGCCTATATTCAGACCTACATGTGAAGGCTGGTATTCCTTCTTCTACAGCCTTTTCTTTGTTTTTCTTGTCATTTGTTATAAGGATAACTTGCAGCTGATTTTCTGATGACATTTTCTTCAGATGCTCATTGTACCACTTTGCTGCTACTCGGATGGCTCTGTCATTTCTGTCATTAGCGTTTTCTCCCTGCTCTTGTTCTATGTAGGTCTCTCTAGGAGGAAGAGGGAAACCACGAAATATAAGTCAAGGATGTGTAAAAAAACTTCTAAAGTAAAAGGTCAGTGTACACATGTTTAACTTGAAATTATGAGGCCAAATAATTCTGTTAAGATCCTTTAAAGTTTTCAAAATAAGTTTTCTTGAGAAGAAATTTATGTTACTAATGGAAAAATACAGAGGCTCAAATAGTTTCATTTCACAAAAAAGAAAATGTGAGACAAGAATTTAGACTTCAAAATGGTGTGTGAAATAGTAGTTTATTGGGTGGGCGGGGTTAATAGAACTTTGAAGACCAGATAATAAAACATTACTCAACAAATCATGAATTAACAACAACGGCTAAAGTGGACACTGTATGATCATATGATCCATTCAATACATGATCCATGTAGATCATCCATGGTAAACACTAAATATATAGCAAGGACAATAATGTAGCACCTGCAAGGCCACAACTCTCAAATATGAAAGTACACTTAGATACTTCTTTAAGTCTGTTCTTCAAAGCCATATTCTTAGCATTACTTCATTCCCTACCATTAACTGTACTAATGTTTCCAGGGGTATTCAACCTTTTGACACTGCAACATAATTCTGTGCATCTACCAATGTGGTAGGCCACATTTATAACTATTCTGGTACACAGGAGTCCCCTGGTTACAAATTTGATAAACCTAAGCTTATCAGTAAAAGACATGGGTCATAAAATTTGAATTTGACTTTAACACGACAGTCTTAAGTAACAAAATCTACATGAGGTTTATTACTTAATGTCCTAAAAGTCTTCCAGTCAGTCCCCATATTGCTAAGCCCTACTCACAGCATCTGAACTAAAAAGCTTGCTAAGCATACATTAGAAATCTGATGAGCGTGTTCCATACAGTCTTGGTCTTCTGGTCCTAGACAACAAGTGGAGGTGAAATGAACAAGCAGCCAGTGTGTGTTTAGACAATACTGAGTTTCAAGATATAAGATAAGAAGGGCTACATTGACAAGGTGACAAGGTATGGAAACATTCTGGATTTTTAAACTTGAGACTAATAGGGAATGCTATTTGAACACTCTTGGTATAGGCCAAAGATGCTGCCAAGCACCTACAACCTATAAAATAGATTTCACACAAAAATAAACTACTCAGTTCAAAATCTTAATAATGTCAAAATTGAGAAAGTATCATAGATACCCATTATAAATTATTTATATTAGGCAACTTCATGTTTTGAGAGAACACATTGAGTCCAAAGGTCATGAACTTAAAATATAGTGAACTGTTTTTACAAATCCAATTTCAATAAATCAGTTGTAAGATATTAATTTAAACTTTAAAGCTCATTCATTAATCATAAATTCATAACCCTCTATGTTATTCACATAATGTGGTATCTCAGGACCCTAAAGAGTCTTGTCTCCAAAGAATCTATCATTCAACTCAGTGTACACAAATTAAGTGAAATATTTCTGACATAAAAGTACTATTATAGCCAGCAGATCCTGGTTTAAGATGTGAACTCACTAACACTGTGACCTTTGAGCCCCACTTAGCAGTACCTTCTAAACAGCCCCTGAAACTACAGACTGTCTTTGATAAACAACTCTCAGGCACTTCCTTTTACATTTCGGTAACGCTGTGGTCTTGGGATACTTACTTATGGTGCTCATTAGTGAATGTATAGAAATGCTTCTCCTGGTTATTTGTCACATCCCTGATTCGCTTATATATGGGGGCACTCCGGTTTCTCACTTCTTGCAGGACTGTCTGTAGCACAATTACATTCCTGATAGCAGGGTCCTCCAGAACATCAATCTTAAAAGCAAAAGTTAATTTCCCCATGTTTATTTAGAAATTGTTTCTGTCAAGCCTAAAATTCTGTTCCAGTTGAATACACTGACTCTCCGTTAGGCCAAAGTGTTACTCTGCTGGAGAAAAAAGTGACCACAGTCACTTGGACTCTGCAGGCTTGAGAAGAGCACCCGTAAACGGACCACAAAATTTTTTCAGTCTTATAGTTATTAACAAATATGCTGGCCCACACAGTTTTTGTTCGTAGGCACTTACAAGCTGCCTGGGGGTCGCAATCTGGAGGCCACAGAAGCCCAGGTCCCCCGCTTCCAGGCACTTATAATCTAAAGCAGAAGAGACACCAGGAGTTAGAAAACGTAACGTGTCTAAAGCTACGACTCCAAGAACCGAAACATGGAAAAACAAGGCGAGGGTAAAGTACCTTGGCCTGGATAACTGGAAGCTAGGGTGGCCAGGGCACACGCCGCTCCATCCCAAGCCCCGCCTCCCTCAGTTTCTCCATCTGCCACGCCCCCTGTCACCACGCGGCTCGCTGACCCGCTTACCTGGTGCAGTAGCACGTTGGTGTCGGGCAGAAGGTAGTGCGGCCACGGGCAGAGGCTGCTCGCCTGGTCGCGGGGCTGCGACTCCAGGGCCGGGCCCGCGTGCGGCCCGTCGCAGGCGGCGCAGGCCGGGGCCCCGCAGCCGATGTCATCCCGCAGGTAATGCTCGCGCACGATTTTCACCACGCCGCCCGCGCGGGTCTTTTTTAAGAACGTTTTAGACTTGAGCATCCTGTCTCCGGGCGTAGAATCCGGACCCGGGCGGAACCCAGCCCACTACGGAACTCCGGAGGAACACACGTCGGGTTGGAAACTTTCCGCCTCTTCCCGCGAGCTGGTCATACGTACGTATCGCGAGAAAACGTCTGACTGATAAAGTTAGCGCCCTGATAGCCGTCGCGATTGGGCGAGAGTAAGTCATTTCCGCCCGCAGATAGGCGGGACTCTCCTCCGGACTTCAACTCCCAGCCTGCACCGCTTTACACTGGCTTCCGGGAGAGGGAGGGCTTGGGCATGTGCGCGTCCTAGCTTCTTCCGATTTCTTCAGGGGCAGGGCGGATGGTTGTCTTGGTGACCGCTCCTAACGGTCCGGTGGCCCCTAGGTACTTGTCGCGGGTTTGCAGCCTGAGCTGCTGATTGAAGACGCCTTTGGTTCCTCTCAGTGTCTGAGGTGAGGCTGGTTTTAGCCTTGTATACAGAATTACTGACCTTTGAGAGATAGCTTCCAGGAATCTGCTTCCCTTTATTTCAGGCGTGGTGCAAAGATGCTCGCATGCAGCACGTTTATAATTAATAAATCTTAGCCGAAGAGAGAGAGAAGTCCCTCCCTGGTCCTTTGTAACCCTCGCGAGGATTTGTCTTTCTTTTCACTCACCTTTCTTCACCCCTTCCCTTTAAAAAGGAAGGAGGCGGATCATACTATAGTTCTTCCTGTCCCTGTTACGCACACCTCCTTTCTCACTGTTGTTTTAGAAAAAAAAGCTGAAATATCGAATTCTATGGATATTTTACTGAGTCGTGTAATATTTAAACAAAGGAGTCACTAAAATTCTTGGGAAGTCTAAGATGTGTTATTCAGAATATTTGACGTTTTCCTCTTCTATCATCTTTTGCTTTTAAAGTTATTTTTAAATGCTTTTTTCTTAGTGTTAGCCGGTTTACAAAAGTTGCCGTGATGCCTTACCTGTAAGAAAAACCTGACATGTGAACCTATATTGTCTTGATGTCTTCTCTGCCCTTGTTTTATATATCCTCTTCCTCCATACAAACTTTTTCCCATGTGTACCCAGATCCTTCCAGATTGAAGTACTTTTATGCAAACTTACACTGACAAAACCAGAAGTCATTCTCTCTTTGAGTTTGGAGTTCTTGATATTAATGGGCATTATCCTTCCTCTTTTATACAACTTTATTTTTTGTTTCCTTCAAGTGAGAGTCTTGTTCTGAGGACATGGTGGTTCTCAAGAGGCAGAGGCAGGCCGGTCTCTCTGAGTTCCAAGCTAGCCTGGTCTGCAAAGGAAGTTCTGGGACAGTCAGGACTACACATAGAAACTCTGCCTCAAAAAACAACAAAAAAAGATTCTTGCCTAAATGTGGTGTGTGTGTGTGTGTGTGTGTGTGTGTGTGTGTGTGTGTGTGTGTGTGTGTGTGTGTGTGTGTGTATAAATTGGTCAAATAACTGAGTTCATGGTAGGATTTAAAGATTTACTGAATCTAACTTTGGTTTGAGCAGCAATTCATGGTAGTGGTCTGGCTTAGATCTGGAACCTTCTAGTGCCTCATGGTCTAGGCAGTCTTTAGTATCTCATTAATACACTGTATGCTCTGTAGTAGTTTTTTATATAAATATATTTAAGGTTGTTTTTTTACTCTACAGAAATTGACCCAAAATAACAAAATGTCTCGAAAATTTCCCAAGGAGTCAAAAAAAGTAAACATCTCTAGTTCTCTGGAATCTGAAGATATTAGTTTGGAAACAACCGTACATACAGATGATGTTTCGTCATCAGAAGAGCGAGAGGGTAAAGTCAAAATTACCAGGCAGTTAATTGAAAGAAAAGAAATACTTCATAATATCCAGTTACTGAAAATAGAGCTATCCCAAAAAAATATGATGATCGACAATTTGAAAATGGATTATCTTACAAAGGTAAGAATTGATGCAAATTTTGTTATTTTACCTGCCTTATTGTATTTAAACTGAAGATAAATAAGAAGTGGGCATATAGGGCAGCTGTGGTGGCACATGCCCTTAATCCTAGCACTCTGAAAGCAGAGGCAGGTGGATCCTTGTGATTTCTAGGCTAGCCTAGTTTACGTAGTAAGGTCCAGGACAGCTAGGGCTGTGTAAAGAGACACTGTGGATAAAAAGAAAAAAAACAAAACAAAAATCCTTTGTTGTGTAATCAGAACTTGACATTGCTTTTCCAGTACTGCCTTTTTACACTTTACATAATAAAAATGTGAGTTTGGATGAATTACTTTCATAGGCTTCATTTTTAAAGTGTAGCATTAATGTAATATGTATTTTTGTAGGAGTAATTTGTAGACAAGTTTTTATGCTTCACCAAATGTGATGTGACTGACTAGTTTGATAAAAAGAATCAAGATCATAATTGTATTGTTGAATCTGAATCGTCTTTCCTCTAGAAATGTGATTTTTATTGTCGCCTTCCTACAGTTACTGTGTGTCTGAGGGTTGCTGTATCATAGAAATCAGACAGACACGACCAGTTTTTAGCAGGTGTGTCACATAGATAAGTATGGTCTAGTTCTTGTGTTTCTGTCTTGTGTGGTCATTTAGTCCCAGGATAATTCCTGGAATACCTTGTAGAGATTGAACTAGCCCTAAGAAATAGTGAGTGATTACAAGACACATTTCTCTTGTTACTACTTCTGTTCCTCAGAAAATTCTTTCTTCCTCACAGTGAACTGTCTAATGTTCTTAGCAATTGCAGCATTAGCCCTCTGCCCGGCAGTGGTTTTTGTCTCATTTGTACTTTATCTCGTTAACTGGCTCTTCTATGTTAGGCCTATGCTGTGTATAATAAGGTACTACAGTGGCGTTCTACTAGAGAAGGTATATCTTGGGCTGGTGAGATGACCTGGTGGGTAAAGATACTTAGCCATGCAAGCCTGGGGACCAGACTTCAATCTGTGGGATGCACAGGGAACAAAGAGAGCTGCTGAATGTTGCCCTGGCAGACACGCACGTGCACATATATACACACAACTTCACAGTAAAAAGGAAGGGCCAGAGAAATGACTAGGCAATTAATAGCACTTACTCCTCTTAAAGATGACCTGGGTTTGAGTCCCAGCACCCACAGTTCCAGGAGATCCAGTACGGTTTTCTGGCCAGTGATGGAACCAGACAGGAACATGATATACATACATAACACAGGCAAAACATTCAAACACAAAACCATTAAGGAAATCATCAAATATTTATTTTTATTTTTAAAGTGCTTGGGATCAAACCCAGAGCTTTCAGTCTGCTACGTAAGTGTCCTGCCCATGCGGAAGCTAGAACAATTTTGTAATAGTGTGTCTCTAGAAGAGGCAGAAGATGCGGTTAAATCCATCTATTTTAAAGGAAAACGAGGGAAAAGGAATGAATAGATAGATGCAGGCCCAAGTGTGTAGGACTTGCAAAAAGCACAGCATATTGGAGAACTGTGTGGTTTCTCTATGCTAGAGCCATGTCTTTTTTGTCACAAAACAAGTTGTTGGCAAAGGTCTCTTTAGGTATGCTCCGCTACAGTGTACAAGTTTGTACAAGGCAGTTACTTCAAAGTGGTGAATATTTGTTAGCATCCTTTAAGGGTAAGCTAAAGGGAGATGTGGACATTTGTGACACATCAGGAAAGAAATTGGTGGTCCAAGTAGTCATGTCATAGGAGACTCATTTTCTTTTTAACTCAGGATCCACAGGTTAGTCAGCTTAGCAGTGACTCATTTTGTTTTGGGTGTTTCTGATATCAGCCCTATGGCAGTGAATGGAATGTGTGCAGGATTCAGACTAACTAATGACTTACCAATAGAAACATGAAGTTCCAGTCTGAGTGAACTGTGCATGTCAATTAAGGGGAAGCCATCTCAAAGATAGCCTGGCAGGAACATTTTTTGAGGTAGTAGTTTAAACCCAGAATCTTTGATGACTCTTACTCATTTTCTTCTAAGTGTTCGTTGTTATGTTAACTGAAAGCTGAATGTGTACATTATGTTTTCCCTGCTCAGATTGAAGAGCTGGAGGAAAAACTGAATGATGCCCTTCACCAGAAGCAGCTGCTAACCTTGAGATTAGACAATCAGTTGACTATTCAACAGAAAGATGCCAAGTAAGACATGCTTTCCTGAAAGCTTAACATCTATTTATGAACTAAAAGTATTTTATTCTTGTTTATGCATGTTATAGGCTATAACAGAGAAATTTTAAGTTAGATAGGCTTTTTATCCTCACATCTAGACCACCAAAGGGCAGGTTGCTTTATAACAGTGTATAAATACACAGTTAAAATTCATCATTTACTCAACAAATACTAGCCCTGTAAGCAACCCATAAGCTACATAAGAAGCTTTCTGAATTGACCACTACTTGGTATGCAGATAACCTTTTCCTTCATTCACTTTATAAAATATTCTGCATTGTCACAACTATTTGGTTTTGCTGGCTTGGAATACAATTACTCTGCCTGTGTATTTTCTTCAGGTAGGTATATGCCCATCAAGGGTGAACTGAGCCTAGTGAAGTGACACATACCTATAATCCCAGGTGGTAGAAGGATGATCAAGAGTTCAAGGTCTCCAACAACAACAACAAAATTCAAGGTCGTCTTTGGCTATGTAGTGAGTTGAAGACCAACCCTGGCTAGTTGAGGCCACAGGAACAGGCAAAGTAACAAAATAATTCATACTTCATTGTTTACTCTCAAATGTACCTGTCCCAATTATACCTATATAATTTAAAGTGATATAAACAATGACATTTTGGTAGAAGAATATGTATTGTTTCTATAAAAACCACAATAAATCCATTGGAAACACACAGTAAAAGTGAATGACAAGGGCTGGAGAGATGGCTCAGCAGTGAAGGTCACTGGCTGCTCTTCCTGAGGTCCTAAGTTCAATTCCCAGCACCATGGAGCAGCACCCTTCTGGTCTACAGGGCTGTATATAGACAAAGCACCTGTATACATAAAAATAAAGGTCTGATAGCCCACCCCTTTAATCCCAGCTCGTGAGAGGCAATGGCAGGCAGATCCCTGTGAACCAAGTCTGGTCTACAGAGTGAGTTCCAGCCAGCTAGAGTTACATAGCAAGACGTTTCTGAAAATAAACAAGTCAACAGAGGCAAGATAGGTTTAAAGACAAAGCAAAACATCAATGAATACTACTGTCTTCTCAGATTTCTGTCAGTGTCTTAATGTCTCTTCTCTGGGCTAGGGAAATGGCTGAGGTAAAATGTTTGCTGAAAGACCTGAGTTTGAATTCTTAGTAAAAGCTGAGGGTGGTGGTGTGCTCCCAGAACCCCAGCACAGCAAAGGTGGAGGCAAGCAGATGCCAGGAGTTCACTGGACAGGCGGTGTAGCCATAGTGACTTCTAGGTTCAGTGCATGCTCCTGCTTTTAAAAAGTAAGGTGAGGAAACAGCTGACGTCAGCTTCTGGCCTCTACACTGCTGGGATGAGCCAGTGGTTGGCTTCACTGGTTGGTTGAATGAATGCCTTATGGGGTTCAGAGTTGACTCTATTAAAGAGATATGTTTTGTAGTACCAGGATCAAAGAGAAATAAAAATTAGTAACTAGAGTTGAAAGCCAATATATAAGGGCTTAAGATTTTACCAGATGAAGTATAATTTTATAATTTGAATTTTTGGGTAGCACTTAATTGGTTCTCTAATAATTTGGGATCATTGACTAACTAATCTGTATGGATTTGGCACTTCATGTTTAACCAGTTAGATAAATCAGTACTATTGATAGCCAGGAATACTATGTGGGACTGAGAAAAATGTCAGTGATTTCAAAGCTTTTCCATAAATGCTCTCAAATAGGAAATATCAGGAACTGATGAAACAAGAAATGGAAACCATTTTATTGAGACAGAAACAACTTGAAGAGACCAATCGCCAGCTAAGAGAGAAAGCTGGGGATGTCCGAAGGAACCTGCGAGACCTGGAGCTGACGGAAGAGCAGTACGTGAAGCTGAAGGCCTTCTCTGAAGAGCAGCTTTCTATCCCTGAATATGTGTCTGTAAGTGTCAAGTGTATAAAACTCCCTGCTGGGGTAGGGGCACATGCTGTGCTATAGGAGTCCCTGCTCGAAAGCAAACAACAACAAAAGACTTAAAGCTTCATCCACTCCCACCTGCAGTTGGCGTTCATCTATAGTACTTTAGGTTTTACGTTAGCATGCAGCCTAACGAGTTCATCTTGATGCACATGGGCATTATGCAGTTTTCACCTGTCCCTTCTCCCTAAGTCCTCCCCGGCCGCTTGTCCCCCTCCCTTCTTCCTTCTGCCTCCTCACGACCTGCTTCCTGGGTTCATAGAGACACATGTTTAATTCTAAATTAGGTTTCACATAGGAGAAAAAACACAGTGTTTGTCTTTTGAGTCTGCTGGATAAAGAAAGGAAGCAGGAGGAGATGCATGAAGGATAACCAAGCATAAATAAAAAAGGAAAAGTGGAGAATGTTCCAGGGGAAGAAAAATAAGTAAGAGTTAGAATATAAAATAGATTTCTCAATTATGAAGGAGTTCAAAAACAAAGATAAGGGGGATAGAAATAGATACATGTGTTTTTAGAAAGGTGTAGTCAAAGTAGCACAGAAATTAAGGGAGAATGGGGCGAAGTATATGGCCTAATGAAAAATATATTTAGACAAAATTCGATGCATATTTGTAAAAATAAAAACAATTTTAGTGCTTAAAGTTTAAAAATACTAAAAAGTACACCAAAAGGGAGAAAAATTACAATAGTAAGAAAGATTAAAAACAAAAAGAAAGTGAAAAGAAAAAGCAAAAACGATGTAGTATTAGAACAGCTTCTTCCTTCTGGGCCTCAGAAGATTGCCAGGTAATTCCATTGGGACACAATTAGTTGTTCTAGGCTTTCCTGAGGTTTATGCTGTTTGGAACACTGTACTGGATACATGCCAGGTCTCTCCTTCCTTTATGTTGGTAGCTTTGTGTGCCTTAGATCCTTGCTGGCCATACCTTGTAGTCTTTTGGTGTGGCCCATCTTCAGATTAGTTGGAGATATCCCCCAAGGGTGTTAGTGGGAAGCATCCACAGTAGGTCTGTGTAGGTAGAGAACCTATCTTTGTAACTGCCTAAATTTCAGTTTGATCCCTGCTGGAAGGATCCAGCTACGGGAATCAGCTGGAACTTGAGAGAGTTCTAGCTCTGAGTAGTGAACGGAACATCAGTGGCTTCGACTGTTGATTGATGTATCTGTTGACATCAGGCCCACAGCTGTCAACTCAGGACTGTTCTTAGCTGAGATAGGTCCTGGCCCACCCTCTTGGGCTTTTCCTTACCCTGGTGTTGTGGCAAACCAAACGGAGACTCCCTGACCTGAGCCTGTTCAAAGTTCTTAGGCCCCTAGGGTAGCTCAGTGTGTGACAGTAGGTTCTGCCTCAAGGTTTGCTGCCTGCCACCCACTAAGTGATACAGAAAGACAATGAGATTTCCTCCACTGCTGGACCCACTGCTGTAGGAATGAGTGTCCCAGCAAAACTTTTAAGTTGATTTGAGCTTCTTAAGGGCTCTGGGCGTGTCCTGAGAGTAGAGCTGCTGGCATTTATGCACTTTTGAAAGCCACTTTTGGCCATCCACCCTGTATGTGGTATATATATGTACTGAGGCATGTGCATATTTGTGTGCATGGATGTAGAGGCCAGAGGACAGCCTTGGGTGTTGCTCAGGCATAGCCTTATTATTTATTTATTCATTTTTGAGACAGAGTCTCAATGGCCTGAAGCTTGCCAATTAATTTATTAGAATAGTAAACTTCAGGGATCCACTTGCCTCACCATCCCAGCACTGGGAAATAGTCATGTGCCACCATACTTGACTTTGTATATGGGTTATGGGTATTGAGCTCAAGTCCTCCTGCTTCTGGGAGACGTTTGACCAGCCCCAGCCCCTCAGCTCACTTCCTACCAGTGACCCATCTTTTTCTGTACTTTTCAAGTATGCCTTTATTTCCGTTATGTATTTCCAAACCTCTTCTCTCTTTGGGGTAGTCTTGTTTATCTTACTTTGACTCCTCCTCTGGCTCACCCAGAGGCAAGTTCAGACCTGTCTTACTCCAAGGGGATTGCTCTTAAAACACCCAGTTGATAATATGTTTTGAACCTCATGAAAATGGACAGTACCTTTAGGACCAACATTTTAGTGAGTCCGTAAGATGAGTTATGTCACAGTGTTTTTAATATTCTCTGAGAGGAAAACTCTGAGAATAAACCAGATTAGTATTGTCTGGGCTTAATTAGGAATGGTAGAAGGAAAGTAGAGTTTTAATGATTATTAAGGGTTAAAAATGGGGCAGAACCTTGGCGATAGATTAGTTCATAATCTAGTGTTCCTAAACAAACTTGTACTTAGGCTTAATCTTTGGCATGAGTCTCAAGGCAGTTTGGTATCAGCACCCCCTTCTAAAGAGTTTTTGCTTGTATGGGCATATATATTAATACTTGCAATATTTGCAGTTAAACCTTAAGGGAACAATTTAAGCACACTTCAGGGTAGGTACAATGTGCTATGCTTGTCTGAAGTTCCAGCTACTTAGAAGGCTGAGGCAGGAGGATCTCCTGAAGCTAAAGGCTCACGGTGGTCAGCCTGAGCAATGAAGTAAGAGACCTGATTTAAAAACATACATACACATATACATACATATATAAAGTTAGATTCAATCTTTATTTGCTTTAAAAGTCACAGTGTCATCATCATGCACCATATAGAATGGGAAAATGGGAATTGAATTGGACAAAAATATTTGTGAATTCCCGAAGGAACTGAGAAGAGTGACACAAAGACGGAGAGGCCCCAGAGCACACACTTACAGCTGTTGTTTTTCTGTGCTAGGTGTGCTCTTGCCTCTCTTTTCCACATTTATAAGATAGCTAATGATAATTCTATCTTTCTGTTGTAAAGATTAGTGCGGGTATATAAAACATGTAAAGTGTTAGCACTGTGCTCACTGCGTCTTTGTGAATGTGTGGTACTCCCTGCTGTCTGCTGGAGTTCTTCTTGGGTCTCGGTGGATTAAAGTTTCTAGGTCAGTGACTTGAAAAAAAGTTAGATGTTAGCTTTCTGTCCAGCTTTTGATTTAAGAGAGTCAGCTATATTTTCTGACCGACACATACTGTCTAAAATAAATACTGCCAGTGCTGTCATTGCAGCCTCATTCATAGTACATATAAAGTACACTCTGCATGAACTATTATCCCAACTGATTGATGTAGATTTCTCTGCCTTAAGGACCAGCCTTAACACTTGGCCTATTACTAGACAGTGCATTTTTGCAGTACATTCATATGTTAAGGACTCTAGATTATATGCCTATGTAATAAGAGTCCCTGATTGCCCTCTTGTGACTTGTTGATGGCTTCTTAGGTTGGGTCATGACAGGAAAATGGAGAATGGAAAGAGAGGTCTGAATTGAGTGGAAATAGTGATGGGAGAGGTACCTTCTGACTCATCTCCAGCCCCTTACACTGCAGGGGAAGCCTCATTGTAGAATGTTGCCAAAAGCCTAAGATTAAAACATAAAATGTATTTATTCATCCGATTGCTATAAAGCAGATAAAATACCTGCCTTTTAGAGCTTACCTTGCTGTAGAAGCTGACAGGTGCTTCTGAGAAAACAAGCAGGGTGGGGAATACAGAGTTCAGTTAACTCTGTAGGTTATTTTGTTATTAAATTCAATTTTATTTGTTACTGATGTACCTATGGGGAATGTATTCAAGTCTGCTAGTGGATAGTCTGAATCCTTGGTAGTGTATATGCATATGTTCAGCTGTGGTGAATTTAATTATAAGAAAATGACAACAGAGCTAACAAAAACAATTATAACAATATACCTTAATACAATTACTTGACAGATTTCCAAAAATTTCTACTTAATATTTTTACCACAATTGAATGAGAGTAAGTAAATAGCAGAAAGTGAAAGCAGCCAAGGCAGCCTGCTGCATTGCAAAGTAGCAATGCCTAATTGTGATTTGGATTCGGGATTGCTTAGTTTTCTTTCTTTCTTTTTTAAAGATTCGGATCTATGAGTTAGTAAATCCATTAAGAAAGGAAATCTCTGAACTACAAGTGAAGAAGAATGAACTGTCTGAAGAACTAAGTACAAGCAAAGGCCAACTGAAGCAGCTCACGGAGGTTTGTAGGATTTGTATAACTCTTGGAAAGACATTGCAACTTTTCTCTAAGAACTTGTCAACATTAGTGGGCAGTACCATGAAAGTTAGAGAAAACAAGCCTGGGATATTGGCTGCTGCCAGTCTTAGTGAGTTGTAAGCAAGAGCTAATTGGAAGTGTTCATCTTAAAAACTGACATGATAAGTATGCTTTTAACCTATAACCCACAGTATAGCATTTGTTGTTAAAAATCGCTTACATAATCACATGCTTTTGAGACCACAAACCAGCCATATCTGGATGTTCTTGTGCACACAGGAGTTTATAATTTCTCTAGCTTTAATACATAAAATGTAGGCTAGGTATGGATGCTATTAGTAGGAAGAAAAAAAGTGTGTTTCCTCATTATTGCTGACATAAAGGATTAATACCATGCATTTTTAGAAATAGCTTAATCTGGTTGATGAATTTTAAGGCTACCATGGTTATAACTTTTCATTTATAGAAGGGCGCACTGATCATTACTTTGGTTATAACATTGACCAATTATCCCAGAATGCCATCATGTACTTATAATCAGCTAAATAAAAAATAGTGATGGGTTGATTCATTGTACTCTATAACAGCTAAAGAAAAAAAAATGGGATTGCTGTTTTCTCCAAAAAGTTCATCAAAATAGAAGGAAAAGGAGCTTATAGTTTACAAGTAGAACCTTCAGGAGTTGTTCATTATGGGTTATCCTTGTCCATGGTATGAAAGGAAGCTACTGTCACTGTGTCCATCATTGCTCAGCAATTGCAGTTAATTCTTCTGAGCATGTGTATTGATATTAGTGTTTACGCTGCATGGCATTAATGTGCAAGATGCTGCTAAGTGCCAGCAACAGTGCAAGACAGTAACTGCCCTCGGGAGTTAAAATCCCAGGACACTAAAGTGTCAGATTTGAACATTGTTGTTTATTCTGAGATCTTGTCAAGTCATTTAACATTTTCTTTCAAATGGAGAAAAATCATTTGCCCTTTTATTTCATTGCATCACTGTCTCTCTGTTTGACAATAAAACGTTATCATCACAGAGTTTTGTACAAATACTGATGTGATGTTCCATTTCAAGGGCAGATCTTTTAGTTGTCTGTTGCCCAGAAGTAAGCCATTATATTGAGTATATATTTTCAGTACAATGCTTTCGTCACTTTGAGCAGGAAGGAAGGGTCTATCCCAGTCCCAGCCTGATGTCTATATCCTGCTGCATAAGCATGTGGCAACTCCAGCAATAAGGTCTCTTGCCATCCAGTTCTGGTGGACAGTGATTGCCTGACGTGTTTTGGGATTCTGTGGCCAGTCACTCAGACAGAGGTAGCCCTGAGATTTGTGTTTAGTACCCAGTGGCTTCTGGATGCATCTTTACCCATCCACACATGGTGCCTCCAATTGATTACTTTATCAAGTCCTGGATTTCCTTGTGGTGTTTTCTTAGATGGTTGGTTTGGGTTGACCTCCCTCACTTCTCTGCTACGTCCCTGCACCACTGCCTGCTTCAGTGCTGTGAGCCCTTTACCTTCCGTATCACATTCTTTCTGCTACCGCCCCGTGGCCCCTTTCTGATTCCTTGCCTCTGCAGACTCATTCCCATGTATGTACCATATATAAAAGTTAGAAGCTGGTATCTGCACATGAAAGAGAACATGTGTGACTTACCTCTCTTATATTTTCCAGTTCCATTTATTGTCCTTGTAAGTCGCATTATGTAATTTTCTCTTAGAACATGAATAAAATGTCATTATGTATATGTTCCATGCTTTTATTATCCAGTCATCAGTTGATAAGTACCTAGGCTGATTGCATTTTTTTGTATGAATAGATCACTAATGCACTTGTATGTGCATCTGTCTTTGTAGTAAGATACAGAGTACATTTGGCATATGTCTGGGCAATGTGGTAATGTGGACGTTGTATTTTTAGCTTTTTAAAAAACCTCCACCCTGATTTCCAAAATGCTGCACTAGTTTGCACTCCCACCAACAGTGACTACGGACGTGTCATGCCCCCTCCCCATCCTCATTAGCATTGAGTGCCATTTATTTTCTTGATGATGACCTTCTAATTGGGGTAAGATGGAATCTCAAAGCAGTTTTAATTTGTATTTCCAGGATTGCTAAGGATGCTGAGTATTTTTTTAAAATGCTGATTGTCTAAGAATAGCAATTTTGTTAGTAAAGCTAGATAATTTATATCTACCCTCACTTGCTTTCCGTTGTTGTCTTAATTACTATGACCTAAGCAACTTGGGACAGAAAGGGTTTATCTCATCTTACACATTACAGTTCCTCATCTCAGGAAACCAGGACAGAAGCTCAGGCAAGAACCTAGAGGCAGGAACTGAAGCAGAAACTATGGAGCAGTGCTGCTTACTGGCTTGCTCTGAGACTCTTAACATCCAACTTTCTTACATAGGCCTAACCCACCTGCTAAGAGATGGCACTGCATGCTAGACTGGACCCTCTTAACAACCAAGAAAATGCCCCACAGGCCAATCTAATGGAGGCAATTCCTCATTTGAGATTTCTTCTTAACACACTTCAAAGTATGTTAGGGTGACAACCAAGATGAAGCATTACGTTATCCTATTAGTTAGAACTTGAATTATGTGATTTTTAACAAGAAAGTTGAGACTTAATATAACCAAGTGAGATTATTATCAGGTAAGGACTGGAGAGAATATTATGACCTTTATAGGTATTAAGGTGTTAAGGTCTGGTGTCACAGAGTTCCTGTTGCTCTAAAGAGACACTGTAACCAAAGTAACTCATTTAATTGAGGTGGTGGCTTACAGTTCAGAGGTTCAGTCCATTATCTTGGGGAGGAGCATGGTTGCGTCTAGACAGATGTGCTGGAGGAGTAGCTGAAAGTCCTACATCTACAGGCAACAAGACGTCAGCTGAGACACTGGGCAGTATCCTGAGCATAGAAAACCTCAAGGCCCACCTCCACAATGACACAGTTCCTCCAACAAGGACATATACAATCCAACAAAGCCACACCTCCTAAGAGTGTCACTCTCTATGAGATTATGAGGCCCAGTTACATTCAAACTACTACATGTATCAATTTGACAACCAAGATTAGCCATTACAGTATCCTATTAGTTAGAGTTTGTATTACGTGATTTTTAAACAAAAAGTTGAGAATATAAAAATAAGTGAGATTATCATCAGGTAAGGCTGGAGAGATATTATGATCTTTAAGGGAAGTTGTTAAGATCTGGGTTACTGAATAATCACCTGGAAATGTTAATGTGATTCAGTTACTGATGAGAACCATTGTCTTTAGTGTTTAACACATCTTCAGCTCCTAGTTCACTAAAGACACTAAATGAAGTGGCCAGTTTTTCAATTGGATGTTTCTAATTGTTTTTTTCTGTTGAAATGTTTTCATGTGTGCTTTGATGGTATTTCATATTTTTCTCTTTAGTATGTGGGTAATGTATGCGCACATGCTCACACACACACACACACGTGGGTGAGGGGGAGGATGAGATAGGCATGCAGTGAAAACACAGAATTTCCCATCAAATACAGATAGCAAAAACTTGACTTTTCTAGAGGTGAATCATTAAAATTTGCTTGACCACTACAAAAGTAAATGCTTCTTTTTACTTTCTATGAGACAAAATATAGTTTTCTTTCAATTCAGGAAGGAAGACAAGTTTTTGCTTATTTCAAGGGTTGAGCCCCCTGTAATGAAAAGACATTTAAAAAACGAATGTAAGGCTTGTTTAACATGAGTTTAATGGAGCACAGCCATATTGCTCGAATCCTAGTTTGCCTTATAATAAAAGTACCCAGAGCCAGATATTGGAGTAAATGATAAAAGACCAGAGAGGCAGAAGAACAAGCCACAGCTACTTCTCACCACTCTGAATCCTCAGGCCAAAAGGGGTAGATCCTGTCTCCACAGATCTTCAGATTAAATGGGGAAGCAAAGGCAACCCAAAGGCTGAAACAGAAGGGGAGCTGAACCTTGTCTCCTCATACCTTATATTCCTCAGCCATATCACTTTTTTTTTTTTTTTAGTTTTCCTAGTGTTGAGATTAAAGGTGTACTGGGAGAAGCAGCGTGGGATCCCAAGTGCTGGGATTAGAGGTGTGTGCCACCACTGCCTGGCTCTGTTTCTCTTTTGGACTGGATTAATCTCATATAGTCCAGGCTGGCCTTGAACTCAGAAATCCATATGGATCTTTGCCTCCTGAGTACTAAGATTTAGGTGTGTGTCACCACTGACTGACACCTATAGCTAACTCTGTGGCTGCCTCTGTCCTCTGATCTTCAGGAAATATTTATTTGATACACAATATATCACCACACAGGCTCCTTCAGAACTGAAGTTCCATAGAAAACTTTACTTGCATGGATAGCCATGTGTAAGAATTAGAGGACAAGGGCTGTGATTTAATAGCAGTAACTTGGACAGGGGAGGAGTTGGGGGACACCTGGCCAGGCCTGTCGGTTCAGGTGCTCCGCTTCTCTTACTGTTTGGAAATAGAGTCCACCCCTGAAGTAGACATCTTCAAAGGAAGAGAGGAGAAAGTCAACAGTGACTTTCAGGTCCTGTAGCCTGCTGGGGTGGTAGGGTGGTGGAGAGAGAACTTTCTAGGGTCTGCTCCTAGGCAGAGGGTGCAAGGCAGAGATCTTACTGCTTTCTGCTTTCCTGGAAAGGCGTCCTTCAGCTTCAGATGGTCTGCATTCCTACCTACCATACTCCAACGTGTCCTGCAACAGGCAAAGACACAGTTGTTTATGTTTTCTAGCAAACAATCTGAAACTGCATCAGTGAAGTCAGGGACTCACAGATGCCAAGTTTTTCTCGTTTTCTGAATTTGGCAAGTATGAGGAAAAGGTAGTACTGTTTTGTTCAACAGTGAGGTAACATTGCTAAATCTTGGGACAAGACTGTGCTGGTAGTGGCTGCAACCGTAATAAACTTACTGAGCTTTTGATCTCTTCATACAACAGAACTTGAAGAATATATGAAGTTTTAGAATATTATTGGTTGTTTAAGTACTTTAGACTTCTTACCATTAATTATTCTTAATCCCCGAGAATCAGTCAAATTGAGAGCACAGAAGTGAAAGTTAGTTCATTGGGAAGCCTAGCTTTGCAAAGATAAAGACTGCGGTAAGTGGATGCTAATAGTTACACTTTCTTGCAGCATGTGAGAAGCACATGGAGAGTTAGAAACAAAGGCAGCAGCTGAAAAATGGAGAGATCTCAATGACAGCTTGGTAGAGACTTCCTAAGAGAAACAGACATTTATTTGCAATGTCTCTGAATTTTGAGGCTGTACTTAAGGAGTTCAGTTTTGCTGTTTTAAAACTGCTCATTTTGCTGGGTCCAGGATAGTGTGTGTCCTAACCACGTGGGGGCAGTATATACCTATCTCTAAAACCCAAACAAAACCAAAAATCGGAAAATCTTGGTTTTGAACCAGGACTGTACAAACTTGCCTTTTGTTTGCATTTCTTGTTTCCAATCATCTGCCTACATCAAATGCTGTTTTTCTTAGTAAGTTCAGTAATTCTATAGCTGTGAGAACTATGAAAAACAAAAACCTTTCTCTCACAATATGCTCTTCAGATCAGAGGTCCTCAGTTACTCCACTCATTTCATAACTGTGCCTACCAACACATTAGCGATATTAAGCCATGTAATTGCAGTGAACTTAACCCGGCCTCGTTCAGACAGTCATTTCATTCATGGCAGGTCAAAGTTGAAAACAGTTCCACACACTTAATAGGATGTTATAATAAGGTTTTTGGCCCTGAGCGGCTAGAGGTTTGGACCTATAGACTTGTAGTTTTAGACTGTTTAGTTGTTTGTTTGTTTGTTTGTTTAATGATTTAGACACTTATATTAAGTTTATGTTGTTTGGCTTAAGGCTTAGGTATATTGTTAACTTAATTTATTTTTATTAATTTGTCATGTCTCCTGTGGCTTATTTATATAGTTTTTTTTTTTTTTTTTTTTTTTTTTTTTTTTTTTTTTTTTTTTTTTTTTTTTTTGGTGGCTGGCTTGATTTGTTCTTGACTTTGTCTTTTTTTTTAGAGATTATCTTTTTATGGAACTTGTATATCCAGTTTAAACAGTGTGTTGTTAAGCAGTCAATGTAAGAACAGGTTTTGTCTAGTGGCTAACTGTTATTGTCATAAAGAAAGGAAACTGTATATGGAGGTTTTTTGATGCTTTTTTTTTTTGAGTAGATTGGTGCTGTCAGGAGTAGATTTGTCTCACTGTCTAGAAAAGTCTAAGTTATCAAAATATTTTAAATGTCATATTTTGTAGGTCTTAAGATTATTTATTTAGTTGAAATATATCTTTGTATATCTAAAAAACCTTAACTAACATAACTATAAGTTTGGCTATCATAGGTGACTATTAACCTGCATTTTTAAATTAGATATTATAATTTTAAATGTGTTATATGAACATCATATCTTAAACAAGAGTAGAAAAATATATATAGTATAACAAAATTGGCCTTAAATTTGTATCAATAAACCAAAATCTATATCAATGTAAAACATTTTGGAGATTAACAGCTGATTTTTGGATTAAAGTAAATTGAATAATCAGGGACGCCAGGATAATAAGTATAAATATAATAAATATTAATCCTGCATTAATATTTATTGGAAAGTAATTTAACAATTATGATCACAGGTCATACCTTAGGAAGATACTTGAGCTATCGGATGGTCTAGACGATGGATACTGATCTAATCTCTCAAGAAAACAGGAACAAAACAGGCCACTTAAGATATTAGCAGCCCCTTTTGAACGGGGCTGACCACACCCCCTTTAGGTGCCCGGGAGTCTGGATACATGCCCTTTAACCTTATCAGCTAACACCTGAATCCCACCACAATAGGATATAATTTTTTTTACCTTAAAAAGAAAAAAATAATAACTTCATAAATACTCAATTTTATGCATTCCTGTGATTTTCTTATGCATTTGTTTCTAGATCTCTAATTATTTGGAATATGTAGATACTACAGGGTAAAATGTGATTCACTTTATACTTTAAATCTAGAATTTCTAAGTGTCGTAGAATTCTAGCCTGCTTTGAGCTGTGCTGTATTTATAAACTTGTCTGTGGTATTTAATGTATAAGTGCTTATAGATATTTTTATTCTAAGTTTCCTTTGTGTGCATGTGTGGTATATGAACACACGCCTGGGCAGCAGTCAGGCCAGAGCGGTATATTGGGAATCCTGCTCTATCACTCCATTTATCATGCCTTGAAGGCAAGGTCTTTGACTGAACCTAGAACTAGACTTGTGGCAAGCAAACCCCAGTGACCCTCTTGCTTCTGCCTCTCATATCACTGTGGTTAAAGGTAGGCTGGCTGTCAGCTCTTTACATGGTTATTGGGACTTTGAACTGAGGTCCCCATGCTTGCACAGAAAACTCTTTTGTTCAGCAAGGCATATGCAATGCAGCTAAGGTATCTGCAGTTGTTTTGCTATTGTAGAGTGAATGCAACATACTTCCTTCATTCTAAAGGAAGCAGTGTGAACTATACTAGATAAGGCCTTAAGGAGTCTACACTTACTAACTTTTAACAAATCTCATGAGAGCTTTGTAACTAGGAAGTTAAAATATGTTTTGTTAAACATAGCTTCCTTGTTTAGAACCCTGGTTACATTTCTTGAAAAAAACCCTGTAAGATTACCTAGAGGCTAATCATCAGTATCTATAGATGAATAAGACAGCTAATTTAATTTGTATGAAAATAAGGTGTTTCATCAATGATACATACTTGCTTACGTATTATGTTTCAGAGATTATAAATTTTCTTAGATTCTTTTTATTTCTTCTGCTTTATAAGCTTAAATTTCCTTTATGGGATACATGCTTAAGACACTGGCCATCAGACACAATTATCCACAAAACATCCTATATTAAACAATAATATATTTGCTTCTTCATATTAAATTAAATAAATGCTTAAACTTTCAATTCATTTGCAGCCACATAGATTCAATTTTAGTCTGAGGTGGAACTAAGAATCCTATTTTCAATAAAACTCGCGATTGCAGTGAGAGAGGCCATGAATCATTTGAAAATAAAACATGCTTTGTTTGTTCATCTCATTGAGGATATCTTTGCACTTTAGAGTCAAATTTCAGCACTTTGATTTTATATTCTTCACTTCTGTTCTTGATGTGAAAGTAAGATTTTAAGTATTTTACTATTTAGCACCCGAGGATAAGATTGAAGTCATACTCTACAGTATGTTATCACTGAATCTCATTTCCTGCCTATACTTCACAATCTACTGCTTTTTTCCACAACCTGTTGAAATTTTACATATAATGCAATGACTTAACAATTCAAAATGCTACATGGGAAACATCCTTGGGAAAGCTAGCATGATGTCAGCTTTAGTTTGCCGTCAGATGGGAGGCCTCATTTAGCTCTTTGTTTCATATGTGCTACATGAGGAAATGGGCTTTTAAAAATTACCGTGCCTTTTCCCCTTACATTTGTTTCTGCTTTACAACTTAAGCAACCCTATCAGCACTTTGGAATTTTAATTGAGGGAGCAGGTTGTGAGTAGTCTACTTGATGTTGAGGTGAAATTTTGAACCCAGTAGACAAGAGGATGATCATTGTATTGTATCAGGGAAACTCTCTGGAGAGACCTTACAAATACCTTAGACTAACTCTGATGTCCTATGACCACTTCATTCTGATGATCTTGAATTTTCTTTCAGTAGGTATAGTTATTGTTATAGAAATCAACTATATGCCTATCTGGTTAATCCGTTTTTGAGCTTGGTCAGTGGTAAACCTTCGCTTTTGTAAGATGCCCTGGTAACTGTTTTATTCAAGTTCTACATGTCTACTAATTTACAAGCTCTACTTACTTTCACACAAAATACAGTATTTCTTAACCCAGAATCTGAAAGCATATTTTAATCATTAAAAATATTTGCTATATTATTTATGGTGTGCATGTATGTATGTGTAAGAGTGTGTATGCTTAGTTCAAAGGACAACTCATGGGGTGATAATTCTCTCCTATCACCATTTGAGTCCCAGGGATGGAACTGAGATGATCAGGCTTGGCAGCAAGCCCCTTTACCCATTGAGCCATCTCACTGGCCCTTTTTGATTCTTTTTAATTTTATACTTTAATGGTTCAGTTATTGGTAGATATGTATTTTAGTGTTGTGGATAAATAATTTGTATTATCACTGTGAGGTTAGTGTCCAAACGGAGGCAGGAATATGGTGAATTTGAGGCCAACCTACGGTTCCATGATGAAAGTCTATCTGAAAACCAAGCTGTAGATAGAAGTTACTGTCCTGCCAGTATCTCCCAAATACCTAGCAGCTGCTTCCCACATAATTTATTTAGAGCCTCAATATTGCTTATAAATGCCCTAGCTCAGGCTTATTACTAACTAGCTCTTACACTTAAAATTAACTTATAATTTTTATTTATGTTTAGCCACATGGCTCGATACTTTTTTTTCAGTATGGCATTTTCACCTTTCTTCCTTTGCCTCTGACTGGTGACTGTTCTGACTCCAGCTTTCTCTTTTCTTCCTTAGTTTGGTTGTTCCACCCATACTTCCTCCCTGGTACCAGCCAATCAGCTTTATTACTAACAATAAGAGCAACACACATTCAGAGCATACAGAAGGGTATCCCACCGCATCTTCCCCTTTTTGTCTAATAAAAAAGAAAGGCCTTGATTTCAGCATGGTAAGATAATATATAGCAGAAACAGTTAAGTAAGAATTACAGTAATACTATCTAATCCATTTATATTTGGCAAAATTAGAAAAAATAATTATGTATATTATCTTGGTGAGTCTAAAGCTTTGTATCTCATTTACCTTTTAAAATAACTAAGGAAAACTATAATTATCTAGTCTTCAACTCCATCAAAAACCCCAGAAAGATATAATATTACCTGAGTAAACAGGAAGTGCATTATGAGAAACTTTTAAACTCTAGAAACGACAGAGCCATCTGGCTGCCTAGCCAGTCACTCAAAGATGTTCTGTAATATTGGGGCATCCATTTTTAGCCTACAGGCCTAGAGTCTCTGGCAGACTTTTTAGTGCAGTGGGAAATATGAAGGACTGCCTCACCTTTATTGGCAAGGTTTGTCAGTCGATTTCCTCCGTGTCCTACAGAATTTCTGGCAGTTTCTTCTATGAAGCAGGAACTTTAAAAGACCATCCCATCTTCTTTTGGCAAAGTTCAATGGTCACTTTTTGGTGTGTCCTGCATGTCCAGTTTATACAGCATACTGTCAAGCAGTCCAGACAAGAGCAGTTTCTTGCACAGATTTGCCACATTGAAAGCAAACTCCATGAGGACTTTCTTCAATGCCTGTTATTTCTAAAGTAAATTGGTGCTGCCAGGAGCACATGTGTCTCATTATATGAAAAATCGTAGGTTAACAAATATCATATTCTATGTGTATTTATAGTCTATAAATATATATTCTAAAGGTCTTTGAAGTATTTGAAAATCATCTATCTAAAATATATGTTTATATGATCTTGAAAGCATACCTAACATATCTACAGAACTGATTGTCATAATGGCTAATAGCCTATGTTTTTGATTATCCTATCATAATAGCTTTTAAAAACTAGCATTTTACCTTATATTTTAGCTGCATTAACACACCTTAAACAAGAGTACAAATATACATATAGCTTAACAAAATTGACTTTAAATTTGTATCAATAAAATCCATACCATTATAAAATATTTTGAGATTAATAGTTGTTTTTTGGAATAAAGTAGATTCAGTAATCTATCCTTTTAAAAATTATAATAATTTATCCTTTTCCTCATCATTTCTATGTGATATTGCCCTTTTTTCTTTAGAAAGAGATTGACTATGACTATTAACAGTTTATTGCCGACTCCCCCTTAAAGGGAAACAAACATTCATAAACAATATTATGAGAATTTGGGCATAGTTCTTTAGACTGCTTCCTGATGACTGGGGGTGCTGATAATCCATGGGGGACCTGAGAAAATCAGGACAATTGTTAAGTCTTGGCTGTAGTGTGCTGTGAGGCTGGATCATCTCAGCAACCCTGAAGTTATTTTGTATGTTGGATCATTTGGGCCATTTTTATTGGTATCTGGTCCTCTTCTTCTGAAAATATATAAACTTTTAAAGGGAACATACATATCTGCATCAATACAAATATAAACCATGAATTGTCCACAAGCCAGTCTAAGATAATTTTTTTGTTTTATGTTTGGCAGGTAAAATATATGTTATGTGTCTTGTGGTTACTTTAAGTTTATTTTCCATGTCTGTAGTCAGGATCTCAAGGGATCTTCCTCTATCAAACCTGATTTTCCTTAAGCCAGAACGAATCTATAGCTTCTTATTTCCTGTGGAAACAAAAACACAACTTTTAGACTTAAATTTTGGAAGCAAAAATTTTTTTAAACATATAGGTTGATTTAATAACTTTTACAATCAAATGTCTCTCAGTAATTATCGTTAGCCCATTAATAGTCAAAAATCTAAATAAAACACAATAAAATATAGAATCCAGATTCTCTGTGCATTTCCCCATTTCTCATCTTTACGTGGCTTATTCTGTTTTTATTACTTTATTTTTTTTAAAGACTTTACCTTAAATCTGTGAGTGTCTGTATCCTTCCTCGTTTTTCTCCCATTCTTTAAACATATTGTGACCCACTTAGAGGCCTTTTTGTCTGAGTCTGTCTCTACTGTGTATCTGTAACTTCCTCCCCTCCCCACCTCCCCGCCATACAGTATGTGCTGTTGGAGCTTGCACTGATGGTTTAAGCCGGCAGGCAGTGGCTAGGAAAATCTTTTTTGTACTGTGGCTTCTGTGAGAGATTTTGGGAACCCTCAAAGCCAAACTGAAACAAGCCGTCTGAAAATAAACAGGCTTAATGTAAGTTCCCTAGTCCAAAGACTAAGAATTATGGGAAAAGTTGACAAAAAAGCCATATTAATATCAGATAAGGTGGAATCTAAAATTAAAACCATACAACAGAATAACAAACATATTATGACAAAATGTGATGTTGTAGACAGAAATTTTACATAGAATGGCATGAGAGCTTAACAAAGCACAGTAAGGTTTGGGAAGTTTAGTCTGCTTCTGTGAGAACTGGTGTCGAGGGATAAATAAGATAATACATGAGGCCTATAAGAACTAATTCTATTAGTTTAGAAATAGCTGTAAACAAAGCCAAACCCCCTGACCAGGGAAAATGTTATTTTTAAACATCAATGGAAAGTTTGCAAGATGACTTTGTATACTTGATCACATAGGAAACAAATATATTTTTAGGTACAAGTTTTATAGTTTCTATCATAAGTTAGTAAAACAAAGACAAAGGAATAAGGAAATTAAACCTTCTTGACAGTTAAATACATCTTTTGGTTCAAAATTTTTTTAAAAAGAAAGCAATGGAAACAAGAATATTTTATGTCAGAGTTCTCAAAGCATATTTAAAATTATACCAGAGAAAACTCTATGGCCTTAAAAAAGATCTCTTTACTACTATACAGAACGACAAAAATAAAGATATGCATTCCTCATCTGGAAAAAGCAGAAGAGCCAGATGTGGTTAGGACATGCCTGCAAGCCAGCACTCCAGAGGCTCAAGCAAGGGGCACCTAGTGTTTGAGGCCAGCTTAGGCTGCCTAGCAAGATAGTCCCAAAACAGCTAATGCCAACACCAAAACAAAAAATGCCTAGAAACAAAGTATTGGAAATTAAGGGTGTGTGGGTGTGTGTGTAACAAGCTACTGAAAGTGAAGTGTGCCAACAAAATGTAACTTGTGAAGTAAAGAGAAGTGCAGCCCTGAAACCTTTACCATGGGACTCTTAGGAAGGGGAGCCCAAGTGTCATGCTAGCCTGGTTACCTCTAGGGTCAGTAAAGGTTCATAGTTGATTTCCATCCCAACATTAAGGTTACTATTGCAGAGCAGTGGAAAGGGCAGAAAATTCTGAGGTAATTTAAAAGCAAAACACAGCAAATTATAAGCTCATTTTATTTATCCTATGGAAATAAAAATCCAAAGTAAAATGTTCACAAATGAACTCTACCATTACATATTTTGTGTGTGTGCCACATGTATGCAGGTACCTGTGGGGTCAGAAGAGGCATCAGACCATCTGGCAGTTATTTACCTGGAGTTACACTGGGTCACAGTGAGGGTGCTGGACACCAAACCAGGGTCCTCTGCAAGAGCAATAAGTGCTCTGGAACGCTAAACCGTTTATCCAGCTTGAGTTCTACCAAAATATGAAGGATGGGTTTTGCCTCAGGACCTCTAAAACCAAGTTCTCAACACAAAGGAAATGTATTTGTCCCAGAGAGACAAAGGGCAGGGAGTAAGAGGCAAAGAGGAGGTAGAGGAGAAGGGGAAGGGAACAAGGGAGGGCCCCCAGGAATATCTGTTCCTAAAGGGACAAAGGATCACCTCTGGATATAGGAGACAGATGTGGCACGGAGGCAAATTCTGGTTTATAAAGGTAAAAGAGGAAAGCCAGTGCTAGGATGGGTGTTTAATTTTAATTGTCCATGTTAATTAGGTGAGTTAAAGGGGGCTTTTGATTGCTGAACTTGAGTACTCTGATAGCTGGACCTTGGTAGTAAACTTCAGTAGTAAGAAATGGACAAATAAGAGAATAGACCTTGGTGGCTAGCTTTAGGAATGTAATCTAATGGCTTTTAGCAAGGCAGAGAGAATGGGGAAGGGCAGGACCTATCAGAGCCATTTGCCATGTTCCAGCTGGGTAGAGTTCCTTCAATAATGATACTCTATATGATTAGTAAATTCCAAACATAGAAGATAATGTATTATGGACTGATGGGAAATAGCTATGTGAACATGATAGTATCTGTAGCAACTAATTGATGGTGGTGTTCAGCTTTTGTACATGATGAGTCCCGCACCTTCTTATTGAATGCAGTATTTTCTCCATGTGCATCTCTAGCAAGGAAGGCAATGGACTCAATGAAGAAAGCTATGCTGTGATGGGACAATGGCTCTGCTGTTCCAATACTTGCTGTGCAAGAAGAGGACCAGAGTGCTGCTCCCCAGAACCTCTGTGTCAGGTCAGGGTAGTAGCTTCTGAAGCATAAGACAGGTTTCCTCAGAAAGCTGACCAGAGTCTGTGTATGTCCACTAGTTATGGGCATAATTAGGAGATTCCACCTCAAATGAATAAAGTGCAAGAGCAGCCACGGGAAGATTACCATCATCAACCTGCAATCTTTTTACCATCCAACCATACACCCACATATATTAATCCAGACATGCACACGTGCCTTCATACCACACAGACACATGGAAAAAGGAAGGAAACACCTTGAAATCACAAGGTTGAGCATGGAAATACTATATCTTAGCAAGCTCCCAGAATTCTAAAAGTATTATTCCATGATTAATATATTAAGCAAAAACATTTAAGTTATATTCCAGAGTGGTTTTTTTTTTCTTGATAATTTGGTAGATTCAGAGAAAAGAGATATAATACAAAATTAAGTGTAGTTAACATTTTAGTTGTTATATGTGACAAATAAGTGCTCCCAAGTTTTCCAAGAAAAGTATGAAAGAGAAGATGTAGTTAAGGTGATGTGGGATATGGTAGACCAACCAAGAACTCAGTGTAAACCTTAAAATTTACATAGGCAGCAAGTGTGGTGTTGGAATGTAAACAGATAAATGTCAGTGGAACAGAATTTGCTCTTACATTTTATATGATAGCACAAAATTCATTCCATGTAAGTTAAAAATGTTAGAAGAAAAAAATCACAATTACATTAACAGTCGCTGAGTATTTTAACTTACAGTCAACATATTTTAGAGAGTCTAAGAAAGAAATTGTTTCCATTTATAACTAGGCTTAAAATGTCTTTCTTTTTTTAATATAAGAAGAAAATTTGGAAAGATTACTAGTTCTTGTGAGTGTAAACATTTGGAATTAAATCTGCTAAGTGCTTATAATTTATTACTGTAGTTCTTAGACTTTAAACATCACTAGGTTTTAGCTTTTATGAAGAAGACATGCATAATTAAAATATTTTGATAGTTCTTTTGATAGCTTTGTAATTCTGTATATTTTCACATGAATTTAAAAATAATACTGTCAGAAGAAGTTCACAGAAAGTACAAGAATGCTAATGGAATCCACATTACAAAACAAACAAACAAAAAAACTTAAGAATCCCTCATTTTATGTTGTTCTTAATAAGTATAAATGAATGTGAATATGAGACTTACAGAGATCTTGTTGACCTGAAACCTGGTGCATATATTTTGGTAGAAATCAAAGATAGCTTATCTTAAACACACTTCAGGATAGTGTCCCAGTGTATGCCAGCCCATAGACCATCTGAGCAGTCATGCTCTGGGCTCATCTGTCACTGAGGCCATTTACATTCAAGCCAGTTAAATTCAGTTGTTCTGCCTTACTAACCACAACTGGTCACCAATGTATGCATATTCCAGTATAGAACATTTCTCTCATTTCAGAAAGTTTTATTGGGTAGCACAGTTCTAGAGTTCAGAGAAAGCTTTTCAGAAAGCCCTAGGAACCCAGAAGGATCAAAAATGATTCCATATTTAAAGTATAAATTTGTATGGATATTTGGAATGCAGATGATAAAATGTGCCAGTACAATTTTAAGATGCTCTTATAATGACAGCTAAACAAAAATGGAAAAAGACATAAGGCTTTTCACAAGACATAAATTCCACATGTCCAGATGCTGAAACTTTAGAGCTGTCTTAATTTGCTTTCTGCTGCTGTAATAAAAATACTGACCAAAAACACCTCGGGGAAGAAAGACTGTATTTGTTTGGCTCACACATCCTCCAGAAATCAGGACAGGAACTGACATAGAGACCATAGAGGAGCGCTATTTACTGGCTTGCTTCCCAGGGTCCAGCCACACAGTTTGCTTTGTTACACAGCCTGGAACCACCTGCCCACTGTGAGCTGGGCCCTCCTACAAGAAAATACCCCAGCAGACTTTCCTAAAGGCCAGTCTAGTGGGGGCAGTTTCTCAACTGAGGTTCCACCTCTTCCCTGATGACTGCAGTTTGTATCAAGCTGACAACAACTCACTGTATACTAACATTTTGAGAAATTAGGTAAAATCACAGTGACAACTGGGGCTGTAAACACACAAAAGATCCACTTATTTTCGGTGAGAATGTGAACTGATGCAGGCTATTGGACAGATAGGCAGCAACACTGACTAAAATGGAAACCAAGCATCCTTGAGCAGAGGGACTCCACTATTATGCCTGTGTGCCATAGTACTAGTACTATGTTTGTAGCATTGTGGTTTGTAAGGGTTACTGTGGCATTATTTGTATTACATGGAGGAGTAAAAGGCAAATATATATATATATATATATATATATATATATATGAAATGATTGTAAAAGCTGTGGTACAGGCTACACCATAAAACTCTATGCAACCCCAAACATGAATAAACTAGTGAGCATTAGGATTTCCTAATGTATGTCTAAATGCTTTAAAACAAACAACAACAAATAAAAAAAACAACCTTCCTGTCGTATTTTGTTGTCATTGTTTGTAAGAGGGAAATAACCACCTTTGCCTTTGTGAGTCTAAAGGCATGTGAGGTGTCAGCATGGAGAGCCACCTGTTTGTTGTCCTAACAATGGGGGTCACAGGGAAGGAGAAGAAATATTTGTTTTAAAATCCTTACCGCAAATTACATGCACATAATAACTCTTGTGTATGTGTATATTCATTTATGTAAACTATGTTAGTGTATGTTGAAAGATATCAAATGAAGTATTGAATATATATAATATATATGTGACAGTTTACTATTAAATCAGAAATGACTCCATGTGCTTCTGATAACTTATTTGTTATTGCTCCATATATTCTCATTTGCTTCAAAAAGATCTAAACAAAGCAAAAATCATGGTGTTTACTCCCATCAATAGGTCAACTTAATTCTTTTATTTTTCCTACCTATACTTGTTGGTACTTGTAGTGCTAATGTCAATGATTCTAAAGGCACAGAAGGCCTGAAAAACCATACTTTTGTTGCATTGATTTACTAACATGCTATTATATTAAACTTGGTCTCTTAATGTTAACATGAAATTTGAGCTGGGGATGGTTGTGCATGCCTTTAATTCTAGCTCTCAGGAGGCCAAGGCTGCAGGATAGCAAAATTCAGGGCTGGTCTTGGCTATCTATTTAGACCTTGTCTCTAGGGGAAAAAGAAATTATGTTTGGATCAGAGTCTATTGAAAAGCCAATATTTCAGTTTATTTTAACTGTATGCAACCTGGCTATAAAATTTATCCTTCAAGATATCATGCCATGCAGATTCATTACCCAATAATGAATGAGCTGTTGATCAGTTCCGGTACTTATTTTGCAGGGCTAGTTAAGAAAAGTTGACCTAGAGCAGTCACACATTTGAAATGTTATCATAATCCCGTGTCCCTATGTTTGTAGTATGAGGTTTCTAGCCTGGACTTTCGGCCCTAGCCTCAAGGTTTGGATCCACAGATCCGCAGACCCACAGTCCCACAGAGACACACAGATGGTTATATTAAGTGTACACTGATTGACCTAGGACCCAGGCATATAACTTGAAAGCCCTTGTTCTTAATCTAACCCATGATTCTTATCCTGTTCTGCCATGTGGCTGGGTACCTTTCTCAGAGCAGCATAGTTGTCCTCTGCATCTTCTGGCTTCTCTCTGGCATTTCTGCTCTGTTCTTCCCGTCCCCAGAGTTTTCTTAGTTTGGTAGCCCTGCTCACACTTCCAGTCTGCCTTTGGCCAATCAGCATTTTTTTATTAAACTAGTACACAGGACAATTGTTTACAATGTAACATCATAAATCCACTACATATGTTGTTGGATTTTCTTTTACTCTAGGCCCCTCGTTGGTATGCTAAAATATTGCTTTTGCTCTTTTGAAGGGCTGCCATCCTGCTTCCAAATAAATCACACTCAGAAGCTTATTCTTAATTAATGCCCAGCATTAGCCAGATTTTCTTAAATTTGTTTTTGTTACTTTTACTCTGACTGACCAAGAGCTGGCCCCTGGTATCCTCTTCCCAGATTTCTCCTTCTGTTTCTACTGTCTGCCTGCCAGCCTCTCTTATCCATTCTCATGCCTTGCAATTGACCCCTCAGTTCTTTATTAGACACCCCTTCAGGTGTTTTCCACAGTCTTAGTAACACAGCTTCACAGAGCTAAACAAATGTAACATAAAAGAACTCAACACGACTTTGCATCATTAAGACAAGTGTTCCACAACATAAACAAAAGTAACACACCTTAAAATAATATTCTACAACATCCGGATCTAATGAAAGTATCTTTCTTTAATCTAGGTTATTTTTTCCTTTAAAAATGTCTTTGACTTTAATAATTTATTGCTTCTCTTTTTTTTAAGCTGCTCTTCCCATTTATTTCTTTTTTAAAAAAATTTTTTTTAAAGTTTTGTTTTTCATTTTATATGCCATCCACAGTTCCCCCTCCCTCCCCTCCTATTCACCCCCCCCCAGTTCTCCCACACCCCCAAATCCACTCCTCAGAAAGGGTAGTCTCTTATGGGGAGTCAACAAAGTCTGGCATATCACATTGCAGGTATGACCAAGCCCTCCCCCCTGTATCAAGGCTTAGCAATCCTGGTCCCACTACCAGAGGCCCCACAAACTGCCCAAACCACATTCAGAGGGCCTAGTTTGGTCTCATGCAGACCTCTAGCTGTCAGCACAGAGTCAGTGAGTTCCAAGTAGCTTAGGTAAGCAGTCTGTTGTGGGTCTCCCCATCATAATTTTGACCCCTTTGCTCATATAATCCCTCCTCCCTCTCTTCAACTGCACTGGGAGCTGGGCCCAGTGCTTAGCTGTGGATCTCTGCATCTGCTTTCATCAGTTGCTAGATGAAGGTTCTATGATGGCACTTCAGGTGGTCATCAGTTTGAAGATCTCCTGAGTAAATTGGGAGCGTGTGGGGGTGATAAAAGGAGGGGGAAAGAGAAGAAGAGGGAGGGGGGTGGTTTAGCTGGGGAAGAAGAGAGAGCAGGGAAAGAGATATCTTGATGGAGGGAGCCATTTTGGGGTTGGGAAGAAAACAGGAACTAGGGAAATTTCCAGGAATCCACAAGGGTGACCCCAGCTTAGCAATGGTTGAGAGGCTGCCTGAACTAGCCCTCCCCTGTAATAATATATTTCTTAAAGAGCCTAACTGGGACAAAGGTAGACTGTAGCTGCAGAGCAGGTCCATGGTAGAAGGCCAGTCTGTACCAGTCAAAGATGAGTTAGGCCATTTGTTCTCTTTGTGAATTATTTGAATTAATATCATGTGAAACCTAGGGAATTCTGAGGTGGAATTCTCACTTGCCTGAAACAGTTCAAATGTATTTTGTCATTCACTTAATGTCTTTCTGGTTGGAATCGTCCACCTCCTGCCAATTTGGATGGTGTCCTCTTCCCAGCCTCCTTAGTTTCTGTCTTATTACAACCAGGAGAGTACTTCATTTGTGAACTATTTATTTTAACACATAGGTTGCCACTTCCTGTTCAGTTTACATGATAGGAGAGACTGCAAATTTGCCCAGATGCTTAGAAATTCATTATATCCAAGCTAATTGGCATTTGGTTACACAGCTACTGTTTAAAATGTGCCTGTATTATATCACCATGAAGTACTTTTTACTTCTCATAGAAACATTTAGATTTGATGTCACTTTACCAAATGATTTCCTTTTATTTAGGTTTGCCTTTAAAACAGGGTCCATCTATGTAGTCTAGCCTGTCCTTGAACTTACTGCCACGGCCTCCCAAGGGCTGGGATTGCATGTGTGTACCAACAGTGAAGTGTCAAATGAAATAATTGTAGTGATTGTTTTAAGGGAGAGTGTTTAAAATTAACTTTGATTTATGTACATGTGATAATTAAAGCCATGAAACCTATAATTAAAGTTTAATTTAAGCAGTAAATAAAATTAACTTCTGTTTAGTGGTTTTATAGTTACTACAACTAGATCTTTCAAAAAATAACTTGAAATTAGGAACAGGAAAAACTTCTTTATTTATTTATTATTATTCCTATATTTATCCCTTGTTATTTCAAGATAGTAGATTCTAGATCTAGAATCCTGTACAAACCATCCAGTCCCTTCTAGGTGTCCGTTACCGTGTTTCATTTCATTTTTGGTTTATTAGGTTATGTGTATCATCATGGCATTTTCATACAAATGTCATTGTACTTTGTTGCTTCTGTTCCCTTCTCTCTTCCGGCTGGCTTCTTTCTGCCCCAGGTTAGTACCTGCTTCAGCTTTCTAGTCACTTGTTACATCACCCTGCCTCCCTCTGTCTCTGAGCTCTCCGCCCCTCTGATGGTCTCTTTTCTAGGTTTGTGATACACACCCACCCACATACACATATAAATACAAACACACACACACAAAATTTCAATTCTACACATTAAGAAAAAAACATTCAATATTTGTCTTCCTGAATATCTTTCTTAAATTAACATAATAACTTATAATTATATTCACCTTCCTGAAAATGTCATGATTTAATTGTTTTTCATGAAATACCATTGAGTATAAGTATGTATCATATTTTCTCTATCTGTTGGTAGACATCTAAAGTGGTCCCATCTCCTGACTGTTGTAAATAGTGAAGCTATAAACATGAATGTATAAGTATCCCTCTGATGTGTTGTTATGCTCTTATTGTGAAATGAGAGTTTAGTAGGGTATCTCCAGTGTATTTTTATCTCTGAAATGCTAAGTATCTAAAATAACTGCTGCTTGGAATCCAGAGGAATGGAGGATGGTCATCTTAGTGCAGTGAAAAATCTAGTAGTTGATTGATAACTTAGACAGAGCAAGCACGGAGGGCAAGACTTTCCTCAGGTTTTTGTGCGAAATAAAAAGTAGGGGAATGGATTGGGAAAAAAGTATCTCTTCATAACCCTTATACATAACCCTTATATATGTTCATTCCTAAATATGCAATTTTTGCTCAGTTAATATTTCTTTGTTGAGACCTCTTTTTAAAAGCTCATGATACATAGAAACATTGAAATGATGCAGCTCATTTTTTTCCTGAAGCAAATCTCACCTATTTAAGAACAGATCAGGAAATAGAAATTTTCTTCATACTACCTCTCTTGAGACACAGACACACACACACACACACACACACACACAGAGAGAGAGAGAGAGAGAGAGAGAGAGAGAGAGAGAGACCATATATGTTGCATACAGTATTATTACTTAAGAGGTGATACTTAATCTTTAAATTTGACTGGAAAACTAAAATTTGTTAGGCACATTAATTTTGAGGTATTTTATTCGATTTTATTTTATTCAGATTTTGAATTTGCCTATGTTTGAGCTACATGTTTTAAATGCTAGAACTGTTAGTTTGCTCTTTCAGTATTTCTGGTGTAGTGACTAGGGTTACTGGGTATACAGAGATAAGATAGGTCTTTAAGGAGCTAAAGTCATAGGCAGGTATAGGGAAGAAGAGGATCATAGATAAGACAAGAACATATGCAGTTACAATAGACGCTATTTTCTACATGGAGATAACAAACTACCTAAGTGGAAAACGTTAACCCCAGCAGTCAGAAATTTGTTTTCTTCTAGGCACATAGAGCTGTCAAGCAGTGAAAGTTTTGGTGCCTCAGATTGCACTTGTTTTCCCCATCTAATTGTTTTCTCAAGTCAAAAGAGAAACTGATACCTGGCTATTGATTCACCCACTGTCTAAAAATTTCCAATTTGAAAGGGGTGGGAAATGCAAAGTTTGAGTCTACTTTATGTATGAAAAAATTTACATTTTTGTATCTCTTTCAGTCTATATGATGTTCTGTCTTCTAGAATATTATTTTATGTGTTACATTCCTTCACACTATAGAAATTAGTTTAATGCTGCAAAGATGTGTTGCTTCTTTTATGTTGTATTTGTTTAACTCTGTGAAGCTGTGTTATTTTGCCTGCCTAAAACACCTGATGGTCTAATAAAGAGCTTGATGGCCAATAGCAGGGCAGGAGAAAGAATAGGTGGGCTGGCAGGCAGAGAGAATGAATAGGAGAAAAGAGAGAGAAAGGGAGATCGAGGAACGACAGACCAAGGAGAGGACCCAGCCAGCCAGGTGTAAGAGTGAAGTAAGGTGTGCAGAAGAAAGGAAAAGAAACTGAGAGTTGTGCTGCAGGCCTTTAGTCCCAGCAATCGGACGCAGAGACCATCCTGATCTACAGAGTAAGTTCCAGGACAGGCTCCACAGCTACACAGAGAAATGCTATCTCAAGAAAACCAAACCAAAATGAATAAATGAATGAGTGAATGAATGAATGAGTGAGTGAATGAATGAATGAATGAATGAATGAATGGAGAAAGCCCAGAAGCAGAAAGTAGCTGGGATAATTTAAGTTAAGAAATGCTGGCTAGAAACAAGTCAAGCTAAGGCCCAGCATTCATAACTAAGAATAAGACTCCCTGGGTGGTTTCTTTGGGAGCTGCATGGCAGGTCCCCCCAAAATAAAAACAACACAAAGTTAAAAAACAAACACACACACATAAAAAAAAAAACCCTAAACTGTCTTGCTTCTTCTTTTCCATAAACATTTTACAGATGACCTTCTGTATAGAAGCCACCATAGTGTAGGTGTTAAGGACTAAACTTTCCCAGAGGTAAGGAATAGCAGCTCATAACACATGCAATCCACTTTCTAACAGTGAGAGCACATAAGGTAGATATCTTCACTCAAGAGTTGGGCCTCAGTATCTTTCTCCAGAAGACAGGGAAGAAAGAATAGGGAATACAAAATAGTCTACTAGGGTTTTTGCCTTATTCACAAAATTCTACAGCCATAACCAACCCTTGGCTCCTTTTTGAGGAAATACACTGTGTCCTGTAGGGGTATTGTGTTGTCTCATGGTAAATAATTGTTCTACCCACTGGTTTAATAAAAAGAGCTGATTGGCCAAAGGTAGGCAGGAAGTATAGGCGGGGCTACCAGACTAAAAGCTCTGAGAACAGAATGCCAGATCAGAACACCAGAGGGAATTCCAGAGAGAGGCCAGGAAGAAGCCGAGGACAACTATGATGCCTTAAGAAAAGGTACCGAGCCCCATGGCTGAACAAGAGACATGGGTTAGAATAAGGGTAGAGATATGTGATATGCCTGGGCCTGAGGCTGATCAGCCTAAAACTATTGGAAGCATCTGTATGTCTCTGTGGGACTGCGGGAATGCGGGTCTGTGGGCCTAGACCTTTGAGGTTAGGCCTGGAAAGTCCGGGCCAGAAGCCTCCTACTACAGTGTCCCATTTTCCAGGTCTATGCCTTAATCTTTAATGTGCAAAGGAAGTCTAATAGCATAACCTCAGCTGATCTGAAACTTGAAGTTTGGCTGCCACAGCCTCACAAGTACTAAGCTTTCGAGCTATACCAACAGAGCTAGTTCTTTCCTGTAGTTCTAAGAGTAACAAAGCAGATCCTTACCCTCCAGTACACAAGTTACAACTTCAGGGGGATATTTTAAAAATCTTTTTATATTTTAAAAAATTAATACATTAGATTGTTCATTTTTGTCTCCCCATTTCCTCCCAGATCCTCCCCAACTCCCAACCCATCCAATTTCGTTCTCCCCCCTCCTTAAAAAGACAACAAAAAACACATACAAAACCCTTCAAAAATGGACCTCAAGTGAAACAAGCAAAAGACCAAAATAAAAATAGTCAAAATGAGGTAAAAAGTCTACCAAAATATTATTGTGATTTGGGAATGCCTTTCTGTAGGCTGTGAATATCAATCTTTAAATAAAGGAGCTGTTTTGGCCCATGACAGGCACCATAGAAAAAGTAGGAGGAGAAATCAGAGCATAGGTAAGAGAAGCAGGCCAGAGTCAGACAGACCGAGCCTGAAGCCCAAAGGAGCAACATGTAAGGAACACAGGTGAGCCACGGGCCACGTGACAGACGGATTAGTGAAAATGGGTTGAGTTAAGATGAAATAACTAGCTAGCAATGTGCCTGAGCCACAGGCCAAACAGCATAAAGCTAATATAAGCGTCTGAATCATTTTTGGGGCCTCAGCAGCGGCGGGCGGCTAAGGGGTCTGGGGCTACAAGTCTGTGGGTCTGGACCTTTGGCCGCCCGGTGCCAAGAAACCTCATTACAACATTATTGAGTTCATTTTTGTTGGTCAACTACTCCTAGGCATGGAGCCTGCCTTGAAGTTAATAGACCCAGTAAGACTTCATTGGAATAAGACTGTTGTTCCTTGGTTAGAGGGGAGAGCCTGTGTGCATTTCCTCCTCTCACTGCTTGGACCCCATCAGGCTTGAACCTGTGCAGGCTCTGTGCATGCCGCAACTGTCCCTGTGACTTCATCTGTACCAACATCCTGTTGTGTCTAGAAGATACTGTTTCATTAGAGTCTTCCTCTGGCTCTTACAAATCTTTCTGCCTCCTCTTCGTAGATCTAAGGGGACATTTTTGACTTGAAAAATCTTAAAAGAAATTCTTGATATAAAGGATGTGTTTCTACATGGAATTTCTGGCTTTAATTGGTCATGTGGCATTTATGCTGATATGTCTGTGTATACACATGCAAACTATCTCTGTGACAGGTGTCTGTACATCATGTATTTGAGTGTCACATTTGGATGTGGCTGACATTTATGCTTTTTATCTCCCTCCCCACTGTCTTTGCTTTAGTTCTTTTTCAGTGGTGGGAAAGGAACCTAGAGCTTTGTGTGTGCTGGGCATGTGCTATTTTCCTCAACTGCATCCCCTCTCAAGGCCTGTAGATTTTTACACCATGTACACCACCCACCTTCAGGGTAGCACCTGCTTCTTTCTTCGCTTACCTACATCATCTGAACATACACCACAGTTCTCAGTAGTGTGCTTCTAATCATGACAAAAATCTCCAATACATATGATTCAACCATTCCTAGTATGTATGTTCTTCCTCTACGTTATCCATCGTCAACCTATCTCTTGTTGATGACCTTTAATTTCAGTTTTCTTTTAATCTAACTAGTCTGAGGTACCTCAGCTCTGTTTGTCTAGCTGAGCATTACTGGGGGAAAATCACATTAGCAGCAATCAGCACTTCAAGTTCTTTGTTACAAGCCTTCCATGGAGCACCTCTCTTGTGCTCACTCTCCCCCACCCCCTCTCTCTCGCTCTCTCTCATCCTTTAATTTTCCTTGAGTACTGTTTTAGGCCTACCTCCCTGTCTATACATCTCCAACTTTCCATTTCTCAATTTTATCAGATCACTCAGTGCTTCATTTCACAAAGAAAATGTAAATCCTCAGGAGAGAATTCCTACAATTCACTGTCAGGAAGCCTATAACACATTCCTGTACCCATTCTGATTTGTTTGTTTTTACTCCCATAAGGAGTAGAAAGCGCATACCTATCTAAGAATAATCAGAGTCACTGTTGCTGAGATGAAATAGGATGATATCACTGTTCATCACTGAAGGAAATCAGGGTAGGAACTCTCATGATAGGAACCTGAAGGCCGGAGCTGATGCAGAACTTTGGAATGGTGCTGCTTAACTGGCTTACTCCTCATGTCTTGCTCGGCCTGCTTTCTTACAGAATCCAGGACAACCAGCCCAGGGATGACCTCACCCACAATAGACTGGGCCCTCCAACGTCAATCACTAATTAAGAAAATGCCCTTCAGGCTTGGATACAGCCCAACCTTATGGGGGCATTTTCTCAGTTGAGCTTCCCTCTTCTCAGATGTCTCCAGTTAGAGTCAAGCTGACTTAAGAACTAGCCAGAACAGCAACCAAGTGTGTAGTATAACAACATGAAATATCAGGGTAAGGGCTAGACTGCGGGCTCTAGTAAATGTTTTTTAATACTTCTGAGATGCCCACTAAGAAAGAAAGATAAAAAGACTACCTTGTTGTGTATAAAATACTACAAAATAGGTTGGGATACAGCTCAATCCGTAGAATACTGGCCTTGTATACAGGAAGTTCTGGGTTCAATTCCTAGCACCATATAAACTGGGAATCATGGTAAATGCCTTGTAATCCAAGCACTCTGGAAGTGGATTCAGGAGCAGCAGAAGTCTAGATTCCCCACAGCTAAATAGTGAGTCAAAGCCAGTGATGGGATCCACGAGATCCTGTATTAAAGTAATAATGGTGGTGGTGCATGTCTTTAATTCCAGCTGTAGGGGACGCAGAGGCTAGTCTGCTCTACATAGAATATTTCAGGCCAGTCATGACTGTATAATGAGACCCTGTCTCAAAACAGAAAAAAAAAAAATTATCAAGCAAGTACGTAGTAAGTTTGCTTCAGTCTCCACTTCTCTGTCTTCTGTCCTTCCTATTGAATCCTTACAGAATTTTGCTGCTTTCTTTCTCTGGAGCTCTATACTGCATACTGCTTTATCTCCTTTACAGGAGTGGCATTTCCTGTAGTTTTGCTTCTTTGATATTCCTTTAGGTTCCTCAGATGTGTTGTCTTTTGCCCATCCTTTAAATGTTTGATTCCCTGTGTTTATACTCCACTGGATTATGTCATAGTCTTTGTGCAATTATTAAACTACAGGTTTGTCTGTGATCCTTCAGGAAGTCAAAGCCAAGAGGAAGTAATATAAACATGTTAATTTGCAGTTAATGAGCATTCATTATGTGTTGTGGATTTTCAGCACTTTACATGTATTGTATGATAGAATCTTTATAAAAATTCCATGAGGTAAACACTTATGTTTAGACAAATGTCATATTCTAAGTTACTTACTTTTAGAAACTAATTTCTAGAACCTACCTTTCTAAATCACAATACTGTACCCTCTCCTAAGACAGTTATATGATTAATAATGTTCAGAAGGATGAAGCATTCTTTGGCAGAACTGAATCTTCTTTTAGGATCTAGGTATCAAGTGATGTGCAGGATGATCCCCTGGGAAGTAATCCTATAATGAGCTCAGTAGCATTGCATTCTCACAAAGAACCCCAGTGTGGAAGGCCATTATGCTCAACCAAAGCATATCACTGTTTTCAGATCCCTCACAGCTATGTCTTTCAAACAGCTCTTGATAGAAATTTGGAGCCTACTATTTCAGTGCTGTGTTCTATGTTTTCAAGAGGGAATAAATTCTATTCCTCATCTTTGTATAGTATCAAGCCCAAACCAGACCATAGAAATAATTTGATAGTTTGGGATGTAATTTACAAATAATCTTGTGAATTCAGGACAACCTGTCTTTGAGCAACTAACTATTATAAATAATTTGAACATGTCTTAATTTAGTTATAAGGTCATTTCATAGTTTAGCTGAAAAATTCGATACAGAATTTTCTCTGCTATGTTCACTTTGAAATGTATAATTTTTTTCTTTGATTTATAGGCATATGAGGAAGACCGAAGAAACAACTCTGAACTTCAAATTCGTTGCCAGCGTTTGGCCTTGGAATTGGCAGACACCAAGCAATTAATTCAGCAAGGTGATTACCGTCAACAAAACTATGACAAAGTCAAGAGGTAAAGTGGCCGTGGAGATATTCACTTTTAGTGTTCCCCACAGTTACCTAAATTTGTATTAGCCACATGGTTGTTTCTCCGATCCCTTCTTCATAGTGTTAAAGTATGCAGCTCGCCAGGCATCATATGTTAATGTTTTTTAGTTCATGTAGAAGTTGCCACCACCCTTTAGGATGGAAGAGAAAATAGGACTTATGTGAATATTTGCTTGCACGTTTTTTGATGAATTTCATGTAATAACAATTTAAGTGTTTAAATTTTCTTAAGTGATTTTTAGCTGTTCCTTTTTCAACAAAAATTTTTTACTCTGTAGAAAGAACATTTTGTAAGAACATTTTCTAAGGATATTGCTCTATGTAACTGGGCAAATTTTCCTTCAATTGGAATGGACTTGTCTATTATTCTGTGTTTAATGAGTTTCTCTAATGTGTCCCTTGGTAAATCTCATTTAAACCTGAGTTTTGTCATTTAAGAGATTGATTAACCAAAGGAGACCAGTGGTGCACACCTTTAATCCCACACTCAGGATGCAGAGGCAGCAGATCCCTGAGTTCAGAGCCAGCCTGGTCTACAGAACTGAATTCAAGGGTAGCCAGAACTACACAGAGAAACCCTATCTCCAAACATAGCAAAAAAAAAAAGACTAACCAAGGGACTATTGTCAACAATTTAGAGTATGTAAGTACTGTATCTTTGCAGATAGGGTGATGATTATTCATTTGTTATATCAGCTACAGCTGGAATTCTTGAAGTTCAACAGTCAGTCAATCGTTAATATAATGTTGTAAGTGAATTTACAAAAATTTAGGAAATATATTGGTACTTCTATTTCCATCTTGACTAGTGTGTGGTGTATAATAGTATTCACTGTTATCCCTCCCTAATATGGTAATTATTTGTTCTTGAAATCTCTGAGATTTCAAGAGTTGTACTCAATGAACTCCTGAGTAAAGCTGAATTTTGAAGCATTTTTAATTAAATGTTACTAGCATATAATAATGGATTTTATTATGACATTTTTTTACATATATGTAACATGTTTTGATCACGTTCACCCCTTCCTGCCCTCCACTGTCCCCTTCCCACTTGCATTGAGCCTCCTTTTCTTCCAACTGTTCCCCAAGAAGCACTTAGAATGAAGTAGTGTAAGATGGTAGGATGATACTTAGAATTCATATTTTGATGTCAAATTTTCCTCTCTAAATCTAAAGAAATGGTAAATAAAATGAGAAAAATATAATCATTAGAATAATCCAGAGCTTCCTGTCTCTTTTATCAGTAAATAAAACAAGTTGTAATTGATAATTATCAAGGCTACATGATAAAACCATGAGTGTTCATTATAGTATTTCTATTTTTTTATGTTTCTGTTTTTATAATAAAAAAACTAGAAAGAAAAATATAACCTTGATTAAAAAGTATAAGCACTACTATATGTTCAAACAGGACAATAAAACAAGGGGGTTTCCAACTGAACCTTTTGTTCATGAACAAGTTAAAAAATATGGACAAGCCATGTTGCTGGCAGTAGATTTGTAATCCTACCTGGTGTTTGAGAGGCTGGTGTAGGAAGGTGAGTTCTTGAGTATAGCATGGGCTCTGACAAAAACCCTGATTCCAAAACCAAGCCTGGTATTATATGCCACTCACTGGGAGACACTGTGACCCTGGGATTAGTCCCCTGTACTACATGGAGTATCAAGAGAAGGACAGGCCGTGGAATAAAAGGTAACCCAGGGAACATGCCCTTGGTAAGTGCTCACAAGTATATAAATTTATAGGGATGTAGATATTACATCAGCTCTAGACTTCAAATGCTTCTAATAACAGATTTATTTCTATATAAAATTCTATGTAGCAGTTAAAACCATTAACTTACACTGAAATTACTTTTGTTTCAACAGCTCTACAGCTTCTAGCATAGCATAATGTTCCCTTCACCCTTTCTCTAACGAGTTCTAATTTCTCATAACAGGAAGTACTATTTCAGAATTAATATGTGGGCTCTGATCATTGCTATGTTAGCCATTGTTCGTTGACAAGGACAAGAGAGGGAAAACAGAAGAGTATGGCACACTGGATAAAATTATATTGATACTTCTGGTTTTAATTAACACCACAATAGTCAACTTTAGAACCTCTATGCAACTAAATATAATATAAAAATAAAATAAATACTGATAATTATGTGTTATAATCCATTGATAGAATAGAATCTACAAGGGCATGCTAACACTAAATGGAAAAGAAGATCTGAACAGTATTTCATGTGTCCTCTAAGAAATAAAGCTTTCCTGAAGATTAGAGGGCAGAGCCAACCACAGAGTGAGCCAGAGAGGTCAGGCAGTGGTGACACACCTGTAATCCTAGCACTTGGGAGGCAAAGATCCACTTGGATCTCTGAATTCAAAGCCAGCCTGGACTGCATGAGATTAATTAGTCCAAAAGAGAAACAGAGCCAGGCAGTGGTGGCATTCTCCTTTAATCCCAGCAGTAGGAACCTTGAAAGAGGAAGTGATATGGCCGGACCAAGAAAGAAATATAAGGTTGGATGAGAAAGGAGCTCACCCTGCCTGCTCTTCCCTTCCCTTTTGGCTGAGGACTCAGAGGCATTCAGTCTGAGGACTCATGGAGACAGGATCTGCCACTGTAAGCTGAGGAGTTGGTGAGGTGAGAGGTGCCTGTGGCTTGTTTCTCTGTTGCTCAGATCTTTCATCTTTACCCCAGTATCTGGCTCTGGGTTTTTAGTACAGGACCAAATACAATTTGTGCAATAACAAACTTGTCTGTTTAAGGACGGCTGCTTTATAGCCTCACTAATCATATTTTATTCTGAATCATCAATGGAATCTGCAGCCTCAGATAAAATAAGTCAAAGAATAGGGTGTATCTTTCATCTGTGTAGCATATTAAAAAGCAGGTCAAAAGAAGGCAATTCTGTGACCGCCCAAGAGTTCATGGAGTGAATGAAGTCCAAGACCATTCTGACTAGGGAAAAGGTGATGTGGGAATGCGTTTATGTATGCTGTGAATCTCAATCTTTAAATAAAGGAGCTGTTTTGGGCCATGACAGGCATCATAGAAGAAGTAGGAGGAGAAATGAGAGCATAGGTAGGAGAAGCAGGGCGGAGTCAGGCAGATCGAGCAAGCTGCCCAAGGAGCAACATGTAAGGAACACAGGTGAGCCACGGGCCACGTGGCAGACATATTAATAGAAATGGGTTGATTTAAGATGTAAGAGCTATCTAGCAATGTGCCTGAGCCATAGGCCAAACAGCATGAAGTTAATATAAGCATCTGAGTCATTTCTGGGGGCCTGAGCAGTGGATGGCTGGGCAGCTGAGGGGTCTGGTGTGGCAGGGTCTGGGTCTCTGGCCACCCGAGACCAAGAAACCCCATTACAACAAAGAGGAGTTAGGAGCAAGCCACGAAGATTGCTACGAGTTGTTGGCTAGTGTAGGCTGAGAGCATGTCTGAAGGAACAGCAAAAACTAAAAAAGAATGGGGGAGTAGTGGGTTGTACTTTAGAAAGCATTGTGTAATTTATTTCTTAGTGTACTTTTGTATTTGTGTTTTAACACTAATGTTCATAGTTAATTGTCCAAACAAGGCCTTGAACCTTCTGAATTGAAAAGTAGGTAAACAAAAGCCCACTGTTTTGTTTTGGTCAGCTTCTTGCTACTCAGCCCCTTTCAACTGTGAAAGAAGTGTTGTATTGACACGTGTATTTGATTTTATTTTCATAGTGAGCGGGATGCTCTTGAACAGGAAGTACTCGAGGTTAGAAGAAAACATGAAATACTTGAAGCTTCTCACATAGCTCAGGCTAAAGAGAGAAATGAATTATCAAAAGAGGTAAGCTCCCACGTCAACTCACTCGTGTTTATTACATATGGCTTATTATATCTTAACAGACAAGTGCCTAGGATAAAATTATGTGAGAAATTGTATTTTTCTCCTTTTTATGAAGTTATCAGAAAGGGAGAGGGAGGGAGGGACAGAGAAAGAGACCAACTGAGACTTACCAGGCAATTTTCATAAACAAGGCTAAGTTTAGCACTTTTTAAAGGAGAATTTTTTGTGATAGCCACAGTGAAAGTGAACCTTGAGAAGTCACTGCTCACTCTGGTCATGTCTCTGAACTTGCATAGGTAACCACCTTGCAGCAGACAGTCACTCTCCTGCGGAAGGACAAAGAATACCTCAATCGCCAGAACATGGAGCTCAGTGTGCGCTGTGCCCATGAAGAGGGCCGCCTTGAAAGGCTGCAGGGGCAACTGGAAGAAACCAAGAAAGCCCGAGAAGAGATGTATGAAAAATATGTATCATCCAGGCAAGGCTTGTTGCTTTTCTTGTGACATGTCATAAGCATGGGGGGGGGGGGGGGGTGCGCGCTGAACAGGTCCTGTTCCTTTTTTGTCTCCTTTCTAGGTTTTCTTTTCTAGTTAATCTTCTATAGGCATTGTGGTTTTCCTGTAATTACAACAGCCTATTTTTCTTCTTTTGATTATCATATTATAAAAATCATGGGCTTACCATATTTTCCTATGTGTACATCATGTCCTATGTTCATGTCACCACTTCCCATTGCTCTCTTGTCTCTCCTTGTATTCCTTAAGAACATCCCACTTTTACCTCACCTCTTATATCCATATTTTCTTAACATAGGCTCTACACGTGGGAAAACATACACAGGGTTTTTTTGTTTTGTTTTTTTACTTAACATGATGTCCAATATACAATTTGCTGCAGGTGCTGTAATTGTCTCTTGTTTCAGTGACCAAAGTATATGCAAACATACCACCCTCCTCTATTTTATTACGGTGTGTGTGCTGTGCGGGGTGGGTCTCGTGTGTGGAGATCTGAGGACAGCTTTCAGGATCCTTCTCTTTAACTCTGGGGTCCAGGGATGCAGACAGACCATCAAGTTTGCACAAGCCATCTCATTTTCTTTATCCACTCACCTCTTGATGGAACTGCATGCTAAGTCCATGCCTTGACCACTGCGAATAGTGTCATTGCCTACAAATGTGCAGCTGTGTATGTAGTACACTGCCTTGGACTCCACAGAGGGTTAGCTGGCTCACACAGACGCTGTTCTTTTCAGTCTGCTGAGGGAATGCTCTACTCATTTCTACAGTGGCTGCATTAATTTTTACTCACACACTGCATGAGTGTGCCTTGTCTACCCAACCCTTGCCCACAATTGTTGCTAGGATTTTAGTCTCTTCGTTTTTCATGATAGCTCTTCTGACTGGAAAGAGGTAAAATCTTGATACAGTTTTAATTCACAGTTTATACTTCTTCTTTTGAAAACTACTGATAATTGAATTATTGCTTGGATTTTTCCCTATAATTTGTAGATTTTTTTTCAATAGATTCTAGATGTTAATTCCCCATCAGTTGTATACCTGACAAATTTGTCTCCTACCTGGGCTTTCTTTTCACAGTTAATTGCTTCCTTTGCTGTGTAGGAACCTTTTAACTTCATATGCTCCTGTTTGTCAGTTATTTTTAGTTCCTGGATTATTGGAGTTCTTTTCAGAAAATCATGGCCTATAACTATATTTAGAGGCATTTTCACCATATTTTCCTATGGTAGTTTCAAAGTTCTATGTCTTACATTAAAGTATTTATCAATCTTCAGTTATTTCTGTGCATTAGATAAGAGCCTAGTTTCACTCTACCTATGAAAATCCACTTTTCTAGCACTATTTATTAAAAAGATAAGCCTATTTCCTTTAAGTAGGACATGCACATGTAATTTATCTTCTTTCAGTTTAATGTATTGATGATTGTATGTATCTGCAGTGTTGTTGGCCCTGGGGTCCTCGTGGGAACTAGAGGACTTTCAAGGTTTGTCTCTCCTCCTCTCAGGAGGTCTAGGGCTGGAACTCAGGCTGCTGGCCTGGGCAGTAAGCACCTGGTAAAGGTGCTGAGGTATGCTGGTAGTCCATGCTTTAGGTGGAAAGCACACTATAGTGGTTGAGTGTTTAACATACACAGAGCCCTGGGTGTAGGTCTGAGAACTTCAAAGAAAAATGTTCTGTGACCCTGTTTTTGAAAGTCTGAAATTATCTATAGTAATACCATTTTGGAGAAAAATCTATGTAAACTTGAGATTTTTGTAACTGAAATATGAAAGAAGAATAAGAAGGTTCTTAGCGTATGTTTTCAGACCACCCATCTTAGATTCCCTACGTCTCAAGTCTGCCTTCTCTCCTATCGAATATGTATGTGCTATATAGAGTTTCTTTATACTAATAGCCTTCATAATCCTTGGGCTTTTTATATTTACCAGCATGCCAAAAACTAAAAAACAAAAGTTAAAGTTTGGTTAGAGAGATGGTTCCCCACTGTTGTGGAATATTATTTTAACTAGGTAAAGATGTGTTGTATTTATTTATGTTTCAGAGTATTACTTTAACTGTATACAGGTGTGTTGTGTTTGTTTCACTTGCCTGCCTAAGGCACCTGATTGGTCTGATGAAGAGCTGAAGGACCAGTAGCCAGGCAGAGATAGGATAGGCAGGGCTGGCAGCCTAGAGAATAAGGAGGAGAGATCTAGGCTCAAAAAGATCAGGAGAAGGAGGAGGAGAGAACAGGGAAAAGGAGAGAGATGCCTGGGCCAGAAACAGGCTCATTTAAAGAACTAGCCATTAATGAGCCAAGATAAGGCTGAGCACTCATAACTAGTAAGTCTGTGGGTCATGATTTGGGAGATGGTTGGTGCCCAGAAAAGAAAAATCCTGCTCCAGAGCATTGGCTGCTCTCCCAGAGTACCTGGGTTCAATTTCCAGCACCCCTATCGTGGTTCACACTTGGAGGCATCACCACCACTAAGTCTAGTCTCCAGGAATCTAACACCATTTTCTGGCCATCATGAGTACTGCATGCACATAGTGCACATATATGCAGACAAAACATTCATACACATACAATAAGAATAAAGTAAATGTTTTTTCCATCAAAGTTTTGCCTTTAACACTTCAGCATTTCTGACTTTCCTCAGCATGATTATATTTATTGGTTTGTGCTTTGCTTGCTACTAATGGCCTATGTAATACTTTCACTTTGTCTTAAAAAACAATCAATCAAAAACTTGATGTACGGCTCTGTTTGCTGTGCTGGGACGCCAGTGTTGTACAAAGTCAGAACGATCTTGGTATTGTGGTGTTCTTCGTCTCATTGTGCCATGTCTGTGCACACCAGTCTGCAGGCCTCAGCCCTGTGCCGTGAGAAGGACATTGAAGACGAGTAGCCAACATAACTGCTAATATTGATCAAAGTGATTAATAACAAAGCCTATGGAATAGGAGTGATGTGTTAAGAGCCTGATGTTTTTAGGAATGACAACATCTAAAATGGCTAAGTTTTCTAAGCACACTATAAAAGCATATTTCATATGAAATATTAATCTCTTACCTGGAGAAGAGTGATCTTTTTTTCATGACTATTTCCTTTTGTCCTCTCAGAGACCATTATAAATCGGAATATGAAAAGAAATTGCATGATGAACTGGAAGAAATCAAATTGAAAACTAATCTGGAAATTGATCAGCTCCGAAACGCCTCTAGGGAAATGTATGAACGAGAAAACAGGTAAAAAAAAAAAAAGAGTGACTGAGCAAGTTATAATATTTTTTGTTGTTGTTTGGAGATTATAAGAATTTTACTAAAGCTAAATGCCATTTCTGAGATGTCTTTTTAATGGTTGTAAATATAAATGAAAACGTTAAATTTTTTAAATCTTTGATAGCTAATTACAGCATAGCTCATCATATTATAGGTCTTTTTACTTTGATAATGTATCTTTCCTGTTACCTCAGTTCAGACCAGAGACAAGAACAGGAGAACTTAGAAGATACTAAGACAGGAATAGTTCCATCGACCATTTCTCTTGGATCCTTGTAAAAACTGGAATAGTAATATGCATTAGTATGTGTATTTAACCTCTGGCCTGGAAGAATATTTTTATTCCTGGAGTCATTTTTGAATGGTTGTATGCTAGGTTCCTTATAGTCATTGGTGGTGGTAGAAGAGTAACTTCCATCCTCCTCCTCCTCCTCCTCCTCCTCCTTTACTTCCTCCTTCCCGTCATGTCCTCATGCTTCCGAGGCAAACACTGCCAACCAAATTATCACCCAGCCCAGATGAGCACAGTGTTTAGGAGATAGACCAGTCCAGACCTGCTGGATTAAGGGGTAAGAAGAAGCTAAGAATACAATTTATAGTTGTAAAACATTAGAAAAGTATAAGACTTTAATAGAATCACATGATGAATTTAGTTTCAATGGGAGTATCTGTGAGATGTGCAGAGTAGTGAATTTAAGAGTCCCTTCTCAAGAGAAAGGTCTGTACCTGAGAGAGAACTGTGACATAGGTATGTCTTTTTATAAATAAGTACTGTTTATACTTTGTTATACATGGTTATACTTTGCATCATTGTGGCACTTCCCCGATCCTTCTGTTGTCTATCTAAAAACAGAACAAGAACAAAGAGAAGCCTGTAACATACGTTATCAGAGAGTAGGTTTAGATGTGCTAACTCCCTCTCCAATAGTATAGGTAGGATGGCAGAGTTGTGGAGGAAGCTAGGCAACAGCCATTTCTCAAAGCAGGAAGCTAGAAGCAGTTTTGCTTATCTCCAGGGCTTTTCTGGACCCACGTTCACAGTAAAATGCCTGCCATCTATTCAAGTTTCATTTCCGTTCACAAGCCCATCATATTTTAAAAGTCAAAGCAAAGGCCATAAGCAGCTCTCATCCAGAGACAAGAGCATAAAGAGAATAAAGATAAGCAATTTTAGTGCTCAGCCTTCTTTCTCCACTCTTAAGTAGTTCAGGGCCCTACACCAAGAAATGGTGCCTCCCTTTCTGGTGGGTTTACCACATCAATGAAGGCAATTAGGACAATCCAAACACTGGCCAACCGAATCTAGATAGCATCTTCTGTAGTCTCTTCCCAAGTGATTCTAGGCTTTGTGAAGTCAACAAAACTAACCATCATGACACCTAACTGGAAAACTCATGGGATTGGACATAGGTGCTTCATTCAACCACGGGATTTTTGATTGATCCATAGGTATTAAAACTATGCTAAACAGTTGCCACCAGATGGTGCCAAACTGCAGCCCAATCCTGTGCCAGCACAGAGACACTTAAGTAGCCAGTTGTACAAGCTTGATTTTATTGTTTTTCACTTCACAGTAATTGGCAGATCTGAAATCTTTACAAACTAAAACAAATAGTAAGTTCTTTAGAACTCCTATAAATTAGAATAGGTAAAGAAAGGTTTTAGTATTTTCTATAAAAAATAAAATTCAGAAAACATTTACATAATTAGTTTTGGTTTGACTCTGTGTAAATTAGCCTTACTTTGAAATAAGCCTATGTAATATTGTTCTGTATAATTTATCAGTGTGCTATTAGCATTATGAGGTAAAATGTAGCAAGTACACTTCTTTCCCCAATAAGCACTTTTAGAAGGTAAGAGTAGAGAAATATCTTGGGAGCTGGGGGACAGAATGAAGGAAACTCAAGTCAGTGTCAAGAAGTGTATATAAAGTGTATAACTTCATTAGTAGGTCTGTGTGAAAGGTTAGGTCCCTCTAGAGTGTTTAGAAATAAGACACTTTCCCAAGACGAGGTACATACTGTAGTAACAATACTCAAGAGACTGAGACAGGAGCATCACAGGTTCCAGGCCAGCAAGACTTTCTCTAGCCAAGCCCTTTCTTGAAAAAAGACAGTATTTCATAAGTGATAGTATATTGTAAGAGATTTTGAACAAAGAGGCTAAAATCCTGTCTCCACCACTTAACAGCACTTGCTGTGGTAAGAAAGCTACTTCATATCCTTGACATTAGTTTCCTCATTAGCTATAAAAATGAGCTAATAGTAATGCTTCAGACAGTGGACCATGAGATCTAAGTTAGATAGTACATGTGAAAAGTGCATTATATTATAAGTTGTAAAATATATAATGTGTCTATAGTTGTTTTTATATCATTTGTTATATGTAATAAGATCATTTTATTTATGTGATGACAATTTGAATAAAGTGATTATTGCAAGGTCTACTATTATAAAATGTACAGGGTGTTATGTGTGGCTAACTTGTTCCCTAAGCAGTTCTGAGAGGTAATAAAGGGGAAATACACTCAGGTGATTGTATTTCTCCAGAACACAAAACTACCATTAATGTGTGATGCTCTCCGTGCACAGAAAAGAACTGTTGTGATATGGGATATGAATTTGTTAGAAGCATTCATTAGGCTCTTCCTGTTGCACAGAATCTGGAAATTCAACAGCTTCACAGTTGTTTGAAAGGAAGTGCAGAGTAGCACAAAGGAACTAAAAATGCTTTTAAGTGTAGCCATTAGTGCTGTATTGCTTCGGTAATTTTATTTACTTCCCCGACCATCACTGTCATGATCACAATGTACTGTCTCCCATGATACTCAAGAAGCCTCGGTGACATCCATCAAATTTCCATAGCATATTAGTGACATTAAACAGCTTTAAATCTTGAATTTGGATTCCTTATGGGGATAAGTTGGATTTATCCAATCCATCCGTAGATGAACTTGGAGCTAGATTACCGATGCCATTGCACATTTTAAAAGTGAGTGTCCTCATCAGTGCTCCAGTTAATAAACCTCTTTTGTTCATCTCTTACTAGAGAAGCTGTGTACTTTTTAAATTCCTTCTGAAAATATTTAAGTCTTTTTGTTCTTTCTTATTTTTTGTGTGTTTTCAACTAAATTTTTCTGAAAGTAGGTGGTTTCGCAGGTATCTTGGTACCTAGTGAAGTAGCTGTAGATGGGTTTGGTGCAGCTCCCTTGTTATTACGCTGTACTCCTCTGGGAAGTTCCTCTGGGTGGTTCTTTGTATCATTAATACTTAAGGACTTTGAGTGTGTATGCTGTCCCACATAGGCTGCTAGTTGTGCAAGAGCTGACATATATATGCTTTGTGCCTTTTTAGGTGTGTGTGTGGTATGGGGGAAGGAGATCGTTGGGAAAGCAGGATGAAGCTAGGCTTTTATAATAAAGCCTGCACAGGTTCTAACTGATGAGGGCTGAGCCTAGAGAGTACTACAGAAGTAACTCAGCCGATCACCCACCCTATTTTTCAGTTTCATTTTGGTAGTAACTGCTACTACTTTTTAAACCTCAGCATCTGGATGGATTTTAACTGAGTTTCCAGGCATCTAGAACTGTTACACAGAGAAACTCTGTCTCAAAAAACAAAATAACAAAAAGAAAATGTATTAAGTAAGAATTCTTGCAGGTTACAGAATTCTCCTAGTGTCAGAACTCAAGAGGCTGAGTCAGGAGGGGAAGTTACAGGCTGTTCCTAGCCTAAAGACTTACAGTTTTTCTAACTTTTTTTGTATCATACTCAGATATAAATTTAGATTCAGCCTGTTGATACTAGAAATTTTATCTTCTAGAAATAAAAAAATTATATTCCATTCAGTAGTGTTTCTACATTGTGTGTTGAGTGTTTTAAGCTTCAGTTGGGGAAAAAAATGTGGATATATTTACTTGTTTTTGTTTCTGATTTTTTTGTTTTGTTTTGTTTTTTGTTTTTAAGACAGGGTTTTCTCGTATAACAGTTCTGGCTGTCCTAGAACTCTCTTTATAGACCAGGCTGGCCTTGAACTCTCAGAGATCTCCTGCCTCTGCCTCCCAAGTGCTGAGATTAAAAACATGTGCCTGACAAACTCAACTTTTAAAAGATTTTCATTGAGTGTTATGATTATTTTTATCTCCTTTTATTCAAACAACTTCTGGTTTATTCTAGTTTCTCTGTCCTAATTATTATTGTATCCTTGTTTGCTGTGAAAAAGTAATCCAAGATATATATATATATATATGTCAGTAGACAGCAATGTGAAAGAATCATAAAAACCAGTTTGGTGGTGAAATCTTAGCTGTATAAAAGTGGTTTTATATAATTGTTTTAAGGGTAATTAATTTTCAGCCTTATCTGTGTGTTCTCTTTTTACTGATTCAACCAACTGCAGATCAAAAGTACTTTGAAACAAATCATGTTTGTACTATAGGCATAGAAACTTTTTCTTGTCATCATTTCATAATCAGTGCAGTATAATTATATAATGTTACTGGCTCCTCTGAGTAATCTAAAGTATACAGGGAGTGCCTATTGTAAAACATTTGCAAAATATATGCCATATTATATTCAAAATTTTAGCATCCTTGGGTTTGGGTATATTTTGGGTGGAGCCAGTAGACAATGTTCAGAAACCAAACTCCTGAAGGTTAGGCAGTTGGGCAGCTCCTGGCATATTTAAGTGTTATACAAGCTGAACATAATAATCTATAATTAGAATTTTTAAAATTTCAACCCCATTAGTTGATATATGCTATATAGATGGCCTCTGTCTATTTTCAAGGTTCTCTTTTGAGGAACATTTGAATTCCTGCTATTTGTTCTATAATTATATTTATTACATCTTCTAATGTATTTACCATTTGGAAATAGATTATTCATTAATTATGTGGAAGTTACTGTTTTATCTGTATCAGGGAAGTAGTGCATCTGGTGTTTTGTCAAGCCAGTCTAAGTTTAAAAGAACATGTACTCTGTGGCCCATAGAAACAAATACATAAACATGTTTGCAATCCTTTTAAGGATAATTCTAATTTAACATCTGTTTGCACTGTGGTGTGGTCCTGCAGTACAATACTCATGTCAGAATAATCAAAGGAGGAAGTGTTTGGGGGGGGGGCACAGAGAGAGAGAGAGAGAGAGAGAGAGAGAGAGAGAGAGAGAGAGAGACCCACCAACCGACCTGAGAAAAGCAGCATAGTATGATTCAGAGCAGAAATCTGAATAAACATATTGACACTCGGGCTTCACAGTGTTCCTTATGATGTGACCTTGAATTGAGTCTTTGTATCTTAGTCTTGAAATATTTGTGAAATGGAAATGATACAACCTAAGATTGGTAGTTGTGACAAGTTACTGTTTTAGTTACTTTCTCATCCATTCTTGTGAATACCTGACAAGAAGCAATCTAAGAGAGGATGTGTTCTGAGTTACAATTCAAAGCGGTCATTTGTCACAGTGAGAGGACAGAGCAGGAGGCAGGCAGGAGACATACACTGGAGTTAACCTTTCCATTGCTGTCATAAGACACCATGAACAAGCAACTGATAGATTAAAGAATTTCCTTAGGCCTAAATGTTTCTAGGTTAGAGTCCATGACCATCACAGCAAGGAGCATAGCAGCAGGTATGGTACTGGAGTAGTACCTGGGAACTTACATCTTGGTCTGCAAGTAGGAGGCAAAGATAGCTAACTGGGAACATATAGACCTCTGAAGCCTCAAAGCCTGCCCCAAGTGGCACACCCCTTTCAATAAGGCCACACCTCCTAATCCTCTCCAAACAGTTTTCCAACTGAGGATCAAGTATTCACACATATGAGCCCATGTTGGCCATTTTAATTCAAACCACCACAGCATGACCCCAAGAGCAAGAGGCCCACTGACCACTGGGTATCTGCGTTCAGAAAGCAGAGAGCAAATAGTGATTGGGGCCACCCATAAAACCTCAAGACCTACTCCCCAGTGACCTACTTCCTATACAAGCCTCTACCTTCTAAAGATTCCACAATCTTCCCAAACAGTGCAACCAGCTAGGTTTATAAAGACATTTTACATTCAACCACAACAATTAGTATATGTGAAGCAAATGTATAAGTAGTCCCTGATGTATGGTGAACACTGTATGTTTATTGTCAATACTGTTGTCAATGGAAGAATATATTCAGTTTTATCTCTCTCAAACTGTTAATAGATTTTCCTTTACTTTAGCCCCATGTTGGAACACCAAAACGTTTGTTGTTTTCTTTTACTCTTTACTCTTTGGGGGGGCCTGCCACCCAGCTCCCAAATGAATCACACACGGGAAGTTTACTCTTAATTATAAATGATTGACCTTAGCTTGGCTTGTTTCTTGCCATCTATTCTTAACATTGTCCTGTCTTACCTTTTGCCGCTGAGCTTTTTGCTTTTCTTCCTTGTGTATACTTTCACTCTTCCTCTGTGGCTGGCTGGGTCTAGTCTCTTATGTCCCCTTCCTTCCTCCTTGTTGCTCTTTCTCTCTCTCAGATTTCTCCTTCTGTTTATTCTCTCTGTCTGCTAGCCCTGCCTGTCCTTTCTCCTGCCTTGCTATTGGCCATTCAGTTCTTTAATAGAACATCACGTGTTTTAGACAGGCAAATAACATAGCTTCATAGAGTTAAATAAATGCAACCTAAACAAAGTAACACACCTTAAAAAAAACATTCCCCAGCACAAACTTAATTTGAAGAATGTCAATTGGTAATATTTAAAGGAGGTATGCAGGTTGTGCACTAGTTTTTAAGGTATTGACAGCCAAGAAAGAGAAAAAATTTACAGGGAAATCTAGTAAATGCCTGGACTTTTAGAACTTTTTAATACTCATTGTGACTAGAAAGGAAGTATAGTTACAAACTGAAGCATCTACTAAGTATTTTTATTTTACTAGCACTGCAAATGTGACTTACTTGGAATTTCACCACTTAAATCACATTTTATGAGGTCATTTTTTAGAAAGAAAAATTGGAACTAATTTGTAAGTTATTGGCTAAAATAAATAAGACATCTTAGAATAAAAATATATAAATGTTTAAGATACTTAGAAAATTGTGTTTTCTAAAATTTAATTTTCATGTTTTGTATGGTTTAATAATACAGTAGTTTTTAAGGTCATTGTAATCATGATGACATCAAAAAATAATTTTGTGATAGCTACTTAAGAAAGCAATCCACTTAGAGTACAACATACAAAATTTTATCTTATTAGTTTTTGACAAGAATGACCTTCATGGTTTTTAAAGCTATTTTACTTGTGGCTCATAAACCTTGGCTGATGACTCTCTCTGTAATGATTGGCATGTTTTAAATTTTAAATTGTTACTCAATCACTGTGCTAAAAGACTACACCGAGTATGGGTGTAGCAGGAGTGATCACTAGATATTTTTATCCAGTGTGTTTCATATAGATGTATTAAAGCTATCTGAATTTTCATGGCTTACTACTGATATTTGTGTTAATGACAAAGAAACCAAATGCTAGTAACCAGCCCAGGTCTTTATGAAATCTTCTGTGATATAATATAAGAAGCATGGGGCTTCAGAGTAAATATTAACTGGAAGCAAACTTTGATCCTTTTCAGACTGTGTGTCCCAAGGCCATTTGTATAAACTCTCTATTTTTTAGTGTATTGAAAATGCATCATAAGGGTTTATAGACATTATATGAGCAAATCATTTGTGATGTGCCCATTTTTCTCTCTATTATAACTCCCGTAAGGAAGTAGAATGTTTTTAAAGTTAAATGACCCATCCCCAAGAAGTTTAGTTGGTATTTTCTTGACCTCAGGTCTCATCTGTATTAAGACATAGAGAATTGGGTATGAGAAGACCGTGCATGGCTATATGATCTCCTAGGTACACTGTTGTTCCCTTCCTTCCTTGGAGGACTCTCCTTAGCTGTCACTAAGGGAAACCTTTTCAACAGTTTGGATTCCTGCTGTCATCATAAGTGGATGACTTATGTAATATGTGGGTCCACATTGCTCGAGCCATCTACGGACATTGTCTGTCCTCCCCGTTACTGTACTCAGATATTCTAATGAGAACACCCTCACTTACAACCAGCTAAAACCCTGCACAGAAATTGTTTTTAGTCTAAGGCCTCACTACCCTGACTGTACCCCATCGCTAGCCTCGATAGTCATCTATGCATTGTAAGTAAATCTTGAATCTTTAGAAGATATATACTTATGCATTTAAAATAAGTGAGATTCATGTTTGAATTTTAGAAATCTCCGAGAAGCCAGAGATAATGCTCTCGCTGAAAAGAACCGAGCAGTGACTGCGGAAAAGGATGCTCTAGAAAAGCATGAACAGCTTCTTGACAGGTAAGAAGGAAATGGCAATGCTAAAAAAATTTCAGTGATTGTTCCTATTGCATTTCCCTATTAGAAAAATATGTTTTAGAGTCAGCTATAGTATGCCTGTATTCCAGCACTGAGGCGGGAAGATAGATGGCTGGGAGTTGGAAGCCAGCCTGGGCTGCTCAAAAAAACAGTGTCGTGTGGGGATGGGGATGTATGCTTAATAGAACTATGATTTTCATTTCAGTTGCAATGTAATTTAAGTGCATATATTTTATGTAATTGTTAATATATATCGAAATCATGATATAGAACAGTTAAGTCACTCCAAAGAGTTCCCTACACCCTTTCCATCCATCTTCTACCCTTCTAGAAGCAGCAGCCTTGATTTCTGTCACCAGCCTTGCTCTTCTTAGATAAAACATCAATAGCATCATACATTATTTACTCTCTTGGATCTAGTTTCCTTGATTCAGCATTTCTGTTCTATCCGTTTTGATGGTGATCATTCCTTATTTATGCATCTGAATATACCAGCTTAACATATTTTCCTCTTGATTAAAAAAAGTGGGATTGTTCTCAGTTGCAGCTACCAAAGTCAAGCCACTGTGAACATTCTTAGTCAAGTTTTGTGTATATGTATTCTGAGCACATGTTTTGTGTATATGTGAGCACATGTTTTGTGTATATGTATGTGTGAGCACATGTTTTGTGTATATGTATGTGTGAGCACACGTTTTGTGTATATGTATGTGTGTGTACATGTTTGTGTGAGCACATGTTTTGTGTACATGTTTGTGTGAGCACATGTTTTGTGTATATGTATGTGTGAGCACATGTTTTGTGTATATGTATGTGTGTGTACATGTTTGTGTGAGCACATGTTTTGTGTACATGTTTGTGTGAGCACATGTTTTGTGTATATGTATGTGTGAGCACGTTTTGTGTATATGTATGTGTGAGCACATGTTTTGTGTATATGTATGTGTGAGCACATGTTTTGTGTATATGTATGTGTGAGCACATGTTTTGTGTATATGTATGTGTGAGTACATGTTTTGTGTACATGTATGTGTGAGCACATGTTTTGTGTATATGTATGTGTGAGCACATGTTTTGTGTACATGTTTGTGTGAGCACATGTTTTGTGTATATGTATGTGTGAGTACATGTTTTGTGTACATGTCTGTGTGAGCACATGTTTTGTGTACATGTTTGTGTGAGCACATGTTTTGTGTACATGTTTGTGTGAGCACGTTTTGTGTATATGTATGTGTGAGTACATGTTTTGTGTATATGTATGTGTGAGCACGTTTTGTGTATATGTATGTGTGAGCACATGTTTTGTGTACATGTATGTGTGAGCACATGTTTTGTGTATATGTATGTGTGAGCACATGTTTTGTGTATATGTATGTGTGAGCACGTTTTGTGTATATGTATGTGTGAGTACATGTTTTGTGTATTTGTACGTGTGAGCACATGTTTTGTGTATATGTATGTGTGAGCACATGTTTTGTGTATATGTATGTGTGAGCACATGTTTTTGTGTACATGTATGTGTGAGCACATGTTTTGTGTGTATGTATGTGTGAGCACATTTTTATGTATATGTATTGTGAGAACATGTTTTGTGTATATGTGTGAGCACATGTTTTGTGTATATGTATGTGTGAGTACGTTTTGTGTACATGTTTGTGTGAGCACATGTTTTGTGTACATGTTTGTGTGAGCACATGTTTTGTGTATATGTATGTGTGAGCACATGTTTTGTGTATATGTGTGAGCACATGTTTTGTGTATATGTATGTGTGAGCACATGTTTTGTGTACATGTATGTGTGAGCACATGTTTTGTGTATATGTATGTGTGAGCACATGTTTTGTGTATATGTATGTGTGAGCACATATTTTGTGTATATGTGTGAGCACGTTTTGTATATATGTATGTGTGAGCACATGTTTTGTGTATATGTATGTGTGAGTACATGTTTTGTGTACATGTATGTGTGAGCACATGTTTTGTGTATATGTACGTGTGAGTACATGTTTTGTGTATTTGTACGTGTGAGCTCATGTTTTGTGTATATGTATGTGTGAGCACATGTTTTGTGTACATGTATGTGTGAGCACATGTTTTGTGTGTATGTATGTGTGAGCACATGTTTTGTGTGTATGTATGTGAGCACATGTTTTGTGTATATGTGTGAGCACATGTTTTGTGTATATGTGTGAGCACATGTTTTGTGTATATGTGTGAGCACATGTTTTGTGTATATGTGTGAGCACATGTTTTGTGTATATGTGTGAGCACATGTTTTGTGTATATGTGTGAGCACATGTTTTGTGTATATGTGTGAGCACATGTTTTGTGTATATGTGTGAGCACATGTTTTGTGTATATGTGTGAGCACATGTTTTGTGTATATGTGTGAGCACATGTTTTGTGTATATGTGTGAGCATATGTGTTTCTCTTCAGTAGGCACATAGGAATGGTATTGCCAGTCATTAAGGTTCAACATTTTAGTGTAAAAAGTTCTGTGGAACATAAGCCAAAGTGGCTATAATGTTGTACACTCCCTAAATCACTTGTCAAAATCTATATGTTGTGAGCGGTTTTTGTAGGAAAGGCAGGAGAGAATGCTTTGTCTTCATTTATTTCACAAATATTGTTAGTCTAATGAGAAGGAAACCAAGGGTAAGCATGAAGTTAAAACACCATCAGCTGACTCAGTTAGAAATAGTTTAGCCACGTGTGGAGTAAGAAAATAACGTTAGACAGAAGTGTTTCATATAATATTAATAAGCCTTTGAAATTAAGCTTAGTGTTTCTTATGTTGATGAATGAAGTCCTTCAGATTAATTTGTAATTAACTTGTTAAAAGTTCAGGTCTCAATGTTACCCAAACTGGCCTCAAAGTCTTAGACCTAAATGATCTACTGCCTCAGCCTCCCAAGTAGCTCAGACCACAGGCACTTGCCACCCTGCCTGGTTTAACTTCTAACTTAAGCAATATATGTAGCTAAAATTTGGGCCATGGATGGAGTTTATTGAAAGTGCATCACAGAGCATTTGAAAGGCCCTACGTTGGATCTACAGGCCCATAAAAAGCCACAATAAAAAATCTTGGATATAAAGCAGAGAATAATAATAGAAATTAAACTTCAGAATTTGAATATAGTAAATCTTTTAGTGATAATTGATAAGCTAAATTAACTTTATAGAAATATATATAAGAACATGGGCTAGTGTCCAGATAATTTAAGTGTTAGACTTGACTAATGTTTTTAAAATGACATAAGAAATGACATACATAGCTGGAGATAATAGTATCAGATAGAGAATGTGCTCTGAGATGATCTTTCCTTCAGAATCCTACTGGGATCATGGTACCTGACAGTGAAACCAGAAAACCTCCAGAAGAAAAATGACCTAAACTGGAAAAATCCAAAGATACTAAAAAGTGGTAAATTAAAACTGTCCATAGATATTTTAACAATTCACATGGGAAATCTGGTTTTTATACTTAAAACATCCTGAGGCAGAAAAATGGAGATTTCTTGGTAAATGTCATTAATAAAAAGTAAATACTTTCCAGTGGTGCTTTTCAAAAGGCTGTACTTGATGAGATAGTTCTTTACCATTAAGATATTGTGACAAGAAGCAGGGCATCCATGCAGAGTGTATGTCCTCAGTTAGGCTTCAGATCCTCTTTTAAAAAATCACAAATATACTATTACTAAACATTCTATGTGATATGCTTATGGGAAGCCCTCCTCTTTTCACCCTTGTGTTATCTGTGACAGTTGCTTGTCACCACAGCAAAGAAATCTGCCCTCACTCATTTGACAGTGTTACTTTGTAGATTCCACATGTACTTTTTTTTCTTCCAAAAATCATAAAAGTTAGGACTATGACTTGAAGAAGATATGACCGTCTATGTCCACGCCATCATGAATGCTGATTTTGAGGGGAATGAAGCAAGTGGTTGAGTTCGTTGAGTGTGAGGCTGCATCCTAGCACCGCGGTAGTACACTGATAAATGCATAGATGGACTTAATTCACTGAAAGCTTTCAGTTGGATTCCCAGATGCCTGACCTAATGCACTCTGGCATACTTTTTGTTTACTTCTTATTTTGTAGTTCTGGGGCACTGAACCCAGGACCTTGTGTATGCTACTTCACAGATAAGATACACTTCTAGTATATTTTGGGAATGTTTTATTAGTATGGGTAATAAAATATGAAGATTATATTAGTAATGCAGTAAGATTTTTTTTTCATTCTTCTAAGATTGGCTTTTTAATACCCAGATATGTAATTCTGGCTTCCTTTCTATCAAAATGAGAATTAACAAATGTGTTTTGAACTTTACAATGAAGTGGCTTCACTGAATCTTGTGTAAGTCCAGCATCCAACATGTTCTAGTCATTTATAATTTTTTTATATGAGGTTTTATCAAATGCCTCATTTTATAATTAAACAACCCATGTCATTATTTAAAAAAAAAAAAATCATAAGGAAGCAGTATGCTTTTTTCAAACATGAGTGGAAAGAGCTTTCTATTCAAAGACTTTGCTTAGGTATATAAAAGACCTATGTGTGTCCCAATTTCTAGCACAATAAAGTCTCTAAAATTAAGTAACAACTACCCAGCTCCTGAGAAAAAGAGCAGAGCCTTAGCTCCTGTTGCTTATACCAAGTCTTCTGTGAGACATTGGGAACCGATCTTGGTGCAGCTTAAACATCCATTTTAAAATTCAAGCCCAAACACCATGGTGTCTCTATACCATGACCCCATCAAAGACACAACTCAGAAGCTGCTTTTAGCTCTGATTCTATGCTCTACTACCCTTTTTAATCTTTCTCAAACTTTATGTGGGTGTATATCACCCATGTTGGGCTGCCATCTGTCATATTAAGTTTCTGGCCTGGACTTTCCTGCCTGGTCCCATGTCCCACAGAAACACACAGATGCTCATATTAATTTTATGTTGATCAGCCTATGGCCCTGACATGTTGCTAGCTAGCTCTTGCTCTTAAACTAAACCATAATTCTTATTTTGTTCAACCATGAGGCTTGGTACTTTTTCTCAGAGCAGCATTTCAACTTCTTTGAATCTGCTGGCGTCTCATCGTGCTGTCTCCATGGTGCCTCTCTGGCTTCTCTGTGGCATCTCTGCTCTGTTCTTCCTGTTCCCATAGTTTCCTTAGTCTGGTAGCCCCATCCACACTTCCTGTCTGCCTTTATCCAATCAGTGTTTTTATTAAACCAGTGGGAGGGACAGTTATTTACAATGTAACAACATAGTCTTAATATGTAACATTCCTTTCTCTTTGCTGCAGTATATAAATGTTTGTCATTTTCAACCTGTGATGCCTCTGAAATCTTAATTCCTTCATTCCATCATCCCAAATCAGCCTGCCTTTGCTTATTGGTTGCTTTATATTATATGCATTATCTTTTTGGTTGCTCCATCCCTCCCTAATCAGTTAATCCTCTTACTTAGACCGGTTCTTCCTCTCATACTTTTACATTCTGGCATCATTTCCCCAGCACCTGAAGAACAGAACTGGTAATTTGCAACTGCTGTTTCTCATGCTTACCTTCCATATCATTGATTCAACAAAAAAACCTGTATTGATCCCTAATATCATGAGGCAGGTACTATGCTACACTAATGTATACTTAGGGATGTATTAGTAAATGCACTGGAGATTACCACTGCTGAGAGCTAGTTTAAGAATACAAAAACAAGTAATTATATAATTGCCTTGCTATAGTTGTAAAGTTTGGTAATTGCTCCAAAGTAAATTGTGTGATAACAATTATGGTGGAGGCCATGATAGAATATTTCCAATTTGTAAATGTATATAATTGTTTCCTTCCTCTTAATCCTAAATAGCACTGCATTGGTCCAGCTTTTGTTTTCCTTTTGCTGTATGAAATATCTCTTTACCTCATGTTTCTGCTTTTAGTTTAGGTCTCTGCCGTCCCATCAGTCTATGTGGATAACTGAGAATTCCATGTTTGCCATCCAGCAAATGCCACCCACACTGCTCAGCCTAGTGCTGACAGCCCTCGGGAGAACTTTGACCTTTTCAGTATCCACCTCTTGACTCTCCCATAGCTGGCACACAGACATGGTCTCTACCTGTGCTTTCTGTGCAGCCTGTTCAATGTTTCCTGAGAATGGCCTTTCCCCATATGGATGTGTCTTGCCACTTATCTACTAAGTAAATAGATGTCCCTTCTTTTATTAGAACTGAATTCAGTGATAATTTGTCAGATCTTAATTTTCATTCAAAAATATTTGAGTCTTCCCTTAGGTTTTTAATATTATTTATAGGTTTATGTTTATTGGCATGCCCCTCTAAAGTATTGAGCCTTTGAGAGCTCTCCTCTCTTCCCCTCTCTCTCCTCCCTCCCCTCCCCCTCCCTCTCCTCTCTTTTCCTCTGGTCTTCTCTCCTCCCTTCTCCCTCTTCCTCATTATTTGTTTGTTTTATTTTATTATATAGAAACAGGGGCTTGCTATGTATTGGAGGCTGGCCTCAAACTTGCCATTTACTATGTGGCTCCAGGTAACTTCAATTTGTGTCCCTTCTGCCTCATTGCCAAGTAGCGACAGGCTTGGGTGTCTGTGCCCATTGAGGTCAGAGACTTCATCTATCTCCCCATCTTTACTTCCTTACCAAGCTTTGTTCACCATCTTTGGATACAAGTCATTTACTTCTCAGAGGTTTTCCGTGTTGATGCTGACTTAACAACTCTGCACTCATGCAGTTTGAATGCTGAAAGGAGTACCCAAATGTAGGTGAATCACAGTTGCCTTTAGGTTTGCTTTGTTTTGTTGTTGGAGACGGTGTTTGTTTATGTGAGTGGGTTTTTGTTTTGTCTTTGTTGTTTTTGAGACAGGGACTCATGGAACAGGAAGGCCAGTCCTGCTGCCTCTACCTCCCAAGGTCTGAGATTACTGCACTTATTATCACCACTGCTTCCTGGAGGTTTTTTATGTTTAGGTTGTTCATGATTCAGAAAACATTTCTTTACCCATCATCCATTGCTACTAGTGAATGAAGACTTCTGTAGATAGGGTCAGAATTCATTCTCCTTTTAATGTTCTCCAAATTCTCCTGATGTACCCTGTCCTCATGTACACATTTTGGGAATACTGTACTGGACCAATTTTGAGAAGATCTTGGTTATTCCATTCAAACTTTTTTATCAGAACAAGTGCCAGAAGTCTGAACACAAGTTCTAGTCTCTAAAATGTTAAGACTGAGTCCTAAACATATACCCATAAACTTGAATGCAACCCCCAAAAAATATTTTTAAGCAGATTATTAAGCAGATACTGAATATTTAGATAAGGGCATGTTTTTTTAATAGCCACCATTCATTAAGTCTTCTTTTTTTTTCTTTAAAAAGATTTTATTTTTAATCATGTGGTGTATGTTTCTGTGTGAATAAGTGTCATTGTCCATGGAGTATAGAAATGTTCACTGCTTTGGAGTTAAGTTCACAGGTGTTTGTAAGCTGCCTAATGTGGGTACTGAGATCCTCTGTAAAAGTACTGCATTCTCCCAACCACTGAGCCATCTGTCCAGCCCCCACCATTCTTTAAGCCCTAACAAACTATTCTTACTTCTTTTTTGAAATATTTGATTGGATCTCCAGGGGAAGATACTTTATTCCCAACATTGTATCAAGTTTTAAAATCAGGTGCAACTACATCTATGTCTAGCATTCAAGAAACAGGTGGAATTAGGGGCAGGGGATTCAAGGCTAACCTGAGGTACATAATTCAAAGCCAACCTAATGAATCCCTGCCTTCAAAAGCAAGCCAAGTGAGAAGAAATGTCTCTGTGTGACATGTGGAAGATAACAGTTTATATTAGAGCAGGTCAGCAGAACTTTCTGAAGAAGCTTGATTAGTAAATGAACTTAGAAGGGCACTAGTAGTTCAGTGGCTTCAGACTTCTTTTTCAGTCGGTTTGTAGTTCAGGTCGAGTGTGCTACATCTTGTTTGAACAAGGCACAATGCATAATAAATAGAGTTCTTTTTTTTCTTCTTTCATACTTTAAACAAACCTACTTTCAAGAAAATAAATACCAAAAATCTTTTACATAGCTAGTTCCAAGATTCACTCTTGACATTCCCAGTAACTACCAGGGGAACAATTGTGTGTGTGGTATACTCATGTTTCAGCACATATGTGCACAGTTTGCTCATTTGTATGTACTTGTGTGGAGCCAGAAGTAGACTTCAGTTATCTTTATCACCTAAGTTGTTGACAGGTCTCTCACTGAATGTGGACTTTACCATTATAGCTAAACTGGCAGGCCAACAAAGCCCAAAGATTGACTGTGGTGATATTATGTGTATGCTCTAATAAAGTTTACCTGACGATCAGAGGGCAAAGCCACCCACTAGACAGTCACAGAGTCCATGCAGTGAAGGCGCACACCTTTAATCCCAGCACTTGAGAGACTGAGACAGGAAGTGATATGGCTGGTTAGAAAGGCATATTAAGGACTGAGCTCCTATCTTCTCCTGCCTTGAGCAAGAGTGGCAGTGGTTGCTCCTTTGTCTCTCTGATCTTTCAGCATTTACACTGTATCTAGCTGGCTCTATTGAGACCAATTAGGACTTAGGCTACAATTCACTTGTCTCCCCACCACCCCGTGCTAGAGTTCTAGGTGCACCATCACACCTGGCTTGTATATGGATGCTGGGTGTTCAAACTTTGACTCTTATAATTGCATAGCAAGCATATTATCCACTAAGCCATCTATTTCCCCAGCCTTCAAGAAGTAGAAATTTGGTAAGGCATTTTGTGACATCTTTCCACTTTCATATTATATGGATCAGAATAATAAAATGAGAAACGTACTGCAGTCTGACTTTTTTGTCCCACCTGCCAGCTCTCAAATAACCACATGTTATGAGAGCTTGACAGATAGCTTAGGCTTCTTACCAACTAGCTCTTGCAACGTAAATTAACCCATATCATTTATTCTATGCTATTTTACCCAGCTCAACAACCTATACCTCCAGCCTAGCTAATGCCTAGTTAGCTTTTTATTAAACCAGTAAGAATGAACCTTGGCAAAGACAATCTACAGAGTGTACAAAAATATCATTCCACAACAACTTACTATATTAGAAACTAAGGAAAGCTTCAGGATGATGTCAGAAATTCCAAAGAATTTTCATCAGATCCATTGTCACCACTGTTAAAAGGGGGGGGGGGGGGATTCTACCATTCAGCTGAGCTATAGATTGGTAAACAGTGTACAGAGATTTTTTTTTTAACTTTGTAACTCTGGTCTGGAACCATGGAACAGACTATGTATTCCAGGCTGACCTGAAACCCATGCTAGTTCTCCTTCCTCATCCTCCAAAATGCTGGGATTACTGGTTACCGTGCCCCACTATAGAAGAACACTTGGTATGTGTACAAGTAGAGGGCAAAAGTTGGTGTCAGATGTCCTCAGCTGCTTCTCAACCTTGACACAGCGTTGGTCTCTCACTGGAGCTAACTGGGTGGTTAGACTATCTGACTGATGAGTTCCCCACATCCTCCTGTATCTGTCCCTAGCATTGAAATTACAGTCTATCACTTTAGCCAGGCTAGCCTGGAGTTGGATGTACAGCCGAGGATAAGCTTGCAATCTTGATCCTCCTGCCTTCACTTCCTGAGTGCTGGAATTCTAAGTGTGTATACCATCATAGTCAGTTCAAAAGAAAAACCTTAAGGGAAATTTATGTTTATTTTTGTGTGTGGCCCATGTATCTATATACATATTCACACTAGAGATCAGAAGATAACACTCCCAAACCTGGATTAAACACAAACCACACGTAAACACCTGTTTTCATGGTGATTTCCTTTAGTAAGTGTGAAGAAAACTTAAAGTGGCTGCTTTCTGACTCGGGAGAACACAGCAGCAATGACCTTGCAGGAGTCATTCTTAAGAGAAAAAGTGAGGTCTGTGTTAGAATGGACTAGGATTTGGTTGTAAAGGAGACAGAAAATAGGGAAAAGGGGCAGTGGTACCTGTCCCGGAGAACAAAGGACCGCCTCTGGATAGAGAGGACACAGACATTGCACATGGGCAAATGGAGCTTCATAAAGGCAAAGGGGAAACCCCTCATTAGGATGGGGTGTTAAATTTTAATTGGGTGTGTTAATTAGGTAAGCCAAACAGGGCTTCTGATACCTAGACTTTGGTAGTCAGCCTCAGCAGGAAAAGATGGCCCAAAAACAGAATAGACCTTGGTAGACAGATTTAGGAATGTAATCTAACAGTTTTTTGGCAAGACAGAGGGGATGGGGGAGAAGCCTGCCAGAGCCACATGCTCGAGTAGACTACTGTCCCTTGAATTTCATTTTCCTTCTACCATGTGGGCTCCAAACTCAAATTATCAGGTATGGTGGTAATTGCATTTATCTACTTAACCATCTCACCAGCTAAGAAATTTGAAAAGTATTCCATGAATAGGGCTGGAGAAATCTCAGTTTACTTGCAGCTCTTCCAGAGAAACAGAGTTTGATTCCCAACACCCATTTCAGACACCTCACAGTTGCTTGTGACTCCAGCTGCCTCTCATGGAACACACACATAAAGCATATACTTACACAGACATATGTATATTGACAAAACTTTTGTAAAAATCTTAAAGGTCCACAGCTGACTTAAAGGTCCACCCTAACCCTCAGACCAAGCAGAGACTGTGGTCTGTGAAGCCCAGCCCAGGGACATAGCCCCCAGCACTCCAACTATACCCAGCTCTGCCCTAAACCAAAGAAAGCCCAGTCCTCAACAAAACACAGCTGGAGGGACATCCGATGGGTCGAACCCTGCTAAAGCCACAATCTGCGTCATCACACTTGGATAACTGGAGACCCCAAAGTCCCTTTCCTGGTCCACAGCAGACTAAGAGACCTAGAAGCCTTCTGGTCCATGACTGACTAGGAGCCGACTAAAAAAGACTCCTGTGACAACTGGAAACACACAACTCCTTGTCTTACTAAAAGCTGACTAAGAGCAGCCTCTGCAATTATTGGAGACACTCCCCCTGGGCTCACAACTGACTAAGAGCCTAACAAGAGCTAATAGTGAAGCAAGAAAGCAATGGGCAGATGCCAGTGCAAGAATACATATAACAATATAAAGAACAACAGGACACCACCTAAGAAGCTGGTGGTTCTACAATATCAAGACCTGAGCATAACAATGAAGAGGAAACAGAAGGAAATGACCATAAAAACAACTTTATGAAGATAATAGAGGCTTTAAAAGAGGATATAAAAAAAAAAAACTCCCTTAAAAAATAGAAGAAAATACAAACAGAAAATTGGAAGAGATGAACAAATTCCTGAAAGAAAATAAAGAAAACCAAGAAAAAGAAAACAAACAGGTGAAAGAAACATTCCAGGAATTAAAATTAAAATAGAAGCAATAAAGAGGACATAAATGGAGGCAAAGCTAGAAATAGAAAACCTGAAGAAACAAACCGGAACCACAGATGTAGGCATAGTCAACAGAATGCAAGACATGGAAGAGAGAATCTCTGGACTGGAAGATTCAATAGTGGAAATAGATACATGAGTTAAAGAAAAGACTAAAACCCAAAAGGTCATAATACAAAATGTCCAGGAAATCTGGGACACCATGAAAAAGACCAAACTTGAGAATGATTGGAATCAAAGAAACAATACCAGCTCAAAGGCACAGAAAATATATTCAACAAAATCATAGAAGAAAATGTCCCAATCTAAAAAAGAAATTTCTATAAAGATACAAGAAGCTTACAGAACACCAAATAGACTAGACCCCACCCCCCAAAAAAGTCTGCTTACCACATAAAAATCAAGCCACTAAATCTACAGAACAAAGAAAAAATACTAAGAACTGCAAAGGAAAAAGGCCAAATTACCTAAAAAGGCAGGCCCATCAGAATAACACCAGACTATTCAATTGAAACAATGAAAGCAAGAAGGTCCTGTCAGATGTTATACAGACACTAAAAGAACATGGCTGCCAACTCAAACTACTATACCCAGCAAAACTAACAATCGACATAAGTGGAGTAAACAAGATATTTCACAATTAAACAATTAAGCAACAAAAGATTTAAACAATACCTATCCACAAATCTGTCCCTACAGAAAGCTCTAGAGAAAAACTCCAACCTGAGGAAACCAAATACACCCATGAAACCACAAACAATCAAAAATTCAACAGAAGAAAATCCCAAAGAAGGGAAATACACACAAGCTACCACCAAAAATAACAGGAAATAACAATCATTGATCATTAATATCCCTTAAAATCAATGGACTCAACTCACCTTTAAAAAGACACTAACACAATGGATACAAAAACAGAAGCCATCCTTATTCTGCATACAAAAACACACCTCAACTTCAAAGACAGGCACAGGCTCAGAGTAAAGGGTTGGGAAAAAACTTTCCAATCAAATGGTCCTAAGAAACAAGCTGGTGTAGCCATCCTAATATCTAACAAAATAGACTTCAAGCTAAAATCAAAAAAGACCAGGATGGACGTTATTTATTCATCTCAGGAAAAATCCACCAAGATGAAGTCTCAATCCTGAATATTTATGCCCCCAACACAAGGGCACCTAAATTTATTATAATAATAATAATGATGATAATAATAATAATAATAAACAAACAAACAAACCACTACTAAAGCTTAAGCCTCACATCAAATCTCACACTAATAGTGGGAGACTTCAGTACTCCACTTTCACCCTTGGATAAGTCAACCAGACAGAAACTCAACAGAGAAAGAATCTAACAGATGTTATGACCCAAATGGACTTAATAGCTGTATACAGAACCTTCTACCCAAACACAAAGGAATATGCATATTTCTCAGCACCCCATGGAACTTTTCTCTAAAATTGACCACATATTCAGTCATAAAGCAAATATCAGTAGATACAAAATAATGGGAATAACTCCTTGTATTATATCAGACCACCATGGAGCCCATTCACTGCAGAGGAACACCTAATCCAGTCTTCACTTTGGGATGAGGAAATCATACTTGCCTGGAGAGGATGTGCTATGCTGAGCTGACCCACCTTGAGACTTCTTACCCTTTTCAGGGAGGAGATGGGGGGATGGGAGGGGGGAAGCTAAAGGCTGATTGCTGACTGGGAGATATTGGGAGGAGGCAAGGGAGATTGGGATACATGGATAAAAAAGACATTTTTAATTAAATAATAAAATCCCCCCCAAAAAAATCTTAAAAAAAAAAGAAAGGAACTCTACTAATCCCTTCCAGTGGTTTCTTCTACAATTGCAGAAGTATTCTTTCTGTAGCCTGTCTAATTCCCTCATGCTATATGGGGACAAGTGTATACCTGGCTAAAACCCCCCTCATTCAGAGATGAGTGGATGGCGATAGGTGTGTCAGAGAAAGACAAGTGTAAAAGATAACATTGTGCATTTATTATTATTTGGTAATTAGAATCAGAAACTTACACAGTTATCTTTTTTAATGAAGGGAAATAACATGAGTAATATAAAAGATGTCAAAATTTGGAAGTATTTATTCAAGGAAACAAAAAATAGGTTATAAATAATATAGTCACAACTAAAGAAACTTCAAGAAAGTATAAGTTTTGGGAAACATAATCAGAAAATAGAAAAATCGGATAATGTTAAAACAATGACTTACATTGATGATCATGCAACTTTAAAAGTAAGGAAAGAAATAATTAGATACAGGGCACAGGAAACCAAACTGGTAAAATAAAGATGATATAAACATAAAATAACGAAAGAACAAAGTGAGAAGACCAGCTAGAAGAAAGACATTATTCATAGGGATTAAACAGCATATGTCCATGTACAGAAAGTCAGGTATAAAAGGGGAAAAAAAGGAAAGAGAGAAATATGTTTAACTTGTTGCCAAATAAAATGATTTTCTGAAATGAGACATCAAGGACTGGGTGGTGAGGACAAGACAGGAAACAGCAATTTTGTAACTCAAGCATGAATGTTGGGGGAATAGTACTTATGTACCCGGGCTGATTCCCAGCAGTGTTTATTAACCATCTTTGAGCCAAGCACTGTTTCTAGGCACCAGGACTTTGGGTTTAATAAAATGAAAGAGTCTTTGTCTTTATAACAACGTTCCTTTGATACAAATCAGAAATATACAAATAAGCAGTATATACACATAAATATTTTAAAAGATGTAAAACAGACTGTGATTCAAAGAAGATTGTACCTGAGTGATGAGAAGGGACCAGTTAGTGAGGACTTAGAAAGGCAATTACTCTAAAAACCCTGCTTGAAACTAACTTCACCAGCTAAAGTTTTAATGAGGAAACTCATAAATCAAAATGTCAAGGTATAAAAGAACATTTTAGTAGAAAGTTAAACCCTGTCATTTTATTTACAAAACATAATGTAAGTAGAGACAATATAGGGGAATTGATGGCAAGAAGACGTGAAATATAAAATATCAAATAGTTACATCAGTAGTTTTAAGTATATCATAGAGTGTGATGGTTAGTATAAATTGTCAGCTTGATGCAGTCTAGAATCACTTAAGAAGAGGATCTCCATGAACTGTCTAGATCAAGTTGTCCTATGAGCATGTCTATGGGAGATTATCATAATTATGTTAATTGAGGTGAGATGACATCCCTTCTGGGGGTGGCAAAATTCCCTGAGTGGGAGATTCTTAACTAAAAGTGGAGAAATTGAGCTGAGGTGCATGTTAATTCATTGATTGTTGCATGAATGAAGGAAACTCAGGGCAGATCTCTGGGAAAGGCGAAGGTATCAAGAGAGTAAACACCACAGTCAGATCTCACCCAGCTGTCTTCCAGCTTCCTCAGCCTCACTCTTCCTGGATTCTTCTGCCTGCTCTGTCTTTCTATGTCTGCCTTAAATACTTTCTCTGCTCAATTAAGGTGTGGCACCAGCACTGCCTTCCTGGGAGCCTGGAACTCCTTCTGTAAACTAAGATGACCCCAAACTCAGATTAGATTAAGGGCATAGGTCACCACTCCCGGGATATTCCCTGTGCTGGGATTAAAGATGTGAATTACCACTGTCTGATCCTCCTAGACTGACTGTGGGTAGATCCCTCTGATATCTCCAACTGTTTTTATTATATTTGAAACATATCCCCTCAACTGATCTCTTCCCTTGACTATAAGCTGCTCTGTTTCAAACCTGGGTTGACAGTCTGATGGTTCCCTACCCCTGGGAGGACACAATATTGATACCAGACTTAGTGCAGACTCCTAATCTCTGTAGCACCCTACATTCTGGAACTCCTGCCTCAAGTGATCCTCCTGCCTCACCCTCCAAAGTAGCTGGGAATAATGACTTGGGCCAACCCTCACTCTTGATGGTGGATATACTTGAGTAGTTGCTTCAAATTCCACCACCTTGACTGCCCTGCAGCAATGTGCTATAACCTACATATTGTTCATGTAACCTTAAAGTAAAAGACATACAGCAAAAATGTTGTTAAAAAGAAAGACTGAACAAGAAATGCAGGATCTCAAGCTCATTTAAAATTGCTTAGTAATATTTGTTTTAAAATAATTATCTAGGACATTGGAATCTCTTTCAATAAGAATGTGTATGCTCAAGAGTCAGTATGTGAGGCATAATAATAACACAGCTCAGTGGCAGAGCACTTGCCTCCTATGTAAGAAACTAGATCAGTGCCTCAGAACTTCCAGAAAGCTGAGAGGTGAGGCCTTCTATCCTAATGTCTCAGCTGTTCCTGATCACGTGTGAAGACATAGCTTGAAGCTGGACATGGTACACACCTGTTGTTCAGAAGACATTTATGGAACTGAGATAGAAGGGTAGTGAGTTCAAGACCAGCATTGGCTATTAGCAAAACCACTATCAAGAAAAAAAAGAAAAGAAACGTTGTTGGGAAAGAGAATTATCTAGATTATTTATTATTATTTGTTATTACTTATCTATTACGTATCTGGGTACTGAATACTTTCACAAACTGTTGTGCAATTCCTGCTCAATATAAAATTGATAAAACAAGAAAAAACTCAGAAAAATGAAACAGCCTATACTGGTGCTGTTAGTCATTATCTACATTGACTACAGCTTAAGAACACATGAAATTTAAGACTGTAGATAAATATCTAGGTACGTGTCTCACAGTTAGCTTAAGAAAGCCGAGTTGGTGGTGAGACCCAGATTTCAGGTCTCTTCATCTCATAGTCCTCTTTTGGCATGTTTGGCCCAAGTTCAACCAAACTCCATAACAATAATGTGGGAATCACCGTGGAAATGAGCTGGATCAATATGTAATATGTAAGTACTACAAAAGGAGCCAGACACATACATGTTCTCCTGGCATCCTCTTAACAGTAACATCATGCTTAAAAGTTAAAGGCAGCACATGGTTTGTGTATACATTTTTAAGGGCTGTTTCTAAGAAATCCAGAGTCATGGTTGTTGATTATGAATGTGAACTAAACCAAAGACAACGAACATGAACTTACATGCAGCTTGCCTTATAAGCACTACTGCTCTGTTTCTTTCAAGAAATTTGCATAGATTTATTTTTGATAAATATACCCACTACCAAAAAATTATATAAAAATTAAAATGCCAGCTAACTAAATCAACTCATAAAAACTAAAGTTAAAAGTAAGATATTTTCCACAATTATCTTAAAATATGTTATTTACTGGAAGTAAAGTCCAGAGAATTACCACAGATGAAGTGTGAGTGTATTTCTCCCACTTGTAAATGAGCTCTTATTTCTTACAGTGTATATTCTGGTCCACAATGAGTCATTTTCAACATGTTTCAGTTTAACTCCTAATACATTTTTAAACTTGGCAGGCATATTTAGGTGAATATTACTTCCAGTTTTAGAGGCTGCTTCTAAATTATACTTCAGTTCTGTAGTCGCCATGAAGAGTTCTTTCAGTAAGAAGGAAACAGGATTGATTGGAACTATATGTTTTGGAGAAGGAAAATATACCATTTTTAAATTTCAATATACACAAATGAGTTATCTGAAAAAGCTGTAGTTGTGACTTGTGTGGTTGTGTTTAGTGAAAGAAGAAATCTAAAAGAAATATATTTTACCTTGGCTAAAATTTATTAAACTCTTTTCTATGCTTACCAGTATTTAATTGTTCTACATGGATTAATTTTTTGTAATGCTAACAACATTGTATGTAATATTTTAGTTTTTATTCAGGCTCCATTTTGGTTAGAAATTGAGCTTTCTGGTCAGAGGAATACATAATTGAAAAGCTATGACTGAGTCCAATTCTCAAGAGACAGAGGCAGGCAGATCTTTGTGAGTATGAGGCCAGTCTAATCTACACAATGAGACTCAATCTCAAAAAAAATAAAGAAAGAAAGAAAAGTCAATATATATATGTGGAAGATAATTTTTATATTTTTTAACTTAGGGTTAGTTTATAATTATTTATTGGAGCCATATGAATCTTCTAACATACATTTGGATGACCTAACTACTATTAATCTTAATAATATACTTTTTGTTGTGACCTTCATACTATATAGTAAGATGTTTCTGGCCTATCTGGCCTGTGGTCCGTATCAGCAGACCCACAGTCCCACAGAAACACAGACACTTGTATTAATTTTATGCTGATCAGCCTTTGGCTCTGGTATATTTCTAGCTAGCTCTTGCTCTTAAATTAACCCATGATTCTTATATTGTTTAGCCTTGCAGCTTTGTATGTTTTCTCAGAGCAGCATTACAGCTTCTTACTTCTGCTTCTGCTGCCATCTCATCTGGCATCTCTCTGGTGTCTTTGTTCTGCTCCTCCTGTTCCTAGAGTTTTCTTAGTCTGGTAACCCCACCCACACTCTCTGCCTGCCATCAACCAATCAGCATTTTTATTAAACCAGTAGGTGGGACAATTATTTACAACATACCAGAACATACTCCCATAGCAATACTGTCTTATTATTTTTAATAAAGTTAAGAAAACATATCATTGAAAATAATAGATCAAAGCTCATATGAGCTCACAGAGACTGAGGTAGCATACACAGGGCCTGCAGGTCCCCTGCATATATACCTTAGCTTCCAGTTTAGTGTGTCATGGGACTCCTGAGTGTGGGAACAAGTGCATCTCAGTGTCTGTGTCTGTTTGTCTTGTTTTCTCGTGGACTCTTTCTTTGTTTAGTCCTCTTCAGATGAGTTAGTTTTTTATTTATCTTATAGTATAGGATAGGATAGGATAGTCCCTTAGATGTCTGTTTTCTAATGACAGAAAGGGAATGGATTGGATAAGAGAGGGGGTGGGGGGAAATGGAAGGAGTAGAGGGAGAAGAAACTATAAGCAGTGTATATTAGACTGAAAATATATGTTTTAAATAAAAGGGAAAAAATAAAAAGAATGTATTCTACTCAGTTTGCAAATGGTGGCAGACATTGAAGCGATTATGTGATGTGTCCCAAGTTACATTGTTAAATAGAAACACTGCTGGGATGAAGACATATTTTGTTGCTTTTGTTGCTGGTTGGTTTTGTTTGTTTGAGACAAGGTTTCATATAGTACAGGCTGGCTTCAAACTTGCTTGTAGCCATTGCTACCCTTGAGGTCCTGATCCCTCTGCTTCAATCTTCCAGGTGTTAGGATTAGCAGTTCTGCCCCACTGTCTCCAGCTTACTCTTTTTGTTTCTTATCTTGTTCTGTCTACCACAATATGCTTATGTGAACAGTATGTGAAGCGTAATAGTTATGGTGAATACAGCACCAGTAAATGAATTTATACTCTCAAATATACTTCCTAAAAACAACAAAATTTGAAACCAGGCTTTGTGCCAGCTTTCTCCTTCCAAAAGATTTAGGGAAGTTCTCTTGCTGCTCCCCACTTCTGGAGATTAGAGATGGTTCTTGGCTTCATTGGCTTGTGGCAACATCTCCACTCCAGTCTCTGCTCTTTCTGCGCTGTTTATAGGATGCTGTGATGTCATTGACTGCCTACTCAAGTAATGGAGGCCAAGCGCCTCATCTTCAGATGCTTAGTAACATCTGAACAGTCTCTTTTCCTAATAAAGCAGTATGTACATATTCTGGGAGCTGAGACATGGACAGATCCTTCAAGAAGCTCCTGTTCAGCTCACACATGAACTTTTCAAGACACATGAATGATATATAGATGGGTCCATTAGTTGGAATAACATTTTATTTTTAAATTTAACCAGAAATTTTATCTGTTCACTAGAGTAGTTATTAAAATTCTACATTTCTGTAAATTATCTTCTAAACTTTAATAATATACTATTTAACATTATTTATTAACCCTTGAACAAAATGCACCTTAGGAACTTGATTCCAGTTCATGCAATTTTTGACATAGATTTATTGTGAACTAAAAGTCACTTTTGTAGGCAGAGTTTTCCTGTCCTGTTAGCCCAGATAACTACTCTGAGACTTAATTATAAATCCTCGGCCAATAGCACAGCCTTGTTACTGGCTAACTCTTACATCTTAAAGTAACCCATTTATATGAATCTACATTCTGCTGCTTGGCATTACATTTCTTTCATCTTACTCCTTCTATTTGTCTAACTAGTGACTCGGACTCTACTCTTCTTTATCCCAGCATTCTCTCTGCCTTCAAAATCCTGCCTAGCCATTGGCCAATCAGCTTTATATTAACAATGAGAGCAACACATCTTTGTATGTACAGAAGAATTATTCCAAAGAGTGCTTTCCATGTTTTCTTTTTCATTTTTAGATGGGGTCTTATGTATCCTAGACTGATCCTGAAATGGCTGTATAGCTGAAGATGGAGTTCTAATCCCCTTGCTCTTTCTCCCAAGTGTTAGATTGACAGGCGTGTACCATTTGTTAGAATTTTGTGCAGTACTTGGGATAGAACCAAGGGTGTTATGCATGCTTGCCATTCATGCTAGCTAGATTCCCAGCCCCATTTCCCATAGCTTTTAATGCATTTGTTATAAACCTCATGACTATAATATCAAGAATTTATTAAATAGAATAAGACCTTTTGAGCCGACAGTACTAATATAAGTGTTGAGGCAAGTTATATTGACTTCATTGGCAGCAAGCACCTTAACTCCACTCATGTCTAAAATTCTTTTTGTTTAAAGTCATCAAAACTAAAGCCACCTCTAGAAAATATATCTCTCTGACTCTATGAAAAAGTGCACCCATGTTATCTTAATCAAATAGTCTGTTCCTATATAAACTTTTAAGGAATTCATATACATATAGCACACAATGAAATGTGAGCCTTGAAACAGTTTATAGAAATAGCTGACAGTTAAACCAAGCTATGGGAAGTATCCTCTCACTTGCAAGAATAAAATGTTCTGTGTATTAGTACCAAAAAACAAGTTCTTTCTTATGTGTCTTCTTTTGCCATTAGATTGTGTACTGATCAACAAGTAAGTAAACAGATGCTAAATGAGAAATGCATGTTATGAAATTTATGCCTGTATATTGTGAATACAGACTTTCATAAGCCAAAAGAAATAACACCTATAAATTAGATTTTTCAACAAAAAACACCGACTCTTCTGAAAATTGAAGCTATGAAATGAATGATTTTTAAAGGAAAACAGTATGTCAGCCAGTTTTTCATTTTGATAGTTGTGTTCTTTAGCATCCAATTTAACTAGTAATGCCCCTCTTACTTGTAGAAAATGGTTCACCTTCTGCAGCCCACTGAAATAGTGTCTTAGGGTTTGATTGGTATGAAGAAACCATGACCATGACAACTCTTATCAATGAAAACATTTAATTGGGGCTGGTTTACAGTTGAGATATTTAGTTCATTATCAGTAAGATGGGAAGCATGGCAGTATGCAGCCAGACATGGTGCTAGAGAGGTAGCTGAGAATTCTGTATCTGAGATCGGCAAGCAGCTGAAAGATAGACACTGGGCCTGTCTTGAGCACCTGAAACCTCAGAGTCTACCCTCAGTGACACTTCCTCCAACCAGGCCACATCTCCTAATAGTACCACTTCCAGTTAACCTGTGGGGGCTATTTCTATTCAAACTGCCATATTAATAATCTACATACATGAAATGTATTAGCCCTTATGCTGGCTAGTTTTATGTCAGTTTGACATAAGCTGTAGTCATCAGAGACTAGGGAACCTCAATTGAGAAATTGCTTTCCTAAGATCCAGCTGCAGGCAAGCCTCTGTTACAATGAGGTTTCTTGGCCCCAACAGGCCAGAGGTCCAGATCCACAGACCTGCAGTCCCAGACTGCTTAGCTGCCCGCCACTGCTTAGGCCCCCAAAATGACTCAGACACTTATATTAACTTCATGCTGTCTGGTCTATGGCTTAGGCACATTGCTAGCTTGCTCTTTCATCTTAACTCAACCCATTCTCATTCATCTATCTGCCACGTGGCCCATGGCTCACCTGTGCTCCTTACATGTTTTTTCTTTGGGCGTCTGGCTCAATCTGTCTCTGATTCCCCACCTACTTCTTCTATGGTGCTTACCAAGGGTCAAAACAGCTCCTTTATTTAAAGATTGATATTCACAGCATACAGAAAGACATTCCCACATCACAAGCCTCTTGGGCATTTTCTTAATTAGTAATGTTAGAGGGCCCAGTTCATTGTAGGCGGGCTATCCCTAGGCTGGCAGTCCTAGATTCTATGAGAAAGCAGGCTGGGTAAGCCAGTAAGCAGTATTCATCTATGGCCTCTGCATCAGCTCTTGCTTCCAGGTTCCCGCCCTGTTTGAGTTTCTGTTCTGACCTCCTTTGATGATGAACAGTGATGTCAAAGTGTAAGTCAAAGAAATCTCCTAGTTGCTTTTGGTGATGGTGTTTCGTGATAGCAGTAGTAACCCTATGAGTCTTTATTGCATTTCTGCACTTGTATGCCAGTTTTCATTTCACTATTTTAGACAATATAACACTTACAGCTTATATATTATACCACTGTAGCCTACAGGCTATAAGTTCTTACCATACATCTTCCAATTATTTATTTTATTTTATTTGTGTTTACCTCTGCGTCTGTGTGAGGATGCTGGATCCTAGAGTTACAGCCAGTTGTAACTGCCATGTAGTTGCTGGGAATTGAATCTCCATCCTCTGGAAGAGTAGCTGGTGCTCTTAACTGCTGAGCCATCTCTCCAGCCCCCTTACCATACATCTTTAATGATAGAAAACAGTAGTTTGAATTTAATGGCTCAAATGTTTCATAAACTTTCAGTAGAATAAGAACTATAGTAATCCTTAGAATTTATATGGGTATAATTATGAAAAAGTTGTAAATTATGGAGAGTTGTTTTGACATTTGTTATTGTTGTTGTCCTCCTCCTGCTCCTCCTCCTGCTCCTCCTCCCCCTGCTCCTCCTCCTGCTCCTCCTCCTCCTGCTTCTCCTCCTGGTCCTCCTCCTGCTCCTCCTCCTGCTCCTCCTCCTCCTGCTCCTCCTCCTGCTCCTCCTCCTCCTGCTCCTCCTCCTGGTCCTCCTCCTGCTCCACCTCCTCCTCCTGCTCCTCCTTCTGGTCCTCCTCCTCCTGCTCCTCCTCCTCCTGCTCCTCCTCCTCCTGCTCCACCTCCTCCTCCTGCTCCACCTCCTGGTCCTCCTCCTGCTCCTCCTCCTCCTGCTCCTCCTCCTCCTCTTTCTCCTCCTCCTCCTCTTTCTCCTCCTCCCACTCCATCTCCTACTCATGTTCCACCTACTCCTCATCCTCCTTTTGTCAAGACAGGATTTCTCTGTGTAGACCAGGTCTCAAACTCAGAAATCCACCTGCTTCTGCCTCTCACATACTGGGATTAAAGGTGTGCACCACCACTGCCCAGCTGACATTTTTTATGAATTTTTACTTGTAAAAATTATAATTTATGTTTAAAGCATTTTGTTAATAATTGCAGATATTACAACATTTGAACTTTCTCTATTTTAAATGTTTTAATTTCAGTTATATGTATATGGTTGGGGGACAGTATGCATTTATGAGTCAGACACCTGTGGAGTGCAGAAGAGGCAGGTTGTTGGAAGCCACCAGACATAGCTGTGGGGAACCAAACTCAGGTTCTCTACAAAGAGTAGTATGTGCTCTTAACCACTGAGCACCACTTTAGTCCCACATGTCAAAGATTCTTTAGTAATGTTAAACTCTAATAAGTTTGGGATGGGGAAATGGCTCATGTTTGCTGTGCAAACATGAAGACTTCAGTTTGGGTTCCCACCACTCACATAAAAAGCCAGACATGTTGGTACATGCTTCCAACCACAGGGACAGCTGGGCAGAAACAGGCATGTCGCAGGGGCTCCACGGCCAGCTCACTTAGCTGAAATGATGACCTCTGGGTTCAGTCAGAAAAACCCTGTCTCAAAAAAAAAAAAAAAAAAAAAAAAAAAAAAAAAAAAAAAAAAAAAAAAAGAATAGGAAGAAAGAAAGAAATTTGACAGAGAGCAATAAAAGAAGATAGTTGAAATCAGCCTATGGTTTCCACATGCATAGCAAAAATGCCTGGACATAAACTCATTTTTCTTTACTATTTATGAGCACTCCTCCTTTTTTTGTTTGTGTGGTGGCCAAGCACTGTACCACTGAGCCACATTCCCAGCATCCTTTATCTGTATATACTACAACACGATGGAAATTAATCATTGAGACTGCCTCTTCCCAGTGATAAATGAGGCTTTGGAGCTTAAGTCTGTGAACTGTTGATGTGTGATGAACCTACGACTACCTTTCTGTCAATTTCAGATGTTTTACATTGCTTGCCTTGTCTCCAGTATAAATTAGAGACAACATTATGAACTCTACACCTTACTGAGTACATCAAAAGTCAAAAAAGCAACATAAGTCTCCCCATGATTTCAGAGGAGAATGTAGAGGAAAATATGTTTCTTCTACTCAGATTTCTCTTTGGTGTCTGGGCAATGGAAAGAACAATAAAGAACTCAAACTGCTCTCTAGACTTTCCCTGTAATGGTACAGAAATTAGCTGAATATCCTGTGAACCTTAGTGAGTAATACAGTAAGAGACTAAAGAATAACACAAATGTGTAATCAAAGAGATAAAGTACAATCTATATACGTGTGAAAGTTCTCTCTCAATCTCTCTCTCTGTCTCTCTCTAGTTTCTCTCTCTCTCTCCCTCCCTCTCTCTCTCTGTGTGTGTGTGTGTGTAGCCAGAGGTCAACATTAGGCATCCTTCTCTACCTTATATTTTAAGATCAAGTTTCTCACAGATTCAGCTATATAAGTCTCACTTTGTTGTTTCCTGTTGTTGGCACTTTTATTTACTGCATTTCTTTCCTAGTGCTCCCTTGGCATTGACTCTCTCCTTTCTGATTTCTTAAGTAGGAAGCCAGGTGACTGATTTTCTAATATATACTGCTCATGCTGAGGATTTCCAGGTATGCATTACCGTGCTATAATCCTGCGTGTTTTCTTAACTTACATTTCTATCTTCAGTTTAAAATATTTAGTAAATTGCCTTGAATCTTCTCCTGTGGTCATTGTGTTACATAAAAGGTTGGAGAGATTGCTGAATGGTTAAGACCACTGGTTGGTCCTCTGAGGACCCAGGTCTGATTTCCGCACCTACAAAGCTACTCTCAACCCTAACTCTGGACTCTTAGGATTTGGTGACCTCTTGTGGCCTCCAGAGGTCCTCCATACATGTGGGGCAATACAGGCAGAACACACGTATACAGAGATGAAATGAAGAAAAATAATAATTTTAAAGTATATTGTAATACATAGTTTCCTGTCCTATCTCTGTTTCATAGTTTAGTTTCATGTGTTCTAAGAGTATACCATGTATGATTTATTTTAAATTTGTTTATGAACAAATGGAAATCTATAAGATCTTTCAAAACTATATTATGATAGAGAGAAGGGAATTAGAAGAAATCCTTAGTTGTATCCTGACATTTATTTATTTTTTTTAATCAAATGGGTTCACCAAAGGAAAAGGACTCTGAATACCCTGAGAATATTAGTATAAGAAGGCAATTTTTCAGGAAAACAAATGCTACATGGATTTGTGAGTGCTTTAGGGGAGGGGGTTGTAGAAAGAGGGTGTGTGTGTGCATGTGTGTGCGTGTGTGTGTGTGTGTGTGTGTGTGTGTAAAGGGCATCATGAGAGGAGAAGAGCTCTTAAGGGAGGCATAGTGGGAAGGAAGAGAGTAATGAGTTCACATGGCTTTAAAGCAAAGGGCAGGACTGTTTAGAAGAAGAAAGGAACAAGGGAATGGAGGGGTAGCTAGGGGGAGGTGCAGGAATGCAGACAAAATATAATGACATATGTGTATGAAATGCCATAATGAAAACCATCATCGTGTATACTAAAATCACTAAACACACAATTAAACAAAAGAAAGTTAGAATGAGATAGCCATGGTCCCTGCCATGATTCTTTTTTGTCCGATTGATGGTGCAGCTTCAACATGCTAGGGAAACAAAAGCTGGAAGTTGTCAGGAGTGTAATGGAGAAGAGATACCAGTGATCAATGACATTGTACGTAAGGGTATAAGAAAAGCAGCAGGTGAATCATATAGAGTTAAGACAGATTGCTACATATTTCTAAAGACTTAAAACAATAGAGGTAATTGAAACATAAAAACAACAGGGTGATTTTTGGAATGACCACAATGTATAGATTTGAATAAAATTATTTCAAATAAGACTGGCATCATGGACTTGGTCAATATTCTTTTAGTGAGTATCCCAGTGATTCTCTGAATTAAAATCAAAGATGGATGAACTCTGGTCCCCAGGCCAAATCTCCCATCATTTGGTTTTTTGTTTTGGTTTGTTTGTTTTTGTTTTTTTTATAGTATTCAGGATAACAATGATTTTTGTATTTTTTGGTTGTTGAGGGGAAATTAAAAGAATATACTTTAAGATACTTTAAAATTTTATGAAATGTAAATATCAGTGCATCTAGATAAAGTTTTATTGGAACACTCACATTTGTATATTATGTATGACCGCTTTTATGCTGTGTCTGCAGTTGGGTTATCGCAGGATTGAGACTTTATGACCTAGAAGCCTGCAGTGTTTACTCTTGGTCTCCTATAGATAAAGTGTTGCTGTGAGCTTCTCAACAGCACCATATAAGAATCAGGGATCATTGTCCGTTTTACTTCAGAGCAGTCACAAGTCTGAGTGGACAGTCACCATTTGTAAATGTTTGTCAGATACAAGCAGCTCTTTGACTGTGTACTAGAAGACTATGGCTGAGCATGGAGCTCTGCTTCTCAGTGAGGAGAAGATGTTGCATTCCACTGGCTAGAAGAAATACTACACTCTGTTCTTCCAAAGTTCCATAAGTAATTAGACATCATAGGGCTCCTAAGAAATACATAGAGTGAAGCATTTTGACCAAACTTAAACTTGGAATTATGTGTCTGGAAAAACATATAAAATTGTCCTTTAGTTTTCCCATGAGAGATTATTATTTTGTATAAAATGTCTTGGCAAATTTAAATGCTCATTTTTTTAACCCTTTCTTAAGCATTCAGCTAAATTAACTCATTTAATCTTACCTACAATAAAGCAATATTAATGCTGTCATTATTCCCACTTTATAGACTGTCACAAGATAATAAAGTAGATTCACACAGCCCATCTTTTAGTTTCTTTCTTAGTATAGTAACATATAAATATTTAAAATCATATGACATGAAGCAGTAATTAAATCTCATCAACCTAGAAGATGGTACAAAGAGTTTGAATTTTGTGATAGTTTTCTCTGTTTCAGTATCTAGCTGGTACTGCAATTGAGTTTCCATATTCATTCACCAGGAACCATTCAAGTCTGTTTTTTTTCTAGCATTTTTATGATCTTTAAACTGGAATTGCCAAGATTTCTTGGCAAAAATAATCTTCAAAACTTATTTTCAGTGTAGTTGCAAGGCATACTGTAGACATAAGTATCAGATGTACATTACTTGCCATTGCCTCCACTTTTTCATTTTTAATAGTTTTTATTTTTTGAGATTATAATAATTACATTTTTCCCCTTTTTCTTGGCTCCCTACAAACATCCCATATACTCCTTCTTTCTCTATTTCAAAGTCATGGCCGCTTTTTCATTAATTGTTGGCATATACATACATATATATTCCTAAATATATAATATAATCTTCTCAGTTCTATACTGTTACTTGTGTGTGTGTTTTCAGGGCTGACCATTTGGTATTAGTGTGTTCTTAGTTGGTTCTTTCCATTTTTACCAATGACTTAGTTTTTAAGTGAACAATGTCAACATTCAGAATTTACATCACATGTCTCTATGCAGTCAGCTGTGTCTTTCCTATCCTATGTTTTCCTTTTCAAAATAATAAGTGAATGAATACTCAGTGGAAAGGACCAAAAAGGTATCCATAAGAACTGACATAAAGGGTTGTTTTGTAGAAGGCCCTTTCTTCTGCTCATGGACAGACTTAGAATGCTGGGGGAGCGTGGAAGTGTCTTTGTTCACAGCAAGGGAAGTAGCTATTCTCTAATCCTTCTTACCATCACACTCTACTGACCTGAAACTTCAACTTCTGATCCCAAATGAAGCTTTTCCTCCTTCTATAGAGAGCTTTGATGTGCTTTGTTCTTCTTCCTTAATCTTTTTGTACAATATATTTATATATATTGATCGTATTCTTCCCCTCCCCCTCCCCCTCCTCCTAGCTCTTCTCCCATCCCTACCCACCCAACTAAATATTTTATTTATGTATAAATAGCACAGAAACGCATGGAGTTCACTTTGTATGGCTACTCCTTTCCTGTTGTCCTTCTTCACCTCCCAGTTATGTTCTTCACACTATTATCCTTTTACTCCAGTTGTCTCTCTTCAATATTGATGGAGATTTCAATATATGGTTTTGATATACATTGTGTGCATGTATGGTTGCATGTATATGACCATAGCTAGAGTTATGATTACAGTAGCACATGAAAGAAATCAATACTGGCTGACACACCAACTTTCCTCCATCTTAAAGACAAAAGAAAGCCATCCTGGGTATGAAAACAGGAAAAGCATGTGAAAGCAGACTGGTACAGGCCTGTATTCCTAGAACTTAGGAGGGAATGGCATGAGGATCGGGTATTCAAGGTCATCCGTGGCTACATAGGAAGTTCATGAGCCATTTAAAAAAAATTAGAGACACCCCAAATACTTGCAAAGTTATTTTTTCCAAATAATGAAGGATCTATTAATTAAAATACTTTTAATTCTGTGTCTTTTAGTATTAGGTACTTCATTTTTAGTATCAAGTGCCAATAAGTAGATGATTAGATTCTAGGAGCATAAATATTTTCTGAAGTGTAGTAAGCTGCCCTCATTTGATGAACAGGTGGAAAAAACCAAATATATGATTAGAGTTGATGTGCTCGCTGGATGTCTAGCTGGCACGGTATATCTACTGTCTCCTTGCTTGGAAGTCATTGGGTGACATGTCACAGAATAACTGAGAGGTAGTTGTCTGGTTCATTAATTCTAATATGAAAAATGAAGAGATGAGGAATATGACCTACCAAAGTAATTGAATTCTTCTCACCACTGTATTTTTCTTACCTTCTCTCCTGTTTGTTTTGGGGTTTTTTTTGTATGTCCTTGATTGATCATTATTTTCTTGTAAGTAGGCCACTTCAGTTCTGAAAATTGTCTAAATTTTATAATAATTTTAACTCATTACAGAACTTAACTACTGTTACAGTGCATTGTTTTTCTCTTTAATGCTTCTGGAATGTTGTTGAGTCTCCTTCCACCACGATTATCACTATCCAAACTGTACAGTTTTGGAAACCTTCATCTTTGTTGTAGCTCAGTCGTGCCTAACCTGTAACCATTTTGCCTTCTCTTCTTTTTCTTTCGCTATCATTTGTTCTTATCTTACACTGATACCTAACCCTGGAAATAATCATTATATCATTATTCGCTAGCTAGCTTTGTCAGCCTATTAAAAAAAAAAGAGCCATTGTCATTTTGGCATCTGAGGTTTTGTTTTGTAGCCTGCTACTAACCTATTTAGCAATTTAAAATATACCACATCTGAAATTGTTAGTTACTATCACTGTTTCAGTAAGGATTCATTATGAATTTCAGGCATACCCACTAATATACTGGATGCTGAGCATCTAAATATGGATTAGATTAGATACTCAAGAAAGCACATCTCTTCATTGTACAAGATGCCATTGTAGCCATTGTGCTTGTCTTAGCTCATTTAATTGCCTCCAACTCAAGTAGTTTTGGTTTGGAGTTTGTTTGTTTGGTTTTTGTCCCTATAGATTTTGATTTATCTGGCCTAAGGCAGAGAGATGAAATTTCAAATCTGTTTAGAAATTAAACAGATAGTTTAGGTGGTCTTCCCAGACTACGCTACTATACAAAACCCAGATCAGGGGTCATCCTTTCCATTTGGAAAGAAATCCTGTAAATGACCTAAGCGAAAACTCAGGGCTGCCATTTCTAAATCCCCCATTGAGGAAGGTTCTTCAGCAGTTCTGAGCCATTTCTTTCAAGTTATGTTTTTTCGTCAGAACCAATACAATGATGACTTCTTTGCTCCCTTTTAAATATTACAATACTTTGTAGTCTATGGTTTGCCTCCCCCACCCTGCTACTGTTACTGCTTCATGCTATTTGTCATAAAAGCAGCCTCCAGAGTGCTTCCTTTTCTTTCTTCTTTTGATGGGGGAGTACTGTGGTCTGAACCTAAGACACAGCCTTGCAAAAGGGGTGAGCAGGCAAGCAGCCTAGGAGCTGTGCCTACCTGCTGTGTTGTTTTGTTATGATAAGAAGGGGTCGGCCAAGTTTCCACGCTGACTTCAATCCTGTAGTCCTCCTGCCTCCTGAGCAGCTTCCACAAGCAGCAAAGATGCTTTTAATGATGATTTTAGGTGTGGTTCATATCTCTCTCTTTAGAGCCCAGTACACGGAACAGTGAAAGCAGCGTGAGATGGAGTTTTGAGCGTGGTAAAGCACAAATACAATAAATTCTCTTGGCTCAAGGGATAGTTCAAGCTGAATTGCAAGTGTCGCCTTGTTTCCTGAAAAGACAAAACAGAAAGCAGCACCATTCAAACACTGTTATAAAATGTTTCACTCTAAAGGTTAAGCTCTGTTCTGTTTTGAGGCAGCATTCTTTTCTTGTATTTCTTTTAGTCAAGTATTTTTGTTTTATCTGTTAAGTACATGCCTGGAAAACCTACTTTTTGCATTAACAAAGTTGCCAAATATTACTACATAGTGTTTATTTTATTAATAACCTTACAATTTTATTTGATTATGATATGATAGATGCATTGAATTACTCTAAACGCATGCTTGAAATTCTCATAAGTCCATCGTACAGTTGTTAAACATACTCAGCGTTTTTAACTCAGGAAAAAACATCTCTCACATTCATTTAAGAATTAGCTTGTAAGCCAAAAATGACAGATGTAGAATTACAGCTGAGAAGCTAACTAGTTGAAAAAAATCTAAATAACTAAAACGTTTGCACAAATATCAACTGTCTTTTAAATTCTTTTCTCATGCCCTATGGTATCATTGCTGCACATTGAAGGGAGTTTTCTCAGTTTTCCTTACCTGATTGCTTTTCAGTTTGGAAAATTCCACAGCGCAAAAGGAAAGGCCAGTGTGACCAGAGCTTTGTATCTGACTTTATGTGGATATACTTAGGCTGCTGCGATCACTCCTCCACTTTTTATTTAATTGAACTTTAATTTGGTTTTTAGGTATGTATGGACAAAAGCACAGTCTCACATAGTATTTTTTTTCTCTTAACATCAACATACAGTTAATCTCTAATAAGTAGTGATTATTCTTTTGTCTTGGCTTGGGATGTTTTTTGAGACAATATTTCAAATAGACCAAGCTAGCTTTGAACTCACTATGTAGCTAAACTCTTGACCCTCCAGCTTCTCCATGCTAAGTGTTGTGATTACAGGTGTGTACCACAACAACTGGTTTCTAAATACATAGTAATTATTAAGTTTTTTACATTGAGAAGTTCCATGTGTGTGATACGCATATTAGTACTTCTCTTGTTACACATACCTGTAATTCTTAACTGGAGCACAAAAATGTCCCATTTGAGAACATATTGTACCTAGTTTAGAACTGAGGATGTCCTTGAATGGTACAGCTTTTTCTTATAAAGCCTTAAACTTGTTCTCTGACACTCAGAAATTAAAATGATATATAAAATATGCAAAGTTAGCATATAATCTGAACAACAGGAAAGCTTTCTTGTCAATTAACATGTAAACTATTACAATTAAGAAAGTAACTTTAAATATTAAATTTATACAAAACTTACTTTAAATCAGCTAGTACTTTATTATATGGAGCAAAACCAAAATTGTTTAAATAAAAAGTACTTAATTTTTATTTTTTAAATTTGCTTAATCAAAATTTGTGTTTCAATTAGTGAAATTACTTGTAAGTCAAACCATATGAGGTAAAAGTTCTCCTCTCCCTTCCTTTTCTATCACTATCATCTCCTTAGGATACGTAGATTTTCCTCATACCATAAATTCTTGTGCTATAGTGACACCTATGGCTAGTATCTATGGCTAGTATGGGGGAAGATGATAGATCAGTCTTCTTCTTTGGAAAAAGCATATCAGAGAATGAGGTAACAAGTAAGAATGTTCTCCACCACAGCTAGAGCGCTAATGGTCCATAACTGTTATTGTGTGGAAAGTTCATTACAATGTTAGACGAATAAACTGGGATTGCTTAATGGGGGAGGGGATTAGGCAAGAAATGGGGGGACTAAATGTCTAATGGTAGAGGAATTGATAGAATAATCATGACACATATGAAAATAACGTTGATAAGAGGACGTAGTAACATCGAAAGGTTTGGTTTGCTCTCTCTGTGTGTGTGTGTGTGTGTGTGTGTGTGTGTGTGTTCCTGTGAATTGAATAAACACTAGGCAAGTCCTCCATTACTGAGTGATATTCTTAGCACACAAAAGTATTTTAGGAGAAAATTAGCAAGCACTAATTAATAGTCCAATTAATAAAATATATATGGCAAATATTTCTGTGTATTGAAAATATTTGTGAAGACATGAGAAAACCATAACGAATATACTTCTAGTATCATCTTAGGTTGATATAGCTCTTTAAGGAATAAAATTGGACAGTATAGCAAAGGGGGTTTTTTAATTTGATTGTTTGAATTGTTCTGTTTTAGAGAGGTTGTTTGTTTAAGACAGGAATGCTCTGTGTAGCCTAACTTTCTCGGAACTCCCTCTATAAACTTAGAGATATGCCTGCCTCTGCCTCTTGAGTGCTGGGATTAAAAGTGACCTCCACCACATCTGGCTAGTAAACCAAAGTTTTCAATATGTGATCCAACAATGTTACTTTATAATTGAAACATTCACATATGCATAGCCAGCAGTTCTTAGGATGTACTTTGGAGCAGGGTGAATACTCAACAGCATAGCCAAGTACCACCTAGTGTTTCTTGGCTTAAAATTAGTAAATGAGATGGAATGCAATATGATGGTATTCATATCGTGAACTAATGTGAACCAAATAAAAGGAATGAGTTATAGACATAAAGTAGTCCAAGAAATGTAAAGTGAAGAAAGGGGCTGTAGATAAAAAAGAATAATGTGGAGACTGGAGTCTGTCCTTCTCTATGTGACACATGCATGTTTGGGGGTGCTGTAGAAAATTACAAAGAAAACTGGTAAGTGTTTATGTCTACAAGGAGAAATGGAGTTGAAAGAAGTGGTAAAGATGGCTGTAAGTTTTTACCCTAAGAAGTAGTTTAATTACTTAAAGAATTCAAAAGAAATTTGATAAATTACTTGTGCAGAGGAGAGAGGAATAAATGGAAATATAAGCAGCAGTCATCCTGTGAACAAGATTGAATTCTCACATGAATGGACTCATTAGTTTCTGTGCTTGCAGCTCCCATTCTACAGTTAGTGCACCAAAGGCTGGAGTTTGGGGACATTGCTGCATTGTCTTCAAGTACAGAACATTCCCCAGAAGCCTTTGTCCCTGGTCGCTTGTAGAATTAGAACAAAAATGCCCTACAGTCAGGATTTCCCAGTCCCTGGCCAGACTGAGAGGACCTAGGATTTTTGTACTGGCCCATCTTCAAGCACTAAAACAGCTTTCCCTTGTCCGTCGGTGCTTTTCCTTCAGCTCCTGAGAATCCCTCCCTCATGCTGCCACTGCGCTTACCTTTTGCCAATCTGCCTGTGATCCATCCTCCCCTTTTCTCTACTCAGCTGTCCTCTGTATGCAGAAAAGGGTTCTGCCTCAACCATTTCATTGTCCTTCTTCCAACAGGACCAGCTGGTAAATTTTCTAATACTCAACTCATTTCCTGGTTTTGGCGATTACATGCGCATTACCACTGAGTACAATACATTTTGGATACTTTGCCATACACTGCTTGTCTACAAAATGAGATTAGATAGTCATGTTCTGAATACATGTCTAATTTTAATGTAGTGGAAGCCATAAACATTTTGTAGACAAAATTTAAAATGCAGTTATTTCTCATTTGAATGAAGAATTGAGATTAAATGAATTTTCATAATGGGAAAAAAAAATGAGGCTTAGGAGCAGAGCACTTGAGTCTGTATTCAGTTGCCAAGAAGGAAAAGGGCGAGGAAGGAAGGACAGAAAGAAGGAAAGGTAGGGAGGCTGGAGGAACGGAAGGAAATGATTCACAGAACAGTGGTACAGCCAGTAGTCTCCGCAGTTGTAATGTCCTCAAGTGAGCCCCGGGGCAGCTTAACCTATAGAAGATCCTATGGGGCGGGGTGCCTAAAAATAAATTACCTGGTGTTTTGTCCTTCTTGCTAGCACTTCGTCCCCCTTCATTTGTGCTGGGTGTGTGTGTGCTTGTGTGCACACTGGTATGCAGGCACTTAAGCAGGGTAAAGGACAAATTCAAGTGTTGGTCTTCTGCTGGTCTATGGCCTTTGCTTTGTTTTTACTCCACATAATAAAATATTAGCTGGGTATCCTGACCACGGAGCCACAGAGATTTGCCTGTCTCTGCCTCTCCAAAACTGGGATACTGAGCATAGGCCACCCACCCTGCTTTGTTGTACATGGATTTGAGGAATGGAACTCAGTTCCTCATGCTACACTGTGGACGAGCTCTCCCAGCCCCAACATGAGAGGTGTCTTGAGACTTAGCTTTCTTGTAACTTCCTATGTAATAGCAGAGTTTCACTTCTTTTGCTCTTTGTTCTTCTAGCTCTTAAATTTCTGTTGTAGTGAATATTTCTTTAAACAGTTCATTCTAGGGTTTCTGTTTTTGCTTTAAAGTAGTGTTTAATCCCTGGGTAGCTCTTATGAAAACTAGAGCCAGTGACAAATACATCATAAGGACAAATGTAACCAGATACCGGGCCCAGGACAAGATGGCCATGAGGACAGGTAGAGATTCTGATTCAGCTTCAGAGGAAAGGTGACCTCTCAAGGTCATTCTGCTGAAGTAGACCGCCAAACATGAGGTTGTGTGGACAGTACTGACTTGGATCAGGTACGTGTGCAAACCAAGAGGAGGAGATGAGAGGTCTGAGTCAGCAGTGGAGAATGCAGCAGGTTCTGAGAGCAAAACCATTTAAGTGGGAGTTCCCTGAAACTGCCGCCTGAGCTCTTGGCATCATCAACTCCTCATGTTAGACCTGCTCCTGTAGCTATTATGTTTCTTCAGCATTTTGCAGTTCAATTTAGCAAATTAAAATAATCGAGACTATTACAGAGACATACTGACTGAAGGCAAGCTCTTTCCCTGGCTAAACAACACGAAAATAAATTAGTGTTGAGAATTATCATTTGGTTTTAGAGAAGGTCCATTACTAAACTAGGTGCAGATGTCTAAGAGGCATTTCTTGTTTTCTGTTGGATAGTTGTTCAGCTTTAATTGAGTTACCTATGTTCCAAGGTTCTGAATGGTGTCTACTGCTTTGTGTTTTAATATAGGGAAACAACATTGGCACTGAACTGAACTTTCAAGTGCCAGGCAGTGAATATGAGTAAGTGGTGCTTAGAGCTAGCTGAATTGCCTATTGAAACTAGCTTTGAGATTAAAATAAAAAAAAAAAAAAAAAAAAAACACCTAAAGTGATCTAAACCCACAAATCTTTCAGATTAAGCTTTCCAAAGCAAATTACCTTAAAGTTCAGTACCACATTCTCAATTACTTATCCAATTCTGGTTTAGTTACATAGTTTATATATGTCCTGTAGTTTAACATTTAAAGAAAGTATTGGCATTGTGTGTTTGGTTTGGTGTTGGTTAGCATAGGGTTGGGTTTGTTTTGCGTGTGTGTGTGTGTGTGTGTGTGTGTGTGTGTGTGTGTGTGTGTGTGTGTGTGTGTTTGAGACAGTCTCATATAAAAATCTTAGGTTGGTCTTGAGATTACTGTGTAGGTTAGGATGACCTTCAATTCCCTATCCTCATGAATCTACCTCCCCGATATAGGATTACAGGTGTGTGACATGCCAGATGATTTCATGTGTTTTATGAATTTACATTTGCAATATAACCTGACCTAAAGAGTAAAGAGACATTTTCATTACAGTAAAATACTGAATTAATAAATTTTTGAGCATGATAAATGTGTATCACTCCATACCCACTAGAATATTTGTAATAAAATAGACATTGATAAGGGTTAAAAGAAATTTGGTAAAATGTAATACTCTTTGTTACTGATGGGTTGTAAAATGATACAACTTTATTGGAAAATAGTTTGACAATTCCTCATATAGTTAATAGGGTTTCCTTTTGACTACAAGAAATGAAAGCATGTTTATAAAGAATTCCATACAAATGTTCATAATGACATTACTAATAATAGCCCAAAAGCAGAAACAGCTCAGAAACTAGTCATCTGTTAAATGGATAAACAAATATGATATAAACATAAAATGGCATGTTATTTAGCCGTAAGATGAAATGAAATGTTTATTCATGGTACAACGTGAGGGAACCCTGAGAGCATCAAACACCACTAGGTGTATGAATCCACGTACTTGAGACACTCACAGTAAGAAACCCACTTTTTAGAAAAGATTAATAGTTGAATAGTTGTCAAGGCCATAGAAAGAGTGAGTAGAGAATAACTCCAAAAGCCACACACCACAAAGTCAGGCGTGGAGAGAGACACTTGTTATCCCCGGCACTGGGAAGGAATCAAGAAGATCCCTGATTGTAAAGCTTGCTGGCCAGTCTGCCTAGCCTGGTCAATGAGAGATCTCAGGGACACCTGGTCTCATAAGACAAGATGGACAGTTCCCAAGGAATGGCACCCATGCTTTACCTTTGACCTTCATACACATGTATACACACTAAAAATGTTGTATCAGATAAGAGTGGTACATAATTGTAGACGAATGTTCTTCTGTCTTGCTAGGGCCTGTGGTCCCAACAAATCTCTCCCACTCATGGTCCCACAGCTACTTATAAAATAATTACTCAGAGGCTTATATCAATTACAAATGGTTTGGTCTATGGCCCAGGCTGTTACTAGCTAACTCATTCATATTAAATTAAGCCATATCTATTAATCTATATATTGCTACCTGGCCAGTGGCTTACCAGTACTTTCATATCTTGCTTCTCTGGGAAGTTCTCAGTATCTGCCTGACTCTACCCTTCTTCTCCTTTATCTCTGCTTGGATTTCCTGCTTGCCTCAAAACTGCCTTGCAATAGGCCAAAACAGTTTCTTTATAAACCAATGGGAATAAAGCATATTTACAGTATAACATTGTTAACTAACTGTATTGTTCCTACTTAAAATGGTGAGATTTTTGGTTTATGAACTATATTTCAACTATAATTTTACCAATATATATTTTTTCATATTAATAAGTATGTGTGTATGTTTGTGTGCACACGTATTAGGGCATGATATATACTTGTATGAGGTACAAAGGCTGGATATCAATATCAAGCTTCTTCTTCAGTTGCTTGTGACCTATTTTTTGAGACAGAATGTCTCACTGAACATGGAGCTAATTTAGCTGCACTGGGTACCAAGCAAGCCCAGAGATCTTCCTGTCTCTGTCTCCCCAGAGCTGAGATTATGAATATGTACTATCATGGCTTTGTCTATGGATACTACAGATGCAGACTCGAGTCTTTGTGCCTATGCAGCAAGCGCTTATGCTGGACCAACCCTCCAACCCCTGAAACAGTATTTTTAATGAAGCTGTAAGAACTTTCAAAATATATAATATTAGGGTTTTCTAGAAGAGCATAAAAGCTGACTTTTTCCTAAAGCCTTGTTTGTTACAATATGGTTTCTTGGCCCCAGGTGGCCAGAGGACCAGACCCACAGACCTGCAGCCTCAGACCCCTTAGCCACCCGCAGCTATTTAGGCCCCCAGAAATGATTCAGAAGCTTATATTAACTTCATGCTGTTTGGCCTATGGCTCAGGCACATTGCTAGCCAGTTCTTTCATCTTAACTCAACCCATTCTCATTAATCTGTCTGCCACGTGTGGCCCGGAGCTCACCTGTGTTCCTTACATGTTTCTTCTTGGGCGGCTGGGTCGATCTGTCTCTGATTCTGCCCTTCCATTCCTACCTATTCTGATTATCCCGCCTACTTTTTTTATGGTGCCTGTCATGGGCCAAAACAGTCTCTTTATTTAAAGATTGATGTTCACAACATACAGAAAGACATTCCCACATCACCTCCCCCTTTCTGTCTAATCAAAAAGGAAGTTTCAATTTTAACTTAGCAAAATTACATATAACAAAATAGCCATCAAGCAAGAATTACAGTTACAATATCTAGTCTATTTGTATTTAGCAAAATTAAAGAAAATACTCTATCATCTACCTCATCCTTATGAATCTAAAGTTTCATATCCAATATACCTTTCAAATAACTAAGAAAAACTATACCTATAACTATCTAATCTTCATATACATCAAAGACCACAGAAGGATATATTTACCAAGTAAACCGGGAAGTATAAGCAACTTCCAAAATCTAGAAATGGCAGAGATGACACCTATCTGCCTGGACAGTCACCCAAAGTTCCTTTACAAAGTTGGGGCATCCATTTTCAGCCTACAGGCCCAGAGTCTCTTTTCATTTCAGTGAAGCAGGAAATCTGCTCTGCCCATTCTGGTATAGTTCATCAGTTGCTTTTCCTTGAGTCCTGAAGAATGTCTGACAGTTTTATCTGTGCAAAGCAGGAACCTGAAGGACCATCTCTGCTTGTTCTGCCAAAGTTCAGAGGTCATTTTCCTATGGAACCTGCACATCCAGTTTAAACAACATACTGTCAGGCAGTCAATATAAGAACAGGCTCATGTCCAGTGGCTAACCAATGCCACAAAGAAACTAATCTCCATATGGAGTTTCTTCGATGTCCATTTTTTCTCTTGAAGTAAATTGGTGCCATCCAGGAGCAGACCTGTCTCACTGTCCAGAAAAGTCTAAGTTCTTAAAACATTTTAAATGCCATATTCTGTAGGTCTTAGAAGTGTTTGAAGATTACCTTGTCTAATTGAATTATATCTTTATATACCTAAATATCTAACTAACATGCATTTCTTAATTATACATTACAATTTTAAATCAGTTACATAAACACCATATCTTAAACAAGAGTAGAAAAATACATACAGCATAAGAGAATTGACCTTAAATTTGTATTAATAAACCAAAATTCATACCAATGTAAAACATTTTGAGATTAACAGCTGATTTCCTGATCTAAGTTAATTTAATAATCTAATTTTTAAAAAATCATTCATATAACATATCCCCTTTTTCTTCTTAGAAAGAGATTAACTATGACCATTAAACATTTAGAATGAAAACAAACATTTATAAACAATATTTTGGGATTTTGGGCATAGTTTTTCCATTACTACTTCCTGCTGATTGCGGGCATTGAAAATCTCACTGGTTCTTGAGACTGGATCATAGTCTGCAGCCCTGAAGCTGAAACGGCCATCTCTTCCCATCAGAGATTTTTTTCAGGGGGTCTTGGTTGATGAAACCATATTTGCCTGGAAGCAATCCACAGGTTCTTCTGTGGAAACAAAAGCAGAACTCTTCCAAAGTAATAAATCCTTAGACACAAATTTCAAAATCAAAATACCATTAAATATATGTTCTTTTTTAACTTAGTAGCCTTTGCATTTGCAATCCATTGTCTTTCTGCAGTTAGCTCATTAACAGTTAAAAATTTAAAAGAAAACACAATAACAACCAAAATCCAGAGTTTATGTCTATTTTCCATCTGTACATGGCTTATTATCTTTTTATTACTCTATTTCTCTTTTTAAAGACTTTCTCTATCCTCTTTCTTTTCTCTCTGAAGACTATGTACTTTTTATACACATTGTAACCCATTTACAGGTTTTTTTTTTACATCTGAATCTGTTTTATTGTGAATCCTTAATCGTCTTCCAACCAGAAGAGCTTTTAAAATACTCACACTTTCTTAAAGAACCACATAGTTTTTGCAGATAAAGCTGAATCAGTAAGTTCTCTTAAAGGGGCCATATCTCTGTTCGCCGCCAACAAACAGAGCAGACCCAAGAAAATGCTGCTACTAAGAAATCTTCTTTGTTTCTTTTTGTTCAAAATAAACAGAAACCTTAAATCAATCACATGCTACCAAGTCTTCTGTGATACTTCAGGAACCGTCCTGGTTGCAGCTTAGGCTCCCTGCTGCCAGGCCACTGCCACCATTTTGAATGTGGCCCGAATGCCACACTATCTCTGTACAATGACCCGCTTTGGATACACAATTTGGAAGCTGCTTTGGCTCAGTTTCTGTTATCTAGAGCCCTTTCTAAGCTTTCTCAGGCTTTGTGTGGGTATTTGGCCCACATTGGGACACCATCTGTTACAGTGGGGTTTCTTGATCCCAGGCGGCCAGAGGTCCAGACCCAAAGACTTTTTCTATGGTGCCTGTCACGGGCCAAAACAGCTCCTTTATTTAAAGATTGATATTCACAGCATACAGAAATACACATCACTTGTTGTTACAAGGTATATCATATGCACAGCCTAGAACTTTCTCTAGCCTGATGTGGGACATTGTCACCAAAGCTAAGTGTGGCAAAAATGAAGTGGCCTTTAGCATGTACCTTAAAGCCCTTGTTCTTACACACTTAACACACACGTGCTTACAGAGAGAGGGAGAGACAAGGTTGTCTCTTTTCTGCATGTTCCCATCAAACCTAGTGGTTATTATATTGAATCACTTACCACTCTTGGATTTTCATGTTTACTTTCCTATCTTCCCCCCAAAATTATAAGTTCCTTGAGAGATAAAGAACAACCTTTTGTTTAGTGTAGTCCTATTAGTCTCTTACAGTTACCAGCTCCATATTTGATAAATTAATTTTAATAAGATACATAATATTTTACTAGATTCGTAGGAGCTCTGAAAAAATGCAATGTGTCTGCTTTGCTTTCTCTTAGAATGCAATTAACATATATTTTCAAACTTAGAGTGTGCTATGGCTTGTATGTTAATAAGAAATAATTTTATTACAGTTATACTTATGAAATAAAGAGAATGTTTTAATCTGTGTTGTTAAATATACTATTTGATACTTGGCACATGATTTTCTTATAACATTCAAGCAGATATTTGTGCATATCTCGTACATAGGCCTAACTAAATTATAAAAGCATTTCTGAATAAAAATAAATTATTAATTGTGTAATCATAATATGGTGGTGTGGAAGTGAAGTGCTTCCATAAATCCTATGCCTACTCTATAGGCTCATCACATTCTCTTCTTTCAGGTACAGAGAACTCCAGCTTAGTACAGAAAGCAAAATAGCAGAATTTCTCCATCAGAGTAAGTTGAAGTCCTTTGAAAGTGAACGTGTTCAACTCCTGCAAGAGGAAACTACAAGAAATCTCACACAGTGCCAGTTGGAATGTGAAAAATATCAGAAGAAATTGGAGGTACTTTTTGCAATTTTCCCTTGACGTAAGCACAGGGTGTAAGCTTCCTAAATATGATACTTACATAGAGCCTCGTTCTTTCTAGAGGCCTCTAAACTTATCTTTACAAGAAATAAAGAAATAAAGCCAAGAGGAATTGATCATACCTGGCCTGGAATCCCAGGACATTGGAGGCTGAGACAGGTGACAAGTCTGAGGCCAACATAACCAGCCAGAGTTATATAATAAGACCATGTTTCAAAAACAAAAAAGAAAAAGATAAAATATATGACTAGCAGAAATATGTGCACCAAAAATGACTGAAATTGTTTTTCAGAAAATTTTAAAATGATTTTAATAATAATAACAATAAAAAGCATTCAATTCCTGGGAATACTTGTGTAAGAAAACCAAAATCGCTATGAAAGAAATGGTAGAACTTTGATGGTATATATTAAGACAAAACACAGTTCTTCTGAAAAGGGATAGTTGGTATTTTATGTTTTCTAGTTTTCATCAAGAAAACTGTTTCTAACATTTTAGCATTTAAAATTTTACACTTGTTTACTTGTGTGTGTGTGTGTGTGTGTGTGTGTGTGTGTGTGTGTGTGTGTGTGTGTGTGTGTGTGTACGCGCTTGTGTACAAGGTAGAGGGCATTAGGAAGTCAGAGGACAGCTCATGGTAATTAGTCCTTTCCTTCTGCAGTAGGAACTCGGGAAGCAGAGCAATCTCACCGGCCCAGTTTTCAGCAGATGTTTTAACCCCAAAAAGTAATTCTATGGTACAAGTGAAAGAATAGATAGAGAATAGTTAATTTTTTAAAAGAATTTTCTAAAGAAATGGGAGGAAATATTTATTACATTTTAAAGTACATTGCTATTTGGATGCCAGCTACACCTAAGCATTTTACATTTCTAGTTTTTCTCTGCAAATGAATGTACTTAGTTATGAAAACATGCAATTATAGGTCGATACAAAATGAGACATAATGAAATTAAAAATAAGTTAATTAAAAGCCTTTCCTGGGAGTGATGAGAGAGAACCCAAGATTGGTTCTCAGCCAACTACATGGTGGCTCACAACAATCTGTAACTCCAATCTCAGGAGATCCAGTGCCCTCTTCTGGCCTCCACTGGCATTAGACATACACTTGGGGAAAACACATTTAAAAAAAAAAAAAAAAATCTAAAAATTTTCAGTTTTTTATAATTGAAAATTAAATTGGGTTTTAAAGCATTTTATAATTTGAGTCAATTATAATATCTGTTTCTAGTTTAGAAAATGTATGAGTTCTGTAAAAATGTATAAAATACTACAATACATTTTTAACTATTAGTTGATCTATTGTTTCAGCACTACTTTAAAAGATCTATACATTCTAGATAAGCATATTTTTTTGGAAAGCAGTTTGGCACTGTGTTTGTTAGGTTGTATTTTAATATATAAAGTGCTTTGTGCACAGATACTCATCACAGTGTTATTACTTATAATAGTTAAAAACTTGACACTATGAATCTCATTATGGCCACATTAAAAATGGCCATGTCTCATAATATAAGTCAATATTTTAAGATTTCATAATGCATAAAATATACTTTTTATGGTAAATGGATAAAGCCCATATACCAATATATAAAATTAAATTGTATTATTGGGTTGTGGATATAGTTCAGTGGCAAAGTTATTACCTAGTATGCACAAGGCCCTAGATTATATCCCTAACACCATAAAATAAACAAAGGATAATTGTTTTAATTTATTATTTGTGTGTGTAAATGATGTGTGTACATGTGAACGTTTGTGCCACTACACATATATGTTGGTTCTCTTCCACCTTACATGGGGCACAGCGGTTGAACTTAAGTCACCAGACTTAGGCAGTAAAGCCTTTCTCAGCCACGCTGGCTGGCAAGTCCCATGCTAGCTCTAAAAAACAAGTCAGTAAATGGACTCTCCAGGCTCTATGTGTATCTATGTACTAAGAATTAGATAATTTACATCTCTTACTCCTTTGTAGGGAATTTTTAAAGAAACCCTTTCTTCACAAAGGCATTTGCTATTGCCCTATGTGAGACTTACATTTACTTTTTGATATGGACTCAAGCCTGTTAAGAAACCAAAACTGCTAAACGCATGGACAGGGCGGGTTGCACAACTAATAGAAAGCTAGAGAGCTCCCTACATTGTTTATACCCTTTTGTGCTGAATGCCTCATAACTGCCCAGGTAGATTTTATACAGCTGCATATGATTGAACTCTGACAAGCAAATGCTCATCTTGCTCTTAAATTTGCTTTTATTCAGCATAGAGTATTATTGACAAAGCAATAAATAAGTGTAAGTTAAAAGCACCAGAATCATTTACCTCAGAAGTAAGTGTGTCATTTCCTCATTAGTCCTCTGAGTTGAGCTACTTTTTCTTAGCATTTGAATGGCTAAAAAGAGAAAAGGCATAAATATGCCTGCATAACTCTTCTCTTTTAGTTGTGATCCTGAATAATTCTTATTTCTTTGAACTTCTATCATTCTTTTCTTCCACTACCAGGTTTTAACTAAAGAATTTTATAGTCTCCAGACTTCTTCTGAAAAACGCATTACTGAACTCGAAGCACAGAACTCTGAGCATCAGGCAAGGTTAGACATTTATGAGAAGCTGGAAAAAGAGCTTGACGAAATAATAATGCAAACAGCAGAAAGTAAGTGTGTCTGTCCCTCCATCACCCCCTTACTGTGTAGTTTTCTCTGCTGGCTCCAGAGGAAAGCTAAAGTCATTTCTAAAAATACCCTGGTATATATTAATTTAAAATATAAGAGATGATCATTTTTGAAGAATATTCTCTATTTTCAGTATTTCTTGGTATAAATTTTCTATAGCTAGACTCAAAAAATAAATATGTTAAATTTGATAGGTTTTATGTGTTTAATTCATTCATTCTGTAAGTATTAAATTGTCTGTTTATCAGGAGGTAGGAATACAAAATTTGTAAACATATTTGCCTTGGGACTGGACATGGAGCTCACTGGTAGAGTGCTTGTTTACTCTGTGTGAACTTTGATTCCATCTCTAGCACAGCAGTGACAACCAGAGCAAAGCTGATAGTGGGCGTGAGGACATGTTCCTGTACTCCGAATCTCAGGAAACTGAGGCAGGAAGATGTCCAATTCTAAGCCAGCCTCAGCTATGTATTAATTAAACTTCTGAGATAGAAACAACTAAAAGGGGAAGGCTGTGGTGACATACTGTATATTTACTAAAATTAGTCTGGAATATTAGAGGAAAGAGTCACCCACAGAGCCAAGCCATGAAGGACAGTGAGTGCTGACTCAAGCCTTTAGTCCCATCACTAGGGAGACAGAGATATGTATGTAAGTTCAAGGTGAAATAGGCAGGCAGTGGCGGCACACACCATTAGTCCCAGCACTTGGGAAGCAGAGGCAGGCAGATCTCTTTGAATTCAATGCCAGCCTGCTCTATAAAGCAAATTCCATGACAGCCAGGACTGTTACACAGAAAACCCTGTCTCAAAACAAAACAAAAATAGAAAGAGGTAATACATGAATTTTGAAATTTAATAGTATACTTAATATAATCTTTGATGATTAATTTTCCTGTGTTTACCCTCCCGTTATACTGCCTTAAGTTTTTGTGGGGAGACAGTCTTGTGTCATGACCCATGCTGGACTTCAAACTTGTTATGTATAAAAGATGACCTTGAACTCCTGAACCTCCTTCCTTGGACAGCAATTGCTGGGTTATTATAGCATGCTGCACCTTGCTTATGTTATGTGGACTGGATATTGAATTTGGGGCTGTATGCATCCAAGTTAAACTTTCTAGCAATGACTTTGTCATTTTTTTTGTTCTTTTTGTTCGTGTATGTTTTAGTTTTGAGGCAGATTTTTCACAACCCAGACTAGCCCAGACTGATCTTGAACTTATGGTCTTTCTTGCCTTAATCTCTCAAGAGCTGGGAAAACAGGCCACTGCCACCATAATATCTGTCCTGTCTCAAATTTTAAGGGATGTTTTAAATTAATATTTAAAATAGCAATTAATAAAGCTGTACCCTATTTCTGTTCAAAATTCAGAATTGGCTTTTTTATAAAAGTAGCTTTAAACTTGAATTAGAATCTAGGTGAGGTTCTAATTATTTGGGATACCCTTCATATGAGGGTTAGATCTTATTAAGAGGTAGGTGCATTTCACTCCTGTCATTGTCTCATTCTTCATTTCCATAGTCAGTGTCTGACAGTGCAGCAGATTCCAGGGTTACCTGCAGCTTCTTCAGTGATGCCCAGATGAGCTTTAGAAAATACAGACTTGACCCTATCACGCGCCTGCCTAATGTCTCTCTTTGCTTTAGTAAAACAGCACAAAGTACTGGGCAGCATCTGAACAGTCTTAGTCCCAGTACTCAGTGCTTTTAATAAGGGGATCACAAGTTCAATAGCAAGACCCTCTTTTCAAAAACAACCAGAAACACAGTCAGACATGCTTCATGACTTTTTATGATAAGACTCCTTTTCATATTTCACTTTTCCTTTTCATGTCGCATTATTATCTGGATGTTCCACACTCTTATAGTGTTTTCCCTGACATATGTCATTTCATCTAAGCAGATTAGTTAGAGAAGGGTTTCTCTGTCAAAGACTAGCTACAGAAAATCTTTGGCTACTGTTAAATTCGTGGAGTGAATGCTGAATGTGTTCCCCATTAAAGGGAGAACAGGGCAAGGATTTCTACTTTCACAGCATAGTGAATTGCATTTGCACAAAGTAATGAAACAAGGACAGCAAGAAGGCATGCCTTATAAAGATTCCAGCTGGGACAGATAAAACTGAGACTTAGTTACTGGACCTTCCTAGTCAGTCACCAAAAAGGACAACGTCAACTTCAACACACCCACCGTATCCACTGTTCAGTTTAAAACCAGAAGGGAAAGATGGCCTTCCCATTTCAAATGAAATGACTGATAACAACTAAATCACTTTACCAAAATATAGAGTCATTGCACGTGCGTGTACACACACACACACACACACACACATTAGAAGCCCTTAGCTAGAAAGTTAATATAAAAATAATTTCAATTAGTAGTGATAAAAAATAAACATTAAATACTTAGGAGTCAGCTTACCAACACTAAAAAGGCACAGAATACTAAGAGAAATCAGGAACCTCTGCCTTAATGTCAAGAAATGGATCATGAATTCTGTCCATTTGATCAGATTTTGTATCGATCATAATTCTAACATGCTCTTTTTATTTTATGGAAATTCAAAGATTATAAAGGAAGAACCAAGGTGAATTTAAGAAAAGAAATAAAGGACAAAATTGTAAGAGTGGCATTGTGTCCTTTACTATCTGTTGTCTAGTCTGGCTAGTATACAGTACTGACGTAAAGGCGGATGCAACAGTGAAGCCAAGATTGAATTCGGAAGCAGATCCATGTGCATATGTGTTTGCTCATCAACACAAGCAACACAACAGTCAGAAGGAGAAAAGAAACTGTGCACTCAGTGGTGCTAAACCTTGGCCATCCTCATGCCACTGAGCTTCAGCACACCAGCGTTAACATGAAATGAGACCTCTGTGGAATGGCTGAAGCTGCAGACCTGCAGAGAAGGAAAGAGACTCTGCAGGTGTGATTAAGTTAAGGCTCCATAGCCAAAATTACCCTGGTTCTGTGTTGAGCCCAGTGTAATCCCAAGAGAAAGGGGGCAAGATGGATGGGGGCGTAAAGGCTGAGGAAATCTTAAGACGCTGCACTGCTCGCCGACTTCAGATTGGGAGAACAGGAAATAGTATCTCCCCCAGAGCTCCCTCACAGTACCGGCAAACACTTAACACCCGGGGCGGGGGGGTGGGGGGGCTGGGGACTTGTCTTCTGCACATAAGGCCTTGAGGAGTTCCATCCCCAGCTCTTGGGTTAGAAGGATCTTTGGAATAAGCAACTGATCTGCTTCTAAGAACTGTGTGATAATAGATTTGTATTATTTAAGCTATAAAATCTAACAATACATATGTGTTAGCAGAAATAAGAATTTAATAATTCAGTACTCAAAAGAGCTCATGCAATTTAAAAAAAATGTCCAATTTAAAACATGGAGGTTATGAAAGCTTCACATCAGAGGTGCCTGCCCCCAAGCCTGACAGCCTCGATTGCTCCCCCGTCTGCCCCTTGCAGGTTTTCCTCGAGCACTACCTGCAGTATTTGTATTTGCTCCTCCCTCCTTCAGATTAGTTTGCCTAATTCTTGACGTGTATGTAATAAGTCTAGATTTGTGTCTGGTCACTGAGCAGCCCCTCCTACCTACACAGCTTTCTCCCCTGTTCCTCCTGGGGTGTCCGCCTCATCACTGCAACTCCAGCAGCCATCTTAGTAACAGAGTAGGTTCTTACTCCATTGCCGCAGTGCAGCCATTCATTTTGGAGTATTACTGTACTTTGTCAGGAATTCTCTTTGTCACAAAAGTAAGCATTTTGCCTCTTAGTTCAATATCAGCACCACCAAGAAGCCAGCCATTATGTTATCATTCATTGATCTATGCGTTCTTATTTACCATAGAACAAAATCTTTGCCCAGAAAAAGTTTCATTCTATTCACTATTAGAACCAAGCCTCCGTTTTTCACCAACACTTTTCAAACTAAATCCAGCCATATTTGTCACACAGTTACTAAAACCATATACTCCACAAGATTATGCCTCTGCAAATATAATTCTCTGCTATGCCCTCTCTGAATGTCAATTTCCACATGTCTTTCTAATGACTTATAGGAGAAATAGTGGCACTCAGTTCCAGTTGCTCTGTGCCCTCCTTCTAAGGCATGCTATTCAGTCTCTTTAGTATCTTTTCCCACATTGTATACTACTTGGTTTTCTAATCGAATCCCTAGAATAGTTACTGCATGAGTTATTAATCGTTGAGCATTAAGCTCAGATTTAGCACTTCTACCAATATCTAACTATGCTACTTTGTGGTGATATGTTATTTATTTAATAAAACCAATCTGGAATATCAGAATATCCGCCCACAGTCAATTCAGGAAGATCAGAGAGTGGTAACCTACACCCTTAATTGCAGCAGATCTGAATTGAGGCCATCTTGGTTTACAGAGGGAGTTCCAGGCTCCCAGGCAGGCAGTGATGGTGCCACGCCTTTATCCCATAACTCCAGAGTTAGAAGAGATCTTTCTGTGTGAGTTCAAGGCTAACTACCAAATAGTGGTAGCCCACACCTTTAATCCTAACCTGGATGTGAAAGAACTGGGTGAAGAAGGTATTTAAGGAAGGCGTAGACAGATTCAGGCAGTACAAGCCATGAGGAACAAGGCTGAGGAAGCTGGAAGACAGCTGGGTGAGATCTGACTGTGGTGTTTCCTCTCTTTGATATCTCAGCCTTCCCCCGATATCTGGCTCTGAGTTTCTTTTAATACAACCAGAATTCCTGCTACACTCTGCTCTGAATATAGAACCATTTAAGACAGACACAAATCAAATACATATCCAGTGATTCTAACATTGTATTGGAGATTACCTTGACTCTGTAGTACCTCAGTACCTCAGGGTCATCCTTGACTTAGCAAGTTCAAGGGAAACCTAGGCTACATGAGAACTTATCTTCAAAACAAATCAAAATTCTTCTTTGTTAAATTGATTGTATAATTTTGTTTAATAATATGTAGTTCATGTTTAAAAGCCTTTAAATCCTCCAGAATGACCTACATGAGTTGTGCTCTATCAGGTGATGTAATCCTTTAACATCTTCTAAAAATAAATCGGCAACTCCAAGCAGGGATACACTTTAATATGTTTCTCCTCCCTCAAATTATACATTAGCCCTTATGAATGTTCTTGGGATTCTTAATTTGTTATCATGATCTTTTATTTTCACTTCTGCTTTGCTTTTTAAAGGGAAGATGCTATTTCATATCACATATTTGAATATTTTTCAGTTGAAAATGAAGATGAGGCTGAAAGGGTTCTCTATTCCTATGGCTATGGAGCTAATGTTCCCACAACAGCTAAAAGGCGACTGAAGCAAAGGTAAATCCATAGATCTGTCTTCTCTGCTCAGGCTGAGTGTCATCACATAGTGCATTCTGATACAGTCACTTGTTCTTAATATTCATAAATAGTAAATTGTTCACAAAGTAGGACATGGTAATAACCATGAGCTTCATTTATATTTAAGTGAATTTAATAGTTAGTAGATGTATACCGTACAACTTTCGTGGTATTAGATGCAGTAATTTTTAAAAAGCCATTTTATTTTTAATTTATTTCAAATAAACATAAATGCTCTGTAACAATAATTTTCAGGTTAGAACTAATTAATTATGCTACCTTCAATTTTTACACGCCTTGTTTATTATTCATCTGCCTATATTCCTTCTCATGTATTTTAATATATAATGAAATGTTTATTATATATTATTATAGTAAATATATGTTAAGGGAGGAAATGTGGAGAAAGCATATATTTTGCAGATAAATTTATACAGTTTTTTCAGTTATTTATCGCTATCAGAATACCTGACAAAAGCTGCGTACAAAAGGAAAGGTTTATTTGGGCTCATGTTCAAGGTGAACAGTATATACCATGATAAAGAAGTCGTGGCAGCAGGTGGTAGCTGCGGACGTTGTGTCCACAGTAAGGAAGCAGAGTGTGATGAATGCTGTTGATGGCTCCCTTTCTTTTATATTCATTTTAGGGCACCTACTCCTGGAATAGTGCCCCCCACATTTAGGGCAAGTCCTCTGCCTCAGTTAATCTAATCTAGATAAGCTCTTACAGACTAGCTGAGGCTTGTCTCCTAGATATTTCTAGATCCTGTGAGATTGCCAATTTATATAAAACATAAATCACACAAGGCTAGCCACCTGAGATGTTGCACACCTGATCCCTAGCACAAGGCAGGGGGGTCTTAAAACTTGAGTCCTGAGTTCTACCTGAGCCATATAATGAGTTCTAGGCCATTCTATGATCTGCATAGAAAGAAATAGAAATGGAAAAAGAAGAGAAGGAGGTGGAAAGGCAGGTGAGGGTACAGGGTCGGGGGATAGGAGAGAGAGAAAGAGTTTACAGCTAAGGCTCTGTGCTCTATGGAGACCAAGTGACCTGGCTAAAGGATGTTCTAAGCACATGGTGCATTTCTGCTTGAAAGCTGTCTCCTCTGACCACCAGAAACCTGCAGCCATTAGTGCTGCTAGCCTAGCTCTTGTTCCCTAAGTTCATTGTACTGTAGGAAACATCCAACGGTTCCACTTAATCACTTCCAGTCAGTACTTCTGCCAGGCTTGCAAGCCCTCCATAATGTGGCCCTGCATCAGCAACCTTATTTGCCTCTCAGAATGACAGGAATACTACATCTCCACTTATAAATGCCTATTTTCCCTTCATCACAGTAACAAAACATTTACTTTTTCAGCCATCATTTCCCATGTAATTTGCTCACCTAGAAAGAAATTTTTCATGGTCAGCAACCACATTTTTTATTTTCTGACTTTCCCTAGCTCAGTAGAGAATACCTAATTTTAATAATTAAAAAAAAAAAAAAACCTTTATCTGAATGCTCAAGGTTTTCCAAACTGACAGCCTATTATTTTATTGGGGCAAATTTAGAAATTGAGAAACATGCAAAATAAGAAAGTCTATCTTATAATCTTGAAGATGTTTTCAATTTTAAAAAATAGATTTTCTTTTTATTTTTTCAAAACGTGTTCTCTGTCTAACACTGGCTGTCCTGAAATTCAGTCTTTAGACTGCTTCTTGAGTGCTGGAATTAAAGGTGTGTATCACCCCTGCCCAGCTAAGATTTTTATTTCGTAAATGGATGTGTGTACAGACACATGTTTTTATGCATACATCTGTTCACATGTGAACTCAGGTCTCTGCAGAGTAGGAAAGAGGGTATAAGATCCCTGTGTATGTATCTGTGCACTTTTACATCTGAAAGAAAGCATCAGGTCTGAGCTGCAATTACTGGTGGTTGTCAGCTGCCTGTCGTGCATCTTTAAAGAGAAGTATATACTCTTAACGGCTGAGCCTTCTCTCCAGTTTCTGTAGATAGTTTGAAGTTTGTAGATAGTTTGAAGTAATGGATGTAACAGCATAAAGAGAATAATTTATCTTCATGTCTACTTAAGGTAGTTTGGAATACCACTTTAAAGGAAGTAAGGAATGCTTAAGAACTTGTCATTTTGGTTAAATATTTGAAAAATCTCGATCACAGACAGATGAATAGAAAGTATCGGTTTGTAGGTAGAATGGTTAATCCTGTTTAGTAGAGGTTTAGGTGCTTCTGAGTTATATCTTCTTTGAAAAGTCGGTTGCTGTCCTGTCTTTTCCTGGTGCTCTCAAAGGCTGATGGCACTGATTCAAGATATTGTGTTATTTTTAAATATATATATATTCTTAGTTCATTGTTTCCTAGTAAAGACTAGAAATGTGGATAGTTTTGTGAGTAAGACTTCTCCATTAATAGAAAATGTTTGGTAAAATAATCAAAATTGAAGTCAAATGGGAAAGTGCCGAGCTCTTATTTTAGCATTGGGAACCTATAGACTATTTCTATAGGGAAGGAGAAGTTCACTGTTAGAAGCTTCCATAGCCCAAAATGTTGATCTTTGAAATTAAATCTGATTGTTGCTGTTGCGCCTTAGTTTTTAAAGAAGTTTCTAAAATTGGGGGGGGGGGGTGTTTTATTTTTAATTCCCAAAGATTTAAAGAACTACAAGTGATTCATAGTCCAAATGTTCTTAACTGTCCAAATATTTCTGAAGATTCTATCACCAAGCTATCTGTGAGCCCTGAACAAGTGCCTAATGGGTATGCTATTAATACTCCTGCCAGCTGGTGCCAGGCATTCTTCTCATGGTGAGCCAGACAGCTATTTTGAGGAAGTGCTTCTCAGGTCATCTAAACTGAGGGAAGAGAGAATAAGTCTAGACATTGAAAGAGAACGTGCATGCCTCCCTACACCTTTTCATTCAACAGCTTTCATTGAGTGTGTACTATGTGCACAGTTTGAGTATTGGCACCTCATCTATCTTAGTATTTGATGCATTTTTGAAGATTGTACAATCAACATTGGGTTTCTTTTTTGCTTTGTTGTTTTCACGGCAAGGTTTCCCTGTGTAGCCTTGGAACCTGTCTTGAAACTCACTTTGTAGACCAGGCTTACCTTGAATTCATTGAGATCCCCCTGCCGCTGCCTCCAGAGTGCTCAGCTAACATTTGGTTTCTTAGGTGATAATTGCATAGAAAACAATTGCCTTGTACCCTCTTTAAATTTATTTAAAACAAGCAATGTAGTCTTTAGAAAATCTATACCTCTTAGTCTTTGGCATCTGAAATTAAAGCAGTGCAAATTTAAAGAGTGTTATATAAAATGACTCAGCAGTAAATGGAGTGCTTGCATAATAAAGTTCTCAATATATATCAACTTATGCAAAAGTGTATTAAAAATTCAAAAGAACGTATTTCTCAACTGCTCTATGATGTTTCTCCTTCATACTTAATTTGACTTAAATTTTTACATATTTAACAGCTGCTAATAAATATTTTAGGCTAACATTTAATTGATTATAAATATTTTATTTTAAAAATTGGGTAAATTGCTGGTAACCCCATTATTCAAAATAACCAATCAGAAATTTAAGCAAACATTAATTTCCTTGCACTTTTTGGACATTATACATTTTAAGTAGTTACTTTTTAACCTTAGCATTTCATCAGGAATATTTTTCTATTAATGACTATTCTCCAAAATGGGGGAATAAATAATAAATAGTTAGAATGTATAGAGAGCATGAGGAAGGAGAGATGAGCATGAAAACGAAGTATAGTGGCATATGCATGTGCCATAGCCTGGTGAAACCTATTACATTGCATGCTAACTTCAAAACTAAGTTTAAAAATCGTTTTCATTTTTGGGGGGGTTTGAGACTTCTATGTGTAACATCTCTGGCTGTCCTAGAACTCTCTTTGTAGACCAGGCTGTCCTCAGACTCACAGAGATCCACCTGACTCTGCCTCCTGAGTGCTGGTATTAAAGACCACCATATAGCAATAAAACCTTCAACAGCAACTAAAACTGATTTTTTTTCTTTTTAGGCTTTTTGTTTTTGAGTGTCATGTTATTGTCAATAAGTGGTAAAGCACATGAAAAATAATAATAATTATGTCTTGCTACCAAAAGATATTTTAAAACTTAAATTGAGAAAATGTATATGATGATTACTTCACAGTGTTTGGCATAAAATAAGTGTCCAGTAAACACTAGGTGGTTACATCAGTTAGTTCTTAAGTTAGCTGCATAGTTAGAAAAGCCAGGGTTCCAAAATTTCTCCATAGATACCAAATAATTCAACTAAAATATTTTTGTTTTGAACTTTTAATGAAACCTTTTAAAATACATGGAACATAGATACTTGCTTTTTTTTTTTTTTTTTTTTTTTTGATGTGAATCTGCTTCTGAGGGCACTCTGATGCCAGTTTCCTGTGAAGTAGTAGCAGTAGCTCTGTGTTTCTCATTTGAAATGTAACTCTAAAATTTCTGATCAACGTGTAAGAATACAATAAGGTAACTCAAACTTTGAAGTTTCATATAATAAAAATAAAATTACTAAAATCTCTTTAAGCGCTTTCAGGTACACAATTGTGGAAAGCCAAGGGGGCTTATATAACTGAAGTAGAGTGAAATAAAATCAACTTCTTGACATGACAAGACTTGAAAATCTGAAGTCATGTTTTTGTTTGAGTAGCAACGGTTTGAAAATAGGAAACAAGATTTTCTGGTTGTGTGTGTTGCTCATGCTTCCTACATGGGTGACACCCAAGCATCCAAGCAAGTCTTGGTGTGTACCTCTTAGGTTGGGCTAATCTGTATACTGGGAGACATTTTTAGAACACTTTTAATTTGTAAAATTTACTGCCTGGTGTAGAATTAATTTTTTTGCATTTTCTTATTTTATTTTGTGAATGTTTTGCCTACACATATGTATATGCTCTATGTGTAAGCACCATACCTATGACAATCGGGTGTCGGATTCCTCGAACTACAGTTAGATTTCTAGGGCATTTCATACCCGAACTCCAGCACCTTTGTTAACAGACACTCCTATTAGGGTACTATCCCTGTGCTATCCCAAAAGCACTGGCATAGAATTTCTTGATTCAGTGTTTATGTCATATGATATTTTTCATTTTGTCACTATATTTCATAGGAGCATATTGCTAAAAACAAATTAGCCAAAACAAATGAGCAGTATAATGTACTTCACTTGACATTGCCAAGTCCCCACCATCTTCAGAACGTTGTTTCTGGGTGACTATTGCATCTCGTTTTTTAAGCTTCTCTAATCTCTTCATAGAAAACGCAGAATTTTATTTGTGTAAAACTTCCATCTGATCTGTACTTTCTTGCCATTGAATTTGACTGTGTCCATTCTCTTGCAATCAGTATTACACACACAGTGTCTATCCCTTCACCATACATCTGCTGAGGAATTGTTACTTAGAAAAGACTCTAAAGGTAATTTCTATGAGAAAAAAATATGAAAAACTATACTCAATCATACATATATTTTAGGTTTTTAGAGAAAAAAATTAATAAAATATAAACTATAAATTTCTTTAAAGCCCATAAAGAAGAAAGTGGTTGAGGTTCCTTAAAATGGAGTGGCAGGGTTAAGAGGCATTAATAGAAAGTGGAGAAAGACAGCAAATGGCTGTTAGTAGTGTAATACATGAGCTCTCAAATTATGCTGTAGTGATACTTTAAACTGATGTTTGTTGCATTAGCTGCATATTATGTTTTTCGGACATGATAGTTTTTGTTTTTAAGAATGATGGTCAGAAAACAAAGACTGCTGCTTTTTCATCTTTAATTTCAGCTGACTGGCAAACATAAATGTTTATCAGAACTGTATTTTTTACTTGGGTGAGCAGTTCTTACACATAAATATGTGGGGTTATATTTAGCAGGATCTGACATGTCCCCAAAGTCATATGAACTCCTTTGTCTTTGGTTGGGAAGTAAACATACAAGAGGGCTCATTCTGTCCTATAGTGTTATTTGATGGAAATTTAAAAAGGAAAGAAAAGAAACCCATCTTATTATAAACAGCTCAGTCCATTTGGAGTCTATGAATTCTACATTCATAGGTTAAATTGATAGCTGAACTAATATACAACATGAAAATACAGAGTAGGTCTTGAGGACATGGCTTCTCGACATTCATAGTACTTCTTTGAAGAATTGTATATGTTTTCATTGAATCATTGGAATTATTTAAATAGATAAGACATCCCCCCCCCAAAAAAAATTGGTTTCTTAAAAATGGAATGATATGGACTGCAGAACATGATGGTATATGCCTATAATTCTGACACTTGGGGATCATGAATTGAAGCTACACTAGGCTACAGGCTAAGACCTGTCAAGACAAAGGATTGTGTATTGTGGTGATGCGAGTTGTTGGAAGGAAGGGAAGTTCTTGGAGTATAGACTCTGCCTGTACTGTGGTTATTATTCACATCTTACACGTCTGTCTCTTCCACCTCCACTTGCAATAGGAAACTTGTTTGATTGTGTTTTGTTTTGTGAAATTGATACTATTGACTTGTGTAAACGCTTGCCAAAATTTAAGTTTAATATGAATAATATTAAACTAATTTCCTGGCTTATTTATCCAGGAACTTTCTGTTAAAATGATAAAGCTGTAAATTGCTCTTATTGTCAAGCTAGTATGACAGTGTAAGTGTTCAAACCTGCTTTGATAGAAGGGGTAGAAGCCATTATCATGGTAATCAGTATCTGACAGTTATCATATGGAATGCTAGGGTTGTTACTTTTACAGTTTGGAGTTGGTGAAGTATTGCTCTTCCATTGGGTTTTTTTATTTTTATTTTATTTTACTTTACATCGTCTTAATTCTCTCAGTTAATGTGTTCTTAGGAAATGATGAGTGGGTTTTCTAGCACACAATTATCTATTGAGTAGGTAGCATTCTACTTTTGTATACATGAATGCTTTTCATTTTACTCACCTAGTGTCCACTTGGCAAGAAGAGTTCTTCAGCTGGAAAAACAAAATTCATTAATTTTAAAGGATCTGGAACATCAAAAGGACCAAGTACGACAGCTTTCACAAGAGGTGAGTGGCCAGATCCGAAGACACAGAGAATCATGGCACTTGTTTGTCTGCATTTTTTGTTAATGCCTATAGTTATTTGCTGAGAAGTCTGAAAATAAGCTGGTTGCAAAATTATTTAAAACTTCTGAAATTCACTAAGTGTTGAAACTTCAGGATGGCAAAAGAGAAGGGAAGGGTAAGAAGAGTAAGCACCCAGGATGAGCAAGTTCAATGAGGCTGGACACAGAGCCTTAACTTCTGAGAATATGCTATGGCAAAGCAAGTTTGGAGAATATTATTGACATTAAGTTTGAATTTTCATGTTTCTGTTTGTTTTTGAAAAGCATTTTGGTTTGTTTTTTTTTTTACTACTTTTTGTTAAAATAAATTTCATACAATATATTTTGATCACGTCTTTTCCTCTCCCAGATTCTCTCCACAATTCTACTCACCCAACTTTATGTTTTTGGTCTCTCAAAAAAGAAAAAAAAAAAAAAAAAAAAAAAAAGGAAGGAAGGAAGGAAGAAAAGCAAAGAAAAATTAAATACAAAGACAAAAAATAGCAAAACAAATCAAAATGAAACAAAAGGCCCATAGAAAATAGCATTGAGTTTGTTTTGTGTTTGCCAACTACACCTTGTAGTAGGGGGTTTCTGGCCTGGACTTGCAGGCCTAGCCTCAAGGTTTAGACCCACAATCCATAGACACACAGAGACACACAGATGCTTATAATAGTTTTAGGCTGATCGGCCTAAGGCCCAGGCATATAACTTGCTAACTCTTTACCCTTAATCTAACCCATGACTCTTATCCTGTTCAGCCATGTGGCTCGTTACCTTTTCTCAGAGAAGCATAGTTGTCCTCTGCTTCTTCTGGCTTCTCTCTGCATTCTGCTCTGTTCTTCCTGTTCCTAGAGTCTTCTTAGTCTGGTAGCCCCACCCATACTTCCTGTCTGCTTTTGGCCAATCAGCGCTTTTTATTAAACTCATAGGCGGGGACAATTATTTACAATGGAACAACATAATCTCCCTATAACACCTGGCATGGGGCCTACACACCTGGCATGGGGCCTACACGGAGTGTGATTTAGGATCTCCCAACAGCCTTTATGAATGGGGTTGGCCATTCCCCCTTCAGGAGCCTGGGACCCTGGATAAGCATCTTCCAACCTTATCAGCTGACACCTGAATCCCACCACACCAGTGAGACCCCATTAGAAAGAATCTTTCTTCCTTTACCACTGTGTATCAGTCACAGATCATTTCTTGGTTAGGGGTAAGAATGGACCTCTGTCTTTGGGTTACTATTGCTGTGAAGAAGCACCATGACCAAAGCAACTTGAGAAGAAAATTGGCTTATGCTCCGCATCATTGGTCATTATCATCACGATGCAACATGATGGCATGCAGGAAGATACGGTGTTAGAACTGAAAGTACTACATCATGATAGGCAGGCAGTAGGAAGTAGTCTGTCTCATTGGCATGGCTTAAGCATACCTAAGACCTCAAAGCCCACCTCCACAATGACACACTTTCTCCAACAAAACCACACCTCCTAATAGTACCACGACCTTTGGGGACCATTTTTTTCCCAAATCACCACATTCCATCCCCTGGCCTCCAAAGGCTTGTAGTCAACGCAAACCTTGTGTCGTAATGCAAAATTGCATTCAGTTCAAAAGGTCCTCATGTCTATAACAATTTCAGACTTATCTAAAAGTCTAAATCCAAAGTCTTTTCTGAGATTCATGCAATCTCTTAACTGTAATCCCCTATAAAATTAAACTTAAAAAATCCGTATTATATATTTCCAGTATATAATGACACAGGATATACATTACTACTACAAAACACAGGGAAGAGAGCCTAGGGACGAAATAATGGACCAAAGCAAAATGAAAAACCACCTGGCCAAACTCCAAACTCTGTATCTTCCTCTCCAACTCCTTTCAGCTCTGTTGACTCCAACACACTTCTCTCTCTTGGGCTAGTTCTATTCCCTGTTAGCAGCTCTCCTTGACAGGTACTCTGCAGCTCTGGCATCTGCAACATCTTGGGCAATTCAGGCTTCAACTTCATAGCTTCACACAATGGCCTTTGTAGGCCTACATTCAGGGACACCCCTGACACATGCCTGGCCTCAGTGGCTTTCCTTAGTTTTGGAGGCAAATTCTATAGCCCTTTTCTTCTGTCTTTAACTCTGAAGCCACATGGGTAAAGCTGCTAAGTTTTGCTGCTTGTTGGGGCTGGAACATGGCCCCTTGTTCAGTTCTTCACCAGCCTTCTGTTTTCAGTAGTTTCCTTCACTGCCTACGCTTGCTTGTTCTGGGACTTGCTCTATAGACTAAGCTAGCCTCACACTCAGAGATCCACCAGCCTCTGCCTAACTCGTTACAGGTGTGCACCACCACACCCAACTTTAAGCTTTTCTTTGATTACTTCTGCAAGTTGGAAACTTAGTTGGGTGAGATCTTGCCCTGAGATCACCATTTCCTTTTTTCTGTTATTCCATTTCTTAGTCTATTTATTCTTTTGAACACAAGGTTTAGCTGTTTCTCTTCTTGGTGCTTCTTTTCTCAATGTGTACATTTTGTATTTTTATTTGCTCAGCTTACTTCTTTTCATGATAAATCTTCATCAGAGTTACCGCTAATAACCATATGACAGTCTATAGTAGGCTGTTCTGAGATTTTTCTCTGCCAACAAAATTAATCAAAATTCTTCAGAATTAATTAAAACTCAAGCAAACTCTTCAGACAAGGACAAAAAGCAGTCATATTCTTCACCAAAATATCACAAGAACAGTTTCTAGGCAACATACTAAAATTCTTCTCTGAAATCTTTTCAGCCTTCAGTGGAATGCCAGTTCAAACCACTCACAGTGCCAACCACTGTCTTTCATGTTCCTGCTGATATGACCCATTAAGCAGCACTTAAAGCATCCCACTGCTTTCCTAACCCAAAGTACTAAAGCCCAAATTCCTCCAAACAAAAACACTGTCAGTCCTATCACAGTAGTACCCCAGTCTCTGGTACCAACTTCTATCTTAGTTAAAATTTCAATTGGAATGGCTTCCGTTATCCTCATGGTGGGGACATGGTGACATGCATGCACACGTAGTGCAGGTAACAGAAAGTGGTCTGATCTCATTGGGCATAGTTTAAGCATATATGACACCTCAAAGCTGGCCTTCACAGTGACACACTTCTGCCAATAAGATGACACGTACACCAACAAGGCACACCTTCTAATTAATGCCTTGGGGCCATTTTCTTTCAAACCACCACATACATCGTCCAGTTCAGTGTGCATCTATGAGCTCATACAGAGGCAATATAAAGTAACTATTGGTGAGCATTTGAGTGTGTGTTTCTTTGTCTTTAATAGAATTGTTCTTGTATATATCTATTCATTTTAATTTTGGTTCCATTTAACAATCACCTAACAAAATCCTGCAAATTTACTATTGCTACAAGCCATTTCCAGCACACTCCTAAGTACAAACATAAATAAAATAATCAAAAGAAACTAGCTATGGTGGCTCACATATAATCTCACTCACATTAGGCAAAGGCAGGAAGATAATTAAGCCAGCCTAGGGTGCTAAGAGAAACCCATGTCAAGGAAAAAAAAATAATAATCAAAAAGGAAGAAAGTCCTTTCCAGCCCTTGGGAGGCTGATGCAGGAGTATTTCTGTGAGTTTGAGACCAGCATAGGGCCAGGGCTCCTTTTCTAGTTTCCTTCCTGTTAGGGTGATAAAGTGAGGGAGGAGAATGCCATAGTTGGCTTACAGGTTAGTCTTGCATTGAGGAAAACCAAAGCAGAAGCTGGAAGGCAGGAACTGTAGCATAGACCATAGAGAGTACTGCTTACTGGCTGGCTTTGACCTTATGTTCAGCTACATTTCTCATACAGCCCAGGCCCACCTCCCTACAGATGGTATTGCTCACAGTAAGCTGGACCTTTTTCCATCAGTTTGCAATCGAGAAAGTGATCGCAGACTTTTCTGCAGCCAATTAGATGGAGGCAGCACATCAGTTAAGGTTCCCTCTTCTAAGGTGTATCAAGTTGATAACCTTGATTAACCATCACAGATACATAATGAGACTATCTCAAAAAAGCCTGAGGGGGAAAACTGGTTTATTTTATCAAATGTGTAGACATTAGACCATTATATAATATGAGATCCTTCTTTTTTAATTTCATAGTCAAGACTTTTTCAAAATAAAATGTTAAAAATATTCATATAGCTGTACATGTGTACATCTTTATACTATAAAAACCACCTTCTTGAGCACCTGTTAATTTATATATAATATATAATATTTATGTTTTACTTTTATCCATTCTAATATGTGCACTGGTATCTCACTATACTTTCCTATTTTGCATTTTCCTAATATCTACTGATAATTGAGCATTTATTCAATTGAGAGTCTTTGTCTTCCATTTATCTTCTTGGGTGGGGAAAGTGCTCACATTTTTGTCTCCCTTATCAGACTGTCTTCTTACTGAGTTTTGAACATCATTTGTGCAGTCTAGATACAGGTCTTTTATTGTTTCACAAAACTTTCTGTCCCCTGATGATACCTTCTGAAGAGATGTTTAGTGAAGTATGATGTATTGCCACATTCCTCTATAGACGTCTAATAAAATATCTTTGCCTAATCTAGTGTCACAAGGATTTTTGTCTACACAATAATAGTTTTAGGCCCATGATCCATTTGGGGGGGGTTGTTTTTTGTTTTTTTGGGGGGGGGTGTTGTTTGTTTGGTTGGTTTGGTTTTTTTGTTTTGTTTTGTTTTGTTTTTTGTTTTTTATGTGAAGTAGAAAACACAGATTGAAATTCACAGGCTTTCACATGGAAACCCAACTGTTCTGTCACTTGTTGGTGATCAGTCAGTCATTCACAGATCAGTTTATGTCTGAATTTTGTTAATTCCTGGACAACAAAAATAGTTGCTATGGTTTTGAGATTGCATTAAATCTATAAATAAAGTGGAGAAAAATGGGCTATGGATGTGCCTCAGATAGCCTAGCATGGACTAATTCCTGGGGTCAGTCTACAGCATGGAAAGAACAGAAGAGTAGTCAGAGAAGGGCAGAGCACTAGACTAGGGAGCTGACAGCCCAGAACTGGTAGGCCCTCAGACACATGAACTCACTGCTCTTATTTATGACGTCATTAATTTTTGTAGCACTGTTACCTTTTAACTTTTGGTAATGTCAGCAAGGTGTGTTTTCTATCCGTCTTTTAACCAGTACAATAAAATGTATGCTACTGTAAGTCGGGTTGTAATTTAATCTATTTACTGATATTGTTACTTACGGCAGCCATCTTGTTATTTTGTCTATACTATTCGTTCTTTATACTCTTGTCCTTCTTCCTACGTTTATTTGAGTTAATATTTTATCATTTCACTTTATTGTTGCTTACAATTTTGTAATGGTTGAGGTTGGCTTACATATTATTATATATCCCATCTAGTCTTGGTGTTTTTTGTTGTCACATATCTTATTTGTATATATATGAATACCACAGTTTATTGACATTATTGTTAAATAGTTTAGAAATCCTGTGAAGAGAAATGTTAGTATGAAGAAAAGACTATATTTAATCAATAGTTAATCACCCTTGGTACTGAGTCTCGGATACTATCCTTATGTTTATGGTCTTTATTTTTAATTAATTATTTAATGTGTATGGATGTTTTTTCTGCATGTATAAGTTCATCATGGAACTGGATCTCCTGAAATTGTTATTACAGGTGGTATGAGCCACACTGTGGGTTTTGGAAGTCAAATCTGGGTCTTCTACAAGAGGAACAAGTGCTCTTAACTGCTAAGCTTGTGTTCCGCGCTTACACACATGCACACTTCTTTCTTTTAATTTTATTTTTATTTTATGTGCATTGGTGTTTTGCCCACATGTATATCTGTGTGAGGATTTTAGATCTCCTTGAACAGGAGCTATAGACAGTTGTGAGCTGCCATATGGGTGCTGGGAATTGAGCCCAGGTCCTTTGAAATATCAGCAAGTTCTCTTAACCCTGAGCCATCTCTCTCTCTCTCTCTCTCTCTCTCTCTCTCTCTCTCTCTCTCTCTCTCTCTCTCTCTCTCTCTCTCTCTCTCTCTCACACACACACACACACACACACACACACACACTTCTTTTTTGAGACATTTCTTCCCGAATATTCAAATTCAGTATGTGGCCAAAGATGACCTTGAGTTCCCTGTCCCCAGTTCCTAAACTCCTGTGACTTTTGCTTCTAGCTTCTGCAATCTATTGTGGTGGTGGTGGATAAGGAGGTGGGGGAGCTGGTAGTGGTAAAATGCAGATAGCTTAGATTCATCAGTTAAACCATTTTTAAATTCAGTGTATAGCCTCTGGCATGTTTGCAGTGTTGTATATTCATCATCACCATCTCATTATCGACTAATTTCATCACTCTAGACCAAAACTTCTACTTCCTGAGCAGTCATCCCCCATTCTCATCTCTTCCTACCTCTAGGGTGCACTTAATGTACAGTCTGTCCTTCTCCATAGATTTCCTTATTTTATATAGTCCATATAAATGGAATTATACAGCCTGTCACCTTTGCATCTGGTGTCTTTCATTTCCTATAATACCTTCAAAATCCATTGACATTGCAATCATTTTCCATTATACTAACCAGGTCAAGGTCTTTTTGTTTCTACCATATATATATGGATTTATTAGTGTGGTTTGCAGGCTGTGGTCTGAGTAATCTAACAGTGGGTATCTCTTGATGGAAAAGTCCATGAGACTAGATGTCATACCATTCCCAATCTGATGGATTCCCAGTGGAGTCCTAGAGAGCTATGGCTTTTAGTCTTCATTAAAGTCACAAAAACGTAGGTTCTGTTATCAGTGAAGAAGAACCTGAGCAGCAGAGTAGGTGAACCTGCCAGCAAGAGTAAGGACAAGCAGGCAAGAAGCAAGTGCTTCCTTTGTCTCCTTTTAGATGAGCTGCACCAGAAGTTGTGGCCCAGATTTAGAGTAGGTTTTCCTATCTAATGTTCCAATGAAGAAAATGCTTCAGAGTCATGCTCTTTCTTAGAATTTAGTTGATTACAAATGTCTTCTGATTGACAAACAAAATTAGCCATGCTTGCCAGTTGCCTTTCTTAATTCTAGCCACCTTTGTGGGTATGAAATTGTAGCTCACTATGACTTTGGTTTGAAGTTTCAGTAATGACTAAGGGCGGCATATTTGCAGCTCTTCTTGACCATTTCTGTATCCATAGAGAAATGGTCAGACTATGACTAAACATTTAAGAAATAAAAAGATGACTGTGAACACAATTGAATGACAAAGCATGTTCCTAAAGTGTGCAAGGCCTCGAGTTCAGTTACGATCCAGGGAAGCAGGGAGAAGAGGGGGCTGGGCAAAGTCAGGGAGTGTGAAGCTGATGTCCTTGCTTTAGTCTGTTCTCAACGTTGAGGATAAGACACATTGGGTAACTTATATAGAGTAAGGGAGTATGATGGCTGGGAGTAGAAAATCATGGAGCTACATCTTATTGCTGCATGGTGGCTGAAGGCCTCGCAGGTAGAAGGGAGCCATATTTACTCTTGTTTGCCACTCCTGGGATAAAGACTGCAGTATTTTGATGAAGGCTCTGTGGTCTCATCACCTCTTAAATTTCCAAACCCATTGTGTTTGTGGTTGTTATTCATGTGTTTGTTATTGTGCTGAGGATAGAACCCAGGCAAAAGTTTGACCATGAGCTACATCCCTAACCCAGATCCTGCCTATCAATACTTCATTGCAGTATGAGTTAACAAGGGGCTCTCAACCATAGCAATAAGTTTACAGCTCACCTTCTCTGCTGTCTAGTTGCATCTTTTGAGCTTGATATTGTCATTATTGATTGGCAGGAGTTCTTTGTGTGTTCTGGACTACAGACCTGTAGCAGATAAGTGATTGCGCATACATTCTCCTAGATTGCATATTGTCTTGCACCTTCTTGTGACCAACTGTTCCTTGATACATGATTTTTTTATTTTGATAAAGTCCAATTTGTCATTTTTATGTTTTATGATTCATCAGGTTTTTAATTCCCAGGTGAAACTCACATGTCATTAATCATTGTAAAGTGAATCATCTTCTATTTTTCAGAGTATGATGAAATCACTTCTATCTAGTTCGAAGATGTTTTTATCACCATATAATAAAACCTGTACTAACTAAACAATCAGTTCCCCCTCCCCTTCGCCCCCAGCTCTGACAGCCTTCAGTCTATTTGCGGTCTTTTTGCTTCTGTGCATTTACCTACTTAGCACAGTCAGTTAAATGGGCTCATGCAGGATCTGAGCTTTTGTGTCTAGTTTTTCTTTTTACTGAACATACTATTTTCTATGTCCATCTAAATTGGTAACCTTGTAATTTGTGCTGTTTTATCAATAAGTAATGCTCTATTATGTGCATTTATATATTTACCATAGGCTGTTTATTCATTTAGTGCTAAACATTTGGGCTCTTTGTATTATTCAGCTGTTTATGCTGTATGCATCAGGAACAATAAAATGTTTGAATCCCCTTTTTAGTCCAGCAGAAATGGGGTTTCTGGGCTTTTTGTTGTTGTTGATTTGTTTGGGGAAAGATGGTTTGCCCAGGTAAAATTTGCAGTTAGCTGGACCTGGCAATTTAGGCCTATAGTTTTACTACTCAAGAATAACTGTAATTACAACTGGATCACACAGAGAGTTTAAAGCCAGACTCAGCAACTCAGTAAGGCTGTGTCTAAAAGATTTTAAGAAATAAAAAGGGGACTGAGATACAGTTGAGTAACAAAGCATGTTCCTAACATGTGCTATTGCAATAAATCTCACTTGCAATATACCAAATATGAGATTAATATTTATTGGAGGGCATTTTAACACTCACGATTACAAGTTAAACCTTAGGATGATTTCGTGGTGATAGGACGATCCAGACGATGGATGCTGATCCAATCTCCAAGAAAGCAGGAACAAAACAGAGCGCTCAAGATTCCAGTAGCCCCTTTTGAACAGGGCTGGCCACACCCCCTTCAGGCTCCCAGGACTCTAGAGACATGCCTCCCACCTTATCAGTTAACACTTGACTCCCACCACAAGGTGCAAGGCCCCAAGTTCAGTTCCCATCCCCGTCCAGAGCAGCAGGGAGAAGAGGGTTAGGAAAAGTCAGGGAGTGTGGAGCTGACTTCCCTGTGTCTATATCGTGTGCAGTTTTCAGAGTATCTGCCAAGACTGTTCTCCTGACCTCAAACACATTAAAATTTCAGTCTCTTTAAGATATCCAATCTATTTTAAAAGTTCAAGTCTTTCAGCTGTAGGCTCCTTTAAAAATCAAAATTAAATACTTTGTTCAAGAAGAAAGAACCAGGGCATTGTCACAACCTGAACTCAGCAAAACCAAACATCAACAATATAAATAACTCAGTGTCCAATTATCTGGAATTCAGTCATGATCTTCTGTACTCCTCCTAATGACTTGGGTCACTTTTCCAGTTCTACTCTCTACAGTATATACAGCTTGCCCTCTAGGCTTGAGCTGGCTCCACTCTAGTGCTTTACTGCTGTTCTTGGTGGTTTTCCGTAGTCCTGGCATTTCTAAAATGCTGTAGCTGGGCTCTGCTTTCACCAATAGCCTCTCCTAGGCTCTCTTCATGGTGCCAAGACTCAACTTTTTGCATGACCCCTGCAGTCCTAGACCTTCAATTGTCATTGAGTCTGCACCTTCGCCAGTGGCCTTTCCTGGTCTTTCATAGTGCCAAGCCTCAGCTGCTCTCCAGGACCTCTTTATGCCTTCAAAACCAGTACTACCACCTGGGTGACTCTTACACATTACCAAATGTGGCTGACAGCATGAGGTACAACCTTGGCCATCTCTGGAACACAGCTTTTCTGCTCTCAGGAAAGACTTCCAAGAAGATTTCACCTCAGTGATTTTTTGGTCTCTTCTTAATCACTGCTAATTTCTTAGCTCCAGCTGACCAGCAAGTACCTCAGCAAAGCAAAATTTTGCTTTAGTAGTTCTGGTATCTTGTTAATCACGGCTGATCCTTCAGCCCCAGCTAACTAGAACCACAGAAACTTAATTCAAACTAATAAATGCCCTTGGTAGATTCTTTATACTTCCCTCTGAAATTCACAAGTCAGGCCTCCATCCTCTGTACTGCTCTTAACATTCTTATCTTCCAAGTTCCCACAGAATAGACCACAGAGCTATTATCACTCAATGGCTCTTTTAGCCCAACGTTTGAAAGTCCTCCTACAATCCTCCCAAAAACATGGTCAGGTCTGTCATAGCAATACCCTACTCCTGGTACCAATTTGTGTTAGTTAGGGTTTCTATTCCTGTAATGAAACACCAAGACCAAAAATCAAGTTGGGAGGAAACAGGTAATTTGGCTCACACTTCAGCATTGCTGTTCATCACTGAAGGAAGTCAGAACAGGAACTCAAAACATGGCAGGATCCTGGAGGCACGGGAGCCATGGAAGGGAGCAGCTTACTGGTTTGCCTCCCATATGTTGCTCAGCCCACCTTCTAGAGCCCAAGACAATCAGCACGAGGATGGCACTATCCACCATGGGATAGTCCCTCCCCCATTAATCACTAAAAGAAAAAATGCCTTACAGTTAAATCTCATCAAGACATTTCTTCAACTGAGGCTCCTTCCCTCTGATGACTTTAACTTGTGTCAAGTTGACACGCAAAACCAGCCATTACAGACATGTTCTCCTGACCTTTGTTCCTCACTAGGTCGTGTGACATTCCTTTAGCTGCTTTGTAGATTGTCCTTCTGTCATTGACCTAGAACAATTTGATGATGATAGGTATGCTGTAGTTTCTTTATGTTTGCCCTGCTTGGGTTTTGTTGAATTTCTTTTACATGAGTTCAGTAAATTAGTAAATGTACTTCTTTCTCCTATCATCTGTTTTGGTGGGAACTCCAGGTGGCATGTATGATTGCTTTAAGTCATCCTCAGCAGGGCTAATACTGTACTATATGTTTTCAGCCTTTGTTCTGCTTGTGATCTTATGTCATTTCTTCTGTAGTGTCACATTCTCTAGTGTTCCTTCACAGCCTCTAAACTGCCATTAATCTAACCTAGGATCTTTTTTTTAATTTTCCAGAGACAGGGTTTCTCTATATAACAGTCCCGATTGTCCTAGAACTCGCTCTATAGACCAGGCTGGCCTGGAACTCACAGAGATATCTACCTGCCTCCACATTCTGAGTGCTGGGATTAAAGGCGTGAACAACCATTGCCCATCTATCTATCCTAGTATCTGCTCATCTCAGATACTGACTTACAGTTCTGAAAGTCCAATTTGCACCTTTATAGAGCTTCTAAGTCCCTAATTAACATTCTTAAACCAACCTTTTGGGGGATGTAATTTTTTCACTTTTATCTTTGAAGGTTTCTTAGTACTTGACAGTTTTGTACATGTTTATAAAGCATTCAAATCATATTCATTCGCCTTACCTGCTCCCATCTCCGCTGACAATCTTTTTCACAAAAGGCTCCCTGCTTTCATATCTTGTGTGTGTTTTTGTGTGCATATGTATTTGTTCATGTTTGCATGTGTATGTTAGGTGTGTGTATATGTGTGTGTAGGCAGGCCTGCATGTCCATCACACTAAGAATAACCATGACTGCCTGCATGGGCATGGATGGGGAGCTATCCATTAGAATGTGGATGACTCATTAGTGACTGTGACTGAAGATCAAGATACTCCCTGCCACATTAGCTATCCATTACCAACAGCTCCCTAGGAAGGCACAGGATTCCTGAGCCCCTTCTCCATCCCTGACTAAGTGTTGTTGGGCCCAGGCTTGGGCAGGCCCTGCACTGACAACAGCTGCTGTGAGTTCAAGAGTACAATAGCCATGCCATGCCCAGAACACAGCATCCACAGTCCTCATCCACATGCCCTCACTCTTACATTCTTCTCCAACTTCCTTAGTGTTCCCTGAGCTTTAGAGCAGGTAATATAGCTGTGTCATTTAGTGGTTAAGTACTCCATTGCTCCTTTCTGAAGGGAAATGGTATAAGGGGGTTGGGAACCTGAGAGAAGAAATCTATTTTCAATTAAAAAAACAAAAGCCACTCAGAAATCTCAGTGCCTCGACTGGCTATGACTCTGCATTAACAACTCTGTTCAATTCATGAGGAAGCTTCCCTGATATGTCTTAAAACAACACAAGTTGTGTCTGTGCAGCTATTCAAGAGAAAGCTTGACAACCTGTCTGTTTAGCAAAACAAAGGCATGTGACACCCCAACTGTGCTGGTTTCTTTATGTCAGCCTGACACAAGCTAAAGTCATCTGAGAGGAGGTAACCTTAATTAAGAAAAGGCCTCCATAAGATGAGGCTGTCGGCGAGCCTATAGGGCATTTCTCAATTAGTGATTGGTGGAGGAGGGCCCAGCCCATTGTGGTGGTGAGCTAGTGGTGCTGGAGTCTATAAGAAAACAAGCTTAGCTAGCCAATAAGCAGCACCTATCCAGGTTCCCGCTCTCCCTGATCTCGCTAATTTTGATTATAAACTTTTATGTGGAGCTGTGAGCAAAATAAACTCTTCCTCCCCCAGTTGCTTTGGCCATGGTGTTTCATCACAGCAAGAGTAGCCAGCCCTAACTAAGACAAAGCCATAGACCTTTGACTAGGGCCACAGCACCCAGCATGAACTCTCTCCTGTGGAGTAGGCCTCATATCCAGTCAGAACATAGTTGCTTACCCTCATTCAACAGTCTTGCCATTATTGTACTAGCAGGTAGATCTTGTTTTCCAAGTCACTAGATAGCACACAAAGACTACAGCTGCATAAGAACAGTGATGGCTCTTCTCCCTGGCGACCTACATAGTAACTTAATGGCAGTATGAAAGCTAGTCAGCAAGGGAGGGGTCATTTCCATGTCCTGCAACCATAGTGCTGTGTATTCACCAACATTATGAGGCTCTTATCATTTAGGTCGGGTGGACATCCCAGAGCAATACTGGAATTTTCATTTACTATCTCATAGATTCTTGAATCAGCTTTATCCACCTATGCAGACGATCTCCATTCAAGCTCCTTTTTAAAACTAGCTCATAGATTCTTAGATTCCCAGACGGCTTCTTCATTCAGCCTCAGCTTTGGTTTCCCCTTCTCTACCTCATCCTTCCTTTTCTCCATTGCTCTGCCCCATCCTTGTTGAACCATTGCAACCCCCAGAATTTTCTCTCTATTTTCATGTCACGTGTGTTCCCACCTACTGAAGGCCTCCCTCATGGCTCTTTTCTAGCACTTTGGTCTCTAAAGAGATTCCAAATCAAACACTGGAATCTAAAAGTTGGAAACTGTGATCCACACACAGAAGAAAACATGTGGCATTTGTTTTTCTGTATGTGGATAACCTCACTTAGTATATTTTCCATTTCCATCCATTTTCCTGCAGATTTCTTTTACATCTAACTAAAATTGCATTACATATTAGAGCTGAGTTTTTATTTTTCATTCATCTGTTGATGACAGGGAGTACAAATATCTCTGTAATGCAGTGTGGACTTCCGTGGGCATGTGCCAAGAGTGGTCACCTAAATCATATAGTAGTGCTATGCTTCCTTCTCAGAGAAAGCTGCAGACAGATCTCCACTGAGTCTGTGCCAGTCTACACTCTGACCAGTGGTATGTGAGTGCTCCTCTTTCCTGACGTCTTCACCAGCATTTGTTGTCATGTATTTCCTTCATGGCTGAGATGAAGCCCATTCCTACTGCTGTCAGTGTGAATCCTGATGGCTAAGAACGCTAAACATTAGCCACTGGTGTGTTTTTATTGAGAATTCTCTGTCCATTTCTGTAGCCCGTTTTTGTTTTTTTTGTTTTTTTTTTTTAATTCTCCTATGACATTGCACAAAATCTATTTAGTATATAATAAAACCCTGAGCCAGATATTGGGGAAAAGCTGAAATATCAGACAGATGGGGAACAAACCACAGGCAATTCTCAGCCTGCGAACTCTTCAGGCCAAACTCCTGTCTCCATGAGTCCTCAGATTGACTGGCGAGCAAGCCAAGGGGAAACCTTCTGCCTTCTCCTCCCTATCTCAATTCCTGGATCAACTTTCCTAGAGCTAGGATTAAAGGTGAGTGCCACCACTGCCTGGCTCTCTTTGCCTTTGACCTCACAGAGATCCAGAAGATCTGCCTTCCAAGTTATGGTATTAAAGGTGTGGGTGACTCTGTCCTCTGATATTCCGTACTATTTTTATTAAATATAAAATATATCACCACACTATACAGCACCTTCCAACTAAAGTTTCAGCTCCCAGTACTCCCCTGACCTCCCCTCCTCTGTGTCTCTTCAGGAAAGTGCAGGCCTCCCAGGGATATCAGCTGAACGTGGCATAACAAGTTTTAATAAGACTAGGCACAAACCCTCAAATAAAGGCTTGAAAAGGCAACCCAGTAGGAAGATAAGAGTCTCAAGAGCAGACAAAAGAGTCAGATCCCCCCACTCCCACTGATAGGAGGCCCACAAGAACAGCAAGCTACACAACCATAACATATATTCAGTGGACCTGTTTAGACCCATAGGCTCTTTGTCAGTTCAGTCTATGTGAGCCACTATGAGCCCTGCTCAGTTGATTCTGTGGGCTGTGTTTTCATGGTGTCCTTAACCCCTCCGGCTCCTATAATCCTTCCTCCCCCTCTTCCACAGAGTTTCCCAAACTCTGCTTAATGCTTGGATGCTTGGCTGTGGGTCTTTGAATCTGGATGAAGCCTCCCTGATGACAGTTGGGCTAGACATTGGTAATGAGTATAGCAGACTGTCGTCAGGAATGATTCCATTTACTTTTTTGTTGTTGTTGTTAGTTGTTTTAGTTCTATCCTAGATCTCTGGGGCTGTTTAGCCTCTGATTCCTGTCCATCCAGTCAGGGCCCAGCATGGGCTCCCTCTTGAGGTGTGGCCCTTAAATTCCAGCCATTTGTTGACCACTCCCACAAGTTCTGTGCCACCATACCCCAGCATATTTTGCAGGCAGTACAAATTGTAGGTTGAAGGTTTTGTGGCTGGGTTGGTGGTGACTCGGTCCCACCACTAGAAGCCTTGCCTGGTTACAAAACATGACCATTTCAGGGTCCATATCCCCCATTACTTGGAGTCTGCACTAGGGTCACCCTAGCAGATTCTGGGGAGTTTCCACTGCATTAGGTTTCCACATCACCCTCTAAAGGCCCCCAGTTCCAGTCATCTTTCCCAATACCCCATGTTCCTATTCCATCCCCACCCGCCCCAAGTCCAACTGCAAAATCTCTTGTATTTCTCCTTCCCAGGGAGATCCTTGCAGCCCTTCTTAAGGCCGCCTTGTTACTTAGCCTCTCTGAGTCTATGGATTGTCACATGTTTATCCTTTAACAGCTAATGTCCACTTATAAATGAATATGTACCATGTTTGGGTCTGGGTTACCTCACTCAAGGTGGGTTTTTTTTTTTTTCTGTTTCCCATTTGCCTTCAAATTTCATGATGCTATTTTTTAACAACTAATTAATATTCCATTATGTAAATAATACTGTGGGGGGGGTTGTTTTGAATTTTCATTCTTCATTTGAGAGACATCGGGTTGCTTCCAGTTTCTGGATATTATGAATAAAGCTGTCTAGAGCCTATTTTCAGACTTCATTTTCTCTATCATAAACACAGTCACAATATTGTTTTTGATATATTTGTGAATGGGTTTTATTATTATGTAATTTTTGGTTGGGTTAAGCTAAGTCCATTTACTTCATGAATTACATTGTCATCCTTCTTTGCATATAGTAAATCTGTGTGTGCATATGAATGTATGATATATATGTATGTGTGTGTGTGTGTGTGTGTGTGTGTGTGTGTGTGTGTAGGTATATGCATGCCATTGTGCATATGATTATCAAAGGATAGCCTTGGATGTCAGTTCTCACCGTTCTACCTTGTTTGAGACACATTCCCTTTTTGTTTGTCCACTGCTGTATATTCCAGACTAGTTGGCCCTTAAGCTTCCAGGGACTCTCCTGTCTTGCCATAGAAAAACTGAATTCCAGATACATGTCACTGCTCTCAGATTTTGTGTGTTGTGGAAACTTGAATTCAAATGTTGACATTACGTGACAAGCACATTGAACCATCTCCACAGCCTGATGTGAAATTTTTAGGGCAGAGCAAGGTATCTGTGTTACAGTAAGTACGGATATATATCATAATATATTTGTCACAGTCCAAAAATTATAAGAATGGAGCCAAAATTCTATGTTGAAGTGTCAGTGTAGAAAGAACTACTTCCGGTTCAGTTTTGATCTTGATGTAAAACAAAATGTACAGCCAAACTTAATGAAGTGGCACACCAGCAGTCCTACCCACTCATGACATTGAAGAAGGAACCACTTGAGCCCAGGAATCCTGTCTTTTATAAGTAGATACCCAGGCATGGTAGCACATACCTATAATCCTCCCACTTGAGGGTAGAAGCAAGAGGTTCATCCTTTGCTATGTGCCAAATTTGAGGCCAGCCTGGGCTTCTGTGAGACCCTGCCTTTAAAAAGACAAACATAAACGTTGTAAAATCTACCAAGAGAAGGCTTTGGGAGAGATGGCAGATGGAATCTGAGGAAGGCTGGTAGAAAAGGTGAGGCCTGCTAGCAGGAAGGGAGGCAGGGTAAGGCTGAGAAGGTAAGAGAAAGGTGGGGAGAGGTGGGGAGAGCAGGGAGAGGGGGCCAGGGTGCAGTGGCTCACTTTCCAAGGAGACAGCCATGGCCAGTTTCTACCACTTGTGATTCCCCAGTCCTGCTGCCACTTTGTCCTAATACACATGGAAAGCAGCTTTTCCAGAGAGAGGTTCTAAGGTGCCCATCTTAGCAAGATTCACAGAGCTTCCACTCTTGTCCTGGGAAGGAGTTTGGGAGCTAGTGTTCTCTGTATAACATGTGGAGCTGGCACCAGGGATGTCATGAACAAGATAGGAGTGTTCCATTAAATTGGTGACTCATGACAAGTTTTGAAGAAGAATTTGTGAAATAAAGAGAGTGTCAGGACAAACAATTCACAGGAACTGTCTTACAGCACCAGAATGAGCCTTTAATGAGGTTACATAATCATTAACATTGTTCCTCTATCTCTTGTGTTTGGAGGCTGTTCTTAGGGGAGACTTTATTAAAAGTAACATTTGCTTTAATAATGATGAACAGAACTGGACATGTGGCCAGGTAGTAGAATATCTGATGCACATGTGCCTGTTCCTTTGATCCCCAGCAACCCAGAAACCAGGCATGGTGGCATCTGCCTATAATCCCAGGATTTGTGGGTGGCAGCAGGAGGATGAGGAGCTCAAGATTACCCTCAGCTCCATCCTGAGTTTGAGGCCTGCCGGGGTCACCATGCCTTAAGATAACTAATAGATAAAGATGAACACGTATGCTTATCTTCCATCAGACGGGTTAATAGACCATAAGGACAAACGTTCACCATTACTGCAGTAGCAGGTCTCTGTCAGACCTTGTGAAATGTTTAAACCAAGAAGTCCTCAAGCTGATATGGTGGCACTTGTCTACAATACCAGCCCTCAAGGCTAAGACAGAAAACCATATGTTCAAAGGCTGCCTGGCTTCTATAGCAAGACAATTGTTTTTAAACAAACAAATAAAGAAAATAGCAGTGCCCCAAAAGAAATCTTGATTATGGTCCATTCTTGAAAAATATCAGTTATCCTAAGTCAACATCCTCGTACCCAAATCTTAAATTGCTATACAGTAAGCCATTTTAAAAATAAATTTCTTGAGGCTAGAGAAATGGAGAGTACTTGTTGCTCTTGCTGAGGACCCAGGTTCATTTCCCAGCACAATCAATTGTAGTTCACAATCAGTCATCTGTAACTCTAGTTTCAGAGAACTTGATACCCTCTTCTAACCTCTGCAGACACCAAACATGCATGTGATACACATATAAGAAGCAATTTTAATTTTTTTTCACAATTCCAAACATGAATTTCTCAGGAGGAGCTTTGAAAGAAGAGGAAATTTCTAACAAAGTTGGAATTCTCATCTCAGCTCTCCCAGACCTTTCCTTCCCATTACATTTGTACTTTATACTCTACAAGACACAGTATCATAAATACTCTGTATTTTTCAGTTTCTCAAGCCCCTTGTGGCTCACTGTTTCTGTGTTGAGCCTTGAACCTAACCAAGCACCTGAGCACTCCCAACTCACTAGCACACTCCATTTTCTGACTACGAAATGTATCTACCAGGTGCTTCTTGGCATGTGTAGAATTTTACAACATAGCAGGTATTCTGTAAAGATTTAACAGAAGAAAAAAAGAGAGAGAGAAGAGCCTTATGAAAATGCACCAAAAACTTCTTAAGGAAATCTTTTTACAGCAATTTGGAAGCATTTGCAAATTCATGGTGTTAAGTGTCATTGGGTCCAGCCTACTGCTGCTCAGTGTTTTTACTTTCTGTATCTGCCCCCACTTCTCTCTTCACATTGTGGATAACATTGGCTTCTCAAAGCCAATTATGCCACATGTCCACTTATTTTACTATAGTTACATCATCTGGGCTGATTTTCACTGAACCCAGTTACCAGAGGGGTTTTGGTATCTATTTTATTTTTCCTTCAAGTACACTTACTATATTAATATTACATTTTCATCCTCCATTAGTTATGTCCTATTCTCACAGTCACTAATAACTTCCTAATCACCAGTGTTCTCAGTATCCATCAAATTTGATCTAGCTGAGACATGACATTATAACTATTCTAGAAATCATTTCATTTTGCTTTTTAAAGAGGCTATTATAACTCTGACTTTGTAACTTAGATGGCTCTTTCGTCTACCTAGCTGGTATCCATCTTCTTATACTGTGTGCATGCGTGCTTGTGCATGCGTTCGTGCTTGCATGTGTGTGTGTGTGTGTCTGTCTGCCTGTCCTATCTGTGTGTGTGTCTATGTGCTGAGACGTGTGATGATCAAAGGACAGCTGTCAGGAGTTGTGGATTCTGGGGATTGAACTCAAGAGAGCCTGCAATATGGCAGACACCTTTGTCCTTTGGTTTACTGAACCTTCTCCACTTCCTTCTACCTCTTATATGGAGTTGGTCCTTACACGTCTGCCCTTTGCTCCACTCTCATACCTCAAGAGTGATTCAAGTTTGTTCCTACCTGTAATCTCAAAATTTGAGAGACTAAATCAGGCACAGATCACTCTGAGATGAAGACCAGCATGGCTAAGTTGTAAGTTCTAGGCCAGCTGGGGCTATGGAGTGAAACAGTGCCTGAAAAAAATATTAATGTGCATAAGAATCATCCAGGGTTCTTATGTAAGATACAGGTTTCTAAATCCTGCCCTCAGGGACTATGATCAAGGAGGTGTAGAGTGAAGCCTTAACAATCTTTATTTTTTAACAAGTTTTAATAAAAATGATGCAGGACCACAGGTTGAATGCCTAATACTTTACAGTCTTGGATACTTCAGTAAGTCTGATTGTCCACTACATGCTGGCTTTTCACATACTTTAACATCTCTGCCTGTAACTTTCTCCTTCATACCAACATTTTGAGACTTGGGGCTATACCGTGCCTGGTAGTGCTGACCTATAGTCCAACACTCGGGAGGTAGGGACAGGAATATGGAAAATGCAAGGCTATACTGGGCAACGCATGGAGACTGTCTCAGAAATTTAAAAAAATAAATAACCCTCAAGACCAGAGCATGGCTAATAATCATTTAGCAGGCACTTGCTTTTGATTATGAAAGTACTAGAAAACTTGCAGAAGCATTGATGAAAAACTTGTTCTGAAGCCCACTTGCCTCACCACTACAATCCTACCTACAGTCCTTCCCCGAAGACTCCAGACATGCCTACAGTCCAGCAACCAACAAGGCACACTTGAAACAGCAGTGTTACTTTTCCTCCCAAATCCTAACAACTAATCTTCAACCTCTTGGAGATGGTAAAGTCATTAACATATGAAATAGAACTAGCTTTAACCAGGGTCGGGGTGATGATGATAGCATAAAAAATTTTGGTTGGAGTAGCCTAAAGCAAGCCCAAGAATATGATAGCTGTTCATTCTCCAGGTCTGCCTGCTCATCAAAATCAGACTATGGATTTTGACTTAGTTTGATCAGTTTCAGAAATTTTCACAACTGATTGAGAACACAGACTTTTGCCTAATGTTGAACAGTAAGTAGACATTTCACATGCAAAGATGATTAAGTGGCTCAGTGTAACCCACCTCTACGTATATCACATGAATGTAACTCCACTTAATAGAACACAATAAAAATCCATCGCTGACCAGAAAGGGGCCCCATTTCCAGGAGTTGTTCCTGTGAAAAAGACTCTACCAGAACAAAATTCTACATTTAAGGAAAAAATCACAGGATTCAGGTATGATGGCACAAGCCTTTGATCCCAGCACTTGGGAGGCAGAAGCATGTGTGCCTCTGTGAGTTCAAGGCCAGTATAGTCTATCTAGTGAGTTCCTGAACAGATAAGGCTATGGAGAGAGACCCTGTATTAAAATAGGGAAGGAAGGAGGGAGGGAGGGAGGGAGGGAGGGAGGGAGGGAGGGAGGGAGGGAGGAAGGAAGGAAGGAAGGAAGGAAGGAAGGAAGGAAGGAAGGAAGGAAGGAAGGAAAGGGAGAGAAAACACACACAACAAAATGTAGTCATGTTTATATTTTGTAAATCTTAAGAGAGAAATATAATTTTGGATTACCATTCCAGTTTAATTTGAATTAGTTTTTAAATGCAAAATATAATTATATTTTAAGTAGGTACTTCTTTCCTCGGAATCATATGTACAATGTTTGAAGCAAAGGAGGAATAACAATCCTACAAACTGTTGTGTCATGGGTTTAATCCTGAGTCATGTATTGTGTAGTGTCTGAGTCATTAGTTACTAACACCTTCCTATAAGGAAAAGCTTACTAACAATAGGCAGTGCGTGATTGTGAAACTTTTTTAATACTTCTTACTGTAACTAGAAAAAGGTCTTTAAAGCTGTATTGGGGAATTTTTTTAAAAATCAGAGGAATTAAATTGTGTTTAAATTTTTCACAAATTAAAAAAATCACCACTTTATATTAACAATTGTATTGTTCTCCCCCAGGGAATGAAAAATATATTGGGGTAGAGAGAGTGGGGTGATATTCAGTGGGAGTAAACTTGCCTGCCACTACAAGGTAGTGTGGACAGTATGTATGAGGCCCTAGAGGACCGGAGGCGGGGGTTGAGAGACTTAAAATCCTACACACATCCATAAAGAAATATATTCTTAAAATAGTAAATGTAGTTGTCATGTGTGTGAGGAAGTCCCAGCATATACATCTGATACCTTGGGAGTGAGGCTTTTGGCTCATTTTGCTATTTTAAAATCAAATACACGTAGTTGCTGTTGGGAAAAACAAAGTGAACTAAAATGTGTAGGATGGCTGCTATACTGTCTGTGCCATTAAAGTTAGATTTGAGGAGTTTAGACTGCTCTTCTTGACCAACGTTTACTAGCTTTCCCTCCACCTCACAGGCTAAGGTAGAAGACTGCACTTTAAACACAAAGCAACTTGTCTCTTCAGTCTATTAGCCAGGGTAAGTTCTGTGAAAACAAAGTCAGTTGTTTGATATAATTGAGTAAAGAAACTGGTTATACAGGTTTAGTAGAACTTCCTTTGGCTGCATATTTGAATGTTTCTAAGGTAATTTAGTAGGGTAAGATTCCTGTGACATCACAGTGAATTTTAAAGAATGAACATCAGAACAAAAGAAAAGCACACCAAAGCCTGCTACAGGGGAGAGTGGCCCTTCCAAGTTCGTCCTTTCCACTGTTGTAGCATTCCTTCTTACTCTGTGTGCTGTCTGCCTCCCGGATTCCATCTTTCCACCTTGCACATTTAACACTGAATGCCCATCTTACTGCTTCCTCCACCTCTTACTGTTTTCTTGGGTTTTCAGTGTTTTTATGTATGTGGGGTGTGTGTGTGTGGTGTGGCTGTTCAGGTGAACAAATAGAAACTGGGTGACCAATTTTACAAATTAATATCTATTAGTATTCTACGTTTTTCTTTATTGTTTCCAATTATTATTACTATTATTTATTATGACTATATTGGCTAATCATTTTTAAACCTCCATATAGATAGAAAGATAGATAGATAGATAGATAGATAGATAGATAGATAGATAGATAGATAGATAGATAGATAGATTTAGCATTTCAGAATAGTTCATGTGCAAAAGAGTTTGGTGTACTCTGGATTTGGTATGTAGCTCAGTGTAAACATGAGGTTAGGGTATGTAGTATGTAGTTCAGTGCAGGCATGAGGTCCAGAGTTCAAGCTTCAGTGCTAGAAAAGTCACGTCAAGAGGATAGTGTGACACTAAAGCATTTAGGGTGGTTTCAGTTTGCTGTCAAGTTTTCTGCAGTCTAATGACATTTGTGTTTCTTTAGCTTGACAGGGCCAATTCACTGTTAAACCAGACTCAGCAACCCTACAGATACCTCATAGAGTCTGTGAAGCAAAGGGACTCCAAGATTGATTCATTGATGAAGTGTACAACTCAACTTGAGAAAGACATCAGGTAAACCATCTATATAGCTTTTATTCAAATAATAAAGGCATTGCTAATATGCTGATTTAGATTAATTTGGATTGTACATTTTAAAGCATTTAATTATAAACGTAGTATTAAGTGATATAAGGATTCAAACTTTTAAAAAAGAAATGGAGTAGAACAGAATATTTATTAAATGTAAGGCATTAAGTTGATAAATACTGAAGCTGGGCCACAGATATATAGGTTTATATTTTTTCTCATTTAAACACTCCATAATAAATGAAGCAATAAACTTCTTGTTTTACAAAAAAGAAGAGAAAAAAGAAAAAAATCTTAAGCATACTGGATAGACTGGAGAGATAGTGTGATAATTGAGAGTAAGTATCACTCCTGCAGAGAACACAAGCAAGTTTCATTCCCAGCACCCATATGGGGTCCCTCCCAGCTGCATCTGCTCCAACTCTAGGGATCCTACATGTTCTTCTAGTCTTTTCAGGTGTGTGGACTCACATGTTCACATACCCCACACAGACTCACACATACACACAGAATTAAAAAATAATAAATATAAGAGCTCCTTTTTAAAAGTTGAGGGAGATGGTATGTAACCAGAAGTTTCTGGCCTGGCCTAACCCAATGTCCGACCCATCCACAGCTGCATAGTCTCAAGTAATTACACAAAGGCTTATTTAATTACCAGCTGTTTGGCCTATGGCTCAGGCATATTACTTGGTGAAGCTTACACTTAAACTAACCATGATTCTTATTTAGCCACATGGCTTGGTACCTTTTCTCAGAACAACATTCTTGTCTTCTTTTCTCTGCATCTGCTGGCATCTCTGCTCTGCTCTTCAGTTTCCAGAATTCTCCTAATCTGCTAGGCCTACCTATACTTCTTACTGGCCAATCAGCATTTTATTTAACTAATATGAGCAACAATCTTTACAGTGTGAAAGAGCCCTTCCCCCTTTAAAAAAGAAAGAAAGAAAGAAAAAGAATCTTAAATCCTTTCACCTTTGTTTAGCTTTTTTTTTTTTTATCAACTTGTAATCAACACTGTAAACAAAGACAAATATCCATAATTCATTTATGGGAACGTAGGCATAGTTCTCTAGACTACTTCCTGTTGACTGGGGGTATGGGGATCCAAAGAAAAATTAGGATTATGGACAAGTCCTTAGTGGAGTAGTCTATGAAGCTGGTCAGCTTAGCCAGTCTCCTTGAAGCTGTTTTGAATGCAGAGCTCAGAGAAAACTACAATAGAGGTGCCCTGAAACATTGGATCATCTGGGTCATCCGTTCCCATCACAGGTTTTTCCTTGATCAAACTTTGTGTTTAATCTGGAATAAATCCACTGTCTCTCATTTTCTGTGGAAATAAAATGAAAATCTCTTCTCCAAAGTAACATATCTTTTGACTTCAATTTTGAAGTCAAGGCATATATAAAATATATAGGTTGGATTAATCCAGCAGCATTTATAATAGTGTCTCTTAACAGTTCTTGTTTCATCAGCTGTCAAGCAATTCAAAAAGAATATACAGTATTCAGACTCTGTATGTATTTTCCATCTTTATCTTGCAGATAGGTAGGTAGGTAGGTAGGTAGGTAGGTAGGTAGGTAGGTAGGTAGGTAGGTAGGTAGGTAGGTAGGAAGGTAGGTAGGTAGGTAGGTAGGTAGGTAGATACTTACTTTCTTTTTTAAGGACTTTGTCCTTTTTTCTTTTCTCTCCCAAACCTACATATATTTGTAAACACACTGTAAACCATTTAAAGTTGTTTTTTTTTTCTTTTTCTGAGTTTGTCTTTACTGTTTATTTCTTTTTCTGACCATACAGTTAATTTGTTAATGTGTGGCTAGGATTAAACACTATGGAGGCTTACTCCACCCAGCTCCTTAGTCTGTGAGAGCTGTTTTATTAACTACATTTACCACCCCATCTCTAGGGAATTTTAGGATTCACCCCACCACCAAGTAGAGGACAGCCACCTACTGCTCATAAACACCAAGGTTTTCAGCTTAAGGCTGAGTCAGGAAATCTCTCTTAAAGGGGCCGTGCCACCAGCAAACAGAGGCCACCTAAGAAAGCACTGCCACCAAGAAGCTGTGCTTGACTCTGTTCCATTTTTGTCTGTATGGGTAGTACCTTTAAATCCATCATATGCAGCTTATACTTGAACTTGTAGGTTCTTGTAAGACTTTGGCAACCAGCCTTGTTGCAGCTTAAGCTGCAGGATGCAAACCCACTCTGTAACATGGCCCACTTGAGAGACACAACTATGAAGATGTTTTGTGCTCTAGAACTCTTTTTAAGCTTTCTCAAGTTTTTTGTGGGTGTATGTGCCCTTTGTATGAATGACATTTATAGTAGGAAGTTTTTGGTTTGGCCTAACCCCAGAGTCTGGACCTGCCTGCAGCTGCTTAGTCTCAACCAATCACACAAAGGCCTATATTAATTATATGCTGTTTGGACTGTGGCTCAGGCATATTACTTGCTAATGCTTACTAAACTAACCCATGATTCTTACCTTGTTTAGCCATGTGGCTTGGCACCTTTTCTCAGAGCAGTATTCTCATCTTTCCTGTGTCTGCTGGAGTCTCTGCTCTGCTCTTCCACTTTTCAGAATTCTCCTAGCCTGCTAGCCCTGTCTATACTTTTTACTGGCCAGTCAGCATTTTATTAAACCAATGCATGCACCAAATCTTTATAGTGTACAGGTAATGGTATGCTGACTCTATAAATAGGTTACATGAGTTATAATGCAGCCCAAGGCTTCTCTTCAAATTGGGAAAAATTAGTAAAGCTCTCTTTCTGTCTATTTTCTTGTTAAATTTTTGGTAACAATAAAAATTTACATATCCATACTATTCAGTATGATAGCCACTTCCCACATGCTAATGGGGATCAAAATTTTAGTTGTATTTAAATTAAATTCTTATTTTAATTGTCACATTGACTAATGCTATTGAACTACACAGCCAGCCTCTTCATCTGTGAGCGTGGTAATAATATACCTAATTTGCATGGTTGTTTAAAAATACATTTTTATATGTATAGCATAATATTTAAGCACCATAAGTACTCATAAGCAATTGCCAGTATCGATATTTGTAGTATGAGGTTTCTGGCCCAGATTTTCAGGCCTAACCTCAAGGTTTAGGACCCACAGACCTGCAGACCTGCAGTCCCACAGTCCCACAGAGACACACAGATGCTTTCAATAGTTTTTGGCTGATCAGCCTCAGGCCCAGGCATATAACTTGCTAGCTCTCTACCCTTCATCTAACCCATGATTCTTCCTGTTCAGCCATGCAGCTCGGTACCTTTCTTTAGAGCAGCATAGTTGTCCTGTGCTTCTTCCGGCTTCTCTCTGGCGTTCTGCTCTGTGTGTCCTGTTCTCAGAGTTTTTAGTCTGGTAGCCCCGCCCACACTTCCTGTCTGCCTTTGGCCAATCAGTGCTTTTTTTTAAACCAGTGGGTGGGACAATCATTTACAATGAAGCAACACAATCCCCCTATAGATATTCATCTAACTTTTGACAAATTGTGTTGGTAATGATCTTAGAAATGAGAAATAACATTTCTCAGGATGTTGGATTTGGACAAAAAGTAAAATTTCTATAATTATAGAAACAGCAAATCTAAATCAATGTGGAATTAGCTCTCAGAATATATATTTAAACAGAGTCTCACTCTTCCATTTTTCCTGGAATTGGCTACCTAAACCAAGTTCCTTTGAACTTACAGACTCACCTGCCTTTGCTTCCTGAGGATGGAATTGAAGGTGTGCACCACCATTCTTCTATTACCCAGATAGTGTTTTATAAGTTCATAATATATTTTAATAGATTCTAAACTAATATTTGATGGGATGTGATTGCTTGCTTCCAGGTGAAGCAATTGCCATCTGTTGTGAAAAAAATCACAGTAGTGTAATTGTGGCATTAGAAATTCTGTCATAAGTTTTGCCTTTGTCCATTTAGAATGATAAGATGTAGTGGTAACATTAAAAGCCAGTTACAGGGCTACAGAGATGGCTCAGAGGGAAGAACCTTTGCTGAGCAAACAGGAAGACTAGTTCAGATCCCAACACCCATCTAAAAGCAACCGAAAAGGCTAGATGCGTCCACATACACCTGTAATGCAGAAAACGGGGTGACTGGGACTTTTGGGCTGCCAGCCTGTCTCCTGATTCAGTAAACGACCAACCAATAGAAGAGGAAACCTTATGTGTTCTGTGACTTCCACATAGGCATGTACACTGGTTCATATAACGTACATGCACCCCCACACACACCACAACAAATCAATAAGTTTAAATTCATGGTCATCCTCAGCTGTGTAGGAGTTCAAGACCAAACTGGGAAACATGAGACCTTATATTAACAACAAAAGAACTGAGGAAATGTATTGTTTTCTTTTAAAATTAAACAATGCCATTGTATTACTGTTAACCCTTGCAAGTTTAAATATTTATATAGTTTATTCAGTTAAGCACTGTGCTCTACTGTCAGACCTATCTATACAGTGCACTTAGTATCCAGAAAGGTTAGAATAATTATGTACTGAAATGAAATCAGAAGCTTTGTAAAGCTCACAGTAAGATGCTGCTGGTAACTACTTTGAATTCCTGTCATAAAAGTAGCAGTCTAGTCTAAGAGTAGCACATTAGCACCCACCACGCACAGGAGACAGTCAGTCTGGAAAAGCCAGTGTGATCGCTACTTCGGATCTGAGGGGAGCAAAAAAAAGAGAATAATTGGCAGAAGTTTTTGTACCTGCTGTCAGATCTCAGTTTATTCTTAACTAGCATTAGAGAAGAAAAGGCCACATTGTCAACTTCTCCCACAAGGCTAAGCCAGAGGATATTGATTCAGGAAGTTAAGGTACAATATATCAGGAATATGTTTTCATATAGCAGGTGAAACAGCCATAAACATGAATTTCTAAGTAATAATTAACAGTGAAGTGAACAATTATGGGTGTAATATAACACTCAAGATAGATGTGCTCAGAGGGAGGTTTGTTTTCTAGCTTTATGAGTCACACATGGAAACTATATTTTTAAAACTAAGTTTTTATTGTCATAAACTATGTCTTGTGAAGACTAAATTTGTACTGAGAAAGTCCACACTATCAGGACAATGAATTTAATAATTACCACATAAAGTTTTAGAAATGGCCATGTTAACAGTAGTGTCCCTCTGTGACTTTGGTATGTTATTCCAGAGCATCCAGAAGTGTGGTCTGACATCCGTGCTGCTTGTAGTAAACTGCTATCTTTTCAGATGCAACAGTTATTCTGTGTTATCCACCCAGTCTTGATTCTATGGTGTAGCTGTTTAATTGTAAAATACTTGATGTATTCCTAAAGTTAAACACTATATACAAAGCTTTCTAGAGAATATTCAGCCAGAATCCTTTAATTACTTCAGCATTCCACTCCCATTGTGCTGTATCTTATTTAATGGACTTGTTGGTGTTTGGGACAGAAAGGGGGGGGGGGGAGAGAAAGAGAGAGAGAGAGAGAGAGAGAGAGAGAGAGAGAGAGAGAGAGAGAGAGAGAGAGAGAGAGAGAGAGAGAGAGAGAGAGAGAACTGCACATGAGCAAGTATTTATGCACTGTGTATGTAGTAAACACTCCCCAGACAGTACTCTCATTTTGAGGAGTGTGTATTTTCAGATAAAATACAAATAGTTTCAAATTTGAGCATTTCAGAAATACCTGATGCTTACCATGCCTTAGCAGAACATGGCATTTGTCCTAGACACCATTTTGTTCTTTTCAACTGTTCAGCTTAGTAGGATCCCTGGCGCCTACCTCTGCATGTCAGTTTGTTTTTCTGCTGAGCTACTTGCCTTTATTGGCATTTAATTACTGTTTTCCTCTGATGCCTGTTTTTCATCTAAGTTAGTAATAGTGTATAGCATTTATGTAGAGTTTTATGTGTTCAGCGCTTTATGTAATCATTCACTAGGTAATTCACATATCCCTTTGACATACATGAGTAGTTTACACTTTTACAGATGGGGAAACCAGGTTCTGCTTTCCACTGCACAGCTGAGTGGGTGATACAGTAGGAAGCAGCCAGAACAGCTCAGGCCTCAGGACAGGCACCTCATGGAGAAGCTGACTTAATCAGGAGGAGATGGGACTTTTTATTAACTTGACCCTCACAGATTTTTGTCTCAGTGTTTGAGGAACTGTGCTATTTTGATTTATTATTGCTTTTGTCGATTATTAAAGAGTTGCTCACATAGATTTTTTTACAAATGACATATTATATAGACTATTTCCTTTCATTCTTCCCATTAATTTCTGTACATCAAATAGAAAAATTGCAGATAATATAAAGAAGTCCACAATTATTTTTAGAATACTAATATGACTTTACAGTGGACTGTCATAAACCAGAACTTACCAGTAAGAAAGCCATAATGTAGGCATAGAAATTTGATACTGAACTAAGAATAAAATTATTTGGCAACATTTATAGTAAACTTATTTAAATTATATACTTTATAATTTGCTGTGTGACAAATTAAAAACTACTGTAAGTTCTAGGGATAAATGCTTCTAATATCTTGTGTTTTAATATCTTGTGTGTGTGTGTGTGTGTGTGTGTGTGTGTGTGTGTGTGTGTGTGTGTGTGTCTTTTCTTTCTACCTCCTTTTATCATTTCAGGAGCAAGCAGTCAGTAAAACACTATGTGCCTGCAGAAGGCAGGGTAGTATCACTGTCAAACAATCCTCTTGTAAAAAAACTAAGCCACTCATTCAATTAATATTATAGTGTCTGCTCTGCTTATCAACTACAAATCCCATTTATCTTCAGTTCAAGCCATCAAGTTCATGTTTATTTTTTGTATTTACTGTCTCTTAGCTAAACTCACACAATATGGTCACTTTTTAACACTTGGGTTTTTAACAGCAATTTAAATAAAGAAAAGTCAGCCCTGCTACAGACGAAGAACCAAATGGCATTGGATTTGGAACAGCTTCTAAATCATCGTGAGGTACTTTTCCTGCCTTGTAATAGTGTGTCACCTCTGTGTTTGCATTAAGATGATTGAATCCTTCATCAATAACTTCTGTTTGTAGCTCACTATGAGCTATCCATGTTTATAGCATTTGATTTATATCATTTGATCTGTGATGTTCTTTATTGTTAGAGTTAACTCTCATTTCTAGAAAGCGTTTCTTATATCTCAGTCACTGATTTTCATACTATTTAACCACTACCTGCTTTGTTTCTTTCTGCCGTAGACCTTAGGTTTCTTTAGTGTGCTCTGTCTTATCTGTTACTGTATGCCCAGTCCTTGAATGCAGTTCAAGTGCTTTGGGGGCTAGCCTCCAGCTCTCTAGCCAAGGTTAACTATGAACTTCTGACCTTCCTACCTTCTGCTCCTAAGTGCTGGGATTATAGGTGTGCACCACCATGTGCAGATTTGTAAGGTTCTTTTATATTTTTATGTTTTTAATTTTTGAAAATTTAATATTTTCATCTACAAACTTGATTATAAAACATTTCATACAGTGTATTTGTCACATCCATTTCCTCCCCTCTGATTCTGTCCACCCACCTCTCCCTTCCTTCACTCCTCCTCTCTTTTTAAATCCTTCCAGTCCAGCCTCTGCTAGCTGATTACTTTGTGGCTTAAATCATATGTATTAGAAAATATGAACGGGGCAGTTATCTTGCTCAGTTGATAGCTTCCTTGTCTGACATGCACAAAGACCTTGTTTGATTCCAAGTAACACATACAGCTGAACACCTATCATTTCATCACACACCAAGAGAAGCAAGAAGGTCAGAAATTCAGGCTCGGCTACACAATAAGTTTAAGGTTATCCTGACACGCGTGAGATCCTGCCTTTTAAAAAAATGTAAACAGTATGATTTAATTTTGGGGACATTAATTTCTCATTTCTTTTGGCAAATACATATGGTGGGATTTAGGTGTCAGCTGATAAGGTCCAAAGATGCTTATCCAGGGTCCTGGGCTCCTGAAGGGGGAGTGGCCAACCCCATTCATAAGGGGATGCTGGGATCCTGGGAGGCCCGGTTCCTAGTTTCTGACTGCTGGAGAGACCAGTTCAACATCCATCCATGGTCCACCACTTAGATAATCCAGTCTGTCAGGCACCTATATAAGCTGTTACCTGTATCCTACGTGTTAGTTTATATTTTTAATAAATATTAACCTGAGATTGACATATTTTAAGAAAGCCTCCGCCTTCAAATACACATAGTTATTATTACTTTGACCATCATTATGTAAAACGGTCTCACTGTCCCCAGAACTCCTACATGCCCCTGTGAGGTGACTTCCCTTCTTTGCCTTGGTCCTGTACCCTAATGTCAACAGTCACATTATATGGCTGCAGCACAGCTCACTAATCCATTCACCACCTGATAACTGTTTCAGTCATGCTATGACACATTTAACTATTTAATTTACTCTTGTAAATTAAATCACTATGTAATATACTAGTTAGAATTTTACAGCTATTTTATAATTTTGTTTATTATTTGTTTTATTTTAAAATATCAAATCTACAGATAAGAGATAGTTGTATGTAGGTATTTGTGCAAAACATTGGCCTCTTTCTCTTAGGTATACACCACCGACCACTGACATCTTGTGTGACTATGTGTTCGTGTAACCTGAGTTAGATCCAAATCACACCGACAACTCCTGGTGAACAAAAAAGGCACCAAGTGGGGCAGTTCCAAATTGTCGTTTCTGAAACATTTGGAGTCTGATCATACAAAGTTTTCATTTTCTGAGTTAATGTTCTAAAATTTTATATTGGAGCCAGATGGTGGTAGCACACTCCTTTAATCTCAGCATTAGGGAGACAGAGGCAGGCAGATCTCTGTGAGTTCAAGGCCAGCTTGGTCTACAGCGTGAGTTCCAGGACAGCCACGACTGTTACACAGAGAAATCCTGTCTCAGAGAAATATGTGTGCTGGAGAGGCACACTCCCTGATCCCACACTCTGGAGGCAGAGGCAGGCAGATGGAGGGAGTTCCAGGACAACCTGCCTACACAGAGAAACCCTGTCTGGAAAAATCTGTATGTGTATGTGTGTGTAAATGAAAGTAACAGGTTACAGTTGCCTTGTCAGACCATGAAACTCACCTGGGTTAAATATGTTAGGTTGAAATTGTACAACAAATATTTTTAACATATATATTCACTGGTTGTATGTATTGTGACTAGGAATGGTATGGTAGGTGATTTTTAGTCTCAGCTTCTTTACAGAAACTAGACGTGAGAATGGAGATTGGGTGTCAGGCCACACCTCTTTATTCTGTGTTCCCCCAAGATTCTGTTTTTGTATTCAGTGAAACTCAAATGCAATGAAAGACAAGGTATCTCAGATAACACCTTCTATCGAGGCAAAATTTATTGCCAAGCTCTTAGCTTTTATGATGATATTAGCACAAAGTCCACCATGACCTCTGTTTTGTAGACTACTTAAGGAAGGCCACTCCACCATGTGTGTTCTGTATTGGAATCTTGACTGCGGCACTGGCAGCTCACAGGCCCTGCTGGCACAGACGAAACTGATTACGGTAAAAGTGAAGCAGTACTGTTGAGACTAAGAGTAAATCCATTTTTAAAAATAAACTAACAAAAGGCAAATCAACTTAGTCCCATTTAGACCAACAAAAATGAGAGGAAAAAGGAAAAAAAAAAAAAAATTCCTCATGAGTGACTGCTTACATAAGTTCCAGGCAAAGTTTTGTCTCTGTAAATGAGGTTGTATCCTTTTTTCTGTCAGAAAGTAAATACTGTGTTGTTTAGTGTGCTTCATTTTTGTCATTGCAAAAAAAAAAAAAAAAAAAGAAAAAAAAAAAACAAAAAACAAACAAACAAAAAAAAACGAATGTTTGTATCGAGGCCTTACAGCCCTTTTCCCTTCTTTTATTTTGGATGCCTTACAGTCACCCTTTTCTGTTTCCTTTCCAGTAGACTATAGTCTATTTTTCTCTAAAGTGCCTTCATTTACACTAAGATGGATACTTGATAGCACAGATAAAATAGAAACCTTAAACATTTAGGTTACAGAAAGTTAAAAGGAAACAAATTGACTATATGCTATGACTCTTAGCAGTAGCAAGGACTTGGGAACTGGAGCTTGGAAGCACCATGGGTGAAGGAATGAGTTGTGACCTCAGACCATCTGGACCCACATTGTCTGCTGGGAGTCTTCAGGATCCCCTGCTGTTTACCTTCTTTCCAGTCCCATTTATCCTAAATGAAGGACAGTTGAACCTGAAAATTCTAACTCTGCTTTTCTTTATTATTGGAGTGTTGATTTGTTTGTTGTGGTGCAGGGGTCAAGTGTAATATGAAGTTTCTGGTCTGAACTAGCCCCAAGATCTGGACCAGCAGTCCTGAAGTTCAAAAAAATGCAGAGAAACTTTTATTAATTTTACGCTAATTCACCTATGGCTCAGACATATTGCTAGCTAGCTCTTGCATCTTATCACAATCTATTTCCATGTATCTGTTTAGCCGTGTGTCTTGGTAACTTTTCTCAGAGCAGCATGGTTATCTTCTTTTCTCTGGTGTCTCCACTGGGGTGTCTCCTGCTATCTCTGTTCCACGGCTTCCAGTTCCCAGAGTTTTATTAGTCTGGTAGCCTCACCCACACTTCCTGTCTGCCTTCTGATCAATTGTCTTTTTATTAAACTCAGTAGGAGGACAAATCCCACTACTTTAAAGCCCCTATCTCTCCCCTATCTTCCTCCTTCGTTTATTTATTTATTGAAGAGGGTAGATCATAGGTTCTCAGAAATAAACTCTTAAGGGTAGGAAGAATGTCTTTAATTGCCTGTTTTAATAGAAGCCCAAGCTTAAGATAAGATGCTGATGTAAAAGCCCCTTTCTCACAGTCTTTGAATTATTGTAAGGACAGTGGTAAGAACCCGCTTAGGAAGCTATTCCAGTATTTCACTGGGACTAGATTGCTAATGGTGGCATGAGTCAAAGTAAGGCAATTTAAAAGCAGAATTGCAGGGCTTGGTAATTGGATTTAGGGACTAATGAAGAGGGAGAAATGAGAACTGATGACCCAGTGTTTGGCTTGATCCTAGGAATAAGAATAAGCATAGAGAAGAACGGCAAATATCTAAGTGAATATATTCACTTCCAGGTTAAAACATGAGTCCATAAGACCAAGACAGAACTCATTTAGAAATAAAGATTTGAGTCACAGCATAGTTAGGGGCTCTGTTAGTTTGTTTGCTTGTTTGTTTTGTTCTGGGGTTTTTTGGTTGCTTGCTTGCTTTTTGGTTTTTCAAGACAGGGTTTCTCTGGGTAGCCTGGCTGTCCTGGAACTCACTTTGTAGACTAGGCTAGCCTTGAACTGGGTGATCCACCGGCCTCTGCCTCCCATGTGCTGAGATTAAAAGCATGCACCACCACCATCCAGAAAAGCATTTTTTTTTAAGCATGGGAATAGATTAACTCCTGAGGGTGTATAAAATGAGAACAAAATTGGTGTGACAAGATCATGAGAAACACAATGTAGGGTGAAGAGTGGCTTGTGACAAGAGCATCAGGAAGAATGGGGAGGGAGAAATACATCCAAAGCCACTGGAGCACGAGGCTATTGTCAACACACGTGTGTACTGCCAAGAGGTCAGGCTAGAAGGCTGGAGAGATGGCTCAGCAGTTAAGAGCAACGCCTTTAACTCCAGCATGCAGGGACAGAAGAAGGTGGATGGCTATGAGTTCAGGGCCAGCCTGGCCTATGTAGTGAGTTCTACAGATTAAGACCCTATCTCAAGAAAAACAAAACCAAAAGTGCTTACTTCTATAAGGAGCTGGGCAAGTAGGAGCAGCAGCCATGAAGATAGAACCAACCAAAAGAGTGTATGAGCCAAGCTACAGCTGGGCCTGCAAGTACTAGGGACACTGGCTGTCTAGGCCACCTCCTGATGTATCTTGGTGTCCTCCCTCCCTCGTAGCTCAGAGAGCATCTGGCCTTCCTTTATCAGCTCCTGCCCTTTCCCTCTTTTCTCCACACCCTAAGCTTCTGTTTGCATTGTCCTCACTGAATTTCCCAAAGATAACACCATGGAGAGAAACAGGACTGGGAGCATCTGTGCTGCTGAACAAAGCAGTTCTTTACCTCATTCCTTCTGTAAGACTGTCTTAGTCTGTAGCCCAGGCTGGCCTTGCAGTCACAATGTAGCTAGCTCAGGCCACCTTCAGATTTGTCTCATTTCTCCTGCTTCAGTACCCAGGGAGAAGAAGTACATCAGTATTTGTTTCCAAGACTTGACCTCAGAATTTCTTGTGCATTGTTAAATTTTCTGAGGTACCCAAGGAGCTGTTTCTTTTAAAATATATACATTAGCTGCGGGGGAGGGGGGGGGCCAGGGGAGGTTAGATCAGTAGTAGAAGTACATGCCTAGCATTTATGAGGCTCTGAGTTCAATCTCAGTACCATCAGAAGACAACAACATGTATAATTGGGCCTCGTAGTATGTACCTATAATTAGATGACTGAAGCAAGGTGGTCACAAACCCAAGGCCAACTCGGACCACATAGTGAAACCTGCATCAAAACAACAGGAAATAGACATATATTTATTAAGTAATTGAAAGATAAAACACTAAAGTTGTTATGTAGTCATTTTTAAATAATATATATTTAAGGGAAGTAAAGCCAAACATAGGTTTTAAATTACCTTTATAGAGGTGGGGTATGGTGGCACACAACTTTAATCCTAGCACTTGGAAGGCAGAAGCAGGCAGATTTCTGTGAGGTTAAGGCCAGTCTACTCTACCTAGGGAATTCTAGGACAGCCAGGGCTACACAGTAAGACTGTCATTGAAAAAAGCAAAGTGTTCTGTCACTGGAAGTGGTTGGACAAGCCTTTAATGCTCAGGGGGAAGAGTAGACAGGCAGATTGCTGTGAATTTGAGGCTAGCGCACTCTACATAGCAAGCATCAGGCTACCCAGGGCTACATAGTAAGATTGTGCTTTGTGTGTAATAAGCTGCTTGACAGATTCAAGCACACCAAAAGACAAATGGCAGTTAGATGAACAGCAGAGAGGAAAATACTTGAGTTCTGTGAGTAAGAGTGTGAGACACAACTATGAAGGGCCAGAGGAAAAGACATTTTGCCTCTTAGCTGGGCATGGTGGCACATCTGTCATCCCAGTGCTTGGGAGGCTAAAGAGGGAGGATTTCAAGTTTGAATCTAGTCTAGGCTACGTAGTATGATCCTATCTCAAAAAAAGAAAAAGGATTAAAAGGTATTTTATCTCCCCAAACTGGAATTTAAGTTGGTGACAGGAAGAAGCTGAGTTGTAGTGGATTTATGATGTTACATTGTAAATAATTGTCCCTGCCTATGAGTTTAATAAAAAGCACTGATTGGCCAAAGGCAGACAGGAAGTGTGGGCGGGGCTACCAGACTAAGAAAACTCTGGAAACAGAAAGAACAGAGCAGAAAGGTACCGAGCCCCATGGCTGAACAGGATAAGAGTCACGGGTTAGTTTGAGGGTAAAGTGTTAGCAAGTTGTATGCCTGGGCCTTACGCTGAACAGCCTAAAATTAATGTCAGAGTCCGTGTGTTTCTGCGGGTCTGTGGGTCTAAACCTTGAGGGTAGGCCTGAAAGTCTGGGCCAGAAACCTCTGTACTACACTGAGTACAGACATGAAAAGTTGGAGAGGCAGGGCCTCACAGCAGCTGATTGCTTCAGGCCAGCTCACAGCCTGTGTGTAGCTTTAGAAGAGACTGCCAGAGATTATCAGAGAAAAAAATCATTTGTAGGGCGTGTGGTCTTGGCTTTTTATCACTATAACAAACACCTGTGATAATCAGTTAAAGAAGAAAAGGGTTAATTTGGGCTCATAGTCTTAGAAGTTTTTGCCCATAGGTTCATTCCATTGCCTTTGAACCTATGGCAAGGCAGCAAGTCATGGTGGGAGTTGAGTCAAAGCAAACCTGCCTATTCCTCGTGGCCAGGAAGTGAACGAAAGGAAGAAGAAAAGACTGAAGTGCCATATCCTCTCCTAATACATTCCTTATTAACCTGAAACTCCCACCACACCTGGCTTCAAAGACCCATCTCCCACGCCACAAAGCCAACCCATTACACACATGGACCTTTGAGGGACGATGATATAATAGGAAATAGATTTGTTAAATAGTTACATAACAAAGGAATGCTGTGTGTTATAGCAGCATGAAAGAATTGCCATCCTAAAATGTTATGTATTTAGAGTAGTGTTAGTTCATGTCATGTTTCTCTACCAGCCTCAGCACCCTAGGTATAATTGTGAAGATGATGGGCAGCTGGTATTGACTCCGTTTTGCCTTCTGCCCTTACTTAAATTGTACATAGGTTCTTCTGTGCCCTCAATGTAAGGCTGGACCAGATGTATTGGCATATGTCTGTGATCTCAACATTTGAGAAATGGAGCAGGAAGCTCAAGGGTAAGCTTGACTAGGAAATCTGAGGATGGTCTGGTCTACATTGAGTTCCTGTCTGAAACAGAAACTATAAAATTAAAGTATGATTGTATTTATATTCTTTATCTCACATTTTGAAATGCAGTTTAAAAAATGCTAACAGTCAGATAAACAAGTCAGGTGTGGTTGGCATGGCCTATAAATCCCAACACTTAGAAGACTGAATCAGGAGCGCCACAAATTCAAGGCCAGTAAGACTGACTGTTGAGACATTCTAAAAGAAAACAAATAAATAATAAAACAAAACAATTGAAGACTTTTGTTCTTACCCAAGCCCTGCCTGGCAGCTCTGAAGTCTCCAGATGATGATGTCATCTCTCTTCAATTTCCTCACCTATAAAGAAAGATAATGTTTTGAGTGAAGTTAGGAGAGGATTGCAAATGTTCTTCCTTCAATTTCATGACACTCAGACCTCCAAAGCTAGGCAAAGGAAGGCTTGGGTTTTTATTTTTTCTGAGACAAGTTGTCAAGTAGCCCAGGTTGACCTTGATCCTTCTGTTCATACTTCCAAGGGTGTGGTTACAGGTTTGTGTATTCCACACACACGGCCACCTGCCCCTAGTATTCCTATCAGCACTCCCTCTACAGCCATAGTCACAGTGACACATTCCTCTCCATATCCTTACCTGCCTACAGCATTTACCTCATGGTAAGTATCCATCTGAATGTCTGTTAAAGTAATTGTGCCTCTTTTGTATCTTTTAATAGTAATTGTACTACCAGCTATCAGAGCTTTAGAAATTAGCGTTTAGTATAAGTCTCATTTTCTCCCCCTCCAAGACTGTTTCTTTCTGACTACTGGAACTATCTTAACTAGAAAAGTACAGACTGACAAATTCTTGAATAGTTTCAAAGATCTCTCTGAAATAGCCAGTAGAAAGTCATATCTAGAAGATTGGCCTAGCACAGAGCTACTCCAAGAGCCCAAGACCTGATAACTGGAGCAACAGCAGCCTCTGCTTATCAGCATTTGTAGAGCAGGAGGCATCTGCTTCTATGACTAGCATGTCTGCCGACCCTTTTACTTTCCCATGGTCACTTCAGTTAGTACTTAACCCGAATTAATCAAGGACTCTTTACTAAGCCCTGAAGATGTACAAAGCCACACTCACTTGAGAATTGGGCTGGCTTCCTCAGCCTAGATAACCCACTTCTGGGAGTGCATGTCACCTAGCAGGAGGAGGAAACCCTGCAGTTAGGCAGCTTTCTTAAAAGTGAAGTCACGATATAATTATCATTCTTTGATGGTATGTTTATGTTCCCGGAGTCTAACTCATATGTTCTTTGTGATTTCTCGGAAGATTTCAGGGGCATTTCACATCCCAAGTGCCCCTTAGGCAAGCCACTTCATAAAGGGTTCCAACAAATTGCATATTTCTTTATGTGTGTCACCCTTTTTAGTTCATACTTAGCTAGTTGCTCAGAAGGTTTCTTAAGAATATCTTTTTAACATTTTTTTTCTTATACACCTATTCGGTTACTTTTTACACTCAACATGAGTGGGAGGAGGGAAAAACTACTAAGTAGGTAAGCTATTAATTCCTTAAATATAAACATAATTGCTTTTCAGGTTTGTGCATTTCTAATCAACAATGGTGGTATGCTTTACAAGTTAAATATTAAGTCAATGTAAAGCATATGCAGAACATTAAAAATTAAACACAAATGTACATGGGTATTAAGGAAAGAATTGTTATAGTGAAAATACATAAAGTGCACACATCCAGTGTTAATATTTGCCCGTAAGGTTACCTTGGTAGTTTTGGTTTGGTTACTTGTGGTCTCACGCCTTCTGCAGGTCTGGGTAGGAAACTACGCAGTGTGCCTGCACTGACACTGAGCTACATCTTCAGGCCAGACACAGACTTAGGATCTTATTGAAGGCATAAATTTATCTTTAACTGTTATAAATTCTTCTATACTGTTTTTAATTGCTTTCAAGTCAAAGATATTGTACTAGCTGTCCTACTCAGAGATGCTTATAGATTGCTTCTAACCAGGTATACCTGGGATAAAGAGTCAACTAAAAAATAAGCCTTTTGTTTATTCCTTGTAAAACTCAAAAGAAGAATCATTTTGTCCCTGGCTGGTGGCACAGGCCTGGAACCCCAGTTGCTACTATTGACAGGAGGATTACAAGGTCAAGGCCTGAATGGATTAGAGAATGAGTTTGAGGCCAGCCTAAACTACTTTGCATCGCAAAGTACTTGCCTAGAAAGAATGAGTCTCTAGGTTCATTCCCTACCACCACAAAATAGTAATAGTAAATAATAATAACCACATAACTAAAGATTAACCTCCTCACAAAAACAGTAGGTTTTTTTTTTCTAAGCAATATTGACATTTGAGGGCTTGGGGGATACCTTCATCAGTAACATGCTTGCCCCTCTGGCTTGAAGAGCAGAGTTAGGTCTCTAGCATTC